>CAWUFW010000433.1:3600000-4200000 GCA_963921515.1 Calotriton arnoldi
CTCTTTGCAAAGTTAGCCTGAGCCATGCAACCATTTTTCGCTTCATGTCTTTTGCGCATGTTACCTCGCAGCTTGTTGTGCAGTAACAGTAAGACGCCTTTTTGAGCCCACATGAGCACATACAGCTACTGTCTGAGCGTTGCGTACAAGAGGTCGAAAAACAAGCCACTTTGTTATGGAGTTCGGTTAGTCCGTATTGCTTAGCCATAGGTAACATGTTACACTTTTTGGGCAGGACTGAGAAATGCTTGCATTATACTATATAACACGCACCATTTTTCTCAGGCAGAGGATTCCCTTCTACGAACCAGAGATTTGCAGAGCTTATGAATGATGCATGTAACCAGTAATTCTACGTTCTACGGTGAGGAGTCGCCCAGAATTCGCACAGATCTTTTGTCTTATATCATCAATGATCATGCACTTGTTGCAACACTGTTTATTGTTTTAATCTTATGCATTTTGCTGTTGGAGCTGGCTGGAGTACACTGAATTTTATAGAACAACATACATACAGAGCTTGTTAGTTGAAAATAAACCTTTTGAACTTACACATAGACTCTGTGATATTTGGTGTGGTGGTGGTGGTGGACTTACACGAGTGAGTGAGCGAAAGGGTGTTATGTTCTGGGTTGTGTAATCATAATCATTGGGTATCTTCGGGTGGGGGTTCGGGGACCTAATGAGACACTATAGCTAGTCGTTCAGGGGATTGTGGGTTCACTTCTGACTGAGGTGTGAGGAACGTCCAAGTTCCAAACTCGCATCACCAACATCCTATTTCATTGTGCATAGTTCTGCATGGGGCTGTGCAGAATCCAAGTAGTATGTACTATATCCTATCAAAAATAGTAAAATATCTGGTTGGGCATTTTGTTTGTGGTAATTGTCAAAGCCTCAAGATTAAGAAGCCTAGAAGAGGACAACCGAAAGGACTGGACTCAGTGGCTATAGCTATTAGTATTGGTCAATCTGAGTTTTATTCAAAACCGTACAATAAAGAGTGGCAATGCAAACTGGGCAAGCTTAGCGACAGACTAATATTAGTAGTACAGAGTACAGACATTCATAGCAGAGGCAGTTAGAACTTAGAGGAAGGGATAACCAGAATTTAGAAACAGATAGTCAAGTCAAGATCAAAGAATCTTTTGTAAAAAATAGAATTAGGGAGTGGAGCCAGAATTAATAGTTCTGAAAAAATAAGGTGCAGTAAAAGTTAGGGCAATATAATTGTTAATATTAACCACTGGAGGACTTACTGGGAGCAGCAGCAGGGCCCTCGCTAGAGGAGCGGTCCTCTGGTGGTTGTCCCGCCGACTCGGACCCCGTCTTCTTGCCCCTGGGTGCTGCACATCAGTGCATGTAAGATATAATAAAGAAAAAGAAAGACACAAACATTAATAATTGCTGTGAAACAAATAAATTATCAAAAAAAAACGCTCAAAAAATTCACGGACAGTCTACTTATTTGGGAACACTAATTCAGTGTTCCATTCTGATTGATTCAAATAAAATCCAGAACACTAACTAGGCCTAAGTACCACCTGACCTAGCCCACCTATTCCAGGCGGGCCAATTGTTCATTAAGCCTGCATTTCCATTTTTTTTTGCCATCAAAAATGCATAGATGAGAAGGAGGACAGGACACATGCATAAAGTGCATAATGCATACACCAAATTGTTGGTTGGTTGCGTCTGATGTTCTGCAGCTGACTGACACTGCTAAGCTAAGCTTACCAGTACCACTCACTAAACAAACTACAAAAGGTTCTAAGGACTGGGGTAAGCAGCACTCAGTGACAGAGGATGCGTCATGCAGACCGCTCAAAAATTATCAACTAATAGTAACTAAACCTAGTATCAAATGCATCCACCACTATTTGACAGGAGGACAAAGGAAGGACTACAGTCTCTCTAGCAATAGCATTACCTAACTGAAGTTCTCTAAAGTAAACTCTTACATAATAATGACAAGCGAGCGCAAAGTTGCAAAAATGTAAGAGTACCGACCAGCACCTGTGTCCTACAATCACAGAAGATTTTGAAACGTAATTTACCTGCAATGTAAGCAGCAGTATTCTTGTTATTTGTAAAAAATGTATACACAAATCACAATACTTATACTACTATATATATTGGCTACTCACCAAGCCCCACGACCTCGACACCTAGCAGGTCCAACAGGTCCTGCTCCCGGTCAAGGATGTCTGACCACCGGTGGGCCAGCTGGTTATGGGTGCGCCGGACCGCGGAGCAGCGAAACACTGCCCGACGCACCTTCGCCCACCGGCGGTGACGCTCCTGGGTCGGGTACCCGGAGCCTGGCCTGCCGCCTGCTGCCAAGGTCAAGGGGAGGTGGCGCTGAATAAAAAAAACAAGGGCGGCCACCTCCGCCTCAGTAAACAGCTGGCGGGCTTGCACCCCTGCAGGGCGCAGTCTGCCGCAAGGCAGGCGGCGATTGGGCGCACGCGCCTTGCCCTTTGAGCCGCTGCTGCTACCCTTCGCCATGGTTCTGGGGTGGGAGGAGGTGAAAAAGAAAAGTTAGAAGGGAAAAATAAAGTTAGGGGAAGAAGTAGGGGCTTAAAGAAGAAAGTTATATAAAACAGTCGAAAAGTAAAAAAACACAGTAAAAAGTAGAAAAAAATGCAAAATATAGACTTAAGCAGAGAGAGAGATAGATAAGAAATAAAGAAAAATTGAAAAACAGTGTAAAAAACTAAGGATTGCAAAGATTGAGGGAGGATAGAAAAGCAGGCCCAGAACCATAGCATAGAGTGGTAAAACAAGATGGCCGCGCCCATCGCGACCGCGTGGGTAAGTTCGCGCGATATTTGTCCCCGAGCACGCACAAAACGTCGCGAACACGTACAACGCGTTCCCGAACAAGGAATGCGTATCGCGAGCACGCTATACGCGACCCGGAACAGGAAATAAGGGATCGCGAACGGGCGGGACAAGTGAAAAACAAAATGGCCGTGCCCATAGGCGACCGCATGGATAAGTTCGCGCCCCCGAGCACGCAAACAGCGTCCCGAACACGCACAACGCGTTCCCGAGCAAGAAAAACGCATCGCGAACGGGCGCGACAAGCAGCTACGCACGCTCGCGAAGCTACGCGTAGCTCGCGTAGCGCTCCGACGTCTTCGCGTAGCTTTGCGTAGCTTCGCGTAGCGCGACTACTCGAACTACGCCCAGGCTTAGTTGTATCTAGCATGTTTGCCCTTGTCGTGCCCCCTAACTCCAGCGTCGATACACCATTTGGCAAAGACTCAATCCCTGAACTGGATAATCCAACATAGTTGATACCTCAGACCTACCAGCTCGTCCTGTTAAGTGTATCTCCTGATCACTAGTGCTCTCCATACGCCGCCCATTTTTCAAACCAGAGCCGGAGCCAGACAGCCGAGAGATCAATTACTTAACCTCTCCCTTTGCTTGAACCCACTTTCGTAGAGGGCTACTCTCCAGGCAAGTTCTCCGGCATACACCAGAACTGTTGTGCCAGCTGCTTCCTTGCAAGTCTGTCCCCTTCTTGCGAGGTTTAACTGCCTTGGGTTGTTCATTCTTATTCTCAATAGAGGGGTTAGGAGTGCGTTGCAACCCCTGTCTGTTTTTCCCTCCAATGATCGTAGTATCCGGCATAAATGGGTTCTCTCTTTTTGGTTTAGCGCCCTGATCCGTATATATAGGAGGAGACCCCTGGGCCCTGGCAGAGTTATCGGATATGTCCCACTCCACCTCCGGACTAAGAGTATTAGGGTCCTGGGAAATAAAAATAGGGCTCTCGCCGTCAACATCCGGTAAGTTTTCACTCCCTGTAGACGCACCAACCCCTTTCAATATTGTCTCATCTATAATAGCCGGGATCTCCCCCAACACTTGGGCCTCCGTGTAATCCAAGGCAGACACATTCCCCAGGCCAGCAACGTCAGCCACCGATTCTGCTTGGGCTACAGAAGAAAACAAAGTATCTCTAGCTTGCACTGAGAGCGCCTCCGGAGAAGGATTGTTATTAGGGGATCCCTCCTGTGCAACATTCTTGCCGGCACTACACAAGATTGTATCAATTGCAATTGCATCGGCCGTTTGAACCATGACCTCCCCCAGGGAGATGAGTTCGGCAGCTTTCCCCGCTTGCAACAAGTGAAGTGCAGGTTTGCCAACCTGTGACATACCTCCTTTTGCGCCAGTTTTAGTAGTCGCCGCTGCCACAGTCTCTTTGCCCAGAGTAGTTCCTTGGACGCCTGCAGCCCTAGTAGCCCGGGTTGGCTTCGCCGTGGTCTTAGGTGGCGCCATCCCTCTCACTGGTGCGTTTTCCAAGGCAAGGCCAGCAAGATCAGCAAGGCTCGTCCAATGGATCTCCGAGCCACAGGAGCCGCAGGAGCCCGCCAACCAGCACACCAGCCGCAAAGACAGCCAAAGAAGTCGGAAGTTCCTTGCGGGTCCAAGCATCCGCGTCGGCATCGGAAATCAACCAGAGCCGCCGAGAACAGCCACAGCTGCAGTCCCCGTTTCAGCAAGCCTTCAAACGAGTGCAAGTAATCTTCCCGCTTGGTTGTCTAGCGTTTTTACTGCAGTATGCGCGATATACACAGCGGTGGGCAGGCCGGCCGGGAGCCGCTCATGGTGCGTCTGAGATGAGGCGGCGCTAGTCCGCCATCATCCTTCCCCTGCGCCTCTCTTGCTTCTTTCTGCACCTCTCTTGCTTCTTTCTGCACTTCTCTTCCTTTTTTCTGCAACTCTCTCGTGCCACTTTCATTACTTCTCTTGCTTCTTTCTGCACCTCACGTGCTTCTTTTTGCACCTCTTTTGCCTCTTTCTGCACATTTCTTCCTCTGTCTGCACCTCTCTTGCTTCTTTCTGCATTTCTCTTGCTTCTTTTTGCACCTCTCTTGCCTCTTTCTGCTCTTCTCTTACCTCTTTCCCCACCTCTCTTGCCTCTTTCTGTACTTTCTTGCTTCTTTCTGTGCTTCTCTTGCCTCTTTCTGCACCTCTCTTGCTTCTTTCTGCACTTCTATGACTTTTTACTGCACCGCTCTTGCTTCTTTCTACACCCCTCTTGCCTCTTTCTGTAACTATCTTGCCTCTTTCTGCACCTCTCTTGTCTCTTGCCTCTTTCTTCAATTCTATTGCCTCTTTCTGTAATTCTCTTGTCTCTTTATGCACCTCTCTTGCCTCTGTCTGCACATTTCTTCCTCTTTCTGCACCTCTCTTGCTTCTTTCTGCACTTCTCTGACTTCTTTCTGCACCTTTCTTGCTTCTTTCTACACCCCTCTTGCCTCTTTCTGTAACTATCTTGCCTCTTTCTTCAATTCTTTTGCCTCTTTCTGTACTTCTCTTGCCTCTTTATGTACCTCTCTTGCCTCTTTCTGCACATTTCTTCCTCTTTCAGTACCTCTCTTGCTTCTTTCTGCACTTCTCTTCTTTCTGCACCTCTCTTGCCTCTTTCTGCACTTCTGTTGCCTCTTTCTGTACATTTCTTCATCTTGATGCAATTCTCTTGACTCTTGCTGCACATCTCTTGCTTCTTTCTGTACTTCTCTTGCCTCCTGCACTTCTCTGGCTACCTTCTGCACCTTTCTTCCTCTCTCTGCACCTCTCTTGCTTCTTTCTGCACTTCTCTTACTTCTTTCTGCACCTCTGTTGCCACTTTCATTACTTCTCTTGCTTCTTTCTGCACCTCACATGCCTCTTTTTGCACCTCTCTTGCTTCTTTCTATACCTCTCTTGCCTCTTTCTGTACTTCTCTTGCTCCCTTCCGCACTTCCCTTGTCTATTTATGCACCTCTTTTGCCTCTTTCTGCAGATTTCTTCCTCTGTCTGCACCTCTCTTGCTTCTTTCTGCACTTCTCTTGCTTCTTTCTGTACCTCTCTTGCCTCTTTCTGCTCTTCTCTTATCTCTTTCTCCACCTCTCTTGCCTCTTTAATCACTTCACTTGCTTCTTTCTGTACCTCACTTGCTTATTTCTGCAACTCACTTGCTTCTTTCTGCAATAATCTTACTTCTTTCTGCACCTCTCTTGCCTCTTTCTGAATTTGTCTTGCTTCTTTCTGTACCTTTCTTCCTCTTTCTGCACCTCTCTTACCTTGCTTGTGTTTTTTCTGACCCCTCTTGCCTCTTTCTGCATTTCTCTTGCCTCTTTCTGTACCTCTCTTGCCTCTTTCTCCACCTGTCTTGCTTCTTTCTGCACTTCTCTTGCCTCTTTCTGCACCTATCTTGTCTCTTTCTGTACCTCCCTTGCCTCTTTCTGCACCACTCTTGCTTCTTTCATCATTCTCTTGCCTCTTTCTGCACCTCTTTTGCTTCTTTATGCACCCCTCTTGCTTCTTTCTGCAGTTCTCTTACCTCTTTCTGCACCTCTTTTGCTTCTTTCTGCACCCCTCTTCCTTCCTTCTGCACCTCTCTTACTTCTTTCTGTACCCCTCTTGCCTCTTTCTGCACTTCTCTTGCTTCTTTCTGCACATCTCTTGCCTCTTTCTGCGCTTCACTTGCCTCTTTCTGTACTTCTCTTGCCTCTTTCTGTACTTCTCGTGCCTCTTTATGCTAATTTCTTCCTCTTTCTGCACCTCTCTTGCCTCTTTCTGTACCTTTCGTTCTCTTTCTGCACCTCGTTTTCCTCTTTCTGCACATTTCTTTCTCCTTCAGCACTTATCTTGCCTTTTTCGTCCCTTCTCCTGCTTCTTTCTGCACCTTTCTTCCTCTTTCTGCACCTCTCAGGCTTATTTTTGCACTTTTCTTCCTCTTTCTGCGTACCTCTCTTGCCTCTTTCTGCACCTCTCTTGCCTCTTTCTGCACATTTCTTTCTCCTTCAGCACTTATCTTGCCTCTTTCGTCCCTTCTCCTGCTTCTTTCTGCACCTTTCTTCCTCTTTCTGCACCTCTCTGGCTTATTTTTGCACTTTTCTTCCTCTTTCTGCGTACCTCTCTTGCCTCTTTCTGTACCTGTCTTGCCTCTTTATGTATGTCTCCTGCCTCTTTCTGCACATTTCTTCCTCTTTCTGCACCTCTCTTGCTTCTTTGTGCACTTCTCTTGCTTATTTCTGTACCTCTCTTGCCTCTTTCTGCCATTCTCTTTTCTCTTTCTGCACCTCTCTTAACTTTCTGCACATTTCTTCTACTTTATGCACCTCTCTTGCCTCTTTCTGCACCTCTCTTCCTTCTTTCTGCATTTCTCTTGCCTCTTTCTGCACCTCTCTTGTCTCTTTCTGTGCCTCTCTTGCCTCTTTCTGCACCTCTCTTGCTTCTTTCTGCATTTCTCTTATCTCTTTCTGCACCTCTCTTGCTTCTTTCTGCATCCCTCTTGCCTCTTTCTGCACCTCTCTTGCTTCTTTCTGCACTTCTCTTCCTTCTTGCTGCAGCTCTCTTGCTTCTTTCTGCACTTCTCTTGCTTCTTTCTGCACCCCGCTTGCCTCTTTCTGCACCTCTCTTGCCTCTTTCTGCACCTCTCTTGCCTCTTTCTGCACTTCTCTTGCCTCTTTATGCACTTCTCTCTTGCCTCTTTAGGCATGTCTCTTGCCTCTTTTTGCAAATGTTTTCCTCTTTCTGCACCTCTCTTGCTTCTTTCTGCACTTCTCTTGCTTCTTTCTGCACCTCTCTTGCTTCTTTCTGCATTTCTCTTGCCTCTTTCTGTACCTCTCTTGCCTCTTTCTGTACCTCTCTTGCCTCTTTCTGCACATTTCTTCCTCTTTATGCACTACACTTGACTCTTTTTGCACATCTCTTTCTTCATTCTGCACTTCTCTTGCCCGTTTCTGCACTTCTCTTGCCACTTTCTGCACCTTTCTTTTCCTTTCTGCAGCTTTCTTGCTTCTTTTTGCACCTCTCTTGCTTCTTTCTACACCTCTCTTGCTTCTTTCTGCACCTCTCTTGCCTCTTTCATTACTTCTCTTGCTTCTTTCTGCACCTCTCTTCCTTCTTTCTGCACCTCTCTTGCCTCTTTCATTACTTCTCTTGCTTCTTTCTGCACCTTAAATGCCTCTTTCTGCACCTCTCTTGCCTCTTTCTGTACCTCTCTTGCTTCTTTCTGCATATTTCTTCCTATTTCTGCACTTCTCTTGCCTCTTTCTGCTCATCTCTTTCCTCTTTCTGCATATTTCTTCCTCTTTCTGCACCTCTCTTGCTTCTTTCTGTACCTCTCTTGCTTCTTTCTGCACATCTCTTCCTTCTTTCTGCACCTCACTTGCTTATTTCTGTACCTCACTTGCTTCTTTCTGCAATTCTCTTACTACTTTCTTCACCTCTCTTGCCTCTTTGTGAATTTGTCTTGCTTCTTTCTGTATATTTCTTCCTCTTTCTGCACCTCTCTTACCTTGCTAGTGTTTTTCTGTACCCCTCTTGCCTCTTTCTATACTTCTCTTGCTTCTTTCTGCACTTCTCTTGCCTCTTTCTGCACCTCTCTTGTCTCTTTATGCACCAGTCTTGCTTCTTTCACACTTCTCTTGCTTCTTTCTGCACCTCTTTTGCTTCTTTATGCACCCCACTTGCCTTTTTCTGTACCTTTCTTGTTTCTTTCTGCTCTTGTCTTGCTTCTTTCTGCACCGCTCTTGCTTCTTTCTGCACCTCTCTTGTCTCTTTCTGATCCTCTCTTGCCTCTTTATGCACCTTTCTTCCGGTTTCTGCTGCTCTCTTGACTCTTTCTGCTCCTCTCTTGCCTCTTTCTGTGCCTTTCTTCCTTTTTCTGTACCTCCCTTGCCTCTTTATGCACCTTTCGTCCTCTTTGTGTACCTCTCTTGCCTCTTTCTGCACTCTTGCATCTTGTTGCACTTCTCTTGGCTCTTTCTGCACCTCTCTTGCCTCTTTCTGCACCTTTCTTCCTCTTTCTGCACTTCCCTTGCCTCTTTCTGCTCCTTTCTTCCTCTTTCTGCACCTCTCTTGCTTCTTTCTGCACCTCTCTCTTCTTTCTGCACTTCTCTTGCCGCTTTATGCACTTCTCTTGTTTCTTTCTGATTGTTTCTTCCTCTTTCTGCACTTCTCTTGCCTCTTTACAGGGACGTTATAGTTAGGAATTAGCATTTGAAAAACCTTCGAAATTCACTGAAAAAACCCACAGGTTTCAGGGACGTTATAGTTAGGAATTGGCATTTGAAAAACCTTAGATATTCACTGAAAAAACCAGAGGTTACAGGGATGTTATAGTTAGGCTGACAATTCACTCGCACAAAACCAGAGAAATTCAGTTGTTATAGTCAGCTGAGCTAACTGTAACTCTCGCCCCGCAATGCACTGTTGATGATATCACATACTCATGACATGGTCAGTGGCATCACTGATGACATCTCAAATGACATCACTGATGACGTCATCCACATAATCTCTGATGTAACTTCTCACACCCCAATATAACCTATCATGCACCCACTCCAAATTTCAGACTACCATTCTTGAAACCATTGACACACCAATACCAGTACGTACATACCCACTCACTGATTCATAGGTCTACATACACATACACTCACTCACCCATGCAGGCACTCATACAGCCAGTCACTCATTAATACAGCCACTGGGATATCTACTCATTCACCCATACAGCCACTGATATACCGTCAGTCACACATAGAGCTACTCACACACCTACTCACTCACCCAAACATTCAATCACACAGCCACTTACTCACCCATACAGAAACACACACACACTCACTACTCATACACATACTAACAAATACTTACTCTCCTTATAGTTGCTGCCACAAGCACACACTCACCCATACAGCCACTCTCACAATCACTTACTCACACATACAGTCACTTATATACTTCAACACTCACATATTCCACCTTTCACATATGAAGTTACTCACCCATATACCACTGAGATACCCATTCACTCACCAACACAGCCATACATACACTCACTCACCCCTACAGTCCCTCACAGATGTACTGATGAACCCATACATCCAGGGATTCACCTACTCATTATCCATGCAAGGAGTCGCCCACCCCCTCACCCACCCACACAGACACTCAGGCACTCAAACAGGTACTCAGCAACTAATCAATAACCCATATAGATGAATGAATGAATGAAATTGTACTTATATAGCGCATGGCTACCCTGAGGCCTCCCAGCGCTGTTTGATAGAAGAGTAGAGAAAAACAGAAGCCATGATGTTATGAGACTGTCTTAAAGAGTAGATTTTTAAGAGCTTCCGGAAGGCCAAAAGGTTGTTGTCCTTACGTAAAGTGGGAGGAAGAGTATTCCAGATCTTTGCAGCATTAAACGAAAAAGAGCGTCCACCCCACCTGGATCTTCGAATTTTCTTGGGAGCGGCCAAGCATAAGGAGCTGGATCGCAGGGTTCTATGAGGAAGATAGGGAGTGACCAAGGGGTGAATAATAGCCGGACCAGTCTTCCGGATGGCTCTATGAACTAGGCACATAGCTTTAAACTGTATCCTAGCTGGAATAGGGAGCAAGTGGAGACTCCTCAATGCTGGTTTAGCAGATTGCCACCGCGGAATCTGAAGAAGCAGACGGGCAGCAAAGTTCTGAGTTACTTGCAGTTTGTGAATGGTGAATTGAGGAGCATCAAGATATAGGGCGTTCCCATAATCAAGGCGAGAAAGAATAAGGGCCTGTACCATAATTCTTCTCGCCTGGAAGGGGAGGAGGGGAATGATTTTCCGCAACATTCTCATCAGTCCATAACACGTGGCTTGGAGCGTCACCCTGCCAAGATGGCCACCCAATAGTGTCCCAACCAGGAAGTGATGAGCTCGGTACCTCCCTCCACTCAACCAGCATAGGGATAGCTGTGGTGGACCGGGGAGTCGGCGAGCATAGAGCGACACAAAAGGTGAAGTCAATACAATGTGGCTTTTAAAACAATTTAGTGCAGTTTAAAACAATTGGCAAAGCGCTAGCGTAGCAACACAGGCCGAGCAAGCTCTACCTTCTATCAGCTGCGCGTCAGCGCCTCCGCCCTAAATAGTCAGGAGCAAAGAAAACTGGAGCGTCACCCTGCCAAGATGGCCGCCAATAGTGTCCCAACCAGGAAGTGATGAGCTCGGTACCTCCCTCCACTCAACCAGCATAGGGATAGCTGTGGTGGACCGGGGAGTCGGCGAGCATAGAGCGACACGAAAGGTGAAGTCAATACAATGTGGCTTTTAAAACAATTTAGTGCAGTTTAAAACAATTGGCAAAGCGCTAGCGTAGCAACACAGGCCGAGCAAGCTCTACCTTCTATCAGCTGCGCGTCAGCGCCTCCGCCCTAAATAGTCAGGAGCAAAGAAAAACTGGAGCGTCACCCTGCCAAGATGGCCACCCAATAGTGTCCCAACCAGGAAGTGATGAGCTCGGTACCTCCCTCCACTCAACCAGCATAGGGATAGCTGTGGTGGACCGGGGAGTCGGCGAGCATAGAGCGACACGAAAGGTGAAGTCAATACAATGTGGCTTTTAAAACAATTTAGTGCAGTTTAAAACAATTGGCAAAGCGCTAGCGTAGTAACACAGGCCGAGCAAGCTCTACCTTCTATGCTCATGTACCTACTCACCAACCCATGCAGCCACTTACATACCAACTGAGAGACTGATACACACATTCACACAGATTAGTCACTCACCCATACATTAACTAAGACACGTTTAATCACTCACTTATACAGTCAGTCACACACGCACTAAATCATCCATACAGACACTCATACACCAACTCATTCTTCAATACACCTTAACGTATATATATCTATATAACTTTCTTAAACTTTTAAGAAACACTCACTTACTGGATGATGTCATCATTGATGTCATTTGAGATGTCATCAATGATGTCACTGACCATGTCAGGAGTGATGTAATATGTGACATGATCAGCAGTGCATTGTGAAAGCATGAGTTAAATTTAGCCCAGCAAACTATAACAGCTGAATTTCTCTGGTTTTGTGTGAGTGAATTGTCAGCCTAACTATAACGTCCCTGTAACCTTTGGTTTTCTCAGTGAGTGTTTGTATATATATATATATATATACACACACACACACTGAAAAAACACAGGTTTCAGGGACGTTATAGTTAGGAATTTTCATTTTAAAAAACCTTAGAAATTCACTGAAAAAAACACAGGTTTCAGGAATGTTATAGTTAGGCTGACATTTCACTCGTACAAAACCAGAGAAATTCAGCTGTTATAGTTAGGTGAGCTAACTATAACTCGCGCCCCCACAATGCACTGCTGATGATGTCACATATTACATCACTCATGACATGGTCAGTTACATCACTGATGACATCTCAAATGACACACTAAATACCACATACTTTCTATCCACATAATTACACTGCACAACATTCCACATAATTTCTCTACACACAACGTACATCCACTCCACTCCAAAAAACATTAGTAAAAAACTTTTACATTTACAAAGCCAATAGCCCTAACTCTCGCAAATGCACCCTGGTTTACAGAACAACAAAAAATAGAAAAACTCTCCTGTAGGACAGCTGAACGAAAATGGAGGAGAAGTAAAAGTACTGTAGACAGGGAAACGTATAAACTTACTCATCGTAGCTACTTGGCTAACATTAAACAGGCAAAAAAACCTTTCTTATAAATAGGATTGAAAAGGCTACAAACTCTAACAAGGAACTCCATTAAATATTAAAGGAATTTACACCCCCCTCCACGCAGCCATGCGCTGTAGTGACACAAGACTGGGTAGATTCGCTTTCTACATTTTTTGAGGAAAAGGTCATTGCAATTCATAATTCCTTTCCGCATCATGACACTAACAAGGCAAAGAATCTTCAAAACGATACTGAGGACACTCTCCCTTTGTTAGAAGAGTTCTCTATGTTTACCTCAGAAGAAGTGACAACCGCCCTGGCTAAAATTAAATCAGGTTCTACAGTAGACCCGGTTCCACCATGTTTCTTTTCAACCATTGCCCCATTACTTGTTAGAAATCTTACTGACCTATTTAACATGTCACTTGCACAATCAGCAATCCCAGTCGTATGGAAAGCAGCTAGGGTCAGGCCAATTTTTAAAAAAACGACTGCTGATCCCAAGACGCCAAGTAATTACTGGCCTATATCGTTGCTCCCTTATTTTGGAAAGGTGCTTGAGTCACTGATTAACCAGCAACTTACTGTACATCTAGAGAATCATGGATTACTGGATCCCTCACAGTCCGGCTTTAGGGCTGCACATAGCACTGAAACAGCATTGGTGGAAGTCATGGATAACATCAGACTAGCCCTGGGCAACGGGCAGTCAGCCATGCTCATCCTGCTGGATTTGTCAGCCGCCTTTGACACCATCTCCCACAGCATTTTAAAACAACGGCTCTGGGAGGTGGGTGTCAGAGGTAGGGCTTTAAATTGGCTTTGTAATTACCTGACGGACTGGACCACTACTGTTCAGATCGGAAGTATGGTCTCTCACAGCCGACCAGTAAAGATGGGAGTCCCGCAGGGCTCTATTTTGAGCCCTCTGCTCTTTAATCTTTATGTGGCACCGTTGGCTAGGGTGATCAGATCCTATGGTTTTGATGTAGTGTCGTACGCTGACGACACTCAGCTTCTGATCACCCTAGGTCCTGATCCCATTGATATAAAATTCCGCTTCAAAAACTGTATGATCCATATAGATGACTGGATGAGCGCCAATCATCTACAACTGAAGGGGAGCAAGACCGAGGTCATCCTTTTTGGCAGGGCACAGGAAGTTTGGTCAGAGGACTGGCGGCCCCTCAATCTCAGTCCCTGTCCATCGCCAAAAACAGTGGTGCGAAATCTGGGTGTGTTGATTGATAACCAACTATCTATGAAAAGTCACGTAGACCACATAATTGGTACTTGCTATGGAATTATGCGTAGGCTAAGAAACATCTTCCAATGGATCCCAACTGAATCAAGGAAGGCACTAATTCAAGGCTTGATCATAGGTCGTATTGACTATGGCAATGCCTTGCTGGCCTCAATCAATGAAGAACTCTTTTCCAGGCTGCAGGTCCTGCAGAACACAGCGGCCAGACTGGTACTAAACCTCCCTTCCAGGTCTCCATCAGCCCCTAGTCTGAAACATCTCCATTGGCTTCCCATAAGGAAACGTACTCGTTTCAAGATCCTCTGTCTAGTACATAAAACTATGCACGGAAGCGGCCCCAGCTATTTGGCAAAAAAACTTAGCTGGTACAGGCCAACGAGGATGCTTAGATCTAGCACTAAATCCTTTCTTACTTCATTGAGAGTGCGTACCGCAAAGAATGGCGGGAGATCTTTTTCCTTTCTTGCCCCCACTTTCTGGAACAAACTTCCACCCCATCGGCTCTCTATCACAGAGCATAATCGATTTCGCAGAGAATTAAAAACATGGTTGTTTGATCATTAGCAACATCCTCTCTTTCTTTCAGCAGGTTCTTGGAGTCATACGCTAGCGCCATGAGACCCTCGGGTGATATGTGCGCTCAATAAATACACTTGACTTGACTATTACATTGCAAATGCTTCTTTAACTAGTAGTTGTGTTTGCAGAGTGGTGGAGAAAGGGAGGCTTGGCCTCCGACCCCTATGGGCCCCCAGCAGCGAAGAGGACTTCAATCTCCATTCAAGAGCGTGCCAGGGACTGCATTTGCAGAGTGGTGGGCAAAGGGGGCGTGGCCTGCTATGATAACTTAGCAATCCTGCTGTGTGGGACTTACTGGAGGTAATAGGAGGGGTAGTTGGCCCCCAAGGATGTCCTTGGGGGCCAACTACCCTCCTGTTACCTCCAGTAAGTCCCACACAGTGGATTGCTCAGAGGTCTTCGGAGACAACACCCCTTATCTCCACCAGGAGGCGCGTTTGCAGAGCGCTGCAAGGAGGGGGAGGAGCCTCTGGTGAGTTGCCAGTTTCTTTATATTTTTTATTTTAGGAACGTGGGCTGTGTGGCCCCCCCTCCCGTTGAGCCCTTTGGGCCCCAGGGACTATATCCCCCGGGGCCTGAGCCATTTAAAAAAAAGAATCGAATTGAAAAGGGAGGGGGCCTAAGGCCGATTACGGCCCCGGTGACCCCATTTTTCATTTTTGTCAAGATTCGCAAACCCTACGCGAATCCCGCCAATTTTTTTTTTTTAAATGCTTTTTTTGGCCCTCGGGGTCCCTGTGGGACCCCCTGAGCAGGCCTAGGGGGTCAGGGTGTTCCTACCCTGCCCCCTTTTCTTGTTTTTTTTACCTTTTGTCTTGTGACTCGGTTCAACGGAGTCACAAGATGGCTGCCAACACTTCCTGGTTTGAAGTGTTGGCAGCCAATCAGAGTCAAGCTCGTGCTCGGGAGGGTTTGAGGATCCACCGCTGTCACCAGATATATATATTTTTTTATGTATGAATTTCTCAGGAACTACTGAACGGATTTACACCATTTAAAAAAAAGGTCGCTTTCTAAACCAAGAGCTACTTTTTTGCCAAATTTGGTGTAATTCGGTTCAGCAGCTTGGGCTGTAGCCTTGTCTAAAGTTTTCTATGGAAACTAGCAGAGAAAAAGCGTTTTGGGACCCCCCTTTTTTCTCAGCTCCCGCATGACGAATCACCCCGAAACTTTCAAGACAGGAGCTGACCTGAGTGGGCCATTAGTTTTGAAAATTTTGCGAAGATTAATCAAAAGTCGCCAAAGCCAGTAGGTAATATATATATTATGAATATATATATTCACTGAAAAAAACAACGGTTACAGGGACATTATAGTTAGGCTCACACTTCACTCATACAATTCAAGAAAAATTCAGCAGTTATAGTTATCTGAGCTAACTATAACTCGCGCCCCGCAATGCACTGCTTATGACCTCACGTATTACATCACTCATGACATGGTCAGTGACATCACTGATGACATCCCTGGTGACATCTCAAATGACGTCACTGATGACATCACTTATAATATCATACAGTGACTGTGAGTGTTTTTTAAAATGTTTATGAGTGTTAAATATATATACCAAGGTGTTTTGATGAATCAGTGGGTATATGAGTGCCAGTACTGATGAATCAGTAGGTGTGTGACTGACTGTATAACTTGGTGATTAGGTGTCTCAGTAAATGTATGGGTCACTGACTAGGTTGTCTGAATGTCTGTATCAGTCTGTCAGTTGGCTTTGAAGTGGCTGTATGGTATGGTGAGTGGGTACATGTATGGGTGTATGGGTGATTGATTGGTTGTCTGAGTACCTGTGTGGGTATATGCGTGTCTGTGTGGGTAGGTGAGAGTGTGTGTGACTGCCTGCATGGATGAGTGAGTGGGTGAGTCAGTGGGTGTATGGGTAAGTGAGTGTGTAAGAGAAAGGCTGCATAAGTGACTGAGTGTGTTTATGGCTGTGTCAGCGAGTGAATGTATGTGTCAGTGGTATATGGGTGAGTAAGTGGATATGTGAAAGGCAGTATAGATGAGTGTTGGAGTATATCAGTTACTAAATGTGTGAGTGAGGGATTGTGATAGTGGCTGTATGGGTTAGTGAGTGTGTGTGTGAGGGGCTGTATGGGTAAGTGAATATATGTTAGTATCTGTATGAATAAGTGAGTGGGTGTGTGTATAACTTTATAGGTGAGTAAATGGCTGTCTGATTGACTCTATAGGTGAGTGGGCAGGTGTGTGAGTAGCTCTATGAGTGACTGACAGTGTGTGAGTGGCTGTATGGCTGTATGAGTGGATATATCAGTGTCTATATTAGTGAGTGAGTTGGTGTACAAGTGGCTGTATGGGTGACTGAGTAGATGTGTGTGTAGACCTGTAAATCAGTGAGTGGGTATGTAAGTACTGGTATGGGTGTGTCAATGGTTTCAAGAATGGTAGTGTAGAAGTTGGAGTGTGTGTATGAAAGGTTACATGGGGTGTGAGTGGATGCATCAGAGATTCTGTGGATGATGTCATGAGTGATGTCATTTGCGATGTCATCAACGATGTCACTGACTATGTCATGAGTGATGTAACATGTGAGGTCATAAGCAGTGCATTTTGGGAGCGCAAGTAATAGTTAGCTCAGCTAACTATAACTGCTGAATCTATCTGGTTTTGTATAGTGAAATGTCAGACTAACTGTAACGTCTTTGTAACCTTTGGTTTTTTCAGTGAATTTCTAAGGTTTTTTAACTAGCAGCTTCGTTTGCACAGTGGTGAAGAAAGGAGCTGGCCTCCGACCAGTTCTTAGGAATCCCACTTTGTAGGACTTACAGGAGGTACCAGGAGGACTTCTTGGCCCCCAAGGTCCCTCGAAAGTAAAGTTGACTCCTGCCTGAACCAGTAGTATACCACAAGCCACTTTTCCAGAGCGGTGGAAAAAAGGGGGCATGATCTCCGAAGACCTCTTAGCAATCCTGCTGTTTGGGACTCATTGGAGGTAAAAGGAGGGGTAATTAGGGGCCAACCACCCCTCCTGTTACCTCCAGTAAGTCTCACTCAGCAGGATAGCTCAAACCGAGTAGGAAGCCATGCCCCTTTTCTCCATCACTCTGCAAAAGGGCCTCCTGGGGCACTACTAGCAGGGGGATGAAGTCCCCTTGGCTATTGAGGGTCCTTGGTGGCCAACTAGCCCACCTGTTACCTCCAGTAAGCCCCACACAGCTTAAGAGAATTATATGGACCAGGATTAAGGTTAATACATCTTGAACATGTTTTAAACCTCACTTTTATCTACCAGTTTTCTTAGAGAGGAAAAGGGAGCAATGCCTCAATGAGTGTGTCAGTGTCTTTTAGGGGACAAGATTACACATGTAAAGAAGCCTATATGTAGAAGACTACATCTGTTTCACACTGCATGCTCTCCAAATGTGCATAGTAGAAGCTGCATGCATCACTTGAGGTTCATTACACAGGGCAACCACGTATAGCTGTGTGTTCAAGTGCTTCCGTGACTCCTGCCTAGCTAAGAGATCTGTGCTTATGGGGCTGAAGTAACTCTGGCAACATTTGTGTATGGGGATAATAGACTGTATAGTTCTTAAATTAGGGTCATCAGCTGCACCACATGTGTCAGACTACGCGTAGAAGTGCAGACATATCTGAGGCATGGTAGCAGTCAGATATTCAAACTTGACAGTATGCTTTCAGTTTAAAGCACACAACTCACTAAGTATGTCCTACTTGCAGTGTAGTGTTGCAGAGATTTATATGGACTAGGATACAGATTAATAGATCTTGAACATGTTTTAAAGCTTAATATCTTCTCTACGAGTTTCATTAGAGAGGCAGAGCTCGCAATGCCAGGCCAAACCCAAAATCAAAGACCGACTCCTTTCATGCCACTCTTCTGAGTGTCTGCATCTTTCTTGAGACCGCAATGAGTGTGTCAGTGCTTTTTTAGGGGCAAGATTACAAATGTAATGAAGCCTATAGGTAGTAGATTACCTCTGTTTCACACCACATGCTCTGTAAATATGTTTAGTATAAGCTGCACAGATCACTTTCTGCTTATTATGCAGGACAGCCATGTATGAAGCTGTGTGTTCAAGAGCTACCATGACGCCTGTCTAACTAACAGATCAGTGCTTTTATTGCTGAATGCTGACATAGCTGTCACAAAATGTGTGCAGGGGTATGATAGACAGTATCATTTTCAAGTTAGGGTCATCAGCTGCACCACACATGCCAGACTAAACATAGGAGTGCAGACATACCTAACAAATGGTAGCAGTCAGATATTCAAATTTGAAACAGTATGCTTTCAGTTTAAAGCACACACCTCACTACCTCTAGCGTACTTGCAGTGCACCTTTGCAGAGACTTATATGGACTAGGATACAGGTCACTACATGTGGCAACATCTTTTAAACCTCACTTTTCTCTACCAGTTTCATTAGAGAGGTAGAGCTCACAATGCCAGGCCTAACCCAAAATGAAAATACGACTCCTGTTGTGCCACTCTTGTGAGAGTCAGCATCTTTCTAAAGACCTCAATTAGTGTGTCAGTGCCTTTTTAGGGGCAAGATGACACATGTAAAGAAGCCTATAGGTACTAGATTACCTCTGTTTCACACTGCATGCTCTCTAAATGTGTGTAGTAGAAGCTGCATGGATCACTTTCTGCTCATTATACAGGGAAGCTGGGTATGAAGCTCTGTGTTCAAGTGGTTCTGTGATCCCTGCCTAGCTAAGTCATGTGTGCTTCTGGGACTGAATGCTGAAGTAACTCTGACAAGATTTGTGCAGGAGTATAATAGACTTTATAGTTTTTAAGTTAGGGTCATCAGCTGCACCACATATATTAAACTACACGCAGAAGTGTAGACATATCTAAGGCATGGTAACAGTCATACGCTCAAACTTCACAGAGTTTGCTTTCAGTTTAAGCCACACATATCACTATTTACCTACTACTTGCAGTGTACATTTGCAGAGAGTTATATGGACTAGGATAAAGGTTAATACATTGTGAACATGTTTTAAAGCTTGCTTTTCTCTTACAGTTTCATTAGAGAGGCAGAGCTTGCAACGCAAGGCCTAACCCAAAACTGAAGACCGACTTCTGTCATGCCACTTTTGTGAGTGTCAGCATACGTCTAGAGACCTGAATGAGTGTGTCAGTGCTTTTTAGGGGGTAGGATGACACATATAAAGAAGCCTATAGGTAGTAGACTACATCTGTTTCACATTACATGCTCACCAAATATGTGTAGTAGAAGGTGCATGGATCACTTTGAACTGAATGCTGGCTTAGCTGTAACACAATTTGTACAGGTGATATGATAGACTGTATAGTTTTTAAGTTAGGGTCATAGCTGCAACAGAAGTCAGATTACACTTAGAAGTTCAGACATATCTTTGGCATGGTAGCAGTCAGATATTCAAACTTGACAAAGTACGCTTTCAGTTTGAAGCACACACCTCACTAAATACGGCCTAATTGCAGTATACTGTTGCAGAGACTTATATGGACTAGGATAAAAGTTAATACATCTTGATCATGTTTTAAAGCTTGCTTTTCTCTACCAGTTTCATTAGAGAGGCAGAGCTTGCAATGCCAGGCCTAATCCAAAATGAAAGGCTGAATCCTGTCATGCCACTCCTGTAGGTTTTATGTGTTGTGAAGAAGAGTTCACGAATAAAGAAAATTGGAATAATACCTGCTGAATCAATGTTGTGTATAATTATGTGATATAATCTGAGTAACTGTAATAAGGAGTGCCGGACCGAATTGTTGTTGTCCATAGTAATAGAAGCTAGGGTATCTGGTCTCTCTAGGACCATTTCCCATTTGAGACGTCTCATGTCATTTATGGGTACCAGATCACGGGTAATAAGCTGATTGTCCGGCTGTGAGGGTTTGTGTTAGGCCGATAATTCAAAGGTGGAGCATAGTGGGTTGTGATCGCTCTCTAGTCGATCATGCACCACCATGTCTAAGAGGGCTTGTCATAACTTTAAGTTAATTAGCAGGTAGTCAATACGACTCGCGTTACGGCCATTATTAAAAGTGTTCGCCCCGTGTCTATCGGAAGAGGTTCTTCCATTAGCCACCCGTAGGCCTTTTTCTAGGCAGATGGCTTTGGTTTGTATTGCCACATCTGTCCACCTTTTGAAGGTAGCAAACTCAAGGTGGAATTCCCCACTGGGCATCTTCCTCCCTAACAAGATCCTGGTCCTCGTTACCAAGGGGCTCGAAGGTTGTATTAAGGTCTCCCGCAACTATCACTAGGGAGTCCTGAGACAGATGGTCTAGAAGGTCATCAAGGACCATTATAACCTCATATCTCTTCCCCCCACTAAGCCCCCTTGAGTAGACATTATAGATGGCAATGTTCCCGTGAGGTCCGGCCAACAGCCAGATGGCAAGAATGTCATTACACTGTGTCGGGAGCTCCTGGATCTTATAGGTGATAGTCTGCCTAGCCCAAATGGTAAGCCCCCCGATGGGTGACCTTTGCCTCCTCCTACGGCGGGTATGTGGTAATTTAGATACCCTAGATGAAAAAGGGGATCTACTAGCCATGTTTCCTTGAAAAGGCAGATGTCGTGCTGTTCAATGAAGGTGCACCACTCCGGAGATGTGACCCTAGGCCTTAACCCGGCTATGTTCAAGGACATTAAACTTAGTTTAGGTGATATGTGCCGGGCCTCAATATGCTCATGCCACCTCGATGCTAGTTCTACTACATTAACCAGCCTGCCCTCATCCGGAGGAGCTATTGTAGATGTTTTACATGGTGCTGGGATTGGTGAGGCTGGTTCAACAGAGGTGACAGTTTCACTGGTGGGAGATAACCTAGCGTGTTCATCAGGAGCGCCAGTGAGAGGAGGAGACCTTCAATCTATCTCCCTGAGTGGGGAGGAACTCGTTTGTTTAGCTGGGTCTGGAAGGTTAAATTTAAATCGAATGTTGCAACGCGTGAATTTTTGAGTGTGAATATCAAAGTTTACAAGGTTTTCAACCAGGTAATGATGTGGGAGTGTAAGGGCAATATAATCCAGGGAGGCTTCAGGGGAGTTTTTAAGTTAGGGTCATCAGCTGCACCACACATGTCAGACTACACATAGAAGTGTAGACATATCTGAGGCATGGTAGCAGTCACACATTCAAACTTGACAGAGTATGCTTTCAATTTAAACCACACACATCACTATTTACGGACTACTTGTAGTTTAGCTTTGCAGAGAGTTATATGGACTAGGATAAAGGTTAATACATCTTGAACATGTTTTAAAGCTGCTTTTTTCTAACAGTTTCATTAGAGAGGCAGAGCTCGCAATGCCAGGCCTAACCCAAAATGAAAGGGCGACTCCTGTCATGCCACTCTTGTGAGTCTCAGCATGTTTCTAGAGACCTCAATGATATGTCAGTGCCTTTTAGGGGTGACATGACAAATATAAAATATCCTTTAAGTATTAGATTACCTCTTTTTCACGCAGCATGCTCTCCAAATGTGTGTATTAGAAGCTTCATGGATCACTTTCTCCTCATTATACAGGGCAGCCAGGTATGAAGCTGTGTGTTCAAGTGCTTCTGTGATGCCTGTCTAACTAACAGATTAAACTATATAGTTTTTAAGTTAGGGTCATCAGCTGCACCACACGTGTCCGACTAAACTTAGAAGTGCAGACATATCTTACACATGGTAGCAGTCAGACATTCAAATTTGACACAGTACACTTTCAGTTTAAAGCACACACCTCAATAAATACAGCCTAATTGCAGTTTACCATTGCAGAGACTTTTATGGACTAGGATAAAGGATAATACATCTAGCAACATGTTTTAAAGCTCACTTTTCTCTACCAGTTTCATTAGACAGGCAGACCTCACAATGTCAGGCCTATGCCAAAATGAAAGGCCGACTCCTGTCGTGCCACTCTTGGGCATGTCAGCATCTTTCTAGAGACCTCAATGAGTGTGTCAGTGCCTTTTTAGGGGCAAGATGACACATGTAAAAAAGCCTACAGATATTAGACTACTTATGTTTCACATGGCATGCTTTCCAAACGTATGTAGTAGAAGCTGCGTGGATCCCTTTCTCCTTATTATACAGGCCAGCCAGGTATGAATCTGTGTGTTCAAGTGCCTCTGTGACGCCTGTCTAACTAACAGATCAGTACTTTTGAGACTGAATTTGTGCAGAGGAATGATAGATTGAATAGTTTTTAAGTTAGGATCATCAGCAACACCACACTTCAGACTAAAGGAACAAGTAGAGACATACCTGAAACATGGTAGTAGTCAGACATTCAAACTTGATAGAGTACGCTTTGAGTTTAAAGCACACACCTCTCTATCTACGGCCTTCTTGCAATGTACCTCTGAGTGTCAGCATCTTTCTAGAGACCTCAATGAGTGTGTCAGTGCCTTTTTAGGGACAATCTGACACATGTAAAGAATCCTATAGGTACCAGACTACCTCTGTTTCGTACCAGATACTCTGGTAAATGTGTGTAGAAGAAACTCCATGGGTTACTTTCTGCTCATTATACAGGGCAGCCGGGTATGAAGCTGTGTGTTCAGGTGATTCCATGAGGTCTGCCTAGCTAAGAGATCTGTGCTTCTGGGACTGAATACTGAAGTAGCTTTTTTGTATTCGATTTCTACATTTATGAGGAGTTTGAAACATTTATTTAGGAAATGCGGAAAGTGAGAGCGAATGTGTGTTCTGACATATCAACAGAGCGTCGGAATCTTTTCCCATTAGCAATCAGTCAAATTCATGCCGGTATATTCCTATCTCCTCTCTTATTATCAGAATATTGGATCCATATCCAAGAACAGCCAACACGTGTTTCACCCCCTGGGGCTATTGAGCCTGGGGCTTTCTCAAGGCTGTATCAATAAAAGAGAATAAATGAATAGAAAACAATCTTAGTTCTCAATTCTATTTTAGTGCTGAACTATCAGCATAAGTGAAAGTAAGGAAAGAAATTTCCAGCTGTGCGCAAAAGTTAAACATACGCCTCAGCTGCGGATGCACTAAGGTTGGATATAAGCCTTCTGCAGAGATGTGGTCGTAATTTTAGTGAGGGAAAGTCAATGTGAAATTAACAGTTGAAGGAAGTGATTTAAAGCAGGTCTCTTACTAGATCATTAGACATTGCCATGTGTATCTTAAATCTGGTGGGTTGTGAGTAAGGTTTGGTCAGGGGCTCAGTTTGTGTCGGTGCTTAGTACATTGCATGCGTTAAAGCTTATTTTGGCGGTATTGTTAATTACTAGTTTATTTGATAAGTGCTCTAATTAGTATATCATACAGTCAGAAAGAGAGTCGTTGACCTGCAACAAAGCATTATCAGGCCGGGCATATCTTCCAATTTTACACAGATTAATCTCTTCATTTCCTGAGTCATTGTTATATCACAGTTGTATATATATATCTGTAAACAAATGCATTTCATTGAATACATTGTTCATGCTGTATTCATTATTTCAGTAAAGTGATTGTTAGGTATTTCCTATTTCAGTATTATATACTTTATGCTGATTGACCTAAAGAACAGAGGGCAAGACCCTACAGCTTATCAGCGTGATGGCAAAAATGTAGCTTGAGTAATTATATTCAGTGGCTTATAAGCCACGTGGATTACATAGTGCGTTCCATTTAAAGCCATTTAGGCGGGCTCGTCATGTGTTCCATATCCATTTCTTTGTGTATGTGGACCTCCCTATGGGTGCCTGCTCACTGCGATTGGCCCGAGGTGATACCTGCATATTTGAACTTTGTGGTGCGGTTTCGAGGCTAAGTCTACAGCCACCCATGATCTTAAGCCTCAGCCATCCAGCATGTACCATTATCAAATCAGTCTACATAGCTGCCAAGGTTTCAGATTGCTATGTGTGACATTTTCATAATTTCAGTGTAATTATGAGTGACATTTCAATCACTATGAGTGTCACTATCCTGCGAGCAAAATCAAACAGTAAAGACGAGGAAAACATATAAATATCCGATATTACACCCAAATCAAATCAAATCAAATCAAGCTTTATTCGGCACATACAAAATGTCCATAAAAGCATACTATAATATAAGATAAAAAATACATTTATGTACAATTGTTTCAAGGATTACTTTTTTAATTTTAGGACAAATCTACTAGCAGGTAAAATCTAATCTATTTCATAATTCAACAAATCTACTAGCAGGTAAAATCTAATCTATTTCATAATTCAACTTTTCCAAATAAGCAAGATCCTTCCTTTGTTTAATAGCCAATAATATAAAACAAATTACCGCATTACAAATTAATACATTCTCCAAATTTCGAATATAATTAAAAGCAACTTTAAAGGAATACAGACTATTTGCTTTAAAGATAGGTCGTAGGGGGCGTGGCCAAGATGGCGACGTGAGCGGACGTGTTGCTCCGGAGCTCCCGCCGACGGCCCGCTAAAAGCACTGGCTTATAGCCGTTTATAGCTGTTGCTGGCGCCCACACCGGCGACGTGGCCAGCGGGAAGTGCACCGGATGAGCCCACAAGCCAGACGACCGCAAGATCGGTGGCAGACGACGGCAGAGACCTCCGGCCCCCGGGGCCGAGAAGCGAGGCTCCGAGATCCTCGGCGGCGGGGCGGTCTGCCCGGCGGCCGGAGACGAGAGCACCGAGAGCCCTAGCCGGAGCAGCGGCCGTGGTGGAGGCTACCGGACTACACCGGCGGTGAGCACGGACGACGGTGCAGAACTACCGCTATGGCTGTGACGCAGTGGTGAAAGTGAGTGGGACTGGGAGCTGCGCCGGCCATCTTGCGAGGGGGAGCTCCACGACGCCCATCCCCCTGAGGGGTGCTACGGTGGACCCCTGAGAGCAGTTCCAGTGGGAGGTGGCCGAGGGCGCTGCCCACACCCCAGCGAGGCTTGACAGCAGCAGAGCGACCGAGCGGCCACCGACCGCTGGGGCAGAGACGTCCGTGAGCGGAGGGCTTCAGGTAGGCCCGAACGGAGCGCGCCCCAGGGGCCCGGGCCTCCGTGGCCCAAGAGAGCAGAAGTCCCCCAGCGGTGCACGGGGTGGACGCTGTACCCACTCCGCAGCCCCGTGAGTGAGGGGGCGGCTGACATCCAGCAGCGTCCGAGGGGGGAGCAGCGGTTTGCCTGCGGCCTGGTCCGGGCCTCGCTGTCCAGCGGGGACGGCCCCGATCGACGAGCACGCCGGGGAGAGAGACTAGGAGCCCTGAGGAAGACGCAGAGGGGGCACCACACGCTGGCAATAGAGGAGCAGGTCGGAGGGGACTGGTGGAGGCCAGCGCCGAGGAGGTGGCGCTCGGGGCCTAGGGGAAGGTCACTGCGCCGGCGCCCACAACTGAAAGGCTCCCATTGAACAAGGTGCAGTAGCGCACACCATCACACAGAGCTGTGGCGCCAAAGTAAGTCCCGAGCGAGAACTACAGGCCAGGCGCGCCCAGTTGGTGGTGAGGGAAGATAAGAGGGCCTGCTGTGGCCGCAGTGGGAGGTCTCAGCAAGGACGGCCTGGATGACCTGGGGACGGGGCACTGAGCTCCCTAAAGGGGCCTTGCTGGGGGAACAGAAGAGCCACTACAGCGGGGGCCCGCGTAGAGACTGACCCTGACGTAACCCTGCCCGGCCGGCCTCTAGGCCTAAAGACGCACCGGTGCCAAGAATCGAAGACACATCTGGCATAGTGGGACCTGCGACACACAGAGGAGGTAGTTGCGAGACACCGGCGGAGACACTGGTGGGACCCAGGCGCTCAGCCACAAGGGGACAGCAGGGATCCACGTACGGCACTCAGCCGCGGGGCTTAGAGGGCAATATAGACGGAGACGGAGGAGAGTCTGGCTAACCCGGGGTAGCACCCGGACCCGCCCTTGCCACGATATGTCCACGTCTCGGGGACGCAAAGACAGGACCTTGAAAGACATGTTTGCGAAAACCCCAGCTGGTCAGCAGGCGACAGACATGGCAATGGGCACTGACCACCCGGTGTCCGAGCGAAACGAAGGGACGGAACCGATCACCAAAGCATTCCTGGAATCCATGTTTGCAGCACTCAGAGAGGATATCCACACACTGAAGCGGGAATTCACCGCGGAGATTAAAGAGGTCCGTAGAGACATGGATGGGATCGGTGAGAGAGTGGCCGACCTTGAGGACAAAAGCGACGGGAGGGACACGGAGCTCGCAGCGCTGCAACAGGTGGTCCTCAGGCTTCACGATCAGCAAGTAGACCTACAGACGCACCTGGAGGACCTGGAAAACCGCTCTCGGCGGCACAACATCCGGATTCGAGGGGTGAGGATGGGCGACGACACGAAAGACCTTTTAAGTACACGAAGGAACTCTTCAATCACATCTTGGGCAGACCCCTTGAGACAGACTTACGTCTGGACCGAGCGCACAGAGTAGGCCCTCCGCGGGCTCCAGCGGCTCCACCATCGGACATCCTGGTCTGCGTCCAAGATTTCCGCACCAAGGAAGACATCCTACAGAAAGCACACCAGATGCACCCCTTGAAGTTTCATGACCAAGCACCGGTCCTCTACCAAGACCTGTCTGCACTCACGTTGCAAAAGCGGAGGACATTCAAACCCATCACCTCACATCTCCGGCAGCGCAACATCCCGTACAGCTGGGGCCACCCGTTTCGCATTGTGTTCCGCATAGAAAATAAGCTGCACCAGCTGCGCTCGCTGTCAGAGGCTTGTCAACTGCTAGGGGTGGATCCACCCGCAGAAGGGAGCGGCGAGGAGAGTTCTACGATGGAAGCAGCTGATCCTGGACCCCGCTGGCGCCAACAAGGACGACGACGCCGCATCAAGAAGCCTCCTCCAGAAGAGATAATAAAGGGGCAGCAGTCGGCCCTCGTGGTTGTCTCCACGGAGCTGTCTGAACCCCGGCCGGACTGAAAGCTGTAGCCACGAAAAGCCAGTTAACAATGTTCACTTGAGTTCTGGGCCGTGGGCGGGAGGGAGCCTTCCGATTTTCCGCAGGACTACCCTCAACTGCCTTATTTCCATTCACCAAACGATAAAGGACAATATGTTGCTTTTTTCTCTTTTTATTTTTATTGTAAATTTGAGGGGGATTTTTGGTAGGGGTTCAGGGGTTCCATGTCCACTTTCTTTTTAGAGATAGCGTAGATGTCCTGATACAAATGTCTGCTTCCCGACCCGGTGGTACCCACGGAGGCACTGCACTTACGCTACCGGTCCCTTGGTCACTATAAATGCCTGCCAACACGCTTAAAATACTTACCTTAAATGTACGAGGCCTGAATAACCCGGTGAAGCGCAAAGCGGTTCTATCATGTCTGGAAAACTCCCAAGCAGATATATGTTTATTGCAAGAGACCCACCTCTTAACTAAGGATTGCCACCGCCTCAGGTCCCGGAAATTCCCAACCCAACTTTTTTCCTCAGGACCAACTAAATCAGCGGGGGTGGCTATCTTAGTGGCTCGACATTTCCAAGGGGCGGTCTTACATAAGGAGGCAGAAATAAAGGGTAGGCTATTGGTCTATAGATTTACACTGGGCACTTTTACACTCACACTTGGCTCCCTATACGCCCCGAATGAAGGCCAAGAACAATTCTTGCATGACGCCCTCACTGAAACAACGGCCACGACTGACAGACACATTCTCCTTGGGGGAGACCTGAACTTAGTTTTCGACAATATTATGGATAGGTCTTGCCAACGCACACATACAACAGGCGCACTCTCCGCAGAAGGACTAACCCGGCTGCATGACCTAGGGCTCAGAGATCTGTGGCGTGGTTTCCACCCCCAACGCCGGGAGTATTCTTATTACTCCAATGCTCACAAAACTTACGCTAGACTTGATTATCTCTTAGCATCAGCTCCCGTGCATACGCTCACGACTGGGGTCGAAATAGGTGTAGCCTCCCTTTCAGATCACTCACCGGTCACAGTCACCCTTACCCTGCCACCCACTCAACAGCCCCTCAGGGTATGGCGTCTTAGAGACACGTTACTACACCGCAGGGAGGTGTTTCAACGTATACAAAGCTCCATCACAGACTATCTTTCTCATAATGCTAACTTGGACACGACACTTGCGACACAATGGGCTGCACTCAAGGCGGTCTTGCGGGGGGAGCTGATAGCCATTTCAGCAGCGGAGAACGTAGAACGCTGGCACAAGCGGGACGAACTCACGCAACAGACCAGAGAGCTGGAGCAGATGCACCAACGGACGGGAGCCCCCCGGGTCTGGCGGCAACTGAAAAATGTTCGGCACCAGCTCGCGGCGCTTGACCAGGATAGGGCAGAGTATGCGGCGCTACGGCTGCGACATGCCTATTATGTAGGCGGGGACAGAGGCGGGCGCCTTCTTGCCCACAAACTCTGTGAGTCCCGCCAGAAACAGGGGGTCCAGGAGATCAGACGGGGGGACGGTAGACGGGTGACAGAGGATAGCGACATCGCGGAGGCCTTCCGCGATTTCTATACTGACCTCTACGCTTGCGCCCCACTGGAGGACTCGGACGGATCCGCCTTCCTTGACTCAGTCACTCTACCAGCCCTGACTAAAACTCAGGCAGACTACCTCGATAGAGACATTCAAATAGAAGAGGTCATCGCTGCCGTTGCCCGCCTTAAATTGGGAAAGGCCCCAGGCCCGGACGGCTTTTCGGCCGTCTTCTATAAGACTTTTTGTGGCATGATTGCCCCCCTCCTCACCCAGCTTTTTAATTCTTTCGCCGGTCCCGGGATGATCCCAAGAGATCTTTTGGAGGCCTCCATAGTGGTGATTCCCAAGCCTGGGAAAGAGAAGACCAACTGCGGAGCGTACCGTCCTATTTCCCTCCTGAATATTGATCTCAAGTTGTACACGGGGATCCTGGCCGCCCGCCTAGCGCCCCACATGCACAGCCTCATTGACCCGGATCAAGCGGGCTTCATCCCGGAAAGGCAAACCTCGGATAACACGAAACGGGCTCTACACCTCATAGAGAAAGCCGCGCGGACACAGGGAGAATATATGATGCTCGCTATCGACGCTGAAAAAGCGTTCGATAGAGTCCACTGGCCCTATCTAGAGCAGATTCTAGAGCGCGTGGGGATAGGGGAGAAATTCCGCACATACATTCTGAACTGCTACAAATTTCCGACAGCCTCCGTCCGAGTTAACGGACACACATCCTCCCGATTCCCTATTGAGAGAGGCACCAGACAAGGGTGCCCTCTGTCGCCTCTCCTTTTGCCTTCTACATGGAGCCGCTAGCCCAGAGGGTGCGCCAAAACCCGGAGATCACAGGGATTAGATTCGGCGGCTATACCCATACAATCAGTCTCTACGCTGATGACGTGTTGCTATCACTGTCTAACCCTGGGCGCGCGCTGCCAGCGTGCCTAGCAGACTTGGAAATATTTGCACGGGTGGCAGGGTTTAAAGTAAATATGGACAAATCGATAGCCTTAGATCTCTCCCTGACGCAACACACGCGTGCGTATCTGCAGGGCCTGTCGCCCATTCAGTGGACGAAGGACACGATCCCATATCTGGGTATCCAATTGGCCTCTTCTCTACCGACCATAGTTGCTAACAACTATGCATGCCTCCGACAGAAAATTCGTCGAGAACTTGGCCAGTGGAAACACTACCCCCTCT
This sequence comes from Calotriton arnoldi, assembly GCA_963921515.1. Lineage (NCBI taxonomy): Eukaryota > Metazoa > Chordata > Amphibia > Caudata > Salamandridae > Calotriton > Calotriton arnoldi. The sequence goes on from CAWUFW010000433.1 coordinate 3,629,991, forward strand.
CGTGGCTAGGCAAAATCACGGCGGTCAAGATGACCATTTTACCACAAATCCTCTATCTGTTCCGAACTATCCCTCTCCATCCCCCAAGGGTTGGATACAACAGACACAATCAGAACTGGCTCAGTTCATTTGGAATGGGCGGAAACCACGACTCAAGCGAATGTTGGCCACACTCCCTCCGGATAAGGGTGGACTTGGGATCCCGGACCTCCGGCTGTACTTCCAGGCGGCCCAGTTGCGCCACTTGGTTGAATGGAGTCGCTGGGAATCGGAGAAGCACTGGCTATTCCAGGACCAGGCAGTAGCGGCCCGACCCCTGCAGGGTGTCCCTTTTCTCCGTAAGCAACACAGACCCCCCAATCTCTATGCCTCACATATCACCCGAGTCCCACTAGAGGTGTGGGACCACACTAATACCAAACATGGTTTCACCACCTTTCCGTCCCCGCTCACACCCCTGTTAGACAACCCCGACTTCGGCCCAGGTATGGACTTGAACGCTTTTGCACAATGGAGATCCGCGGGCTGCCGCTCTCTGTATCATATGTATGGTGCGGAGGGGGTTATTCCGTTCCCTCAATTTAAATTGGAATTTGGGTTACCTGAAGCGGAAAGACTCCGCTACCTACAGGCACGACACTGGGCACTTCATGATCGGGTCCGTTCGACAGCCGATAGAAGTCTCTCCGCTTACGAGCGGTGGCTTATAACTCGCACAGCTGATAAGAAGCTAATATCTGATCTGTACAAGATGCTTCAGGATAGTTACTCACATACTTACAACTCCGGCCAGACACGCTGGGAGAGGGAATTGGGCAGAACACTCAGCCATAAAGAATGGGACGGGATATATTACAGGGCTCGCCATTCCGCATACCACATGGGGCTGACTGAAACTCTTATGAAAGTAGCTACCTACTGGTACTATACCCCTGAACGTCTTCACTCAATGGATCCCACACGGGAGGCAACATGTTGGCGGGGCTGTGCACAGGTAGGAACTCTGGTGCACCTCTTATGGGAATGCGAACACATTCAGCCCTACTGGAAACAAGTGATAGACGAAATAGATAAACACTTCAATACGGAGATTCCCCGGTTCCCAGCATATGTCCTACTGGGCCGTCCCAATCCTTTGACCTACCCACTAAGATCTCGGAGAGGATGACAGATGGCAATCGCGCTAGGGGCGGCGACACAAAATATACTCGCACATTGGCATACCTCTCACACCCCAACCTTTGTGGGATGGCTACATCGCTTGTGGTTTGTTCTCGGTATGGAGAAACTGACGTTAACAATAGCGGGGGAGGGGGCTACATATGTTGAGCTATGGCAGCCTTTTCTGTCCCTCTTGGCCTCTGAGTTTCGCGAGGTCACCTGCCCCCGATACCTCCGTCTTTTGCGCCTCTCAGACGCACCACAGCTAGGGAGGTGATTGCGACCAGATATAATATTGGGGGGCTAGTCAGTGGACATGGAACATGGGTGGTGGGGGGGTGTGGGAGGGTGGGGGTGGGGGGTTTACATTGTTCCCTTTTTCCTTCCCCCTTTTTTTTTTTTTTTTTTCTTTTGTGTGTTTTTTTTCTTTTTTTTCTCCCCCTCTCCCTGATTCGCCTTATTGCATGTAAGGTCTCTCCGCTCTAAACCGAGCCTCTACTTAGGCTAGCAGACGTGCACAAGACTGTTTAAGCACCCGGCTACGTGATATTGATGACTTAATAGCCATACCTACATGTGTATAAAGGTGTCTGTTTGAAAATTTAATAAAAGATTTAAACCATAAAGATAGGTCGTAAAAAAGCTTTTCTAATATCATTATAAAAATTACAAAAAAGTAAAAAGTGAAGAGTACTCTTTGGAGACCTACCATCACACGGGCATTTTGGTAAATTAGCACACCACTTGGCCCTCTTGGGAAATGCAAAATGATAGTGGAGCGTATTCATCCGTAATCTGGTTAAATAAAATCTATGTTGTACATCAGTTATAAAAATAAGATATGGCTGAATACCCGTTGATATTGGCCCTTCAAGATAAAAAGATATACATGGTTTAGTACTCGAGACGACATCCCTTGATGAGGTCCGAACGTTGAGGAGCCTCATTTTTAGTTCCATTTTACTCAAGTTTTGTATGTCCTCAGGGTTTTTCAAATTCACAGCCAAATTACATTCATTTAAAAGACCGCAGATATTGCTTAACCATGTTATTTTCTTGCAATGGTCTTGGGTCAGACAATCCAATATAATATCCCTCGTAAAATGTGTCTCTTCCCTAGTCCAAATGCGGTGCCACAAAGTTAGGGCAGCTATGCTAATCAAATCGTGAATATAAGGAGTGTCAGTCTCCCTATGTATTATAATAGTGGCTGTGGAAGCTGGTACGGCTAGCAATCTTCTTAAAAAATTATTTTCCAGGGTTTGTAACTGGGAAGTATCTGCCAAGCCCCACAGGGCTCCCCCGTAACAGCTCCCAGTAATGCACTTTGCCCCATATAATTTTAGAATTTCCCGAACTGGTTTTTTACCAATTTTTTGGGAAAATCTAAAAATGGCCTCGACCGATTTCACAAATTTCAATTTACATAGATTTATGTGTGCGCTCCACGTGCCCTTACTATTAAAAAGAATCCCCAGATACGAAAAAGAAAAAGTCCTCTCTATCAGTATACCATCGATATAATGTGATTTATTCTTAATATTCCTTTTCCCGCATGACATGACTAGGGTTTTACTCAAATTAATTTTTAAATGCTTTTCTGTCATAAAGTTAGTAAAATTATCCATCAATAATTGTAGGCCGTTTGCTGTCCTAGAAATTAGGACAGCATCATCGGCATACAATAATAATGGGGTGACCCGCTTACCAACCTTTGGGGCATCAACTCTCAAATTCTGTAATAACGAGTCAACCCCATTAATGTAAAGCGAAAATAAAAGAGGCGCAAGAGTACAACCCTGTCTTATCCCGCGTGTGATGCTAAAGTGCTTTGTGCATTCTCCATTTTCCCCGAAGCGTATCTTCGAGGACAAATGTGCATACATTTGTGATAAAAAACTAATTATGTCCTGTGGGGCGCCCATCCCTTCAAGCGTCTGCCATAACTTTGAATGATTTACCAAGTCAAAGGCGCTTGACAAATCAACAAAGCAAAGGTGAAGAGAGCCATCCCTTGCAAAGGTATATTTTCCTATCAGCAACTCAAGATTCAGGCACTGCTCAATCGTTCCGATGCCCCTTCTAAAACCATACTGTACTACAGATAATATGTTTTTTTCTTTTACCCAGTGTTCCAGTCTGGCCAGCATCATTCTGCCCATTACCTTGGATGTTGAATCGAGAAGAGATATTGGGCGATAGCAGCTCGCGCTACTTCTATCGCCCTTTTTAAATATAGGGAATATCACGCTCTCAACCCAGGTTGCAGGTATCACCCCATAAATTGTTGCGTTAAAAAATTTATGTAAGATGGGCACCCAAAAATCCATATTATATTTAAAAACATCAATTGGGACCCCGTCCGGGCCTGCCGCTTTCCCACTAGCACTATTCATAAGAGCTGATCTAATCTCCTCATGACTTATACTTTCCGGTTTGATATTATTTAATAAGATGATACTATTATTCTCAACTATTGTAGTAAACTGGCGTGTCACATTAAAAATAGCTTCAAAATGGGATAGCCATTCTTCAGGAGTCACTACTATATCAACTTTAACGGACTGAACATCTTTAAAAAGTGGCTGATCCAAAGTTTTCCAAAAAAGTATCGAATCTTTGGTTTCGGCAGCTTTAATCAAGTTGTCCCACGCGATATCTCTAATCTCCGTTTTTCTTTGAATTAACGCTTGCTTATATAATTTCCGCAGGGTACTAATATCTTCCCTATTCCGGGGAATAGCTTTTAAAGCTACCTTTAAATCCCTATTTAGTCTGGAGCACTGCTGGTTAAACCATCTTGGGCAATATACCCTGTTTGTCCTGGGCTTGCGTTTCAAATTTCCGGCAATTGCAGCCGAGATATTTAAAAAGCCATAACTATATCAGTGCTACTAGAAGAATTGTCTAAAACGGTTGCTATATGATGATTATTTTTTTGGATTATCCTTTCTGAAAAAACATTTGGATCGACTCCTGCCCATTTGATAGAAATCCCATTTTCACCCTGTGTCTTTACCTCAGCAGCATGAACACACGGTTCATCTATTTTAAAAAGTGGAGATTTTAATATTAATGACAAAGGGTGATGATCACTTAGTAAACTGGGGTATACATTGCATTTATGAACAAGAGGCCTACAATTTCTTGAAATAATAAAATGATCAATACATGAGGATGACCTCGCTCCCTCAAATGTATAGGTAATACACCTTCCCTCTCGGGCATTCTCTTGGGCGTCCATCTCCATAATTTCCAGATTATACTTAAACATAACATAATTTATAATTTCCCCATAGTTATTATGTGGGAAATGTGAAGGGTTATCGCCCAATTCATCCTCATATCCGCATTGGATCCCTGATATAAATTTACAAAATTCAATATTAAAATCACCTGCCCAAATTAAAAAGCAATCGGTCCCTGCACTCCTTATGAAGTTAGCTAACTCTTCATCTAATAATGTGATAATCTCGTGTCTTGAACCATTAAAAATATTATTATAAAAATTGATCACTATCATATCCTGTTTTCCTCTAACTGAAAGAAGTAAAAACTGAAAATGTTTTTTTTAGAATCAAGGGAGAGGATACTGATATTAATACTGCCAAACCTCCACTTGCTCTCCCTGCCTTTGAAGGAATCCCATTGGTACAAATTGTCTTAAACCCATTAATGAAGACATTTTCTGTAAGCCATGTTTCTTGTATTAATACCAAGTCACAATTTTGTATAGTTTTAAGCCAAGAGATATCACACAATTTACTCCTTACCCCTGCAACATTCCATGTCATGATATGTAATGATTCCTGCAATGTATAGCTAGGGGAATTACAATCAGCCACAGTGCTAGGCAAGGTGATTTCATTTCTAAAGTTTTGTATCTCAGATTCTACAAAAGATACACTATCAGTATTGCTGATGGTATTAACAATACCTTCACACGTTTGATCCTGGTCCGTATGAACTGTTTCTTTCGAAATATTAACATAGGCTCTTACATCATAACCATCTTGTACAACAGCTTTTGGGCATACTATATTTCGTTCCAGTCAATCCACCTCACTGCACCTCCTAAGTGGTTCAAACCTATTTAACATAGACGGTATCATGTAATGTGTTTGATTACTGGTACTGGTACTAGCTTGGGCTCGGCCGAGGGTGAGTCCATTCTGGATCTGTAAAAAATCCCAGGGGTAATGCAGCAATGTTTCCTTCAATACTATTAAATTGTCGATCCTGATTACCTGTAACCTCTTCTAATAATGAACCCACCACATAGGGCCGACGAAAATTTACAATTACACAATCCCCCTCGCACGTTTTTACGGATTTGCCCACCCAGCTGACTCTTCTTACCATAATAACTTCATGTGATAAACACCCAATACTACAAGTCGTATTCACAGAGAACCAATGAATCACCCTATTTTTCAAAGAGTCCCAAGTTTCAATAGTATTTCCAGACAATTTAGGTAAATTTTTTAGGACGATCACATATGGAGTTGCTTGTGGGGGTAAACTTAAAGAGACGTCCCGTTGCCTCCCAAGTTGAACTTGACCTCCGTTCTTCTCGTTACCATTCCCTATAGTTCCCCCAAAATTTTGTGTGGGTAAAACATGTGCTTCCTTCCCATGTGTATCAATAAGTGGCAAGGCACGGACCCTTTCTGCATTATTCGTACTGTTCATATTATTTGAACCGACGTGTGCATCACTTCTATTATTTAAATTTACGTTCTGTGGTGTATTTGATACAGTTGGCAGCTGAAGAGCAGTAACCAGTTCCAATAACTTTGCAATGTCCTTTTGTACCGTTTTTATTTCAGTCATGACCCGCCTCTCGATGGTATCAATTTTCCCATGCAATTTTTTAAAAAGAGTGTCTATGGCATGTTTATCGTTCAGTGTTTCTACAGGCTTAACTCCTTGTCCGTTGCCAGCTAATTTTGTAGGTTTCCCCTTTTTTTGTACAACTCTTAATGGGCTAAGCCTCCTTGGTACTAGGCTTTGTTTACATTTTTTTGCTGGTGGTGAGTCTGAATCTGGTGTGTCTGAAACATTAGCAATTTCAAGAAGAATAGTTGACGCACAAGGCCCTAGTTTAATCGATTGATCAGATTTGGTATTCTTAGGGATATCATTTACAGTACTGCTATTTAACTGCTCCTGGGGGATGATATCGGGACTGGGAGTATTACTTTCACCATGCACTTCCACCACAGACTTAGCCCCCTTTTGAGCAGCATCTAAAGCAGTTTTAGCGGCTGCCAGCTGTTCCTCCACTTGCACAATCTCATTATTTATTATGCCCATAGCACTTTTCAAATAGTTGGTAATCGGTGCAGTGTTTTCCACAGCATTTCTTTTACATATTGCCAATTTCCTCTTCCCCATTTTCGAATGGCACCACAATTTTCTTACAGCAGTGTATGGTTATCAATAATCCGCTTACCCACTTTCCATGGATCGGCACTTACTGCAACCAGAACGGGGGGGGCCCGACCCGGCCTCTGTCGGTCTCGAACGGGCTCAAACGGGCCCGCCCTTGGCCCGGGCTTCGCCCGGCGCGCCCCGAGTAGCGGGTGCCCTGAGCTCACTATATGGGCTGACTGTCACGGTGGGCGTGACGCGTGCGGCTCCTGCCGCAGCGCGCGCTGTGTCCTGGGCTTTCGAGTCCAACTTTAGCAGCAGCAGGGATTCGGCAGAAATTTCAAGCTTCCCACTTCACGGCAGCCCTAACCCCGCTATATGGGCCGACTGTCGCGGTGGGCGTGACGCGTGCGGCTCCTGCCGCAGCGCGCGCTGTGTCCTGGGCTTTCGAGTCCAACTTTAGCAGCAGCAGGGATTCGGCAGAGATTTCAAGCTTCCCGCTTCACGGCAGCCCTAACCCTGCTATATGGGCCGACTGTCGCGGTGGGCGTGACGCTTGCGGCTCCTGCCGCAGCGCGCGCTGTGTCCTGGGCTTTCGAGTCCAACTTTAGCAGCAGCAGGGATTCGGCAGAGATTTCAAGCTTCCCGCTTCACGGCAGCCCTAACCCCGCTATATGGGCCGACTGTCGCGGTGGGCGTGACGCATGCGGCTCCTGCCGCAGCGCGCGCTGTGTCCTGGGCTTTCGAGACCAACTTTAGCAGCAGCAGGGATTCGGCAGAGATTTCAAGCTTACACCCATTTGAGCAACAAGAAACTCTAAGAAAATCTTAAAACTGCTGCAAATAACCAGAAATGGAAGGGCACTAACCTAGTGCTTTTGTAAATTGATTGTAGTTTTGGGAATATGCAGTGCATCATTGGACAGTCAAGTGCTTTCAACAGGGATATTTAACCCCTCCTCAGTGAAAAATTACTGGGGTAGCGGTAATTTAATAATACCTTGTCTCTAATAAAGTCACAACACTACACTACTGCACCTAGGTGGGGAAAAATAAAAACAAATGCAGCTGCCGATGTCTTTGAGAAGTGTCCCTGTGAGTCTGTCTGTCACACTCACTGGCTCAGTCCACTGCATACACTCAGCTGCTGTACAGTAGCAAAGTCAGTCTGTCCCCAGTCACGACCATGGTGAGGAGCCCCCAAGAGCTCTCAGTTCATAACTGGTGACGGTGCCACTGCTCGGCTAAACACCACCTGCTCAGCCTCTCCCGGACTCATGGCACGTGTTCATGAGGAGTTCAAGTATTGCCAAGCCATAGCAACAATTACTGGGGACCCGGGCTGGGGCGCAGGCTGAGGGAGGCAGATATCCTGTGCATTTTCGTGATGGTCCAGAGTGCCTTTTAAGTACAACAGCATGGTATTATGTCTATCTGTGAGCCGTGTGTACAACCAAAGTATGCAATATTATATATTCATTCAAGCATACATATTTTAAAGTTCTACCACTTATTTAATCGTAATTTGTACAACACTGTGTTTAACTCGATGAGCAGAATGACTTAGAAGCGTGAAGCTTTTTTAAACACATGGCCACGAACAGCAACATCGTACGTAGGGAGAAAATATGAAATTGTGAAACATGCTATCTTACTGGAAAGCGAACACCTACTTCATAACAGCCAAAAAGCGCCCAACAGTTAACACACCGACCTTTGCAAGCGCGACTCCACCTCACCGATTCAGCTGTCATGATTTACAAACTGTTCGTTCTTTCTTTTGCCCTTAAGTTGAAACAGCGTGACTCCACAGTTGACGACTGGCCCTCTCTCTGCGGTGTCCCGGCTGCATCATGCAGCAGCGCAGTCTCCCTCACCCAGTGGCCTTGAGACGGTCGGCTGCTCGGAAATAATTCACGGCGGGCGGCGAGGCCAATAACTTAGCTCCTGGGCCCCAGAGCGGGCGGCCCGGCAGGACAGGTCTGAGGTGTAGACCATTATGATAAGCTGTGGAGTGCACGCACCGTATGCCTCGAATATTTCAAAATACATTCACTGCCGACTCCAAAAGTTGCGCTGGGCCTGGTGCGCACTTGCAGCGCTGCTGTTGTATGTCTCCGCCTCCAGATCCACGTGACCAGAGACTGAGGCCACCGCCGGTCCTCCGGCCCTGGGCCCATAGCAGGGGAAATGCCTTATTTTCCTTTATAGACAAGTGCATGCGTGCTGCGCCGAGCCCCATGCGGTGGTTCCTCATAATTGCCAGTGTGATGTGCCAGCAGCACAGTGAATGACAACGAGCCGGCGGGGTCGGGTCCATAGCAGGTTCATACCGCAGCCGGCCTCCCACCGTGTGAGTGGCGAGATGAGCTGCCATTTGCCTAGCAGCAGCAGCAGCACTGTGCAAGTCTTAAGAAAAAAAAACTCACGCTGCGGGCCGTCCTGACGTGATTGGTAATGCTGCGCCCGGTGCATAGTGCTGTTTCATGATTAAACCGCTCTGCAGGCTGACCTGAGCCAGCGCCCCAAGACTGCTGAGAGCAGCGCGCACGAGCTACCACTGCAGCTTCTATAGTGTGCATTACTTATAGCAGCGCTCCAGGTGACATCTAAGGAGGCGCTAATATAATGCGTGACATTGCATTTCAGTGCGGTGATGCGGATCACCTCACTGAAATGCGTTAGTCTAACGCGTGATGCGTGATACTTGGCAGGACTGAGTCTAGGACATAATCAGAAGCCCCACATGGCAGTATTCGGTCCTAGGATTCAATATTCCCTCATTATATTGCACAACAGTGTGGATTAAATATGCTGCGTACATGTAGTGAGTATTATGGCCTTGTATAAATACAGCGAGGTTATATTAACTAACCCAACATCAGTTTAATCATTGCTGCCCGGAGCCCCCATCCTACCTGTCTCATCGGGATAAGTCCCATCTCCGATTTGACTGGCATCACCGCGCCATGTCTTACTCGGTTATGGTAGTCCGTTTTTTATTCAGTCTCTCATGTAGTAGAGAAAGGACTGATTGCGGCGTCCTTTGCTGCCGCCATCTTTTAGTGGAGTCAGGGAGAGTATTAGCCATATAGTTTAAAAGTCTGGTTGTACGTCCGATGTAATGTGAGTCACATGGACAGGTTATGAGATATACTGTGTTACAGCTATCACAATTTATGAAGTCTTTTATCTTGAAGTATTTTCCATTGATATACAGATCCTTTGTTCTGGAGGTTCCCCGTTTACACATTGAGCAGTTGCGGCAAGTGTAAAAGCCACTTGGAGGCTGGAGGAACGTAGTTGTTGTTTTCGGTTCGTCCAGAAATGAGGGAGCCAGCATGTCTCTTAAGTTCGGTGGTTGTTTGAAGCTTATTTGAGGAAAGGTCGAAATGGTGTTCTGAAGTGTTATATTCTCGGTAAGGAGGGACCAATGTTTTTTTAGGACTTTCCGTATGTGTTGATGTCCATTGCTGTGAGTAGTGATGAACCGGGTTATTTGTTTGTCTTTCTTCTTTTTTCCTCCATGTAAGATTGAATTCCAATTCAATGTGGAATACTGATTTGGATTGATAGGAGTTTACTTTAATAATAACCCCTTGACATCGTGCGTTTGGTGATTTCTTTAGCTCTTACTTCATAATCACTGAGTTTGCTGCAATTTCTTCTTGCTCTTCTATAGTCTCTAATTGGAATTTTCGACACTGTGTCACAGGTGGCAGCTGGATGCAGGGAGTATGGAATTTGTTGCTGTTTCCTTTCGGTGAATCATAGTTTCCAAGTTATTACCTTCCACGTAGATAGTGAGGTCAAGAAATTCTATCGAGGTTTGCGAGATAGTATGTGTTACTTGGATACCCCATTTGTTGAGTGAAAGACCATCTATAAATTGTTGAAGGAGTGGTTTGCTTCCTTGCCAGATCAGAAGAATATCGTAAATATATATATCCCAGAACACGATGTGTTCTGTCAAATATTCCTGGTTATCATTCCAAAGCCAGTGTTTTTCCACAGCCCCTAATAAGAGACAGGCTTATGGTGGAGCAAATCATGCTCCCATTGTGGTCCCTTGCTATTGTAGGAAGTAGACCCTTCTGAATAAGAAAAAGTTGTTCGTAAGACAAAATTCTAACATTTCTTACACCTTTTGGTTTCTCTCCAGGTAGTGTGCAAATCTTGTTGCCAGTTGCTTTTTAACAACCTCTAAGCCATCTGAGTGTTTAATAGATGTATAGAGACTCCCTACGTCAATTGTTGCTAGTAGGTAATCACTTCTCCATTCTATATCCTGTAGTTTGGTTAGAATGGCCCCGGTGTCTCTATTGTATGTTGGTAGAGCTTTCCTGAAAGGCTGGAGCTCGTCATCAATACATTTATCTAAATTGGAACAGACCGAATTGATGCCAGCAATTATTGGTCTTTCCTTCAGTGGATTGCCTAATTTATCAATTTTAGGAAGTAAGTAGATTGTAGGTGTGATTGGATGATCTGTCCAAAGGAATTGTTTGTCTTTCCATGTGATCAGACCATTCTCATGCCATTTCTGGAGAAGAATTTGTAATTGGCCCTGTACTTCCTTCGTAGGATTTTTAGATAATCTTTTATAGCAATTGGTGTAATTAAGCTGCCAATAGACTTCATGGAGGTAATCCTGTTTGTGTTGAATGACTACGTTGTCACCCTTATCAGCTTCTTTTATGACCAATTTGTTGTCATGTCTCAGTTGTTGTATTGCAAGTTTTTGTGTGTATGTGATGTTTGCTGGTAGGTATTTTTTCTTGTATTGGTATTTCCCATATTCCTTAGCAATGTCTCTCATTACTGCCATGAAGAAAACATCGAATATGTTCCCAAGTGGTAATTGTGGAATTAATTGTGATTTGGTAGATAGTTTCTATGGATTCAAGTGCAAGGTGGCGATCCCATGTTCCAATGCTGTATCAAGGATTGTGGTTGTCTGTTCTGCAGTGACATCTTCTGTTAAACAAGTCAGGAGATGGATGGTCTCCAGGTTTTGTACAGATAGGTCACTGGTGTGGGGTACTCTGACTTGCTGCAACTTGTAATCGTCCTTGCCAGTAAAGTATGAGTGTAATTTCAGTTTTCTGGTAAACTTGAATAAGCCTATCTTGGTCTGAACAAGAGCCCACTGTGCTGTTGGGCAAACTAAAAGTCTTTTATTGAGTACTTGAGTATGTGCCTCTGAAAATTGTTGAGCTGATAATTTACTGCTAGTTTGTTTTCCTGGGCCTGTTCATCTTCTGCTCCTTGCTCCGGGCTCGAGTTTGTACTCCTGTGGTATTGTCTTCTTGGGTTTTTATACTTGGTGGCCTTGTACGGTTGTCCTGTACATTTCCCAAACAATGTTGTTTTACTTCTTCGTGAAAATTTACAATTGGACGTAGGTTTGTGTTATTTGCTCCTTCTTCTACTGATTCTGCTTCAGAGGAGATGATAGTTTCAGATGCGTTTGCTTGAGTTGTAGTCACAGTTGTTGTTTTGATGTTATCATATTTTTTAGCAAGTGTGTATACTCTACCCTGATGGTAGTCTGTCAGATCCCTCCTGAATTCTTGATTTTTCCTTTGTATTATATCTTCTTATATTCTTCTATGATCCTATTTAGAATTTCAAAGTTTTTCTTAGAAATGTCCCCCCAGTTTGCTTCTTCAATTTTAGCTGTCAGGGAATCTACTTCAGCCTTATATTTATCAAATTGTTTTTGAGCAATATCATTCAATTGGTGTGACATATTATTTGAAGCTGTTCGTAAATTTTATTCCCATTGTTGTAGTCTCTCCGATGACGTTGTCTAAATTGGTGGAAAAATTAGAATTCTGAGCCCTCTGGGTGTGAGATTATGTTCAAGGTATTTTTTGAGAGATGCTCCCTCCTACCATTTGGAGGTATCCTTTTGAACGGCTTTTTCCAGTGCTTGAAAGGTGCGCTTGCTGAGGAAAGATTTGTTGGAATTAGTCGTGAAGGTCTTGCACCGGATGTATAAAAGACCTCATTAAGTCTGGTATTCCTCTGTTCCCTTCAGTTCCTATATTCGGCCATATCTTTGAAGTATAGACAGCGTTATATTCATTAGGCTTTCTTCTATTATTCCGGGTAAGGCTTGGAGGAGGGTGGTAATTTGTAGAAAGTACACACTCTTTCACTATAGGACTACCATTCTTCATTTCATAACATCTTCCTCTTTCATCAATACCATAAACTAATGTGTTATCCTGGAGTTAGCTTTCATCATTAAAGAAAGGCTCTGTAGTAGAAGTATGTAGCCATTCTCCACTAAAAACTGTACTAAAGTTAGTTCTATTGACTAATCTTTTCTTCTGGTTTTGTCGCCTCATGTACAACACTATTTTATCAAGTCTTAATTCTATTTATTATAAAAATGAGAAGTTTTCTCTTCAAAGCAAAGTCCTTATCGACTACTCCCTCAACTTGTTCTTTCTGTTTTATTCCCTCTCTCCTTCTTGTATATTTTTAAATATTTCTCAGTAGATGTATAGCCACTCTACTACAAAACATCCTGGCTCTGATTTCCTTAAACTGCTTCAGTCTCCTGGATAAGGTGTGTCTATCTTTGTTACATTCTTCCCTGTTCTTGTAATATAGATTTTGTCCACTCTTATTCTTTCTCATAGTTTGGTTTTTATTTTCATTATTTTGACATTTTTACAGGTGTCCACATATATTTTTAAGAAATGACTTTGTCCTCTTACTAGTAGCTCTTTTTTCTTTCACCACTTTTTCTGCATTTTTCCTCTTTTGTGTCTCAGCTCTGCAGAGATACTATAGTTGCTTCTGTTGCTTTTTCCTCCGAACGTGTGTAGGCATTCTAACTGTCTGCAGTTATTTAGATATTATTCTGTATAAAAAAAAAGTATATTTAAATTTTTACTCTAGCCAACAAACCAACTACTTTACTACTGACTTACACATAATACAAAAACAGTGTTTATGTTATGTTGCAGATTTAAATCTACAGATGAACCTATCTATATAACTAAATGAATGAATGAATAAATGAAAATAATCTTATAAAGCGTGCACATACCCAGGGGTGTCGTAGCGCTAAAGAAGAGAGCAAGAAAAAAAAAAGAAGGAGCAGCGGAAAATAGAACACTGTAAAGTATGTAGGAACGAACCTGGTACATTCGGCAGCCCTTTTCTACTACTTTCGTGAACAGCCAAGTTTTCAACTGCTTCCTAAATTGCATCAGGGAGGCTTGCCCTCGCAGCGAGAGAGGAAGTAGGTTCCACCATTTACCTGCACATATGGAGAAAGCTCTACCCCCCCATCTAGCTTTGTTAAATCTAGAAGTGTTAACAAAGCCTAGAGAGCTGGATATAAGGTTTCTACTTGGCAAATACCAAGAGAAACGCTCTTGTAGGTACTTTACGCCAGTCAGATAAAGGGCCTTGTGAACCATGCACATGGCCTTGAAGACAATCCTTTTCCGTACTGGAAGCCAGTGAAGATTTTGTAGTGATTCAGACACAGGGCTAAATTTAGGAATGTTTAGAAGTCCTCTCGCCGCTGCATTCTGAAAAGCCTGCGGGCTTCCCTATAACACACTTCTGAGCACCCAGATACGAGGCATTACAGTAATCAAGGTTAGAGAAAATAAGAGCTGATATAACTGTCTTCTGAAGGTCATGGGGGATAAATGGGAAGATTGTTTTTAGAATCTTCAACACCAAAAAAACAGAAGAGGTAATAGAATTTATCTGCTTTGAAAAAGATAGTTCACTGTCAAATATGACTCCTAGATTTCAAGCCTTCTGGACAGGAGTGGGTAGCGTGCCTAGGCTTAGTGGCCACCATGAGTTGTTCCAGAAAGAGGTTTCCTTTCCAAAAAGCAGCACTTCCGTTTTGTCCGTATTCAATTTCAAACAATTATTCTGCATCCACAATGCCACTTGGGTCATGCAGTTGTTGAAATTTCTAGCTTCTTTATCCACATCCGATGAGATGGAAACCACTGTCTATGTATCATCAGCATAGGGGAACACAGCTAATCCCCGACTTTGAATGAGCTTGCTAAGGGGGCAAACATATACATTAAACAGTGTGGGACTGAGGGAGGACCCCTGAGGAACACCACAGGGTAATGAGAAGGATGTTGAACTCGCTTACCCCATCTCCACTCGTTGCTGCCTATTGCTCAAGAATGAGCTTAGCAAATTCAAAGCCGAGTTTCTAAACGCAAGTTGATGGAGACGTTTTATGAGGAGTGAATGGTGGACCGTGTCAAAAGCGGCAGAAAGATCTAATAAGATCAGTGCCGCTTTTCCACCCTTATCAACTTCCATTCTAACTTCCTCTGAGGCTGCTACCAGGGCCGACTCCGTACAGTGGCTTGCTCTAAAACCATACTGTAAAGGGTTGAACAAAGAGTTGGCACCCAGAAACGCTAGGACATTCTCATTCAATGCTTTCTCAAGAATTTTAGCTAGGAAAGGGAGACGGGATAAAGGCCTATAACTCCCCATCTTCATTAGGTCCATGGAAGGTTTCTTTATTAGTGGCAGAATAAGGCCCTCTTCCATATATCTGGAAATTGCCCTGAACTCAGTATCTCATTAAAAATTTCCATAAGCGGGCCAGCGAAACCTTAGCAATTTGTTTGAGAACTAGTGGTGGACAGGGATCTGATGAAGCCCCGGATGTGATAAGATCAATGAACTTAATAACTTTCTCCTTAATGAAAGTGGAGAAACCATTAAATTGAGGAGGTTCTGAAGGGGTAACAATATCTTGCAGGTCAGACTCCTTCATGTGCATTGAAAAATCGTCTACGCCGGATGGTTTAAGGGAAGGCGAAAAATCTTGATAGATAGAGTTGACTTTAGACTGGAAAAAGATTGCCAGCTTATTACAAAATGCCTCATCAGGACTACCAGAGCACCCAGTGTTTGGTTTAGACAGGGAATTAATAGTTTTAAAAAGTTCTCTACTTGAGTTTTTTGCCGTGCTTATGCTTTCCGAATTTCTTTTTATTTTAGCAGTTTTTATTAGGCCCTTGTAGTGCTTCAGTAGTTCTTGATATTGAACCCTCTCATTTATACAATATTCTTTTCTCCATCGGCGCTCTTGCATTCGGCTTTTCCCTTGGAAGGCCTTAAGCGCCAATGAATACCAGGGAGCAGACGGGTACTTTCTATAGCTTTTCACTGTTTTTCGCAATTTGCACTGGCTCCCAGTGGAGTCCCGAATAAAATTTAAAACTTTGGCCATTGCCCATAGGGCTCTCCATGCCCTGGGACCTATCTACCTACAGAAGAGATTCGCTTTCTACAACCCAGTAAGACAGTTGCGTTCTTCTTCTCAACTTCTGGTGCAGACCCCTAGGTTCAACCGCCAAAGGCTTGGTGGGAGCTCCGTTGTGCGGAAAGCTGCTTTGGCATGGAATGCACTGCCCCTGGAGCTGCGCGGCATCCAGGATCCGGTGATCTTTAAGAAAAAGTTAAAAACCCTTCTCTTCTAGCTGCTGCTCTGACCTATGTTTCCTTTTCTCAAATACGCGCCGGGACACTCTGCCGAGTATCTGTGCGCGTTATAAATATATATAACATAACATAACTGTCTTTTCTGGCACCAATTTTAGTGCAGCTGAGTTTAGCCACTGAGTATAGATCACTGCTGCATTATTTGGATTGCCACAAAAGACCAGATAAGTATTGGAGCGTATGTCCCTCAGTTCTTCAACATTTAACTTTTTCCAAGGCCAGAAGTTTATGCTTCTAAGTTTGTTGCTATCTGTAGCATTATGAGAGGAGATGCCAAGAGTAAAAAGTATAGCCTTATGATCCGACCATACTACTGGCAGAACCTTCTCAATTTTTAGATCCCTATTATTAGTGAATATTCCATCCAGAGTATGGTTGGCAAGGTGGGTTGACTCTGTTATCATCTGATTTAAGTTAGAACTCTTAAGAATATCAACTAAACTGTTAGTGTCTGAATTATTCTCTAGCTTCAAATGAAATTTAAAATCGCCTACTAACATAAAACTGGGATAATTGATACAGGATTCCATAAAATCCTGTATTCCATGAATAAAATCAGCCTTTGGGCCTGGCGGGCGATAAATCAGTTGACCCTGGAAGGTAACTTTATTATACAGTTTTAAGGATAAACCAAGCGCCTCACAATCCAGATGGAGTATTGGCTGAAAATTAACCTTTATTGAATTGCAAAACACAATCGCAACCCCATCCCCTTTGTTGCCTATTTTGTCCAGGAGCTCGATGATGTATCCAATGGGAATTGCAGTATTCAGGTCAGGGTCTGAGGAGTTATCAGCCCAAGTTTCCGTAAGAAACACTATGGGGCCGATTCCGATCTCGGTCGGAGGCGCACCCAATACCATTCGGTCGGGAAAAAAGCCATGCGAAAGCCTGTTTCCCGACCGAACCGTACGCGGGTCCGGCCGAGCGAGTACGATGCGACTCGCCGACCGACTCGTCCGGGCGACCCGACCGCTCCGACCGACTCGTACCCGGATCGTACCGCTCCGACCGACTCGGTCGGACCCGACTCGCACCGCGCAATGGAGACGTTTTCCGGCCGGGTAAGTACGATGCGCACCTCGACCGCTCCGACCGACTCGCGCCGTCCGACTCGAACTCGCTGTCGGAGCCGTACTTTGGGGGTCCGTGTCGGACCCCCTGTACGCGTACCCGTGCGAGGCGCACACAGGGGGGACCCATGGGTCCCCCTACCTGTGCGTGTACGCCGCGAGCGCTCGCGGCGTACTCGCTGTAGGGGGCGCCCTTGTCCGCCTCGCACCCATTGAGGCAATGGGAGCCCGCGTACGCGTTGTACGACCGGCTCCCATTGAGTTCAATGGGAGTCCGACCGACTCGTGTCCGATAACATACGGACGCATCGGACTCGTTCGGTCGGACTGCACGGGTCCGATTCGGTCGGAAATCTCTCCGGGTCCGGCTCGGTCGGAGAAATTTCCGGCCCGAATCGGAATCGACCCCTATATCTGGATTGTATTGCTTCATAAAATCAGCAAACTCATATATTGTTTTTTATCAAAGATCTTGTATTAAGAAGCACACATAAGACCTCCCTCCTTGACTCCTGCCTTTCCACTTTTCTTTTTGGGGCTTCTCTAGATTTCCTAGGACCCTGTTGCTCTCTGAAGGTCTCTTTGAGATAGAATCTGCAGTTTTGACATTTAGTTCAAATGGACTGAGGGGATAGAGAGAGAGCGACAATGGGGTAGATTACCATTTTCAGAATTAATAGAAGCTCATCCCTCCTGTATTTAATCCGTTGAGCAGGGGTTCTGGTGCCTGGCGCCGTTGAGGCGCGGACGAGCGCAGACGGGCTTGCCTTTGGCGCGTCCGC
This sequence comes from Calotriton arnoldi, assembly GCA_963921515.1. Lineage (NCBI taxonomy): Eukaryota > Metazoa > Chordata > Amphibia > Caudata > Salamandridae > Calotriton > Calotriton arnoldi. The sequence continues at coordinate 3,647,902 of CAWUFW010000433.1, forward strand.
TGCGCGTCCGGGTTCCCATACTCAATTTATCCTAAGTTGCCCGAAATCCTTCCAGGAGCCCAGAGCAACTAGACCGCTATCCACAGGAAAATGGCGCAGTCTAACCTGGAAGGAGAAAGAGCCACACTCTTTCTGCACAAACGGGACAGGAAACCCCACGGCGGACCGGAGAGTCGGGAGGCCCCTTGGTGAGATGAAAGTGGCGGTAGGCTACTCTATACTCCCATAAAACTGTAGCAGTGTGAAAATATTAAAAGGGTTCACTAATGAAAAGTTAAAATGCACAATTAAATAAAGCGTCGTAATGTCCGATCAAACAGCACTTAAAATACACAGGTGGCGCCCCACAGACTTTTATGTCTTACTTTAATATACCAAACCCAAAGGAAAACACAAAACTTTGGGGCATATTAGCAAGACCGGCGATAAAATTATCGCCGTTTTAGCGGGAGGAAACTGCCGCTAAAACGGCGATAATGGGCTTGCTAATATGCGCTATAGAATTCCAATAGAAGCCCAGGTTAGATGTGCAGGACATCTAACCTGGGCTTCTATTGAATTCTATAACGCATATTAGCAAGCCCATTATCGCCGTTTTAGCGGCAGTTTCCTGCCGCTAAAACGGCGATAATTTTATCGGCGGTCTTGCTAATATGCCCCTTTATTTATTAGTTATTTTTTAACATTATAGCACCCTCTCCTACAACACAGCTGCACCATATCTCAGTTCTCACTTATACATGGTGAAAGACCAGTTTAGCCCTTCTGTAGTAAATTATAAAATGAACATCAACCAAAGTGTAGAAGTGCATACAGTGTCTCAACACTGTAAATCCAAAAAGATAACATAAGAGCTATTTCTGTACCTCTCTACCACTGTCAGTGGTGTATTTAGTATCTCAATATTTTTTTACTTAAATGTATCACATTTAAATTTTGGAAAACAGTGCATATAACAATCTGCACATTAATCTCTATCAGAGCATATAGCTCACTAGTTCTTCCGAGTACATAAAAAGACTGTGTCACAGCTTGCATATATAATTCACCAGATGGTTCTAAAAGACTACATATTGCTCACTAAAACTTGTAAATACATGTGTTTGTGATAAATATTTGAATAATCCCTGAATGATTGAATGAGTGCATAGGTAGTGCCTAGGTGATTCCCTGATAGTTACTGCCTGGGTTTTTGCAAGAGTATATCACTACTATCTGTGGGTTTGGATGAGTGCATGAGTAGTGCCTGAATGATTAGATAAGTGCATGCCTAATGCCTCAATAATTCAATACATGCATAGATAGAGGTTGGATGATTAAAGGAGTGCAACTCTAGGGCCTAGATGATTGCAGGAGTGCATAGATACTATATAGGTGATTTATAGAGTGCATGGATGTAGGAAAGTAGGATCTGCTTCTTATGGTTACCCCCACTTTTTCCTTGATGTTACACTGTTTTTGACTAGTCTGACTGGGATCCTGCTAATCAGGACCCCAGTCTATCTGCTTTCTCCCTAAAATGTTATGTCATGTACTTAGGTACACTCCAGATTGGATACTGGGGTACCCTTGTCAGTCCCTACTATATGGTACACATGTACCCAGGGCATAGGTACCCCAGAGGCCTCCAATGGGCTGAAGCATGTATTATGCCACCCATGAGAGGCCATGCAAAATGGAACTACAGGCCTGTCATTGCAGCCTGTGTAAGATGGTGCATGCACCACTTACTTTAGATATAGGTTTACTATATCTATCGGTCACTACACTTAAAACCTATAAGTCACCCCTATAGCAGGCCTTGACAATCCTGAAGGCAGGGTGCTCGGTTTTACGTGAGAGGGGGCCCCTGCATGACTAGAGCACCCCTGCAACCTTTGGAGACCATTCTCCCGGGTTGTCGGTGACGCACCCCGACATATAGGTAGAGGTGCATTATATGCTTGCGTAAAATGCTATCTCGAAAACGGCTGCAACAAACCATGTCGTGTTTGGTATCAAATACCTTGGAATCATACCTCCACACCGGTAACCGGTGTGGGAGGTATGATTCCTCCCTTCAGAAGCAAGCTTTGTGGGGTCCCTGGTCTTCCCGGTACCAGCCTTCTCGACCCGGACAGCACAAAATGGTTGCTGCTGACCAGAGACACATTTCTGCCCTCCTGCTGCTGAGCCAAGCTCGAGCAGAGGAAGGCAGCACAATAGGCATCCTGTCACAGGGAGGTGTGACCACCTCCCAGACAGGATTTAGTGTATTGGATGCGGGTGGGTGCACTTCAAAAGTGCCTGAAAGTCTGCACGAGGGGCACATTTGGTGTCCCTGTGCATAGTCCAGTTCAAACCAGTCCTGGGAGCCATTGGCTCCTGCTCTGGCGCGAAACTGGACAAAGGACATGGGAGTAACCTCCCCCCTGTCCTGACCCTCCCCTGGGAGGGTCCCCTGAATCTGTCCAACCCTCTACCGTGGGTAAAAAAGGGCTTACTTGGCTGTAGGACCCTAGATTCAACCTGTACAAGATTCTGATCAAGAAACCACTGACCTTCAACCGTCTGGACACTCTGGACTTTGCTGGACTTCGACTGGGCCCGACTTCTTCTCCCTCTCCTTCCAAAGCATCGTCTGTGCCTGTGCATCATACAGGCTCCATGCAGGACCTGTGGAGCATCAAGTACAACTGAAGTATCTCCCTTGGGGTGAAGGAGTCACTCCCCTGCATTCACAGGCACCATAATGCAACTGACTGGTCTGCTGATCCTGACCTTCTGCGGACTCCAAAGGCTCCAGCAACACAGGAGGTGGGTTCTTAAGTTCCTTGATGTTGAGCTGCCCTCTCACCAAGTTTGAGGCTAGTATCCCTTATGGGGACCGCATAACTTGAACCCCTGTGCATCGCGTACAATTGCAAGTGCATATGCTTGTTGGCATTCCCCAACTAAGTGCATTGGGCTATTGATAGCCCCAACCTCTGTGCATATTTTGTACATAGGACTTCAGCCTCCTCGTACTCTGTGCCCTGCAAGCTGTGACTTTGTGAAACTGCTAGAGGTCCCCTTGCGACTCCTGTGCCTTCGGCCTGTGGGTCCACTTGAGGGACAACACTGCTTTTCTTGGGCTCCCCCGGTTGCTCCAGGCCTGCCCTGACTCCCCTTGCTGTGGTGAGTACCCTGGTACTTGCTGGGCCAGACCGTAACCCTCTTTGACCTTCTTTGTGGGTTGCCGCTGCCAAGGCTTGTTGGTGCTCCCGCCAGACACCGACCCCTCAGCACTCGACATCCTTCATGGGACAGCTCGTATTCGGCTCCTGGTTGTCCTCAACATCTCCTGGTCCCTGCAGCTGTAGAGTCAAGGTCTCCTTCTTCACACCTGAAGCACCCGACATCAGTGGGCATTCGTCTACCGAGCCTCTGGGCACTCCTGAGTGACCCAGACTCTGTCCCCTCTGCTTTCAGGTCCCTTCTATCAAGAATCCACCTGTGGGTTCCAACAGACACTTTTCTTCTTTCCAGCAGTGGCATTTCTTTGAAGACTTCCATTGAGAATGACGGCGGTTTCCGATGCCACTTCAGCCCTATGCACCCGGCTTCCCTGGGATAGGTAACTCTGGTACTTTGGTATCCACAGGTGGGGTGGCTCTCCAACCTTCTATGTTCCAAAGGGTTTCCTCGTAATCCACTGGGAAAGGTCCTTAAACTTTAAAACTGCAACCGCGACTCTGCCATTGAATTGTACGTAGCACGCGGTCATGTTCTCACACTGCACCCGTCCTCGGTGGGGTCCCTACTTACTCACCTTGGGTGGTTCCTTGGGGTTCCGGCGATTCTACATCCTCTAGACACTATCTTGACTCAAGTCGTGGTTCTTATACCACTATTTTAGTATATGGTTTGGTCTCCCCCGGTAGCCCACTGTGCATTAGTGCTACTTACGTCTGTTTCTGTGCTACAGTATTGTGTGCTTTGTGTTTATCTGTGTGTAGCAGATACTGTGAGGTATTTAAGGTGTGTTATAACAATAAATACACATTTTTTAAACTACTGTGTGGTTCTCCTTTCATTTAACCAATACAATAAGATTGCATTCTGGTAAAACAAGCCGCTTAACATTCCTTCAACACTAAGCCTGAAGGCTGCTCTCCACAGCTACCACTTGGATAGCTTTCTAAGGTTATCTTTGACCTCTTAAATCACCATAAGGGTTGTTTGGCCTGGTGCAAGGTGCCCACTTTAATTAGTGGACATCATATACCAGGCCAACTTCTCACAATGGATAGTGCATACATGATTGTTTAAGTACATGCATAGAACCTATCAGATTGGATGAATGCATGAGTAGTGCTTCAGTGATTGGATGACTACATGGCTGCTGCCCATGTGTTTTTGGTTCAGTAAACAGGTAGTGCCTGGGTGTTTAGATAAGTACATAGGTAGTGCCTGGATAATTGAAGGGGTACATCAGTAGTGCCTGGCTGATTAGATGACTGCATGACTAGTGTTTGAGTGATTGCATGAGTCCATTGTTAAAGCTTGAGTGATTGGATGAAAGCAAGTGTACTGCTGGGGTGATTGTGTTAGTGCAAGAGTATTGCCTCAGTAATTGAATGAGTGCATAGGTACTGGATTGGTGATAAGTTCATTTCAATGGTACTCCCTGCGTAATTAGATGAGTGCATGAGTAGTGCCTGAGTGTTTGGATGAATGATTGGGTTGTCAATGAGTGCATGGGTTGTGCCCGGGTGTTTGAATGACTGCATAGGTGCAGCCTTGGTGATTGTATAAGTGAATGGTTTTGCCTGGGTGACTGGATGAATGCATGGGTAGTGCCTGCATAGTTCAATGACTACATAATTAGTGCCTGTGTGATTGCAAGTGTGCATGTGTAGTTCCTGGGTGATTGAATATGTGTGTGGACAGTGCATGAGTGATTCAATGAATGCCTGAGTAGTGGCTGGGCGATTGGATGAGTGCCTGAGTAGTGCCTGGCTGACTGTGAAAGTACCTCCATTGCTTTAGATACATAAGAGTTGTGACTATATCTGTGGTTCATTGTTTAAGTCATTCTGTCAGTATCAAACTACCTATTTTAGTGTATATATTTTTTACTACTGAGCTATGTGTGAGTGAAGTCTACATATCACACTTGATATATAATTGCATGCATGGCTGTCTAAGAGCATACATTGCTCTGTTACTCAGCGTGCACATGCATCAGTAACTTTCTAAAACTGAAAACAACAATTCTTACTTTTTCAAAGCACAAAACCTTTTCTTAATGGTATACCTATGTCATTTCTCAAATATTTCTTGTGTCTTTAAAACATATATTCAGCATTTCTCAAAGAAAAGTTACACACCAAGTGAAACTAGCACAAGAACTCTCAAGAGACATTCGCACTATTAACCCTCCTCAATTTTAAACAGAGCATGTTTAAAGAAATGCACCACCCTCACCATATACATGAACTTTTCAACAGCCATAATGAACATAGATCACCATGTAAACATATATGTGATTTCATAATAGATATACACCTTCAGGCCATCTTTCCAAAAATATAGAGTTCTTTACAACTTTAAGTAGACTCAAGAGTCTCATCGTACATAGAACTATCTGCAACCATAAAAACCTTATCTCATAATCTAATCATATGCAAACCGGTCATATAAATTAAAAACCACATTGAAAAACACTTCCTAATACACACCTAACAAGTATTACTATTTTATAATTCATATACAGGCGCAGCACATTTTGTTATCTTTTAATTATGACTACACTACTCCTGTTTAATAATGTGACTAAAAGTACTACAATTCCCAGAATGCGAACAACATAGGTCTGTCTGCTCTGCACATGATGCATAGACATTTAAAACATAGTCACCTTACAGACAAAGGGAACAGGGTTTTTCTAAGCAACATGAAACTATGCATATAGTCTTATCTGTAGCTGTCTTAAACACACTCTCAACACAAAGGCTCTTGTCAGAGCCACTCAAGAGCCCAAAATTGTTTTCATTTTCTAGTCAAATATTTTTTTTTTTTAATTTTGACATTCACAACGACTTCACGATAATCGCGATCACGTTGCGAAATCGCAAAACGAAAGTAGTCATTCAACAACCACCACCACATTCAAAAGTTTTAACTGAAAAAAATCATTCTAACTATTACAATACATACATTACTAATTACATCACTGCTCAAAAAACATGCTTGGAGAAGGTAAACAACAAGCTAGTCACAAGATCCAAAGCATACATTTACATTGAAAAAAGCGAGAGTAGAAGATATCCCCGTCTTTAATCTAAGCACTAGTGAGTTGACACCAGCCACCCACGCTTTGTTATGTAAGGGACTAACTTTGGTTCCCAATTCTGACCTTAATAAATTTGAACTTTTTAATGATCTGACAGCGTTTTTCCGTAAAATACGATTAAAATTGTTCTTTTCTGAACATGAAACCTGTTCTACACAAGTGAATAAATCAGGCCTAAAACCTAAGTCGTGTTTCACACCTACAGGAGAACAAGTTCCATCGGAGGCTACTGTATTTGAACAAGTAGTTTACCAAAAAATGATGGCAGCTACTAAATATGTACCTAGAACCCCCTATAATATTCCATTGGAAGAACATCAAGCGTTAGCAAACTTGAAAAACAACTCAGATATCACAATAAAAAGTTGTGATAAGGGTGGAGGGATTGCAATTCTAAATACATCAGATTATGTGATGAAAATAGATGAAATGTTACAGGACCCTAATTTCTATTTGAAAATCAGTAGAAATCCAACTGAGAGAATAAAGAGAAAAATACAACGTATCACAGATACTGCATTGAGAGATGGGGATATCTGTGACAAGGAATATGACTACCTTAATGTTCAGAATCCGAAAATGGCTTGTCTGTATGGTATTCCGAAAATCCATAAAAATGAGAAAGACCCACCATACAGACCGATCGTTTCGACAATAGGCTCTGTAACAGAGCCATTGTCAAAATATTTGGATGCCATTTTGCGCCCTCATGTGAGCAACACCCCGGCATATGTCCAAGATACTCGACATATTATTAATCTCATAGAAGATGTGCCCTTTAATTCACAGCGACAATGGCTAGTAACGCTTGATGTAGAGAGCCTTTATAGTAACATACCGACTGAAGGAGCAATACTGGCTGTGGAATGGTTCATTGAACTCATGAATATTGACTGTAATAAGAACTTTATTATAAAATGTCTCAGGATAGTCCTTGAAGACAATGTTTTTGAGTTCAATGGACAATTATTTCAACAAGTAAAGGGCGTGAGTATGGGCGCATCTTGTGCCCCAACGGTGGCAAATATATATATGGCAAGATTTGAACACATAAATGTCTACAATGAAGTCGCGCCATTTTTTGAATCCATCTGGAAGTGGTCGCGCTTCATTGATGACATTTTTTTCATATGGTCAGATAATGTAGAAAATCTACATGAGTTTCTTACATGGCTAAATCTTTGTGACCAAAATTTACGATTTACATCTGCCATGAGTAGTAACCAAATTGAATTTCTGGACATTTCCATTAAACATGTTGAAGGAAAACTATCAGTAGATCTATTTACAAAACCAACGGCGCGAAATACGCTATTACATTACCATAGTTTTCATCCGAAGTCACAAATCAACAGTATCCCTTTCGGTCAGTTTCTGCGAGTTCGCAGAAACTGTAGTACAATTGCAGATTTTGATATACGAGCTAATGAAATGAAAGAAAAATTCCTAGCTCGTTGATACCCACGTAGACTAGTTAGAAACTCTTACAAAAGAGCGAAATTTTATGATAGACAACATCTTCTAACAGGAAAAAGAAAACAGGAAACATCGATGCTAGTATTTGTCACGAGACATTCTATGATGAATGCCAAAATAAGACAGATCATTTCATCGAGTTGGCCAATTCTTAATGCAGGTATGGACCCAGGAGAGAGAATTCCCAAACCCCTATTTGCTTACCGCAAGAATAGGAACCTGAAAGACCTAATTGTAAGATCACGGATGCTCCCTGCTAAACAACCAATACAGAGAAGTATTGTGGGGAATAAGCCAATAATAGAAAACTTCAGGTGTGGCACCTGTAAAAGTTGCCCGTTGGCTATAGAACAAGACAGTATACAGTTAAATGGACAAACTGTTAAAGTTAAACACATGACTAACTGTAAGACCAAAAATGTTATTTATCTGTTACTTTGTCCATGCTCCCTAGGATATATTGGTGAAACTTCGCGTAACTTCAATACCCGACTCACAGAGCATCGCTCTGCGATTCGAACCAAAAAGATGGTAGAGCACTGGTAGAGCATTTTGTCCAAATGAACCATACTGAAGATGACATAAAATGGTTTATTTTGGAACCTATTATATCTAGACAAAATCAAAGCAGTGAGCACATCCGAAAAAAACGGGAAGTATATTGGATATTTACTTTAGACACGTTTAAAAAAGGCCTGAATCAGGATATACCGTGGGCCCAGGTACATGACAACAATTAACAATACGGCACAGTTGATGGGAGGCCCTTGAGGCTGCTATATACGTGTGCCCTTAAAAATCTATTGTACCTCATACATACGTATTATAATTTATGTGGTTGAATTCAATCGAAATTCCTAATGCCATATGTTGCTAAGAAGAAGACATTTGTTTACAGCATATTGGTTATTTATAGGCTGCAATTATTGATTATATGTTGTACACATATTTAAATGTAGAAAAGATCGCTAATTGTAAATCCATACATGCAATTAAAATATACTGTCAGTAACCCAGACACTAAAGAGAAAAAGACTACGAGTGCTAAACAGTAACATAACATCAGTCCTTTGTCTGTGTTGATCACCGTGAGCGGAACAACGCTAGTCCTATGTCTATGTTAATATCCGTGGGAGTCCTTGGGCGCAGCATGTTTGACGTCAGACGCGAAACAATGAAAGGGAAGAGACTATTTAAACACGGCAGCAGAGAAACAAAGGTCTCTTCTCCGTGACTGAGAGGGCGGGTGGCATTGCGAGATCATCCGTGTTTATAAACGGTAAGCGTATACCAAGTGAGGCTGCATTACAGCTCGGGCCAGTGTAGAATAGGCACTGTTTTAGAGTAAGGATAAATTACTGCCAGGCTCTATAGGAAGACTGTGCTACAGCGTTGCAGGGATCATCATTAGTAGCAAACGATAGGCGCCTAATAAGTGTAGAAGAATCCTTATCTAATATAGTAAATGTATTGCGACATAGCGTTGCTTTGAGGAAATTATAAATAGCATTGTCGGGATCACCATTAGTAGCGTTACCGGGATCACCGTCAGCAGCACATGACCGGCGCCCAATTAGTGTGGATGAATCCTTACTTAATGTAGGACAGTGTGCCGCGATATAATGTTGTTTTGAAGAAATCATAAATATACATATATTACAGCAGTCCTGGGCACGATATTAAGATCTAGAAATGGGTTGTAGTAACATTGTAAACAAGATCATTGCATTATTATCTGCGCCGCTTTAACCTTGTAGTACTGAGAATGATATAAAGATATATTCTGGAATATGTATTTCATTTGCAGATTCATCTGGAATATTATCTATTATAAGATGGTCTGAAAACTTTAGTGGATTCATACATCCGAGCCTTAATTTTGGAGTAAGTGATGATGTATATTAATTTAATAGCTAACTCCATGTTTGAAATAAAGGAACAGAAGGAGACAAAAATAGGAACACATATAGGTCTAAATATTTTTATTATTTCTTTTCAGATCCTTTTTTATCTCTCGACTCCTCCGGTTATTGTATAACGTTTTATAATCAGAATGTGTCACAACTTTTAAGTAAGTAATGATAAATACTAACTTAATAATTGAGTCCATCTTAAGATAAGGAACTAGAGGCAGATTAAAATAGGATCACATAAAGGCCTAAATATTTTCACCTCCTTTTTTAAATTTTCATCTTGACTCCTCCACTAATTATAGGACATCTAAGTTTAGATTGTTCTTTTCAAATGAACTATTATAATAGTAGGGATTATTAAAACAATACTGGAAGCATGGCTATGTGAAGAGGTCCACAAGAGAAGATATAAAAATGGATATATATATAAAAAACTAGGATTTCTTTCAATTGACGGAAGTCACTAATATGTGCTTTGCCATTTCTATCCTTTGTAGATCGTACATTTGAGAAATAAGTAGAACAACCATGCAGCCAAGCATGACTAGATTGGAAGTAATCAAATAAATAGCTTTTTCTATTTTCTTAAGGGTGACAGACAATTTTGACTACTGAGACATCTTAGTGATATAGGTCTCTACATTTATGGGATAATACACTGTTTATAATGTATTATTATTTTTGTACCCCTTTAGATAAAACTATTTGCTGAAATGATTAGCAACCACGGAGAGGCTTTTACCACATTGTGGCCTCAGCGTATAAATTGAGGTGCAAAGAGAACAATAGGTATTTACCTTTGCAGAATATTAGTTTATTTTAATATTCACTCTCAAAGGTGGACATAGACCTTCCATAAGATAATAAACTATCTGCCCTTTAAGGTAACTATGGTTGCTGACCAAAAATCTGTTTGATAAAAGTTAGTGAGCTAATGTCTATCTTTATATTCTCTCTCTTTTTCTGCTATTCACGGGTGACATGCTATATTCTTGGATATGTGGATACATCTATGGTCGTCTTTCCCACATCTATAATGGTGATTCAATGGTATAAATAAAGGTTGTGATTTATAACATCCTAGCATGTTGAGTATATATATGTAACATACTTTTACCAGATCTTCTTAGGCCTGTATAGACAAAGTGATAGGAGAAAAAAATAGAAGTTTTTAAAAAAAGCTCATATGTATATCAGAAACATAAGATCAGGCCAGAAATGTGATAGAGTTAGTCTGTTATATAAGCTGATTGTGTGTATTTTTTGTATTTTTTAGAAAAAGTTGAGACGGGTTTTACCTGACGAAGGCTTTAACGCCGAAACGCGCGTCGTGTTTTTCTTCTCTTTACATCGACCGCCAGCCTTTATACTATTCATTAACCCCTCCTTTAGGTTTTTAATTGTATATAATATTGGTTTGTGTATGTTTTGTATAAAATAATGTATGTGTTTTGATATCTAAATGCAAAAAAGAATTTTCAAAAAAATATACATATATATATAGGGGAAAAAAAGAAGTACACACTTGCTAAATGTGATGAAATTATAAAGTACAGATAAATGAATACAAATAAATATTTTCATATCAAACGAACAATTGTCTGTAGTAAATTGATGTATAAACAAGTTTAATATGCACTGTTTTTGTATAAATTATGGTCTGGCTTTTTTCAATGCAAATGTATGCTTTGGATCTTGTGACTAGCTTGTTGTTTACCTTCTCTGATATTGTACCCTACAGCTAGCAAGATATATTGTTGTTTTGTAGGGGTCCCCCTTTTTTCAAAATTGTCAAAAAACATGCTTGTACACATATTTTTCTAGTAATTAAAAAAAAACTGTGTTTGAATCCTACTTCCTGTCTTCGTGATGATGCAGAGAGTCGTGATGACCACGGTAAACGCGACAATCGAGCCTTGTTTAAGAGGTGTAAAACACATGTATGCACACATTTTACAGTATTTTAGACACTAAGGGGCCGATTCCGATTCCGGCCGGAAATCTCTCCGACCGAGCCGGACCCGGAGAGAATTCCGACCGAATCAGACCCTAGCAGTCCGACCGAACGAGTACGATGCGCACGCATGCCATCGGACTCGAGTCGGTCGGACTCCCATTGAAGTCAATGGGAGCCAGTCGTACGACGCGTACGCGGGCTCCCATTGACTCAATGGGTGTGAGGTGGACAAGGGCGCCCCCTTCAGCGTGTACGCGTCCAAGCGCATCGCGGCGTACATGCACAGGTAGGGGGTCCCATGGGTCCCCCCTGTGTGTGACTCGCGTGCCTACGCGTACTGGGGGGTCCGACATGGACCCCCAAAGTCCGGCTCCGACAGCTTTTTCGAGCCGGACGGCGCGAGTCGGTCGGACTGCTCGCGGCGCGCATCGTACTTACCCGGCCGGGAAACGTCTCCATAGCGCGGTGCGAGTCGTGTCCATGCGAGTCGGTCGGAGCGTGTTGAAGCCGCGTTCGAGTCGGTCGGCGATTTCGCGGGTGCCTGCATCGTACTCGCTCGGCCGGACCCGCGTACGATTCGGTCGGGAAACAGGGCTCCGAATCGGATCCGGTAAATCCGAATCCGATTCGGAGCACTACCGGCCGAGATCGGAATCGGCCCCTAAGGGTTAATAACTGCACCATTCAAAGTCATATTTTTATAGGCATCTTTTATAAAAACAATCATTTAAACCGATTTTTCGTGTTTGTGAGTAATCTGAGAATCGCAATGACGTTGGTAACCGCGGTGATCACCCATTTTTTGAGAGGTGTAAAACACATATATGCACACATTTTACAGTATTTTAAACACTAGGGGTTTATTAGTGCACTATTTAAAATGATAATTTATTAGGGGTTTGTATAGAAACCACCATTAAAACCATTGCACCGCAATGATATCGGTAGCCGAGATCAACGAAAATAAATCGTGAAATGACTAAACAAAAGCAGACATTCAATAGCCACCACCACATACAAAAACGGATAAATGCAAAGTAGATCATAACCAACACACTAAACATATTACTATCTAAAAGAATCTTTAATAGCATGTATAACTCCCTTAATATCTCTATAACACAGTGTATAACTCTTTTGTGGAATCTGTGACTACATGCATCACTGTATCATTAAGTCTGCCATTCATTGTATAAGTATTTCAGTGGACCTGTGAGATGGTGCATCAGTCTATCAATAGTTCTGTAGCGAACTGCATAACTTTCTCAGTGCATCTATGAATGGGTGCATCAGTGTCTCAATTGGTATGTGACTTGTTGCATGAGTATCTCAGTCAATCTGTGAGTAGGTGCATGAGTGCCTTTGTGCATTTGTAAGTAAGTATATAACTGTCTGACTGGATCTGTGAGTGGGTGCATGGGTGTCTAAGTGCATGTCTCAGTGGGTGAGTGAGTGGGAGTGTGAATATCTGAGTGGTTCTATGAGTGGGTGCGTGAGTCTCTAAGTGCAACTGTGAGTGGGTGCGTGATTCTCTGAGTATATGAGTGATTTGGTGCATAGGTCTCTGAGTGGGTCTATGAGTGGGTATGAGAGTGACTGTATGGGTGTATGAGTGTCTGAGTGGGTCTGTGAGTGTGTGTATGAGTGTCTAAGTGGATCTGTGAGTAGTTGTACGAGTGTCTCAATGGGTCTGTGAGTGGGAGCATATGTCTCTGAGTAGATGAGTGAATGTGTGCATGCATGAGTGTCTGAGTGGGTTTGTGACTGGGAGGGTAAGTGTCTGGGTGGGTCTGTGAGTGGATGTGTGAGTCTTTGAGTGGTTGAATCAGTGGGTGCGTATACATCTGAGTGAGTCTGTGAGTGGGTGTGTGTCTCTGAGTATATGAGTGAGTAACTGAGTGCATAACTCTCTAAGAGGATCAATCACTAAGTGTGTGAGTGACTGTCTGGGTATGTGAGTATGAGTATCTGAGTGGGTCTTTGAGTGGGTGTATGAGTGTCTCACTAGGTCCGCAGTGGGTGTGTGTGTGTCTCGGTGGGTTTTTGAGTACATACGTGAGTGTGTGAGTTGGTCTGTAAGTGGGTGCTAAATCTTTGACTGGCTCTGTACATGGATGCGTGACTCTCCATGTGAGTCTGTAAGTGGGTGCATGAGTATCTGAGTGGTTCTGTGAATGGGTGCATGAGTGCCCAGGTGGGTCTGTGAGTATGTGTAAGAGTCTCTAAGTGGGTATGAGGCTATGCGCATAAGTCTATGAGTGGGTCTCTAAGTAGGTGCATGAGTCTCTGAGTGGGACTGTACATAGGTGTGTCACTCTCCGAGTGAGTCTGTATGTGGGTGCATGAGTACCTCAATGAGTATGTGAGTGGGTGCTTGAGTATCTGAGTGGGTATGTGACTGAATGTATAAGTGTGTGAGTGGGTATGTCAATGGGTGTATAAGTGTCTGAGTGAGTTTGTGAATTCATACATGAGTCTGTGACTGTGACCAGAGACGGTCTGCATATAGATACTTTTTGTTTTATATTTCCACTGATATTCATGATGACATCGTGATAGTCACAATGTCCCTGCGACCATACACAAGGGGCCGCGCTCGAGGTTGCGGCATCGTCACGAATATCGCACTCAATTTAAAAAATCCATTTTGGACACAAAGCTTGTGTCAGTAATACCCCCATTTCTCAAACATGTTCCCAATCGATAAAATGGCAGCTGCATCTTTCTGTTCAGGTTGCGTCCATCCAATAACAGCATTCCCGTTGGCATGGACTTTCCCAATTTACCTTGAACACGTTGCAATTTAACCGCGATCACTGCGAAACTGCAGCAACTTTCTATTCAGGTTGCCTCCAGCCAAGCAGAGCATTCCCGCTGGTGCTCGCTTTTGTAAGTTACCTCGAACATGTCATGATTAAACTGCGATCACCGCAAAACCATCGTGAAATATCCATGGCCAGAGATATCAATATATTGTGTGGATTTAATGTTACAAAAACTACGGATTTGAACCAAATATCAAAAATTCTACCAAATTTTATGTAATTCCGTCCAGCGGTTCGGGCTGTAGGTTATATATATAAGGTTTTGGGGTGATCGGTCAACCGTAGGCTGAGAAAAAAAGGTGGTCCCAAAACGTGTTTTCCCTATGCTGTTTCTCATAGGGACTTTAGACACAGCTACAGCCCGAACCGCTGAAAGGAATTACACGAAATTTGGCAGAAAGGTAGATATTGGTCCAGAGAAGTGCCCTTTTCTGATTTGCGTAAATCCATTCACTTTAGAGATATTAACCGAGAAATGATTTGTATATATAGAGACACAGCTCCTTCACAACGTTCATGTGGAGATACACAAATCCACATGCCATGAGCAGTGCTGTGATTGGCTGGCCACAACCTGTCTAGAAAGTTGTGGACATCATTTTATGAGGCAGGAGATGGTCCTGGAGGATAGAAATACAAAACGATATAAGGGGTGAAGATGGGAGTACCCTGACCCCATGGGTGCATTGTGGGGGTTCTGAGGGACCCCTTATGAGTTTTATAATGCACAAACTAGTTTTGTTTTGCACATGGTAGAAGTCGTGGCCCCGTTGTAATGCTCAGCATGGCCTCCCATGTAACATTGTGGTGGAGTTGCGAACCCCCCGAAACAAATAAATAAAATATTCATTAAAACACTCAGTCACATGGTAATGCATGCACTCCTAGAGCCACACAGATGCTCACACATCGACACACAGACCCACTCAGGCATGCATACACCCACTCACAGACCCACTCACAAACTCATGCACCCACTCAAAGAACCACTCAGACAATCACTCTCCCACTCAGAGATCCACTCACAAACCTATTCACCCACTCACAGACCCACTCAGGTACTCATGCACTCACTCACAGACCCACTCAGAGGCTCATCCACCCACTCACAGACCCAGTCAGACAGTGATACACCCACTCACAGTCCCACTCACAGACTCACACACCCACTCCCAGATCCACTCAGACACTCATGCAATCAGTCACAAATCTACTTACATAGTCATGCATGCACTCAAACGTGCACTCAGACACTCATCCATCAACTCAGAGACCCACTCAGAGACTCATGCAGCCCCTCACAGACCCACTCAGAGACTCACGCACACACTCACAGACCTCCAAAACACTCACACACCCACTCACAGATCCACTCAGACACTGACTCTCAGCCTCAGTTACACACCCATGCACACACTGAAAGACACACTCAGACACTTATCCAACCACTCAGAAAGTCACTCAGAGACTCATGCAGCCACTCACAGTCTCACTCAGAGGCTCACACACCCACTCACAGACTCACTCAGAGACTCACACACGTACTCAGAGACCTACTCAGAGACTCACATATATACTCAAAGACCCACTCACTCAGAGACTCACACACCCACTAACAGAATCATTCAGAGAATCACACACATACTCAGAGACCCACTCAGAGACTTACACACGTACTCAGAGACCCACTAAGAGACTTACACACGTACTCAGAGACCCACTAAGAGACTCACACATATACTCAGAGAACCACTCAGAGACTTATGCACTCACCCACAGCTGCACTCAGGGAGTGATGCACCCACTCAGACACTCATGCACCACCTCACAGACTCACTCAGACACTCATGCACCTACTCACAGACCCACTCAGAGTGATGCACTCACACACAGACCCAGTCAGACATTCATGCACCCACTCAAAGACCTACTTACACACTTACACATCCACTCACAGAATTACTGAGAGATTTACACATCTACTTGCATACCCCCTCAAACAACTATGCACCCTCTCACAGTCCCACTCAGACTTATGCACCCACTTGCACTCACACTTAGACACTCACAAAACTACTCACAAAGTAATTGTAACATGCATAGTGTGAAAATAAGAGTTATACATCTTAAATGTTTTGTTGTGCATTGAATTTGTGCTTTTGCTTTGTGGTTCCACGGCGGGGTCATGACTCCGGCAAATATTTTTAAAAAAGATTTAAAATGAATATTATTTACTTTTGGGCGATAGGGTGGCCCTGAGAAGAGCCCTTGTTTTCATTGTGAGTATGTTACAGCTACACATAAGACCGTATGCAGAGTTTCAGATTGCTGTGTAACACCCTTTTGCCTTCATCTGTGAAGTGAACTCCATAACTTCTACAGATTCCATGCATGTCAAAACACAGGTTGTTGTTGTAGATATAGCCCCTGTTATGGTCTCTGAGGAATGCAGAAACAGCTTTATTAACATATTTCCTGGCTTTGTCAATTTGTGGGCAGAATTGATTTGACCATTTTTATTTCTGTCTTTGGCATACGTTAGAGTACACCAAGACAGTCTGAGGGAAAAGTAGCATTAATTGAGCAAAGGTATCCTTCATTAGAAGTTCCAGTCCTACCCCAGTCTGTGTGCCAAGGTCATTGCCACCACAGGGCACACTCATGAAGTGAGGGGCTTGGGAATCTACAATGTTTTTAACCACAGGCAGCAATTGGTGCCACGTTAACTCTCTCTAGCCAATCCATTTAATGTCCACATTAGGCAAACCCAAGTACCTGTCAATGCCACTCTTTCTAGCACATTATCTGGCCCAGAAGACATAGCTGTGACCCACAATCCACACTCTAACCATTTTTATGAAGGAGCAGTAGCCATCAGAAAAAAGCTGCAGCTGAATGCGACAGTTGGTAGAATGAAAAGCATTTAAAATGGAGGAGTGGACCTGGTTTAAGAAAAGGACATATTTGATTGGGTACTGTAAATAATTTGATACCTAAAAATAGGTAGTGATTTAATAAGTCAAGTAAATGCATCTGTGATTGGCTGTGGATAAATCTTACACAAGTTGCACTATTCTGGATATGCTTCCATTTTCAAGCAGTCAACCACACTTGCTACAGTTGAACTTGAAGTTAGTATGGTGCTGACAGAAACTGCAGTGAACTTATGACCTACTGGTATAGCAGAGTGTTTCAAAGGAGGTTGCTATAACAACTGTAATAAAGCAGTGTGGGGGAAGGGTTCCAAATAACCTGTACTTGAAATAGGAAAGTATAGTAGTTTAGAGATAGCATGTGTTGAGAAACATGAATTTTCTAAATCCGTACTGTCATCCCATCTGAAATGTAGTTGAAAAAACATAGTACTATTATAGTAAATGCTTTAACGGACTCATATATAGAGGTGCAACCCAGTTGCGAAGTTAAATGGAGGGCGTGCTGGGCTCCACGATGAAGTCACGTATCCACCCACAGATAATACTAGATTGGACTTCTTATGAGGGGACTAATAAAGGGTTAAAAAAATGACCAATGAAAACTGGAGTAAGAAAACTAAAAAATGCAGGGAACGTTTTCATTTGCTAACTACATTAGTATCTGTGGGAAAAAAAGAGAGAACATTTGCCATTACTGACTCTTTCTTACAGAGTGGTAGTAATCATTTTCCATGATAGGAAATTTGAAGTGAAAGTGTGTTCAAATTTACAGGTATGTTAATAATAGGGATAATAATAATGTACATATATAAATATAGTGAGTTATAAGTGTCAGTTAAATATATTAAAGATTGAATATTAGTTGCATATACTTTAACTGTGAAGTGCTTATTGCAGTAGTCAACCATTTGAAAAGTAAATACTATATAGGCCTAAACAGCCTGACATGTAGGTATTTGGATAATGAAACACTCACTAAGAAATATAATTATGAACGGAGTCATATCGTTGGAATAAGGTGACTGAAAACTTTCTTGGTGGTTAAGTGAATATTTTTTATCTCCTATATATAGAATTGTTGCCTTATGCACAATTGCTATATTTAATTTATTTGTCAGACTGTTGTTCAGTGTTATAGCTATAATTGGATTTGTAAATTATACAGGAGCAGACATATTCTATGTCTGATCGTACAACAGAGAGAAGAAATTATTAAAATATGTGTAAGGCATTCTATTCCACAACTACTGTCTGCATTTTATACTACTATGTTTAGCTGTCACATCCATTCATCTATCTATGTACTCACTGAGATATCTACTCAGTCAGATATCTACTAAAGAACTGACACTACCACGTCACCCACCCAGAGAAGTAGCCCTTTACACATATGTCAGGCCTGGTACACTTGAGTCTATGCATCTAGCTCTACTGCTAGAACTACTTGGCATGTAAAACCCCTCGACAAGCCTTAACCTGCTGTTCTACCACACATTACTCACAAATTCAGGTAGCCAATAGCAAGGCCATCGAGTAGGCTCCTATGTGCATAAAAGCTAAACCATGTAGTTAGAAGTTTCAGTGAGCTAAATGTACACTTACAAGCCCATATGCTCAGTTATACATCCTGTCTTTCATCCTGATTTGAATCTTATATAAGCATATACAAAAGGGGAGAGGCACTAATACACCCACCAGACAGTGTCAAAAGCATCTAAACATTCACTCACATGCACAGACACAACTCTTACATATCTAACACTAATGGAGTCAGTGGCACAATCAGTTAAATAACCCAATAGTAACTAACACACCCAAGAGGCAATCCATGCCGCCCCCTACATATACATTTACAGAGCCATACATTCACAAAGAGAGCCAGTGATGTACCAACCAACTTACTTACATATGGAAACACACACCCTCATAGGGACTGAGACACTCATTTAGATATCTACTAAAGAACTGACACTGCCAAGTCACCCATCCAGAGAAGTAGCCCTTTAAAAATGTATCAGGCCTGGTACACTTGAAGGTGTGCATCCAGTTCTACTGCTAGACTGACTTGGCATTTAAAACACTTTGAGAAACCTTAACCTGCTGTTCTACCACATGTAACTCACCCCTAAGGTAGCATGTAGCGAAGCTATAGGGTACACTCCTATGTGCATAAAAGCTAACACATGTAGTGAGAAGTTTCTGAGAGGTACATGCACACTTACAGGCCCATGTGCTCATTTATACATACAGTCGTTCACCCTGATGTGAATCTCATATAAAGTACATACAAAAGGGGGGAACCACTAATACACCCCCTCAGACAATTTCAGAAGCATCTAAACATTCATTCACACACAATTCTTATGTATCTAGCACTAATGGAAGTGGTGGCACACTCACTTAAATAACCCAAAAGTAACTAACACACTCAAGAGGCAATCCATGCTGCCCCTGAAATATACATTTACAGACACATACAGCCACAAAGAGAGCCAGTGATGTAGCAACAAACTTTCTTACATATGGTAACACACCCTCAAATAGGGACTGAGACACTCATTCAGATATCTACTATTCAATTTAATTCAATAACTTTATTTCGCATTAAAAATGCATAAAAGTACATAAAATCATTACCATAAGTTAGAATAAAAGGCCAAATACATATAGCTTTTTCCATAGGATGATAAAAATGTCTTGCGTACAAAGTTAACATTTATATGAAATCCATTTGCATTACAATGATTTTACTAATCAGAAGTAGTTTACAACCTCGTAGGATAGTTATCTATACTATTCCTTGCGAGCTGAAACGTTGCTAAAAATATGTCCTAGACTTCATAATCAAATTATCATTTTTTTTTAACTCCACTAGAAAAGATCCCAATGTGCTATTCTATGACAAGACGAAATTTACAATTTTTGCTATACTTTAAGATCTTTATGTTGATGTGGGGTTGACTACGTCACAAGTTTTTAAAGCTGCATATAAAAACGAAGCCATCACAAAACATATGTACGGTGTCTCTAATTGTTGTACAATGGAAAGTGCTGTAATATGGCTACGCAGATTAAATTTCTTTAAAAATGGACCAATGAACCTTTTCCTCTCCTTTATATAAAATTGGCAAAAAAATAAAATATGTACATTTGATTGCTTTGAGATGGTATTACATGGACAGGGGCCCAATTGATTCAATGAAAACACATTTGCAGGATACTCCAACATTATCGGTTTATAGTTTAAACGAAATCTTGTCAAAATGTACCGATGACGATAATTTTAAAAAAAAGCAAGATATGAAAATGATCCATGCAGTGGAAGGGGTATAGCATGATATGCAATTACTGTCGCTTTTTCTTTATTTTTGTTCCATCCATCTTGTGCACATTTCTCTAAGAAAAGGTCTTTAAATCTCACTTTAGGGTAAGTTTCACAGTGAATAGGGTGATCATAAAGGTCCCCCAGCCCCAGAGACTCAAAAGACCGCTTAACCATGGGATTTGAAAAGCCTGATCCAAATTCATGATATCCTGTAAGATACACTGGTTTGGTTGCACCGTCTTCCGTTTCCAAATAGACAACCATAATAGCAGAGGGGCCAGTTTATTTGTATCAGTAATGAAAGGTAAGCCTAATTTTTTGTGAGTGATAACATTTGTGCAAGCATTTGGGACAGATAATAATCTTTTAGCAAACCCATCCTCTGTTTTGTAGGCTATCCACTTGAGCTATACCCCAAATTGCTTTCCATATGTTGCTAAGGGTATTGTTTTTGCTAGATACATTTTGACCATCTCCAGTATTGGTTTATTGCCTAAATTTGTGGCAAACCTAAAAATTGCAGCTATACTTTTCTTTATATGTGTGACCCTTGATGTCACCATCGTTTTCCAGCTTAATTTAGTGTAAAAAACAATGCCCAGGTATGAGAAGTTATCTACGCATTCAACCTCTCTGTCCTCAATCACATAGTTAGCTTTCTTTGTTATTCCTTCTCCAATAGATATAATGAAAGATTTTGTTTTATTAACATGTCAATCCGAATTCCTCATAAAAAGTACATAGTTTGTAATGCACTTTTGTAGGGGTGGGTGCGTTCTTGCCAAAAGAACCGCATCATCTGCGTACAACAGAATGGAGAACGGGGTTGAATCTGCATGAGGGATGTCTATAGACTTTTCCACTATAGTCTCTTTAAGTTTATTAGTATAGAGTGAGAACAGGAAGGGAGCAAGAACACAACCTTGCCTTACTCCGATCGCGATGTTGAAAGGTTTGGTGCATTCTCCCTGCTTACCATAGCGAACCTTCACAGTGGCCCCTAAATTTAGTGGTCTAATAAAAGAAATTATTGTGGCATCCGCCCCGATTACCTCCATATTGTGCCACAGCTTGTTGTGTATGACACAATCAAAAGCAGCTGAGAGGTCCAAAAATGCCATATGAAGGTTATCTTGTTTAGCCTGAGAATATTTTGCTGCTAACATGGCCAGATTCAGACATTGATCCACCGGGCCCATGCCCTTCCTAAACCCATATTGTACCTCTGCGAGAATCCCCTTTTCAGCAGCCCAGTCTTCCATTCTGTTTAATAATAATCAGCCTATTATTTTTGCCGTACTATTGATTAAAGCAATGGGTTGATAGTTTGCGGGAATAGAGCCATCCCCTTTCTTGAATATCGGTATAATTATGGATTGCTTCTACGACAGGAGAGGGCCTGTTATGCTAATGGCGTTAAAAACTGCTGTAAGCAAGGCGACCCAAAGGGGTTTGTTAGTCAAAAATATATCAGCAGGGACCCCGTCTTGTTCTGCTGCCTTTAAGGACGATGCTTGTGACAGAGCGAGGTCTACCTTAACCATTTTGAAATACAGGGAAGGGGTATTTCTAGGCAATTCGGGCAGCTCAGCAATAGTGGCTTTCTTATACTTTTAGAAGATGTTTTGAAAATGATTGACCCATGTATCCTCATCTATGAATACATCCAGGGAAGGGCCTCTCTCATCTTGCAGGAAGGGGATGTTGATCACTTCCCTGGAGGCTTTACTATCATTATTGTTAGAAGCTACCCTTAATTTTTCCCATGCCTCGGATCGGAACTATTTTTTTCTCCTTTCTATAGATGTTTTATATATTGCTCTCAGATTTTTGATTTGTGTCTTGTCCCTAGGTTTTACCTTTAAGTAATTGCGAAGATTAGCCAATGCTATCGAGCAGTTTTTTATCAAACTAGCGGTTTTGATGCTGGTTTTGTATGCCTAAAGGGTGGATGTTTGGGTTTTAATGCTTTCTAGAATTTTACTAAATTCTTTGGTTACTTGATATATAGTAAGTGGTTCTAAGCAAGCCAGGACCTCATTATAGTTGGTGGATATTAGATGAGTGAAAAGATGCCGTTCATCAATTTCGTTCCACCTTAATGAATATCCGTTTAGTCTGGCTAAAATGGGTTTAGGGATTAAGGTGCTTTGTCTGGTTGTCGATTGATCTTTCCATAGAGCATTGTTGAAATTATTGCGTGATCACTAAATTCCGTCACCTTGATATTTATCTCAGCGGAAGTGTATTCAAAATTATCAGAGGTTATTATGTAATCTATTGACGAGATTACCACAGCTCTATGAAACGTATGAATCATTTGTACATTCTTAGAAACTCTCTTGGTCTGAATTTCTAGCTGCCAGACCATTAATAAATTGTTTAAAGCATTTCCGTATGTGGAATGAGTAAAATTATTTTTTAACTCATCACCGTGAACAATTTGCTGACACATACTGTGGTCGTCATTCATGCATCTATTTACGTTAAAATCGCCAGTCCATATAAAGTAGACTGGTTTTAATTGTAAAAGATTATATCCTCCAGCGCGGTTTCGAGTTCATTTACCACCGCGGATGGATTGTCAAAATTGTTATTATAAAAATGTATTAGCATCTAGTTTACACTAGGATTGCAATTAATCAACTCGATATGGAAATACGGTGATTTAGTAGAAAAACTCACCAATTTAAATTAGATTGTGTTAGCTATACATGTTAGTAAGCCCCTTCTGCTCTCCCTTTGGTGGATGGGAGGGCTGGGGTTTGAAAACATTGATACCCATTTAAATAGAAGGAGTCCACCTCCCATGTCTCTTGAAAACATAAGATTTGATGATTTGAAACTTCATTATACCAATCCTTGTTGTGTTTTTTACTTTTCTACCCTGCTATATTCCAAGAGAGTAAGGTGTAATTAATATTTCTTGTTAGATCTGAGTAACCGGTCAAATAATTAGGATTAGCGTACGAAGTTGGAATTAAAGGGGGAACAATGCCATTGCTGATTCCTGTGATTTCAGTTTGATTTTCCAATAATAGGGTATTCAGAGTAGTGTCGGCATTTTGCGGCCTTGGGGGTCCATGCTTACTTGAGGACAAGGGACCTACTAAAGAACTGACACTACCAAGACACCCATCCAGAGAAGTATCCCTTTAAACATTTGTCAGGCCTGGTACACTTGAGCCTATGTATCTAGTTCTACAGATAGGCCGACATAGCCTTTAAAATCTCTTGATGAGCCTTAAGCTGATGTTCTCCCACATATAACTCACTCCTTAGGTAGTCTGTAGCTAGGCCATAGGGTACACTCCTATGTACATAAAAGCTAACACATGTATTTAGAAGTTTCAGTGAGCTAAGTGCACACTTACAGGCCCATGTGCTTAGTTATACATTCAGTCTTTTACCCTGATTTAAATCTCATATAAGCACATACAAAAGGGGAGAGCCATACACCCCCTCGGTCAGAAGCATCTAAATATTCATTCACATGCACAGACACAACTCTTATGTATGTAGCACTAATGGAGGCAGTGGCACACTGACTTAAATAATCCAGTAGTGACTGACACACACAAGAGGCAATCTACGCTTTAAATAGCAGCTCCCTACAAAGCTTCTGATAAAAATGATACCTCACTTGTGTCGGTGCCCAAAGCACAGTCAGTATTAAAATGAATAAAAAAAGCCGGCCTCTTGGACCCGCTTTGGTCCCCCCTCAATCTCTACAAAGAAATGTGAGGAAAATATTATTTGTTTTAGCTAAAATTGAGGTTTGCAGGGGATTCTGGGTAAGAAATGTTGGGGGATCCACTCAAGCCACATCTCCCTGGTTTCCCCGGCTGTCTAGGTTTGAGGAATGTCCATGTTTGATAGATTTCCCTACATGGCCGCCAAGCCCGAGACCAAAAACGCAAGTGCCCCCCTTGCAAAACCAGGTGATTTTGTGATAGATAATTTTGATGTCTCCGCAGTACCTTTTTGGGCCTTTCCCTGTTGCAGGCACTTTGCCCACCCATTCAAGGGATGTAGCATTTTTATTGGGAGACCGGGGGGAACGTTGGGTGGTAGGAAATTTGTGCCGGCCCGCTGATTCCACTACTTTCCCACAAAGAAATGTGAGAAAATTTGATTTTATGTAGATAAATTACGGGTTTGCAGGGGATTCTGGGTAAGAAAACATTGGGGGATCCATGCACGCCACACCTCCTTGGACTCCCCTGGGTGTCTAGTTTTCAGAAATTTCTGGGTTTGGTAGGTTTCACTAGATGGCTGCCGAGCCCAGGACCAAGCCTGGGACCCTATACTAAGAAAAAAATAGTCCCTGGTGCCTACTGGGCTTTCCGATCCCCCTGGGGGGCAGATCAATGGCTGTTGCCCAGCAGAAAGATTGTGTTCATTTTTGGGGAGGGTGGACATCAGCATGCCCATTCTGGGTAGCTCCCACCTGTACACAAAGAAAAAAAAGAAGAAAATAGTCCCTGGTGCCTAGTGGGCTTTCTGCCCCCCCCTGAGTGGGGCAGATTGGGTGATGTTCCATATCTGCCCCCCAAGGTGGCAGAAAGACCATGCCCACTTTTTTGGTGGGTGGGGGCATTGGCATGCCCATTCTGGACAGTTCCCACCCCTACACAAACAAAAACAATAGTCCCTGGTGCCTAGTGGGCTTTCTGCCTCATTGAGGGGGGAGGCAGAAAGACTGTGCCCATTTTGGGGGGGGGAGTGAGGGCATTACCATGTCCATTCTGGGGAGCCCCCACCCCTACACTGGGAAAAAAATAGTCCCTGGTGCCTAGTGGGCTTTTTGCCCCCACGGTGGGGGCTAACCGAGGTATTTTGCCCATATCTGTCACCCGGAGAGGGGGGGCAGAAAGACTGTGCCTATGTTTTTGGGGGTATTAGAGAGAAAAGGGGAAACCCAGTAACCCAGGGACCTGGGCTGGACACATTATCAAAAAGGTGGTCCCTATGTGGGAAGTATAGCCTTGGACTTCCACTCAGGTAGAGTGGGAATGTCTACTGATGGGAAAGAATGCTTTATTTTTATAGTCCCCTCACTCACCAGGGTTTCCCTTTGGTGACATGCTTCATCATTGGGGTCCTCTCAATCCGCTGCGGATTGAGGCGTGCTACGACTGACGGAATTACGTAGGAGCACTTGCGTGTAATAAATGTGTAGTGCAGTGATGTGGAGTGGAAAAAATGGGTTAAAAATACCTAACTAGTGGGCGAATGACTTTATTCTTGCTCCTAGTTGATATGTTTAAAAACTGGGGTAACTACTAGGAAAAACGTAACCGTGATGAGTTAGGCATCCCTAGAGTAAGTCGACATGTTTCGAGCCTCCCCACAGCCCTTCTTCAGAACCACACAGGGACCAGCCCTGTGTGTACCACTCCTAGGTGACCTATAAATAAGGTAATGAGTGAAGTGAAGTAAAAAAGGTGCTGCACCTACTGTGCGTGCACTAACAATACATACGAATAACTCAATGGTACGTAGTATCTGTAGAAAGATAAAACAGAACACTGTTAGAGTACACACTTGTCTCCCAGGATACTGGTAGACATAATAGTTATAGTCGTCATACTAATTACTATAAATGCTCCTCTATGGTGTGTGTAGTTTTATAACTACCTTGTGTTCCGTCGTGCTATATGGAAGAAAAACAAAGTGTCTCCGATGGAGATGGTGATTCAGTGCTATTTACAAAACATAAACCACGTGACATACAACACCACATAACGAACATGTACATATAAAGTCACATATTTAATATAAGGCTCAAATGTGCCCCATGGTCTGGAGGGGTTGAGGGGCTCGTAGTCACACTCTGTAAAGGTAATGGTCACAAGTGTGTGGTTATTACTAGACCCTGTAAAAAACGCTGTGAAATACGGGGGTTGCCCGATGCCTTCCTGCGGTCGAAAAACCGCCGAATGATGCCTCCGCTGTAAAGGAAAGAGTCAATGGCACTTACTTCATCAGAGCGCACCTCGCTGGCAATGCACCTAATCGCTCCCCTGGAGACCGCATATTAACGTGTGTCTCCACGGGTGCTTCTAAATATACTTCTGCATCCGCCCAGTCATTGTGGTATTGACTAGGGCGGCGCAGACTTAAAATGGCTGCCGGAGATGGCAAAAACGGCGGCCATATTGGAAGTATAGATAGACATTGTCGATTCTACGTAAAAAAAAGTGGGAAATATAAAGGTGTAAAATAAGAATTGAGGCCATGTTAGGAAATAAATATAAATATAAATGACGGATTTGGCATAAGAGGTAGTCTCGCCTAGATGGTGAGCGGGACTCAGTTCAATAGCGACTATTTTTATGGATACCAAGATGTTACCTTGTGATTGCGAGAAGGGTATGCCAACTCGTTCCAATCAAATCCCTGTCACTCTGTTGGATGAGGGGTTAAAAGATTGTTATGAAACAACAGAGCTCATGGTTAGTCATGATAGGAAAAATCGGCGATGACCAACATGGTCAATCCTCTGCAAGTGTCGGTGCCATGTCAAGGATGCATCAGTGTTAGTTAACTACAGATTGTAGTTGGTTCATGTGGTAAATTGACCCCAAGGGATGTTATCGTTTAAACCTTGGGTGTCAGTACGAAGTTTAAACACCCACCGTTGTTCCTTCTCGAGCAGCCTGTTTTCTAGGTTGTATACATGTTTCAGGTGCTCCAACACTACCCATCTCAGATCATTAGGGGTGTGTTGTTTCTCAATGAAATGCGTTGTCATTTTAGTGGTGGCTCGCTTACACCTGATGTTACTGCGGTGTTCCACTATTCTTAGTGCTAACCTTCCTAGTGGTCATACCCACGTAGTGGAGGTTGCAGGTACAGGTAATCATATACACCACCCCTGCAGTGTTGCAATTAGTGAATTTTCGCAGTTCCCATGTCATGTTGTTATTGAAAAAGACCTTTTTGGTTGGGGATATTAGGTGGCAAACACTGCAATTACTGCAAGGGTGGTGTCCACCCGGCAGTGTGTGGAGTACTCGTTGTGCTCCATCAGTGTCCGTTATTGATTGACTAGTTAGGTATTTTTAACCCATTTTTTCACTCCACATCACTGCACTACACATTTATTACACACAAGTGCTCCTACGTAATTCCGGGGCTTTATGTACATCATCTTGAGAAGCATAAGATACTGAACAACTTCAACCCACACAAGAACCACATACTAAGGTGGAAGAGATACATCGACGATGTGTTACTCATTTGGGAAGGAAATGAGTCCGAAGCCACGGAATTCATCACCTGGCTTAACCTGCAAGATTCCTTTCTAAAATTTACGTACACAATGAGCAAGACACAGCTGGTTTTTCTGGATCTGAACATTTTCGCAGTTGATGGCATACTTAAGACAACTACTCATTTCAAGCCAACTGCTAAGAACTGTCTGTTAATTTACGACAGTTTCCACCCGAGACAACTGAAAGAGAACCTCCCATTCGGACAGTTCCTCCACCTCCGGAGAAACTGCACTGAGAAAGAGGACTATAACATCCAAGCCAAAGAACTATCAGAGAAACTAATTGCGAGAAAATATCCCCGACATCTAATATCCAAGGCAAAAAAGAGAGCTGCTAATAACCACAGAGAGGCGCTCCTTGAAACACACTGTAAGGATGAAACTGAAAAAAACAAGAGGACAATTTGCATCACCACGTTCAATGTAGCGTCAGATCGTGTAGCAAAGATAGTAAAAAAACACTGGTGCACCCTGAATAGTGGGAACCTGGATATACCGAGAACAATGTTCTCCCACAGGAAGGAAAGAACCTGCGAGACATTCTGGTACATACGCGCCCAAAATCAATAACGGACACTGATGGAGCACAACGAGTACTCCACACACTGCCGGGTGGACACCACCCTTGCAGTAATTGCAGTGTTTGCCACCTAACATCCCCAACCAAAAAGGTGTTTTTCAATAACAACATGACATGGGAACTGCGAAAATTAACTAATTGCAACACTGCAGGGGTGGTGTATATGATTACCTGTACCTACAACCTCCACTATGTGGGTATGACCACTAGGAAGGTTAGCACCAGAATAGTGCAACACCGCAGTAACATCAGGTATAAGCGAGCCACCACTAAAATGACAACGCATTTCATTGAGAAACAACACACCCCTAATGATCTGAGATGGGTAGTGTTGGAGCACCTGAAACTTGTAGACAACCTAGAAAACAGGCTGCTCGAGAAGGAACAATGGTGGGTGTTTAAACTTCGTACTGACACCCAAGGTTTAAACGATAACATCCCTTGGGGTCAATTTACCACATGAACCAACTACAATCTGTAGTTAACTAACACTGATGCATCCTTGACATGACACCAACACTTGCAGAGGATTGACCATGTTGGCCATCGCCGATTTTTCCTATCATGACTAACCATGAGCTCTGTTGTTTCATAACAATCTTTTAACCCCTCATCCAACAGAGTGACAGGGTTTTGATTTGAACGAGTTGGCATACCCTTCTCGCAATCACAAGGTAACATCTTGGTATCCATAAAAATAATCGCTATTGAACTGAGTCCCGCTCACCATCTAGGCGAGACTACCTCGTATGCCAAATCCGTCATTTATATTTATATTTATTTCCTAACATGGCCTCAATTCTTATTTTACACCTTTATATTTCCCACTTTTTTTACGTAGAATCGACAATGTCTATCTATACTTCCAATATGGCCGCCGTTTTTGCCATCTCCGGCAGCCATTTTAAGTCTGCGCCACCCTAGTCAATACCACAATGACTGGGCGGATGCAGAAGTATATTTAGAAGCACCCGTGGAGACACGCGATAATATGCGGTCTCCAGGGGAGCGATTAGGTGCATTGCCAGCGAGGTGCGCTCTGATGAAGTAAGTGCCATTGACTCTTTCCTTTACAGCGGAGGCATCATTCGGCGGTTTTTCGACCGCAGGAAGGCATCGGGCAACCCCCGTATTTCACAGCGTTTTTTACAGGGTCTACTAATAACCACACACTTGTGACCTTTACAGAGTGTGACTACGAGCCCCTCAACCCCTCCAGACCATGGGACACATTTGAGCCTTATATTAAGTATGTGACTTTATATGTACATGTTCGTTATGTGGTGTTGTATGTCATGTGGTTTATGTTTTGTAAATAGCACTGAATCACCATCTCCATCGGAGACACTTTGTTTTTCTTCCATATAGCACGACGGAACACAAGGTAGTTATAAAACTACAAACACCATAGAGGAGTATTTATAGTAATTAGTATGACGACTATAACTATTATGTCTACCAGTATCCTGGGAGACAAGTGTGTACTCTAACAGTGTTCTGTTTTATCTTTCTACAGATACTACGTACCATTGAGTTATTCGTATGTATTGTTAGTGCACGCACAGTAGGTGCGGCACCTTTTTTACTTCACTTCACTCATTACCTTATTTATAGGTCACCTAGGAGTGGTACACACAGGGCTGGTCCCTGTGTGGTCCTGAAGAAGAGCTGTGGGGAGGCTCGAAACATGTTGACTTACGCTAGGGATGCCTAACTCATCACGGTTACATTTTTCCTAGTAGTTACCCCAGTTTTTAAACATATCAACTAGGAGCAAGAATAAAGTCATTCGCCCACTAGTTAGGTATTTTTAACCCATTTTTTCCACTCCACATCACTGCACTACACATTTATTACACGCAAGTGCTCCTACGTAATTCCGTCAGTTGTAGCACGCCTCAATCCGCAGCGGATTGAGAGGACCCCAATGATGAAGCATGTCACCAAGGGGAAACCCTGGTGAGTGAGGGGACTATAAAAGAAAGTTTTCTTTCCCATCAGTAGACATTCCCACTCTACCTGAGTGGAAGTCTTTTATCTCCCTTAGCTAGGTTCCAATTTCCGGTTTTCCGTTTTTTTTTTGTGTTCATTACTGTAGAAGGAGGGTGAACCTAGTAGAAACCTCTTTCTCCCCCTGTTTTCTGATTTTAGCCTTGGACTTCCACAGCAATAGAGACGTAAAGAAGTTTAAACAAATCTTGTTTCAATTATGGAATAAGTGCATTTGTTTATTTAAATTATAGGCCATGATTGCACAACATTTATATTTTTTCTTTGTGCATTTTTCAAAGAATAAGGTGTTCCTGCAGCGTCAGCACAGTGAAACTGAGTAGAGTGACTAAATACTGCGCCTATGTTATATATAAAATATATACATGACTGATTGTGACAATACGTTGTCACAAATGGCACTCATAATACAAGTGTCAATAGATACAATCAGAATTGAAAACCAATCCACATAGAATTTCTGTTGACGTTTTGACCCCTTAGTACAAATATTTAGAACTGGGTCATCATCAGGACAGAATAAGAACGGGAGACACCTGAAAGTAAAAGTAAAAAGAACCATGTGTCAGATTCTAAAATTGTGTACATAGTTCGTAAACGCACGTGAAACTGTAATGGCAATGATGTTACAACAACACATCGCGATAACATACCAGGTAATGAGGGCAAAGAGACCCACAACTATGGATGTATCACAGGCAATCCAAAGGAAATCTCAGCAAACTGCATTAAAAGAACTGCAAGAAAATGAACTATATTCAAAGACAGCTGTGACCTAGTCCTGTCTATCAACAGATTTAATATGTTAGATAAGAGCCTACCAAAAGACTGTGCTGTTTTTCCCTTTTACCCACGGTTCTCTCTTGTGTTCAGTATGGAGGCTATAATAGAATTGGCTGTATTAAGATGTTATCTCTAACTGAAAGTGGCAGTAAATGCAAACCAAAGGAACTACCAACCTCAAAGAATGGTTCATAGAGTACTCACGACCCCTTATGGTAGTAGGACAAAACCTTGCATTATACTTGTAAAAGAAATTAAGAGTGTGCGACCGTGTGGGATATGAGCATACACCCTGTTAGGCCAATAGCGGTTTACTTATGCAATAGAAAAATATATATAAAGATCTGCGCTCTCTCAGGGCATAAATCACGGGCAGCAGAAATTTGGAAGCATATCTGCCTGTGAATTAAAACATAGAGATAATACTATTAATTTGGCCATAACTGTGTCGGTCCTATTCAACTGTGTGGGAGCATATAAATGGTTAAGCCAATTACGTTTACTTAGCAATTAAAATTATATATACAAAGGTCTGCACTCTCATAGGGCATAAATCACTGTCTGGCAGCAGACTTTGAATGCTGATTCTCTCCCTGTCAGTATAGGAGATAAGAATGGAAGCTAGATGCAATGAAAACATCAAATTAGAGGTAAATAAATACAGACACTTTGCTAAGGTGCCCTTGATTTCGACTTAAACACTAGCCAAAAATAAATACCCACTGTTTTTAAATCAATGACTCATACAATGGCACAGGTTACAAAACAATCATACTTGCTTGTGTCATTTTAAGTGACCTTCTTGTCCTGCAATGAAGACAATACTGCAATTAGATAACTACTAAAAACTGATACTGTTAAAAGACCAAAACGCCTGTGGAGTGTACTCACCCTGGTTGAAGTAACCGCTATGAGGAAATGCAAGAAAGAACAATTGCTCTTATAGAAAGTGTGCCAGCAGCACAGTCACTGGCAGCACTGTGAATCAAACTTATTTATCAATGGCTACACCACATATAGTATTGAAGCGCTAGTACTGAGAAACTCAGGGGGGGCATGTGGTGGGCTTGCAATTTTTGTAAAAAATTCTATTGCTTGTGGCCATAAACAGTTGTTGATCGACTCACACAACTTAATGGGGATACAGATTACCTTTCCATCAGGGTTGATTTTGATTATTCTTAATGTCTATGCCAGGTCTGTTCCCACATGGTCTGACTCACTTATCCTGTCCTTGCTAGACGATCTGGTTGATACCTATCAGCCCCAGTCCAAGGTGTTGGACCTGGGGACTTTAACACCAGGTTTGAACCATGCCTCCTAACAAGTACTTTAACAGAGGCTGAAGATGAGTTCTGGGGTATCCCAACTTAACACACAAATCAAGAGGCCTTCGTAACTCCAGTGTAGGCTTTCAGCTCACTTCACTGGTTGTAGGGAGGAGTCTAAGAGCGTGTAATGGTCGGACAAGTTCAGACCTTAACAGGCAGAACACATTCAAGAGAGGCCATAGCTCTAGTGTTATCGACTATATCC
Source organism: Calotriton arnoldi (assembly GCA_963921515.1). Lineage (NCBI taxonomy): Eukaryota > Metazoa > Chordata > Amphibia > Caudata > Salamandridae > Calotriton > Calotriton arnoldi. Next base: position 3,680,838 of record CAWUFW010000433.1, read on the forward strand.
TGGTGGATGTCAGGATTTGGCAATTGGTGAGGGATATGATGATCCCGGTTCAGACAGATAGAGATCACAACCCCCTGCTTTTATCAATGGAAGGTAGCCCCCTCAAAAGGGGTTCTACTAGTAGTCGACAAATTTGCCAGGAATCCTTATTAAGTAACAATCTCCAAAGAGGTTTCCTGGCCTAAGATCTTAGAGTTAGCAAACGGCAAGCAAAGATATACGAACTATTCTTGCATTATTTTGCCAATATTGATATAGTTATCTCCCCACCTCAGCTGATACTAAAAGCCCATGGAGATTTCTTTTAGACACTGAGACCTGTATTCTTATCAAAACCCCCTGAGAAGAAACCCACAGAAGGGAAGTTGCATGCATGGTTTAACAATGAGTGCAAACAGGCAAAATCTGAGTTGAGGCTGGCTATTCGAGAGGGTGCTCGCCCACTTGTGGCTTAAGCATGTAATAGTTACAAATCAGCTCTTGCCAAGGCCAAGCGGGACTGGTTCAACAAGAGTTGGCCGGACTTATTGGTCGCAGCCAGATGTAACAATAATTGTTCATTCTGGCATATTTTAGCACATGGTAGTCTAGACCGCGTTACTACTCCTGATTATTTTATCCAGCCTGAGAAGTGGGTTGACCACTTCACCATGCTCTATGACAAAAGAGAAGTTATTCTTCCTAAGGATGTTATACATAGCCAAACCCTTTGCAAATCAATTCAGACAGCATGTGATGAAAACAGTGAAGGCCCTCTGTTTAGCCTGGATGATACTCTTAAGGCTATTGATAGATTAAAAACAGCAAAAACCCCTGGGCCTGATAGAATACCAGGCGACCTCAGAGTCACTTGTATGGGCCCCTTGTATAAATCTTTTGTCCAACGCCGTAGCTGATGGGGGCAAAATACCAGAAACCTGGAGAGGGGTGGAAATAATTACCATCTACAAGAAAGGAGCTGCCTCAGTCCCATCAAACTATAGACCTATTAGAATACTAGACAACTTGCAAAAATGTTTTGCTAGGCAAGTCCTGGATAAATTGTTAACTTGTATTGAGGACAATGAGATCTTGTCTCCCTATCAAGCAGGGTTCCATACAAAAACCAGTACCTGTGACCAGGTGTTTAGGTTTATTCTACTTACCTGGAAATACGTAGTATTACACAAGCAGAAATTGTATGCAACTTTTGTCGATCTCCAAGCTGCTTTTGATGTTATGCCTTGGGAACTGCTATGAAAAGTTTTGTTATGGGTGGGTGCTCCTGCTATTTTGGTTAATTTGCTTGTTAGGCTACACGAGGGTAAGTATGCGCAGGTTAGGTGGGGGAGACAGGGAGAATTAACTACAAAGATTCCTATCTGGCGTGTGGTATGCCAAGGATGCGTTCTAGTACCTACACTGTTCTCCCTGTACGTAAATGAAGTAGTCAATGAGTTGAGGGACTGTGCTGATTACTTACCGGTGCTGAATGGCAAGAAAACACCAATTCTGCTGTTCGCAGATGATTCTCTACTTATTTCCAGGACCCCTATGGGCCTCCAGAAACTATAAGACACATTTTTGGCCTTTTGTGAAGCTAGGGGCCTGGAACTAAATGTGGAGAAAACTAAGCTCATGGTATTCGGTATGAGTAAGGGCAGAACAAGAGCAGTGAAGATAGCCAAGAAACCCCTTAAGAGGGTGGTCACTTTTGACTATCTCGGGGTTAGGTTGACCGACAATTCGGGGTGGGTTCCCCAGCTCGAGAAAAGTAATCTGAGCCTGTGCGATAAATCTAAACCCTTAATTAGACTCCACAAACAGACCCAGACATGGTCCATAACCCCCGCCCTAGAGGTCTACCAGATGAAAGCCCAAAATGCGGCACTTTATGGAGCAGAGCTATGGGGTCATTCTGACATGTGCAAGCTGGCAGGGAGTGAGAACATATCTGCCAGATCCCTTGTCTCTGTTCCAGCTAGTACCCAGCTGACCCCATTGCATCTTGATCTTGGGCTAAGGAGAGTTGGTGATATGGCCGCATTAAAACCCTTGTTGTTTTGACTGCATCTGTGGTCCACCCAGGAACTAAGGGAATATAGTGATTCACTGAGAGAAGTCCTAAATATGAGTGGTGCCAACCGGATTGTATGGTTACTTCATGTTGCTACTTGGTGTAGATCCTTGGGGTTGATTAACCTATCGGACTGCCCAGAGCGCGTTACCAAAAAAGACATAGCTTCTGTGAAAGCCAAGTACTGGGCTCTTGTGGCTGAACTGTATGCTACAAGTAAGACTGGCGGGCGTTTAACTAGTGAGTTTTTAAGTTTTAAGTTCCACCCAAAGTTCGAGCCCTTTCTTGATTTGATTACACCACCATTGGCGAAAAGTCTCTATGTGAGATTCCATCTAGGCTGCCTTCCCCTTAGGGTTTTTAATACCTGGGCCCCTGAATCAGACTCAATCACTTGTCCTGCTTGTGGCCATACTCAGGAGACTGTTGAACATATTTTGTTCTTTTGCACCGAATACTGTTTCTTTCTAAGAAGGTGGATCCAACCTGTCTGTTGCAATCTGGGAATCAGACATTATTGGCTTGCTTTGAGGATCCTAAGGACTGATACATCAAATCCTATTGCCTTTGCTGTAAGCAGGTTTTTATTGAATGTTTGCTTTAGGCGACAGAAGTTTATAACCTAGAATGTTTGGGTGGTTTTCACTACAAGAGATGTGATTATGTACAGGGCAGCTTGGATTCTGTTTCTAGGAATTTTACTATGGTTGTTTGATCACAAGTGGCACCTAGCACTTTAATTACATGATAGTATATTATTAACTGTGGTTTTAATTCTTCTTATGGAAGTCTTTTAAAAAATGCTGTTTCAAGATGTGCAAATTGGGTAAAGACCGTTTTAGTTATTTATTGTTCGTTATTGATTGTGTATACTTAGATGGTCTGATGAACTGAAGAAGCATATGATGTTGATAAAACAGCCATGAGCCCTAACAGATTATGATATCCCCAGATTGGTATGGATTAGGCACACAACATGGCGGACCCCTTTAGTATATGTTTTAGGATTTTTGGAGGTTTTTGTTGTTTAGAGCTTACCGCTCCATCAGAGGATATTATACAAGATTAATTGGTTATTTATAGAATATGGGACTGTGCGTGTACTTTGGCTGCTATAACAATGAATTGTATGTATTTATTGCTTTTGGACTTTTATGGTCACGTGACTGAAATAAAGTATTAGAGAATCAAACTTACTCAAAGCGGGGGCACACCGGCAGCACCTGGCTCTTGTCTAGGGCGCTGCAGGGAAAAGCGAAATCTCTTTGTAGCCAACGTGCACATCGTGACGTGCACGTGCTCGCGTACTCCAGGGTATAGCGCGATCCGGCTTATTGAAAAGGCAGATCACTTGGCTCAAATGCAGCCTTATATGTAAAAATGCCTTTTATTTAAAAAAGATTAATATTAGGAAAAATATATTTTCTCAAAAAGGAAAGAGAAAGGAAAAAGGACATGAAAGAAATACTATTGTTAACACTTGAAGAAGCCCTCTCTTTATGTGTGAGCCAGTGTGTGGCACATTCCATTATGTCATAAGTCTATGTAACCCTAGGTGTAGAGCAGAGAGACTCAGTTAATAAAAACATTAATTATGCATCATTGTCTAGATTGTACATGAATTTTTCCTATTACTTCTAGCAAGCATTTGTTGCATGAGTACCTGTTCTTCAGTTTTTTAGTGAATATACTTCTGGTCCTATGAGGCCAGCCTTACAATGCATAATTAATGTTTTTCATAACTGAGTCTCTCTGCTCTACACCTAGTCAACTAAGGGGTCAAAACGTCAACAAAAATTCTATGTGGACTGGTTTTAAATTTTGATTGTGTCTATTGACACTCGCACTATTGCCATTTTGTTGCAACACATTGTCACAATCAGTCACATGTATCTATTTTGTATATAACACAATCGCACTATTTAGTCACTTTACTCACTTTCACTGCGCTGACACTCTGCAGGAGCACCTTATTCTTTGACAAATGCAAAAAGAAAAAATATGAATGTTGTGCCATTTGTGCCTATAATTTAGGTAAACAAATGCACTTATTGGATAATTGAAATAAGATTTGTTTAAACGTCTTTACATCGCTATTGCCATGGAAGTCCAAGGCTACACTTCCCCCATAGGGACCACCTTTATGGTGTTGGGGGGCATTGGCATGCCCATTTTGGGCAGCCCCTACCACTACCTATTCCAATCCCTGGGGCCTAGTGGGCTTTCAGCCCTCCGAGGGGGGGGGGGCAGATCGGCTACTATTGACCACATCTGCCCCTCCCGGGGGGCAGATCGGGGGCTGTTTCACCCATCTGCCCCCTGGCGGGGCAGAAAGACTGAACATGCCCATAAAAGTTTGGGGGGAGCAAGGGGCCGCTCCCCCCTCCCTGGTGTCAAGTGGTGTCTAGTGTCCCTGGTGTCTAGTGGTGGATCCCTGCAGCATTCCCCGAGCAGGGATCAACTAGGGAAAGGTCCCATTGGAAAGGAAATATTCTCCCCTTTCCAATGATACCTTTCCTGTGTGCTTCAGTGCTTGGGGGACTGAGATAACCCTTTGAGCACCAAAGCAGTGAAAGTGAAATGAGACAATGGCGCGCTGACGTCATTACATTGAAAAAAATGCCTCTGGCAACTGTGGAAGCTCTTCCCCAGCTTCCAAAGCTGAAAAACAAAAAATAAACTCCCTCTACTGTGAATAGCAGTGGGATTTGGTGGCCTTGTGCAGAGGACGCAACGGTTCTGTCCTCAGCACATGACCACCGCGGCTGAGGATGGGACTGTTCCATCCTCAGCACCCATGTGGATAAAATAAAGGTAAATGAGGGGTAGATGAGTGGGATAGGGGGAGGATTGGAAAGATTTTAATTGGATAGAAAATCAGGCCCAGCACCTGCACAGAACAAAAAAGCAGGTAAAACAAAATGGCCGCACCATTGTGGGCTGCGTGGTGTCATTCACACTGATTTTCAGCACTGATCGCTCTAGTCACATGTAAAAAAATCAGTGCGGACGAGCACTTCTGCTCACTCACGGATTCCCGCTGAATCTCTATGGAGTTTTATTGGTACTCCATGGAATTTTGTGGAGCAAAACTCTGCAAGTTCCCCCCAGGCTAGGTTATAGCCCGGGTGATCCGCAGGTCAGAAAGGAAGCCAAACTCTTCAAGAAGCTTCACCATGTGGCTAGCGTTCAAGGCTCCATTCGCCAGGTAGAGCAAGAAGTTGTCGGTGCATCACAAGCCCCAACCATGATACCCCTGCAACTACCTTCCAGCCATAGCAGTTAAGCCAATTGCTCGGCCTTCAGGGTGAACAGAAAGGGGGATAGAGGGCATCCCTGGCACGTTCCTTGGTGGACATCGAACTGCTGTGAAATTGTGGTGCCCATTTGGACTCTGGCAGTCCGGTTGGAGTATAGTAGCCAGACCCATTTAATCATTGGAAATCCCAAGCCCCATGCAGAGCATGACCACTTCAAGGAAATCCCACCGGATTGGTGAATGCCTTTGTGAGGTCTACCAACATGATCAGGGCACCAGGAGTGGACTGCACATCGGGTGACATAGGCTGTGATACAGCTGCTGTAAGTTAATGGAGGTATTTTATGCAGGTATAAAACCATTCTGGTCTGGATGGATTAGTGCCCGCATGTGCTGTAGTAGCCTGTTAGCCAAGACCTTGCTAAGTATTTTAAAACCATGTTTAGCATGGAAAGGGGGAGAGACGCTGACGGTATGTCATTGGGAGTCTTAGACTTGGAAAGCAGGACCACCAGGGCCTCCCTTGTCATGGCCAGCAAGGTTCCAATTTTATATGACTCAGCAAACACTGCTGCCAGCTTTGGGGCTAGCAACCCTGCATAGGCGGCATAATACTCCACAGTGAGCCCGTCAAGCCCCAGTGTTTTGGCCGTGGGCATTTCCTTAATGGCACCTTTAATTTCTTGGGGCATCACCAGGCCTCCTAATCCCTCCGTCTCCCCCTGAGGCAGAGTTCGGAAAGGAAGTTGCTCTAGAAAGGCATTCATTGTCTCAACTGGGAATTGAACTGGTTGCCGATATATTTCTACATAGTAATCTCCAAAGGCGTTATTAATAGTCATTGGAGAGTATTGTGCCATGCTGTCAATTGCCAGTAGACAGCTAATGGGCGTGCCCCGAGTCTCTGGCTTAATAAGCCAAGCCACCAGTATCCCAGCCATCCCCTCCTTCTTTTGTGCCCTGTTAATATATTCCTTGTAGTTGTGGGATCGCAGGTGTTCCGATATCACGTTCTTTTGCTCTTTTGCAACCTGCAACTGCACGTGCGTGTCAGGGTCAGCATATCGAGGGATGTAGGACCTCATCTAAGGCTTGTAGTTTCTCATCCAACTCCATTCTTACCCCTACAGACTGGCCCAGACAATGCCTCAGATCACCACCTTGAAGGTTTCCCACTTGACCCAACAATCAGACGCTGTGCCTCGATTAAGCTCAAAATAGCCTGCAATGACTTACTTAATGAGTCCATGTAAGTGTTGTCAGTAAGCGCTGCTGTGTTCAGCCGCCACATGGGTATACTCAGGTATTCCTCTCTCAGATGGAAACTCATCAGTAATGAGCTATAGTCTGAGAATGTGCGGCGCAGATACTCCATCTGGGTCACGTATTGACTCAGTTTTGCTCGAGCAGACATATTGTTCAAGGCGGGTGTGTAAGTGGTACATGTGTGAGTAGAAGTAGTCCCTCATATCTCTATGTTGTCTCCTCCAGACGTCTTTGAGCCCACAAGTCTGCAGCCAGTCTCGAAAGCCCCTGGCTATCTTGTGGGCAGGTGCCCCAGGCAAATGGCGGGGGTACTGCGGTCAAGAGCCATGTCTAGTACACAGTTAAAATCCCCACCTAATATTAAAATGTCCTCTGCAAAGTGTCTCAGTGGTTCAGAGAGTGAATGCAGAAACGCGACCTGGTCCTGATTCGGTGCATAGGCACTTCCCAGTGTGATCCACCTACAATACATCCTACCCTCTACCAACATGTAGCATCCCTCCTTACATATTGTGGTGTTCGTCGCCTCAAAGGGAACCTCCACCCTTGCCCACAGGAGAGCCCCCCAGGTGTAAGCCGAGTTTGTTGTCGCATACACTTCCCCCTCCAACAGCGCTGTAAGCGCTCCACTGCTACCCCTAAAAGATGGGTTTCTTGGACATGGTGATGTGGACTCTCCTACGCTTGTGATAATTGTGTATGTTGTGTCACTTAGCTTCAGACCCATTCCACGTATGTTCCACGTCAGGAGCTTAAGACTATGGAGTGTGTTAGTCATAGGGTGGGCCTCCCAGAATGCGCCCTAACGGTACCTTGGGGCCCCTTTCTCCGCATGCCCACAGTTCCCATTTCAGCATGAACAACAGACCGGGAGACAGAAAACAAACAGACCAACCCCAAACTCCCCTTCCCAAGGGCAGTGCAGCAACAGCTAACCACCCAAACTTTGATTGCAAAAACTGCAATACGATCCTGTCTCTGCTCAGCCTCTGAAGTGGGCGTGGGGAAATGGTGCGGGTGTGTGTGTGGAGATCGGTGTTACATTATTATTATTATTATTATTATTAATTATTAATTAAATTTGTAAGGCGCAACAGCTACCCAAAAAGGGTTTCCCGGCGCTGACCAGATCTAGGAATGGATAGCAGCTTAAAAATTATTGGTTGAAGAGCCAGGTTTTTAAGGATTTGCGGAATTGAATATACACCGTTTCATTCCAAATTGAGGTGGGGAGGGAGTTCCATAAGGAGGGACTGAGGTATGCGAAGGATCGTCCACCCATCCGGGATAGTTTGACTCTAGGCACAATGAATTTCCCTTGGGTAGATGAGCGAAGGCAACGAGGAGGCATATAGGGACAAACCAGAGACTGCAGATACTGAGGGGCCACACCTGTTTTGATTTTAAACATGTAGCTCAGGGCTTTGAACTTAATACGGTTCTCAACCCTGAGCCAGTGCAGGTCCCGCAGGTGACCGGAAACAGAGATAGCTCTAGGAACCCGGCAAAGAAGTCTTGCAGCAGAGTTCTGAACCATCTGCAGCCTACGAGTCACCTCCTTATTGGCCCCCAGATAAAGAATGTTACCGTAGTCCAGTCTTGAGGTGACAAGCTCCTGGACTACTGTTCTCTGGGCGGGCTCCGACAGCATCCAAATTATCTTTTTTAGCCATTTCAGAATGGTAAAACATGTGGCAGCTACCTTAACAGCTTGATGTTGCATAGTCAGTGAATCATCAATGATGACACCCAAGTTACGAACATGGCGGGAGGGCTGAGGAAGTACACCCATCTCGCTAGGCCAATGTTGGGTGCCCCAGAGATCCTTGTTTTTCCCTAAGACCAAAACTTCGGTCTTCTCTCCGTTGAGCTTAAGGTAATTGGCCTGCATCCATGAGGCAATTTTACCCAAGCCCAGCCGGAGGAGGGAAGTCTCAGCCGCACTCTCCACTGACAGAGAGAAGATAATCTGGGAATCGTCCGCGTAAGAGAACAGGGACAATCCAGCATCTTCAGCAACATCAGCCAAAGGTCTGACATATAGATTGAATAGTAGAGGGCTAAGGATGGAGCCCTGAGGTACCCCATAGGGTGAGAGAAGGGTGTCGGAGCTGGCAGTAGAGGAGAAGACTTGGAAGGTCCGATTGGCAAGAAAAGAAATGAGCCAATCGAGGGCTGAGCTACAGATGCCCAATGATCTTAAGGTTTCTACTAACATGGTGTGAGACACCGTGTCGAATGCTGTGCTCAGATCAAGCATTATAAGGGCCACCGTGTCTCCAGCATCCAGATGACGACGCAGTCTTTCCGTAACCCCAAGAAGCGTTGTTTCAGTTGAAAAACCTGCTCTGAAGCCCGATTGGGATGAGTGAAGGAATTTTTGGACTCAACAAAGTTGGACAGCTGTGCATAGATGTGCTTTTCTAAAATCTTGGAAAAGGCTGGTAGCAAAGAGATGGGCCGGTAATTAGAAGGTAAATCGGGATCCGCGTTGGCCTTCTTCAGAAGGGGGAGCACCATAGCATGCTTCCATTCTGGTGGAACTATGGCTTCCTGTAAGGAAGCATTCAGGAGGTCCATAATAACAAGCAAAGATGGAGGCTCAAGCTGCTTGAGCACAGAAATAGGAAGTGGGTCCCTGGGCGATCCTGATTTAACGCTGTCTAGAAGACATTTAAATGAGTCTCTGTTTAATAGGGGCCATATGGCCAGTTTGTTTATAGGTACATAAGGCACCCCATCCTGATCAGGGTGGGTATTATCATCTGAAAGCAGTGTAAATGCTGACTGTGGGGGATTTGTAGTTTGTAATGAAGGGGAACTGTTACACTGTAAGTTCACTATTTCCGAGTATATTTTCTCTACTTTCTGAAGAAAGAAATTAGCCAGATCTTGGCATTGCCGGTTGTTTAGTGTAGGGGGCCTAGGTTGAGTTTCGGAGCCTGAAAGCTCCTTGACTACGCCAAATAATGTTTTGGAGCAGTTCAGAGCACCGGAAATGGTAGCCGATACATGCTCCGCACGAGCAGATCTACAAAGATTATGATATTCCTTTTTTGCCCTTTTATATGCAGTTTTAGAGTCCAACGCATAGTTCCTCCTCCAGTGCCTTTCCAGCGCCTTACATTTGGCCTTCTCTATTTTGAGTTTTTCCGTGAACCAAGGCGCTGGAGGACGCTGATTGTTAGCCCTTTTTAGGGAAAGAGGGAGACAGGTATCAATTGCATTAAGAAGCCACTTTTGTACGATGCCCGAGAGAGTGCCCACCATTTGTTTAGAGACGGGCATGTTTGAGGACAGAATCTTATTTAACGCTGTCACGTCTAACTTTTTCCAGTTTCTTGTTGGTTTCCTAATAATAGGGTTAGCACTCCCCGAGTTTGCTGGAGATTCCAGACGGAAGCCCGTAACAAAATGGTCGGACCAGCATAAAGGAAGTGCTGGAGAGCAGTGAATGTTAGATAAGCTGGAAAAGATGGGATCTAATAAGTGCCATGGGTGCATGCCAGCCCTTAGGCACAGCAATTAACATATTTCAAATCAAAAGTCCCCAACCCAAGCAGATGCGGAAGAGTACCCAGCAAACCCAGGTGGACAGTCCATGTTACCTGGTACAGTGGGTAGCATTGCCCATGAGGGCGCCATAGCACCAGGGCTACCAGGCCGCTCCAGCTTAATGCTCTACTTGTCATAGCTCACATGGAGGGCTCGTGAAGAGAAGGGCACCCTCAAGTTAACAGACAGTCCCAAAGCTTGACCAGGTCTCACAGGTTAACAGGTCCTCTGCTGATTGCAGTGTTACCACCGGGTGCGGCCATCTTTTCGAATTGATTCATCCAAATCCAATAGTCTTGATTGATGTTCCAGAGAGTCACTGCTGTTGGAGTCTGTGTATTTTTGCACAATAATTTCCGCCACCGCCAGAAGTGCAACAGCCCTGTCCCTGTCTGTCTGGGACTTAGTCAGCTTCTTGAGCACCCCTCTCCAGGAGGCACGGCGGGTGCATTTCCTGGGCTTGCATTTCACCACAGTGTCTGCAGACCGGTCCGTCGAGGGGCAGCCCCCCCACTGTATAGGCCTCTAGCAAGTCCCAGGCCTCTGCAGGGTCAGTACAGAAGTGAGTGGCACCTTCCAGTATGAATAAATAAAATAATTTTATAGAGCGCGCAATACCCGAAGGTGTCTTAGCGCTGAACGGATCAAAACCAGGACGTTATCGGCCTAAGGGGATACCTTTGGCATCGCTCAGTGACCTATTGTGAAAATAACCAGGTCTTCAACTGTTTCCTGAATTGCTGTAAGGTGGGTTGTGAGCATAGTGCAACAGGCAGGGAGTTCTATAACTTCCCACCACAGAACTGGAGCGTTCTTCCGCCCCATTTTGTTCAGCTAATTCTTGGGACCGTGACCATTTGTGCGGAGCTCAATCTGAGGTTTCTACTGGGAATATACCAAGAGAACCGATCCTGAAAGAAGGACAGACCGGCTCTATGGAGAGCCTTGTGTATTAAACACAGAGCCTTGAAAGAAATCCTCTTCTCCACTGGCAACCAGTGAAGACCATGCATTAAATGAGAATGAGAGATTGGTTTGAACTTGGAGACCTTCAGTAGCGTTCTTGCTACAGCATTCTGTAGGGACTGTAGTTTTTTTATCAAGGATTTAGAGGTCCCTAAGTAAAGGGCATTGCAGTAGTCTATCTTCGAGAAGATGAGAGCCATCATCACCATTTTCTGTAGCTCAAATGGGATGAACAGGAGAATTTTCTTGAGAACCCTCAGCATATGAAAACCTGCCGAGGTCACGGTGTTAATTTAGACAGAGAAACATAATTTGGTGTCTAAAATGACTCCCAGGTTTCTTGCTTTCTGCACCGGCTTTGGTAGAGCACCCAGCTCCAAAGGCTACCAGGATGTATCCCAAAATGAAGTCTCCTTTCCAAAAAGCAGAACCTCCGTTTTGTCCGAGTTTAGTTTGAGACAATTTCTCTGCATCCAGCCTGCAACCTGGGACATGCATCTACAGAAATTGTTTGCATCTTTTTCTACCTGTGACGAGATAGATTCCACTACCTGTGTGTCATCCGCATAGGAGAATACAGCCAGGCCACAACTGTGAATCAGATTGCCCAGGGGGGTGACATACACATTGAATAAGGTGGGGCTAAGTGCAGAACCCTGAGGTACCCCACAGGGATGGGAGAAGGGTCTCAACCTGGCTTCTCCCATCTCTACCCACTGTTGTCTACCGTCAAGAAATGAACTCAGCAATGTTAACGCAGTGTTCCTAAAACCTAGTGAATGAAGTCGTTTAACAAGAAGTACGTGGTGAACCGTAAAAAAGGTGGCAGAGAGATCCAATAGGATTAATGCAGCTATGCCGCCCTTGTCCACCACTCCTTTTATCTCTTCAGATGCAGCCATTAGTGCTGACTCAGTACAATGGTTTGCTCTAAAACCATAATGGGAGGAGTCAAGCAGCTGATTGGTGTCCAGAAAGGTTAACATTTCTTCATTCATTGCCTTCTCTAAAATTTTGGCAGGAAACAGAAGACGGGAGATGGGTCTGTAGTTTTCCACCTGCTTAGGATCCAGGGAAGGTTTTTTCACCAAAGGGAGAATGGAAGCTTTTTTCCAGATAGTTGGATATTGCCCAGAACTAAGTGTCTCATTTAATAGATCCATGAGTGGACCTGCCACCATGCTGGCTGCAAGATTGATGACCGGTGGGGGACAGGGGTCCGAAGGGGCCCCAGATTTAATGGAGCTTGTGAGACTGATTGTTTTTTCCCACGTAAGAGGTGAGAACCTCTCGAAATTGGGTGTTTTGCAATGCCCAGAGGACGATCCAGAGTTCAGGACCTCCTCCTGATTTGAAACTACGTCAATAGTTGGTGTATTCAAGGAGAATGCTTGAAAAATAGAATTGACTTTAAATTGAAAACAATCAGCCAGCTGATTTCAAAAGGATTCATCAGGAGTAAAGATGTTGTTGTTATTCCATTTGGACAGGTCTTTGGCTGTTTTAAAAAGTTCCCTGGTAGAGTTTGTAGCTTATCTAATTTTCCCAGAGAAATATTTAGTCTTTTCTGCTTTGATTAACTCTTTATACTCAGAAAGTAATTTTTTATACTTGATTTTTTCGTCTGAATAGTAGCCTTTCCTCCATTTGCTCTCCTGTAGTCTGCACTTCAATTGTGCCGCTTTTAGTTCCTGCAAGAACCATGGGGCTGATGGATTTTTCCTGTAGCTCTTCAATGTTTTTTCTGGTACCTCTTTCTGACATGCTGCATATAACCAGTGAGTGTAGTTGATTGCTGCATTATTGATATTATTGTCGGGAGCGGGAGCTGATTTAGAAAGTATATCCTGCAGAACCTCCACATTGAGGTTTTTCCATGGCCTGTATTTGATAATTCTAACTGTACTATTTAGTGCTGCTCTATTATAGGGAGTTGTGATTAAAAAAAAGATTGCCTTATGATCTGACCAAGGAAGTGGCAGGATTTTATCTATTTCCAAATCTGAATTGTTTGTAAAGACTCCATCCAACGTATGACTAGCCACATGAGTGGGTACATCAATTAGTTGGTGTAGATTAAAACATTTAAGAGTAACCACTAAGTGATCTGTATCCACGTTGGAAGACAGCTCAAGATGAAAATTGAAATCTCCTACAATCGTAAAGCTCGAGTAATTTATGCAAGATTCCATAAAGGTCTGAATTTTATTAATAAAACTGGCTCTTGGGCCAGGTGGGCGATAGATTAATATTCCCTGAAATGTGTATGATTTGTTCATTTTAATACTAAAGCTGAGTGCTTCACAGTCTAGATGAAGTATTGGTGTAAAGCTGGCCTCAATTGAGTTGCGATAGACAATCGCTAACCCCCCACCTCTTTTGCCTGTTCTATCTAGCCTTTCAATATTAAAGCCGTTCGGGATGGCAATCTTAATGTCAGGATCAGAGGAACTGTCTGCCCAGGTCTCAGTAAGAAAGGTAATGTCTGGTTCATGTTGGGACATAAGGTCTGCAAATTCATATTTGTTTTTAACAAGTGACCATGAATTAAGTAGCATACAGGAGTACACATTCGCGGCCATTTGCCTGTTTGTTGCCTCTCTGGTGGAGGTTGTAGAGTTAGCAGGCCGCGACTGACCCACTATCTTGGAGGTAAAATTGCACATTCGACACATGTACAGGTTTGTGCTAAACACTAGTCATGAGAGTGACAATGATTGCTTTTACCGTAATGGCGTAAGTCCATAAGTTCTTTCCTTGAATATCTGGCCGTAGGAGCAGGGGTTCTGGCATCTGGCGCCTTCCAGGCGCGGACAGGCGCAGACGGGCTTGCCTTTGGTGCAACAGCATCGCGCCCGCTGCGCGCGTACGCAGCGCGCCCGTTCCCTCCCAGTCATTTATTGGCTGGGAGTAAGAGCAAGACTGGAGCGCTAACCCTCAAAGATGGCAGCCGGCCGGAAATGAGTCAGAGTAAAAGCATGTGCAAACCTCCCCCTGGCTCCCTCGACACAAACGGAAGTATTCCGGTGGTGGAACGGAGAGTCAGGGGAGCTTCAACAGGTAAGGCACTTTCAGATTACAAACAATATAGCAGCGATGAGAGGCCTAGTAGAGGCAATGGTAAAATAAATTGAAAACATTAAAAACACACTTTAGAAACCAAGCAAGAGGAGCTCACTGGCGCTGGGGATACCACCCCCTCCTTCAGTTTGATCCGCATTTTAAGCTGTGCCAGAAACAACAGCAAGTATTGCAACCCCTCCTCATGCAGGGTCCTTTTTACTTCCAGGTAGGAGGCTCTCCTAGCTTGCACTGCTGCTGTGAAATCCGGGAAGTGTGACACCCTACTGTTCCCCACACGGAGTGGAGTCACTACCTGTGCCGCTTGTAGCAGCACATCTCTGTCTCTGTAATGCAGCAGTTTAGCCACAACCGGTCGAAGATGGCAACCAGGGGAAGCCAGGCAGGCCGGAACTCGATGCGCATGATCAAGGGCAAAGAATGGAGTCAAGTGCTTTGGGGCCACCTCTGCTCTCAGTCACTGTTCCAAGTAGGCCACTGTATCCCCTCCTTCTGTGCCTTTGGGGAGGCCTAAAATACAGCTATTATTCCAGTGGTTCCACCTGTCTGCGTCCTCAGCACAGGTTTCCAGTATGGACACCCTGTCAACTAGTCTAGCCACCTGCAATTTCAGCACCTGCTGACCGGGCTGTAGTTCACCAAGCTGTGCCTCTGTTCCCTTCACCCTGTCCGTGAGTTTGGGGTGGTCCGCACGCAGAAGACCCACCTCTGCAGATACTGTGCCAATGTCACGTTGAAGCGTGACCTTGGTGTCAGCAATGGTTTCCAAGACCTAGTCAAGTTGCAGCTTTACGGGATGGGACAATGATTCCAGCCCCTCCATCTGTGCATTGGTGCTCTGTGAGTGCTCCATCTGGACAGTCTATGACCCCAGCACCCTAGTCTTTCCCATAGTTGCAGTAGCACAGGGTAGAAGGGAGGACCCTCTGTTTTGCCAACTAGGTCTATCAAGTGCACCACTTCCAGGGCTCTCTCTCAGCCTCCACCCCTGTCTGTGGGGTGCCTTCAGAAACTCAGTACCCGAGCTGTGAGGTATTCCCAGTCCTTTTGTTTACAAATGCCTGGGGGGGACCCCGTGCACCTCCCCTCACTGAGGCACTCACTGTGTGACAGTTCCTGTGGCCCCCAAGTCATGGCTCTCAGCCTCCTCAGGCATGTCTACCGGTCACACTGATATCAATTGGGGTACCGCTGTCTCAAAACATGGCCACCTTTTCACTGCAGTGTACCGGGTGCACTGCATCCTCGGTGCCTTACTGTGTCACTGCGGGGGCCCCACCTCCAATACCCTGAGGTTGTTAGCAGCCCCCGCCGGGAGTGCCCAGGCTTCACTCTCCAGCGCCACCTGCAGGCCCCCACATCCAACACCTCCAAGTCACCCAACAGCAGATGTGCAGTCTTCTTAGTGCTGCCCCCGGTCCTCTACTCTAGCATGGGCCAAGACCCATGCAGCGGACACCAACCTGCTCCCTAGCCACCGCTCACCAACCCACACCATGGCCACAGCGTTCCTCACAGTCGCCATGTGGGGCTGAGTTCATGGCGGGTCCCAGGGGCTGCCTCCATGGAGCATTTACTTGATTCCCTGCTTCTGCAGGCATGATACATCGGCCCTCTTGAACCACCCTGCCTCTCATCGCCACCGAGGCAGCATTCCATGCAGGGAAGTGCTGTTGTTATACCCCAGGTCTGATGGCACCCCTGGGGGGCTGGATTGGCAGGACGGTTGATGAACTGATGAGGAGCAACGCGTTCAAACGTCCGCCATCTTGGCCAGCTAGGCATGAGCTCCTTGGCTGCAAAATATTCTTAACTTGAAGAACAGCTGCCAAGCTGAATTGTAAGCCAAGTATATAGAGTTGTTATCAATAGAGGAAGAATGTGGAAAGGATGGAAGGAAGCTGCTGTTTCATCATCATCATCATTTCATCTTTATTTCGGTTCAAGAAACTATAACTGATCATAGAAATAATATTTACAATAAAACACAATTATTACATGAGCTGTCACTTTCGGTAATTGCATTGTATGTATGATGTGGAATATTATATGTAGATCTATCATGAACAAATTCCATATTTAGAAGGTCTGTCTTTACTATCTGCATTCGTAAATGGATTACGTAAAGTGCATGTGCATAAAAACAGTTAAAACACCCAAAGTGGTTTGTTTAAATAAAATCACGTTAAAAAACTATATCATGAAGTATAAAATTAATCATCATCAGTGTTACGGACAATTTTAGCATAGTAGTATACATGAATCTCTCTAGCAAGCTGGGCGTGTGTAAAATACGGGTGTTAAAACTTCAGCCCTCACTTCTTCCATAGATAACCCACACCAAGTAAAAATCAGCTGACTCCGAAAACAATTATTTGTGAGCTATCTGTTTTTAGTATTCTTAGAGCCTCCAAATGTTTCCTAGTCATCAGTCTCACACACAGCGGCTTTATCCATTTCCTTCTGCGACTGGCATATGATGGACAGAAGAATAATATATGTGCAATGTCTTCCTCTGAATCTGACAGGCATAGAGAGCATTTAATTCCTGCACCTGCTACTTGTTGGGGTGACCACTTAGCTGTGATTTCATTGATCTGGAGGGTCTCATATCGGAATTTCAGATAAAAGGTTTTGGCTCTCTGGGGTTGGATTCCATCCAAGAATGGCTTAAAGCTTGGAGCCGACTTGACGGACAGAAATTGTTTCGTGAGTCTTCCCACTGTGCAGTTCGATGCGGTCCTATTTAAGATAAAATTCCAGTAGGTATGTTCAATTACTTTCTTTGCTTCTGTCGTCAATGTGCTTGGATTTGCCCAAAACCTGCTCAAGTCCAATTTGAGGAGCCAATGCAGTACATGAATGAGCCAGGGGAATGTGAGTTGGCCATCCAAGTCCAACAACTCTCTCAGGCCTTTTCTGTATACATGTAGTTCCTCAGTGGTCCAAATTCTGACCCAATAGAGTAGTGGTCTCAGTGTTGCTAGATGCTCCAATTTCTTAATGCCAATATCGTAAAATAAGGGAATCAAAGGGGTATTTTGGGGAAGTGATGTAAACATTTGCATAGCTTTATTTTCCGCAGCTATTAATAGATTAAGATTTTCCCTTCCTCATAATTCGGACCCATAAAGTGCTGGGGTTTGGGCTCTATATCTGTAGACCTCCAGAGCCGGGGAGATCGCCTTAGACTCAGTAGCTTGTTGTCTCTTGACAATTGGCATGGTATTTTGCAGTAAAATTGTCTTGGCCTTATTTATGTGTGGTTTCCAAGACAGTTTTGAGTCAAGTGTCACCCCGAGGTAACTGAAATTTGCTACGCGCTCTAGTGGTGTATCATCTAAGACCAGTTTGTTTTTGAAATGTTTGTGTGGTCTAATGGCCATATACTTAGTCTTGGTGGGATTGATTTCTAGGCCCTTTAACCTACAGTAATTGCTAAAGCTGTCTAGTAATGTTTGTAGCCCCCCAGGAGTCTGGGATAGTAGGATTGTGTCGTCTGCAAACATTAAAGCACAAGTGTGGGCCCCTCCCAATTTTGGTGAGTCGTGAGTGCACATCTGTAGGTGCTGGACAAGATCGTTCACATAAAATAAAAAGAGCGTGGGGCCAAGACACAACCCTGTCTCACCCCCCTCCCGACAGGGATGGCTTCTGTAAGATACCCTCCAAGGCCCCAACGCACTTTAGCAAAATTGTCCTGATGGAGCCTGACTACCTGTAATAAAATCTCCTCTGGGATTCCTTGTTGCCGTAGCGTGTCCTATAGGCCGGCCCTTGGTTTTGAATCAAACGCTGCTTTCAGGTCTATGAATGCAACGTATAGATGCCCGGCCTTTACCTTTGTGTACTTCCAAGCTATGCATGCAAGTCTAAAGACTTGGTCGATCGTGCTTGTCTTTGGCCTAAAACCAGCCTGGTATGGTGAAATAATGTCACTATTTTGTATCCAATCATTTAGTTTATTCAGGATTTGCCTCGCATAAACCTTTTGGAGGATGTCTATTAAACTTATGGGCCGATAATTGGCTGGTTCATCTTTGTTACCCTTCTTGTGAATGGGGACAATTTCTGCTTCCTTCCATGACACTGGGATCGGTGCCCCTGATGCCACTGCATTACTTAAAAGGTTTACATGCAGTATCCAAATCTCTGGGACGTGTCTCAAAAGCTCCACCGGTATTTTGTCTGGGCCTGGAGCCTCCCCAAATTTAATAGCTTCATGGCCAATCTAGTGTCAGCGATGCTAAACTGAATGATCGGATTTGGTGATTTATCTGAGAAGCCCTCTCGGGGTACACTAGGGTTTGGACCGGGCTCAGGGGTCCTTGAATATAGGTACGAAAAATGTCTGATCCATGTCTTTGGATCCAGAAAATGATCAGTATCGGTCCTGCCCTTTTTGTGACCATGTGCAATTGTCGTCCAAAATGAAGACTGGTCTTTTGTTTTAGCCGCAGTTATGAGGTCATCCTAATTGGCATCTTCCCAACTCTTTAGTGCTGCCTTTTGTGCCTTCTTATATTCTAGCCTTAGTTGCTTGATTTGTGTCATGTTTTTAGCTTTGAGGGCCACTAATAATCTTCGTTTGGCTAAGGCGCAGTCTTTATTATACCAGAGGATATTAGGGTGATTCCTACGTCCTTGCTTTGGATGTGATTTTTGAGATTTTGTTAAGGAGGTCTTAATGATCTCAGCCAAATGATGGTGGATTTGTATTATAGGTATCAAATCCGGGCGAACCTCGCCATAAGGGGTAAGGACATCACAGAATGCAATATAAATGCAAGTAAGAGGCTCAGTTTGGTCAATAATGGTAGACCATTTAATTGATTCTCAATTGTTACTCACCGACAGTTGTGGGGATATATTCCCATCTACGATGGTGTGGGTTGCAATCAGCTTCCCTGTCAGATTTAAACATAGTGGCAAATGATCACTGCCCTCTCTGTTATCCACCTTAAAGTCATTAATATATCCCCAATGTGTTGGCCGTTTCTAGGTGTTTTGCCACCCTAGGCGAGAATTGAAAAATGCCGACCTCTCCCTTTTACTACCATCACTCTCTCCCCCTGTCATCCAGGCTAGAAGAATTAATTCATTAGATATAAAAGAAGTTGCATTCAACATCAAATTGATTTTTCTTTTCCCCTTTTGCCGCCCTAGGCGGCCGCCTAGTCTTGCCTAATGGTAGAAACGGCCCGCATGCAGGGAACCTGAGTCTTGCGGAGCTCAATGGGGATTCCCAATGCAAAGATTGTTCTTAAGTATCCTCGAGCTGCATCAAGCCTGTTTATCCCTCTGCCGTAGCTGCTTGCATTGATACTTGACCCTTACGTAAGTTTATGTATTACTTGCATATTCTTTTATATACTATAGGATATAGTTACGTCTCTATGCGAGTAATAATTGTAACATCAACTTAGGTAGTCACTAAAGGTAGGTCCAAATTCTATTTGCTGCTCCTAACATACTTATCAATATTGGCTAAACAGTTTGTGGTTTGGCTATAACTTACACTGTAAATAAACATTAAAACAACATTCGAATTGCCCCAGATCTCCCTGTAAACCTCATCCAAAATCGACCCAGAATCTGTAAACGTGCTGACGAAATAAGTGTGATCTGGGTAACATAGGTTTTGTTACTTGGGTACCAACCCTATCCTATCTGGTATGGAAGGTTTGATCAGTGGCTCGACGCAGATTTGTGTTATATTTTTTAAGGTTGCATGTTTGCTCTAATCTGGCAGGGACGATATGGTTGTTTATCCCAGTTGCCATCGAATTTGAGTCCAAAGTAAACGACAAACCTCCAGCAGTTACACAGATGCCGCAAAAACTAAAACAGTAACCATAATTTCTTTATTAATGCGTTATTTTTCCTAACGTGGACACTTTTTCACCGCCGTATGACTTCACAGGAAATCATGGAAGCACGTTTCGTACGTTGAAATACAATAACTGGTATAGGTTTTTGTACCTCCGTGAGGGGAAATATAAGGGGGGGGGCGGACAAGGGCAGGACGCGGTGGCAGCACGCGCGCAGTGGCAGCAGCAGGACGTTCCTGACAGCAGGGTCAGAAGACGGGCACTGGTGGATGCGCTCAGGGTAGGGAGGTGAGAGGACGGGGTGAGCAAGGGTGGCGGCACCCAGGTGGGAGATGGGGAATGGAGGCTGGACCCGGGGATAAAAAGGGGCTAGGAGTATGCCTAATGTGACTACCCAGGGCCGGTGTAGACAACGGGCAATAGTGGCAGCCCCCACGGCAGGGGTAAGGACTGGCCAGCAGGGGCAAGTACAGACGTCAGCAGTCAAGGTAGCAGTGAAAACGCGCGAAGTGCAGGGTCAAAAGGCCGAAGCGGAGGCTGTGCACTCGGTGAGGGCTGGGGCCTGGGCGGGAGTTGGGGAGGGATGGCAGCTCCCAAGGCAGGGTGCAGGTGATGCACAGCGATTTACCGCACCCAGGGGTTGTTGGACAGGAGCTGGGCAGTGGGGATAGTATCCAGGTGAGGGGTAGGATATAACGATCGCAGCGCTCATGGCAGATGTTAGAGCGGGGACAGCTGATGGCATTATGTGCAATGGCTAGAAGATGGGCAGTGGTGTCTGCACCCAGGAACATGTTCGGCATAATGAGCAGTGCAATCACCCAGGGCGAGGGAAGGTTGTTAGTAGCTGTGGCAGTGCCACTCAATGTAGAGGTGACATATGGACAGTGGTGGCAGTCGCCACCCCCCCTTGCAGGGAGGATGGGGCTGCAAACAGCGCTGGCAGCACCTAAGGCAGTGGGTGATGGGCAGTGGTGTCAGTCCCCAGCACCCAAAGATCCTTGAAAATCCAACCCTGGGAAGCAAGTTACGAACTCTTTTTTGCCGTACTATGTATAGCACGGATCTAATTCCAAGAAGCGCCGCGCAGCGCTTTATGGAGAACATTTTTATTGGAGCAGGAGGTGCTTCAACTTGAAGGCCATGGTGCGTGGAGTCGAGACGAGTTGAGACCATATTACACAGATCAGGTTGTAATGGGCCCTGAGAGCGGGGACATGTACTAGGCATAACATCAATTTACCTTCAAGGGATACGGGCTTTAAATTAATTTTTGCCTGCCTGCCTGCCAGCCGACCCCCCCCCCGGGTACCTGATAGGCCTGCAGGCGGGCCGCAGCGCCGCAGTAAATCTCTCTGCCTCTTCTTGCCGGCCGCGCGCACACAGGCACAGCCCCTGCGGCCGCCGTGGCGCTGAACGTGACGTCACGTCACCCTGGTCACGTCGACGGTCTAATTGAAGATGAGCCACGCCCGCGCTACGCTACATGGCAGATTCGGATTCATTCAATAGTGAAGTCAAAAGAGAGTAAAGAACTCATGTTTTTAACTTTTGCCACGGCCGCCGGCCGCCCTCCACCTTTTGCCGCCCTAGGCAGCCGCCTAGTCCTGCCTAGTGGTAGAAACGGCCCTGCTCATCAGGATGTAATCTATTCTGGATTTAGTTGTGCCCCTACTAAAAAAGTTAGAGCATTGGCTGTCAGAGGGCAGCCGGCCATTACAGGCCCTCTACCCTCATTCTGTGGTAAAATGATTAATTGCATGGCTGCTGTGGAGTCAGGCACAGAGGGATTTATATTTAGTGTGGAGATTCCTCTGGCAGAGTCCTCATCCTCAAAAAACAATTCTATCCCTAATATGGGTTCATAACAACAATAAAAGTCTCCCCCCAAGAGGACCACTCCCTCAGGATCTATGAATTCAAGGGTCTAATCCAGCTTATGTATTATTGGTGATTCTTTAGAGAGCCATCTTGCTGTTTCTTTGTGGGTAGTAGCTACCATTCATCATTTTTTCACGGTTAGTACACAAAGATTTTTGAAATAACAACTAACTAATGCTAACAACAGGTGTACCAAAGCAGATTGCTATTAAACTTCATTCCTTGCTGGTTCCAATGTTCCTGATCATTACTGCCAAAGAACTCCAGATACTGCTTGCAATCATCTCCATTTAATAAGAAAAAAACCCAAAGGAGTTCTGTTTACCTGAGGTCACTAAACTTTCTTTCTTTGAGGAGTCCACTAAGCATCAACAGTCTGTGCAGCTGCTGTACTCGAAAACAATACTTGGGGCCCCATGCATCAAACCAAAAATCGGTCGCAAATGGGCAGATTCTCAGAATCTACCCCTTTGCGACCGGTATTTTTGCATTTGGGATGCATCATCCCAAATGGAAAAATCGCAACTTGCGATTGCATTTAAGGAATTGCAACTTGCGATTCCTTAAATGCAATGCTAGAAGCAATTTAATATAGCGATTTCGCTATTAGGGGTCGCAAATTACCGAAAAAACCAACTGGTCGGTAATTTG
Source organism: Calotriton arnoldi (assembly GCA_963921515.1). Lineage (NCBI taxonomy): Eukaryota > Metazoa > Chordata > Amphibia > Caudata > Salamandridae > Calotriton > Calotriton arnoldi. Next base: position 3,703,384 of record CAWUFW010000433.1, read on the forward strand.
CAAAAACTTAGTAAAATGCACTAAAGTGCATTTTTCAAAGTTACATGTTACACACACACATGCCCTTGGGGCATGTGTGTGCGCAACATGGGTGCACATTACAATTTCAGGGTTGCAACAGGGTGTCCTTTTGACACCCTTGCACCCTTTGTAGTGTAGCTCCTATTTCCCTAATAGGCTCTGCGCATTGGAATAATATATCCTATAGGTTTGACATAGGACTAAGGTCAGTATGTCCCTATCGAGTATATTAAACTTAATTACTTGTGCCAGCTAGCTCAGAGGCCACTAGAAACTCCTTGACAACAAGAAGGGAGTAGTTTCTGGCAGCCGCAAAACATGACCACTGTGTTTCCCTTTAGAATCAGAACGTGTCCCAGAGTCGTGGAAACAATAGATAACTATTTCACTCAGCTCAATCGTGCATGCTTAGTTTTCTCCAAGTTACACAGAAAGAAATAGACGGGCGTTTCAATAAAAGATTTATTGAACAGTCTTGTTTCTGGTGTAAGTAAAATGTGCTGTTACGATCACAAGACAGTATGCGAGATAAATAATGTACAGTGTGAGCAGTAGAAATAAATAATACTGCGAGAGCATTATCTTTTAGTATATATGCATTTACATAAATAACACAGACTAAAAATGCGAGTACTCATACGATGCGTTTCTAATCTAGTTCTACCCCAATGTACCTAACCTAACCTAGGTGTAGGGAGAGGTAGGAAGTAGGTGAAGTATTCCTTACTATGGTATACTAAGAGTATGTTAAGCCTAGTATGCCTAGTATGCCAAGAGTCCCTCAAGGTTCTTGTCAGCTCCATACCTGAAGAATGAGAGAGGTAGGAATCTCTTTGCCAGACTCGAACTCGAACACCCCGCAAGGGAAGTCAGATCACTGGAAGCTGGACTCTCTGCGTGCAGGGATGACATCGTCTTCTCAGTGCGTCAGGCTGGGAAACGGGCTCCTCTGAAGTCGAGGTCTCCTCTAGTTTACAAGGGCTAGGGAAGGTATATTTATACCTGAGAGGTACCTCAGAATGTTAGCATTGACGTGGATCGGACAGCGGAAGACGTCATGAATGAACCCCTAAGGAATAATGGTTCATGCACAATATATGAGTCCTTGAAGAAATCAATAGTCCTGGGCTAGGGAAACTCCCGCAGCCTAAGGGTCTGTTCTTCATGAACTTGTTGTGACGTTAGGGTAGACGGATGTCAGAGACCATGCCTCTATTTGGAGTGCACGGTTTAATGCCTAAATAAGGGCTGGGATTTTATGCCTATATAAGGGCAGGGCGAATTGTGCCTATATAAGGACATGATACTGGAAAGCCCGTTTATGGACACCCTAAGAGGAATACAACACCCACTCCACTTTCGTGTGTACGATAATACTAAAATGCTAAACATTTAAAATGCTAAACCTTAAATGGAGTACCGCATATTTAAAAATATTTCTTAAAAGCATTAAAAAACATAGTAAAAAATGCAAAAGGTACTGTAAATTTGAAGCAAATGCTTTTCATTTCAGGCATAAAGTTCGAAAATAAATGCAATTGGAATGAAATAAGCAGTAATATTTACATGTGACAGAAAATGATCGATAAGTTGTTCGAAAATCAAAGTCATTTCATGTTATAAAAATTAATTAACTGTTTTAGACACACAAGCTGACTAAGTGTCCGTGGAAGTACCTTGAAGTCTGTATTATAAGGCTAGTTCTACTTTAAGCAGATTGTAGTGCCATTTTCGTTCGAAAAAATGGGAAAAAGTTCAATTTTGGTAGAGTTCCAAGTTGTTTTGAAAATGAAGGCCAAATTGTTACTGCATCTCTGGAACACTGTATGCTGAATCAGAGTCAGTTTACGGATCTGGTGTAAACATGAGATCATCTATTTCTATAGACAAAACATCATCCACTGTAGTTGGTGTCAGTTGGAACACCTCGTGTAGTAGATTAATTGCACAGAGGTGAGAAGCATCGCTTCCAGCATAGGTTGCCTCAGCAATGTTCGCGTCCGTTGTTACCTGTGTGCCTGTAGATCTTTCTCGTACCTCAGCAGCAGCCGGAAGCGTCTGTGAGATCTCAATGAATGCTGACATCAGGATAGGAAGCCTCTGGGGACAACACAGAGCATGGGCCGTTATCGGGACCAGCAGAGTATCGACATCCGTTGGCGTAGCTGATGGAAATGTTAGACAGGTGTTCAACACGCATTCTTCACCGCATAGCAGGCATCGTAGAACAGGTAAGTTGCAATCTTGCCAGATTGGTCTGAATGTCAGGAACCACGTGGTATTAAGTTCCCGTAGACGAGTCATGCCCAAAAGCTGTACTATTCGCTCACGGCACTTTCGTTCAAGGAGAGCTCTCTCCATTTCGCTCGGAGTGATGTCTGCGAATAGGCTGGCCATAGCGCAATAGCAGGAAGAGAAATAGAATTCCGGCAACAAGTGCTAGAATTAATGGTATGCCACCAAACACCGAATGTGCAAAGTTCGGGATGATTCCGAGTATTGCCTGGAAAGGTGCTAACAGACCGGAGCAGATGCTCTTAAATACATGTACAATTCCGGTTGTATCAGACATATTGAAGATACGTCCTTTCATTTCTACGAAATGTATAGGGCAGTTTGTACGTATTAAAGTCTGTATCTCAGCCGAAGTCCTTGCTACTTGTAGATCATAGGTTTCTTTGGCCGAGGTCAAAGGCACTGTTTGTTGTAAAAGCATGGCTTTCATTCTGCTCAAAGTATCAAATCTTATAAAAGAGACGTTCAGCGAAGGCCATAGAGGCGACTCCCTGACTGTGTCTATTGGGGCAAACAATACTTGCATACAGCAAGTGACCCTGGAGTTGACCGTTACTAGATATGGGATGCCTGGCAGCATGCCGCAGCAACTCTGATCATTCAACATGAGGTAACTCCCATTAGAAAGTTGTCCAAACGTTGGATTAATCAAAGCAGCTGGTGTACCCTGCTGGTGGCAAGACAAATTTGCCACAGAACCATTACAAGCCCTGTGTAAAGAAATGTCCTGACATATAAGTGAACCGCTCAGTGCACGTTTACAGTGTGTACCGCTCAAAAACACTTCACGATCCCCACTCCAACATCTATATGTATACGGTAAATCCCAAGATGTCTTAATGTATTCCTTACCCAACCTTTCATATTTGCCTGCTTGCATTTGTCTGAGGCAATACTGAAACTGAAAAGTACTCACAGGTAATGTTATTTTGCCATGAATAAGCCATTCTGTAGCTGGTTTTTCTGCCACTGTGAATGGTAACTTTTCCAGTTTTTCAATGCTTAGCACTGTATACTTTGCTCCTCTGTGTGCCAGTTCGATCTGTTTATCAGTTAGATTGTATTCTGCAAACAGAGCCGTTGTGTTGATGAAACGCCAAGGCACATAGCCCGCTCGCAAAGATTGCAGCGTCCAGTTTAATAACACAATAGAACGTAATTGAGATTGGCCTTGCTGTAACATCGCCAAATCTTGTTCTAGTATGTCGATAGCAGAGGATTCAATGCCATCCAATGAATATATTCTGGAGGACAAAGTTGTTAACCCATTGTCGACCACAGAGAGTGTTTTCTCTAAATGAATACGATCAAGTTCACGTATTCGTTCTGCGGCCTCCATCTGTGATACTTTCCATGCTTCATTATAGGCAGCATAAATGCCGGCATATATGAAACGTTTTTGACGCGGTTTTCTTGGTCCAAGCAAGAATTCCCTAAGGTCTGCGTCCTTTTTAAGTGTTGTTTCACATCCTGTAGTGTAGACTTATGCAGCCAATCGAGGCATAATTTTCCTACACTGTATGTTGTTACTACCGCCGGATGTTGTCTTTGGACGTATCTTGGGTCTGGCTTATTAATAGTAAAGCCCTGAATTTTATTCAGGAATCTTTCCTGACAGTTATTCGTGTCTGTGGGCCAGATCAACCATTTTTTCCAATCAGGATTAGATCTGTTGATTTGTAGTATATTGTCAACTGTCACCACTGCCCGTGTATTATTATCAGTGGCAGGTGTTGGTACAGAAGGTGTGTTCATCTCTTTGATCTTGGCTAATCCAAGACAAGATGTTTGTTGGATGGTTTCATTCAAAAACATTATTTGTTCAGGGATGATACAGGCTCTAAATAAAGCTTCTATCCCCTGCACTTGCCAATCTTTAGTACCCCAGACAGTTTTTGTGTCTATTGTGTCTTTCCAAAAGTCGAAACCCTGTCTAGACAGTTGGGCATTAAATAATGCAGAGTAAATCTGTTTTGTATTTGTTAACATAATTTTCAGTGCTGTATTGTTTACATTTCTAAAGTAAAACATTTCTGGATCAGATGTATTGTAACCTGAAAAATATGGAAACTTGTTGGCAAATGTTTTTGAACTACCTTTAGGTGGTGTAGGACAATGTTCCCATTGGTTAAACATAAACACATTTCTTGGATATGCAGATTTATGCAAATAATGATGACCATAGTGGTTATAACAATACAGTTGTTCATAGTCTAATGAACCCTCTAAATATTCATTTTTAGAAAATGCAGCAGATTTTTCTAGATCAAACATTATGTCGTTAACAGTCTCAAAGTCCCAATCATCAGAATAGGTACTGGACGAAATTAGATCACTTAGTGAAATTTTAAACAAATGTGGAATGTTCAATTGTTCCGTCGGACCGAAGATGTCAAAATCTGTTTTGTCCCACACTATACCATCCTGTATAGGAACAGCTGTGATGTTCACTGATGACAAGTCTCTTGCTTCACAATGGGAAGATTTATGAGGTTTCAAAAGTACGTTCACGTCTTTTCCTTCAGTGTTCACATGGATGTATCTGCCACTTATAAGCACGCTCACAGTTGTAACCAAAGCTAGCCAGAGCAGGAAAACAAAAAGTCCAGATATAATCCAGAGTTCAATCCATGGAGAAACCAAATAAGTCTTTTTCAGAAAGTGAAGAAAGTCTTGTACTTGCTGCTTGAATTTGAAAGATGCTGGCGTCGTTTCAGGTTCACTCGGATCTTCTGAGAACGTATCAAAGTTAATGAAATAGCCAGAAGCAGTTCTGTCAATTGTTGGAATTGCATCAGGATTTGTAGAATTCACTGGAACCAGTTCATCACTTGCCACATTGGTGTAGACAGGTGTATTTGGACGAACTGTTACTTGGTGTTCAAGAGGGATGAGTTCCATAGCGTTGTTGCTTAGTCCTCCATCTGTTACAGCTGAATTCTCGATTGTTATCAGTCTTTCAGTCTGAACCTCTTGGATAGTAGCGAGAGGAGTGCGTCTGCTACTAAGTCGGAGTCCACGAGGCCTACTATTTAGTATTGGCCACATACTGTGGTTTGATCAGGTCGATGGACACAAATCTTTTCTCCTTTCTTCCAGCAAGGGGCGGCAGAAGTACTGTTCTTGTTCCTTGAACTGCTAGGACAGGTACTGGTTGTCTGTAAGAAGGTCCAAATTCCTTCTTGTCCGCAATTTTTTCTCTGACTAGATGCCCAACTTTTGGAATCCAGACAGGCCTTGCTGGGACCGCCGATTTTTCCCCAGTGGTGGTTGGCTGTAGGAATACGTTGCTTTGTTTCGTTCTTAACTCATTCAGATTCTGTAAAACAGCCAAACGATCTTTGATATCAAACGGTTTATTTTCCACCACTGTGCCTACGTGTTCAAGGTCTGGTACCCACATTCTTGTCCCAAATAGGACCTCATATGGAGTGACCCCCCCTAGAGAACTTCTTGGCAGATTATTCAATGAGCGTTGGACCCCATTAAGGTGTTTGACCCACCCATCACCCGAACCTAATACCCTAGCTGTTATAGACTGCTTTATGTCCCGGTTTTTCCTTTCCACAACCGAATTTCCCTCAGGATGGAATGGAGAGGAGTACCGCAATGCAACGCCCAGACTGGCCATGGCTTCTTTGTAAGCCCGAGAGCTAAACGCAGGACCCTGGTCAGAATGTAGCGTGCCTATTGCGTATGTGCCGATAAAGACTCGCAAATCTTTTATAACAGTTCGAGCGTCAGCTGAGCGCTGAGGCCATAACCATAGGAACCTAGAGCATGAATCCACTGCAACCATGATATATTTATAGTTACCGTCCCTTTGCAAGGGACCGCAGTGAGTCCAGGTAAACACAAGCTAATGGTTTGTCTGAAATTAACAGGGGTGTCTGCGCAGGACGTTTCACTGTTGAGACTTTCATCTGTTGGCAAATATCACATTCTAAAACATAGTTTTTAGTTTGTTTCCGAATGCCAGGCCACCAATATCTTTGCTTGAGTAAAGATACTGTCGCTGAAACACCTGCATGGGCAGAAGCTATCCCTTCGTGTGCTGCTAGGATTAGTCCTAATCTGCGTTCCTTGTTTGGAATTACCCTATCCCCCACTCCAGGGATTCGAGCAAAAGGAACGTTGTTCGCATCAATTACATAAGAGTACTTGAGTGGAAACTTTTTGGTAACGCTGCACTGCTGCCTTTGCTTGAAGCATTGACAGCCAATATTATCTCACCGTCTATTTTTGTTTTTGAACGAGTGATCGCAGCTACGGAAGCCATCTGAACAGCCCCCTTTGCGGCTTCATCAGCCAATGAATTCCCTGCAACGTGAACGCCATCACGTTGATGACTCAGTGTGTGGATCACGTGAGCCTTTGGTAGTTCGTTTTTCAACTGAACTACTTGTTCCCAAAGCGTTTTGTGCTTTATTGGGCCACCTTTCGCATCTTTGAAACCATTTTCAAGCCAGTTTTGTATATATTCATTATACGACTGAACACAGTAAAAGGAATCGCACACTATCAGTGTGGGGAATTCTCGATCTGTACTTTCAAGTGCCAGTTTGAATGCTTGTAGTTCAGCTCACTGAGCTGTACAATCTCCGAGAGACTGAGGGGCATATTAGCAAGACCGGCGATAAAATTATCGCCGTTTTAGCGGCAGGAAACTGCCGCTAAAGCGACGATAATGGGCTTGATAATATGCGTTATAGAATTCAATAGAAGCCCAGGTTAGATGTCCTGCACATCTAACCTGGGCTTCTATTGGAATTCTATAACGCATATTAGCAAGCCCATTATCGCCGGTCTTGCTAATATGCCCCTGAGTTTTTGTAACCATAGGTCTGAAGATGCCATTTCGCATGCGACCTTTAACGATTGCACACGCTGCACTGTAAGCTTGCTTACTCCCTGTTGCGGGCTGTGCAGATCCGTCAGTGTAAATTATAAATTCGTACTGATCGAGAGGCAGAATTTCAGTAGGCAGAGCACATTCTTGTTCATATTGCAGGAATGCTTGTGTTTTTAAATCTGGATCAAAAACATATTCAACATCTGTTGCAGCAAGAGAATTAACCCATTGTATCCATCGTGGATGTAATGCTTTAGCATTTGGAATGCTTGCTTTTGTGACCGCTTCTAAAGCTGGTACCGGGGTTACGACAATAATGCGTTTCTCTTGGGCTAAGGCTCTTTCTTTTGCTACAGCGGTTTGAACTGCTGTTAGAATTTTTTCAGTTGAACTGAAGCGCATTTCCGCTTGTGTGTACAAATGAGATTTGTATGCTATTGGTATTTTCTCACCCTCATTGAATGTTAAGTAGGTGAATCCGCATTGACCCGAAATTATTCGGATCACCAAATTGCGTTGACTTACGCGTGTTTGTAAGTGATTTGTTGCAAACATGTTAGCCTGGAGTGAATGCAAGATTTCTGTGTGTTCCTGTGTCCAGTTTCTGATGGAAAAATCAGGTTTGATTAATGCGTAGAGAGGTTTAACCCTTTCTGCGTAATTTAGAATGTATGTTCTTCCAAAGTTTAGGAAACCCAGGATGGATTGTAAGTTTTTTTGCGTTTTTGGAGGTTGGAGCAGCGCACACTTTTCTAAAAAGTTAGCTGCCAAGCTCTTGCCTTCACTTGAAAGCTCATATCCTAGAAATAGGACATTGAGATGGGCAATTCGGGACTTTTAAAGTTGAACTTGTAGCCCTCAGAGGCGAAGCCCAGTATAATGGTGTTTACCCTGTTCAAGTGTTTGTCCAGGTCATCGTCCGTCAGATAGATGTCATCGACATAGGACAATGTCTGATTGTCATAAATTTGTAGTAACTCCGTTACCCTCACTGAGAATAAACCTGGGCTGTTCTTGAACCCTTGTGGGAGTCGACAAAAGTGACGCTGGGTCCCCATTATGGAGAATGCTGTTAAGTACCTGCTTTCAGGTGCTATGTTTTGACAAAAGAAACCATTTGAGATGTCTAATGTTGTTTTATATTTTTTACGCACAATGTTATTCATTAATGCTGTGCTATGTGCATTTTGCACTGCAAAAGTTTAGAACAAGTGTTTAGGTGTCTGTAGTCCAAAACTAGACGATATGTATTGTCTGGTTTGGAGACAGGAAACAAAGGATTGTTCATTGAGGAGGTGCATGTTTCAATCACCCCTTGATATTCAAGTTGATCTAAGATCTCCCTGACCTGTTTTTTAGCTTCTTGCTTTATTGGGTACTGCCTTTGTGCAGTTGGTTCATGTTTCAGATGTATTTTATGGTGAGGTGAGTCCTCATCCCATCCTACATGATTTTTATATAATGCTGGGGCCTGGGCCACTGCCCATTTCCTGGCATATGTATATCTCAGATGCATTGGTATATGGTTGGAGAAGGCAGGCATAATAATGTCCTCGCCATGTGGGCACTCCCTGACAAATTGTGGTGGCCAGTCCTTTTCTGCTAGAAGTATGTCATAGCCCTTTGATAGTCTTTCCCAAAAAAGTGCTTTCACCTGTCTAGGTTTGTCTCCCTCCATCCGGAGAGTTATTTCATATAACTTTTGTGGAGTACTAACCCTGGTGTCTACAGTCTCAACTGTAATGTGCTCATTCAAGTCCACTATCTCCAGAAGTTCCTTCAGGTTCTGGCGAACTATTGTGACTTCTGCTGCACTGTCCAGCATTGTCTGAGCCCATTCTCCATTCTTGAGTTGTGTTCTCAGTATTCTCGGCATGTCTAATCTTTAGACCTGCTACTTTCTTTTGGAGAATTGAGGTTTTGCTTTAGTTTTTGGAGCGTGTTTGTCGTCTTTCGATTTCACGCGTTCTTCTCTATGTTCCGATCGTCCTCTTCTTTCCGAAGTCTGTGATGAGATCTGAAAGGGACGAGAGGAACGTGTATCAGTATCTTGATACCTGTCAGGTTTTCTCAAATAATCCCTATTCCTGAGGTTATACCTCCTTTCAGAGGGCTCCTTTTGAGGAGACCTACCTCGGGATTGAGAACGTTTCTCGTTTGATTTTTGTTTAGTAGACTCCCACTTCTTTTTAGAAGATGTAGGAGTTTGTTTAATTGAGTCCTTCTCAGGACTTTCAGATAGCTTCGGCTTCACTGGTCTTCCACCCAAACTATCTCTGCCTAATTCTGCATAAGATTGTTCAATTATTCTGGGTAGCTCAGTTTGATGTTCTGTAACATCAAATTCCCTTAATTTTGGCGGATCGCCACTGCTGCTGCCTCCCCTTTAATAATAGATAATATTATTGTTGAGACCTGGTCAAAATTTTTCAGTAATTTCATACCTAAATTTAGAGCAGGCTCTGCCCCGTATTCGTTTTGAATTTGTTTCAGGACATCAGGTATTACCGCAATTGACGGAATGCCATGTGTTTTAGTATAGATGGCAGCAAAGACTGAGCCCCAAGTGGTGCAGTCTTCCAGTTGTGGTGTGATCCCCATTGGTAAACTGATTGTCAGTATTCTGTGTTTCTCATACGTGCTAGTATTTGGAAATACTGCTTCGATTTGAGTAATTTTTAGCTATCCAGAATGGAATTTGCCCACGTTTTGTGGGCATTTTACCCATGACTGCGTATAGAGTCTGTGGTGTAATTTTTAGTGTATTCCCCTGTTGGGGAGTTGGATTTGGAATTGTTAATGGTTGCTGGACTGTAAAAGTCCGCATGACATATTGGACCAATTGTCTGTAAATTTTTATTAACTCTGTGAGTTGAGTAAGTAAATCCTCGTCTGACATCTCTTCAATGTCAGGATGAGGTGTGTAGCTCGGCTAGAATCGGCCATGTTGCTCCTGGTCTACCTAGTGGACCGAGCCTAGTAATGTTTTTGTGATGTTTTAGGGCGCCTTTAAACCAGAGCTGATGCTCCTGGTATGTTAATGGAATTTCTATATCCTCGAAAGGAATGTATTCCTCTGGTGGATCATCTTCTTTGTAGAAGTGAAACATGTGTGTTACTGGATTGGATTCAGGAAATATTACCCATGAATAGAATACCTCTGTCTGAAAGGATTCATGTGCCTCTATCACGAAAACTGCTCTGCCGCCTCTTGGTGGTAGGCCATGTTTTATAAGTTTTTGGAGTGATGGCTCTTCTTAAGTTTGGAGCGATGTTTATGACACCCTCCTCGGTTTCATTTAAACCTGTAAAGTTAAAAGCTGCTGCTTGGGCTGGATCAGCCGCAGCTTCACCGTTTCCGGCTTCAGTCATTTTGTTTTTTGAAAAATGTAGAACAAGTTTCAAGGAAACAAAGATAAGGTGCACAATATTTTGGAACACTGTATCCTTCAACGTTGAGCAAACCAAACAGCTAATATATAGGGTGCTTCCCTATGTAGCCTTGGTCGATACTTAACCCTGCCCACTCCAGACGTCTTTTGGAGTATATGGGTAGAGGTCTCTGAGAGAAAAGGCACGGCTGAGTTACTCAGTATCTAACGTTGAATTACCGCCTTACCAAACCGTTGGGCGCCATGTAGTGTAGCTCCTATTTCCCTAATAGGCTCTGCGCATTGGAATAATATATCCTATAGGTTTGACATAGGACTAAGGTCAGTATGTCCCTATCGAGTATATTAAACTTAATTACTTGTGCCAGCTAGCTCAGAGGCCACTAGAAACTCCTTGACAACAAGAAGGGAGTAGTTTCTGGCAGCCGCAAAACATGACCACTGTGTTTCCCTTTAGAATCAGAACGTGTCCCAGAGTCGTGGAAACAATAGATAACTATTTCACTCAGCTCAATCGTGCATGCTTAGTTTTCTCCAAGTTACACAGAAAGAAATAGACGGGCGTTTCAATAAAAGATTTATTGAACAGTCTTGTTTCTGGTGTAAGTAAAATGTGCTGTTGCGATCACAAGACAGTATGCGAGATAAATAATGTACAGTGTGAGCAGTAGAAATAAATAATACTGCGAGAGCATTATCTTTTAGTATATATGCATTTACATAAATAACACAGACTAAAAATGCGAGTACTCATACGATGCGTTTCTAATCTAGTTCTACCCCAATGTACCTAACCTAACCTAGGTGTAGGGAGAGGTAGGAAGTAGGTGAAGTATTCCTTACTATGGTATACTAAGAGTATGTTAAGCCTAGTATGCCAAGAGTCCCTCTAGGTTCTTGTCAGCTCCATACCTGAAGAATGAGAGAGGTAGGAATCTCTTTGCCAGACTCGAACTCCAACACCCCGCAAGGGAAGTCAGATCACTGGAAGCTGGACTCTCTGCGTGAAGGGATGACAGCGTCTTCTCAGTGCATCAGGCCGGGAAACGGGCTCCTCTGAAGTCGAGGTCTCCTCTAGTTTACAAGGGCTAGGGAAGGTATATTTATACCTGAGAGGTACCTCAGAATGTTAGCATTGACGTGGATCGGACAGCGGAAGACGTCATGAATGAACCCCTAAGGAATAATGGTTCATGCATAATATATGAGTCCTTGAAGAAATCAATAGTCCTGGGCTAGGAAACTCCTGCAGCCTAAGGGTCTGTTCTTCATGAACTCGTTGTGACGTTAGGGTGGACGGATGTCAGAGACCATGCCTGTATTTGGAGTGCACGGTTTAATGCCTAAATAAGGGCTGGGATTTTATGCCTATATAAGGGCAGGGCGAATTGTGCCTATATAAGGACATGATACTGGAAAGCCCGTTTATGGACACCCTAAGAGGAATACAACACCTTGAAATTGCATGCGCAATTTGCGAGTGCCTAATGGGTACTCGCAAATTGCGAATGCAATTCCCATTCATTCCTATGGGCCTGTAGGCCCATAGGAATGAATGGGAAACCATTCCTTAATTGCGACTCGCAATTTGCGAGTCGCAATTAAGGAATTTGTAGGGATCGCTATTTTTTTAGCGATTCCTACATGCATTGGCTTTTGCAATTCCTTATTAGGGAATCCTTATTTTTCGCTAATAAGGAATCACAAATGGCATTTTTGATGCATGTGCCAGATAGACTACAGCTATCCAGGCCTTTGGTAAAAGGGGGTGAGTAGTCGATACCCGGGTCTCTTCTCACCTATTGTACAACGGCAATGCCCCTAGTAAGAATTGGTGTTAAAGTGTTTTTGAGGAATAAAGGCCTCCAAAGCTTAGCAAAAAGGGAAAAATATAGAGGAACTGTTTCCTCAGCTTACAAATAAATTAGGGACAAATGAAAAATGGCAGGAGTGGGATAGCTGCACATTCAGTTGGGTCTTTTACTCTTACACAGCTCCTATGAGATCCCTCGTACTCCGTCAAGAACATTACATCACAATGTGTTAACTATCCACAACCCAGCTGCATCTCCTATTACTCGTTGACTTTATGCTTGTTTTTTACTATTTACAGCACTCCGTTGCCTTTTGGTAGGTTTGTGCTATAGAAATGCCACATACATACATATAAACATAATTATAATATTTTGATAAGAGCAGGTACATAACAGTGTCTTATTTCTAATAACAAAATAAAGGTAATATTAAACAGTAAAATAATAATTCAATAACGAACGATGTCGGGCCCTAAAGACTTTCTAAAGAAGCTAATACCAGTGGTTAGCTGTCTCCTGGTTTGAGGTTCAATAATAAAAAATGATGATATTAAAATGAGAAATGGATGCATCCAAGTATTTCACTGTGCTAGCAGTCTGATGAGGCCGTATGCCACTAGATAAAAAGCAGGACCTAAGTCAGCTCCGCCTCTCCTCAAATAAGTTGGTACAAATGCAGAAAACATGAATCAGTTTCTCTGGGTTACTGTTACAAAGGCAACATTGATTATAAGTCATTTGAAAGTTATTCGAAGATGACAAGATCAAAAGATTCTTAATGAAAAGGATTATCAAAAACAGTAGTCACAGAAACCTGTGCCTTGTATGCCTAGTCAAAGATGATCTCAAAAAGATCGATAATGTGCTTTGAATAAATCTATTTAAAATATAAGTATATGATTTTTCACATTAAATTCAGTAATGTCACAGTTGAACAGGAGCTTCTTAACGTATTTCTTTTGAAACCCCACCTACTTGAATTTGTTAGTGGAAAATAGCAATTCCCAAGTGTAAATTGAGATTTTCAGGTATAAATGAGAAACAAAGAGAAGGAATCTGAGTTTGAAAAATCTGCATGAATTCACACATTTGCAATGGGGGCAAAATGTTTGGTTCCAGATGATTGGAAACTGCCAGCAACAAACATGCCACTATCCTGCCCTTTTTTCAATATATTGATGGACAAATGAACATAACGGTATGCTCCACAATGGGGCAAGGCTGCAGGAGGTTTTGGAGGAGGAGGAGGCATCATCACCAGGGAGACACTCGATGAAGTTGCAGCAAAGATTATCATGTTCAGACTCAGTCCATTTTTTGGGCAGTTTAAATTCTCCAGCTGAACAAAGCTGGAGGTTATAGACAACGAGGGCTCCACAAGGCTGGATACCCCTTCTGTGAACGATCACTGAACAGGATTTGCTGCTGCAAAGAAGAACATAGTAGGAGCTGCCGCTAAGTCAGGCCGGCTGGTGATGCACCTTGAGCAGATAGTCGAGCAGGTCGGTCCCAGTCTCCTCTCAGTTCTCATAGCAGTTTTTAGCCCAAAAATTTCCAAGTCCCTAGTTTTGGATTTTGTCTATCTGGGTACCTTTAACACCACTACCAAGGGTTCAGGACTGGTGGGGCACCACTAGGGGGGACAGGACTCACACAGGCTGGGTCCAGGTTCAAAATGGTTGGAACCTTTTCTGCCCTTGAGCTGCCAATTAGGAGGCCAGCCAAATAGCCCTTGGAGCCACTCTGGTAGTCATGCGTTCAAGAAGTGGAACAGGGCTCAAGCAGCAGGCTTCAGGCAGCAAAGCAGTCCTTCCAGGTGCTGCAAAGCAGTCTTCTGAAGTACGCAGGAGGCCACAGCAGCAGGCAGTCCCCTGACAGTCCTTCTGCAGGTCCAGAAAGTGATCTGAAGGGTGGGTTTAAGGGTCCTTTATTATACCTGCTGCCTTCTTTGAAGTAGGAGAAGTTTCTAGAGAATTTCCTTTGAAGTGCTTTGAGTTTCCTGCCTCCCTTGCCCTGGCTCCAGGCAGCCTGCATGAACAATGAAATGGTGACAAGTCCTTTGTGTCAAAGCAGGGCACAGCCTATTAATTTGCAACTGGAGCTGTACCCAGCTCTGCCTCCCCACATCCTGCCAGTGATGGCCCATCCAGGCACACTTAATCCCTCTATTGTGTGGCTCTCAGGGAGGAATAAACAAAGTCCATCTACCAACTATACCCAGTCATGTGACTCAAGAACAGACTACAGGCACCAAATAAGGCAGGAAATTGCCAACTTTCTAAAAGTGGCCTTTTCAAAATTATAAGTTAAAGTCCGTCTTCACCATTAAAGAGGGTTTTAAATTACAATTTGTCAGACACCAAACATGAAAGCTTTACCTGTTCCTAATCAACTGTTAGCACTTATTAAAAGTTATAAGGCAACCCAAGGTTATCCTTTAGGAGAGGTTGTCCTTACAGTAGTGAAAAACGAATTTAGGAGCTTTTCACTACCAGTACATGTAAAACTTAAAAGTGCAGGTCCAGGCTTTTAGGTACAATGTACCCTATCCTTAGGGCTACCTAAGGCCTGCGGTTGGGATGACTTATATGTAATAACTGGAGAGCTTAGGGCGTGGCTAGTGGATTATTTTGCCAAGTAGAGTTTGCAGTTTAAAACTGCATACAGGCTGCAATAGCAGACCTGAGACATGTTTTAAGGGGCTAATTAAGTAGGTGGCACAATGAGTTCCTGCAGCATTTAATTTACAGGATCAGGATATATATTATACCAATTTACTAGGGATTTATAAGTACATTAAATTTGCCAATCAGGTGTGAGCCAATTTTACCATGTTGTAGGGAGTGAGCACAAGCACTTTAGCACTGGTTAGCAGTGGAAAAGCGCACAGTGTGCTAAGATATATATATATATATATATATATATATTATATATCTATCTATATATATATATATATTCACTGAAAAAACCATAGGTTTTAGGGACAGTTATAGTTAGTTGGACATTGCACTCGTACAAAACCCGTGAAATTCCCCGTTATAGTTAGTTCAGCTAACTATAACTCGCGCCCCGCAATGCACTGCTGATGACGTCACATATTACATCACTCATGACATGGTCAGTGACATCACTGATGACATCACTGATGACATCTCAAATGACATCACTGATGACATCATGCAGTGACTGTGTTTCTGTAAAGTTTAAATATTTTTAATATATATAGGAAAAGACGTATTGAAGAATGAGTGGGTGTATAAGTATCTGTATGGATGATTTAGTAGGTGCGTGACTGACTCTATAAGTGAGTGATTTAACGTATCTTACTGAATGCATGGGTTAGTGACTAAACTGGGTGAATGTCTGTATCCGTCTGTCTGTTGCTGTGTAAGTGGCTGCATGTGTTTGTGAATAGCTACATGAGTGCCTATATGAGTTATTGAATGGTTGTCTGAGTATCTTTATGGGTGCCTGAGTGTTTGTGTGGGAGGGGTGTGTGCGACTCTGTGCATAGATGTGTGAGTGGGTGATTCACTGGGTGGATGGTTTCAAGAGTGCATCTGTGATAGACTGTATGGGTGGGTAAGTGTGTGTAAGAGTGTGTTAGTGAGTGAATGTATGTCCCAGTGGTACATGTGTGACTAACTACATATGTGAAAGGCAGTATATATGTGTGTTGGAGTATATAAATAGCTATAAGCGAGAGTGAGGGATTGTGATAGTGACTGTATGGATGAGTGTGTGCTTGTATCAGTGATTGTATAAGAGCGTAACAATGTGCTAGTATTTGTATGATTAAGTGAGCTGGTGTGTGTATAACTGTATAGGTGAGTAAATGGCAGTGTGTTTAATAATTTGCATGACTGACTAGGTGTGTGAGTACCTCTATGGATGAGTGGCGGTGTTTGACTGTCTATATAGGAGTAAGAGTGCATAAGATAGTCCTGTACTGAGTGACCATAAGTATGAGTGACTGTACGGGTGAGTGAGTGGATGTGTGTGTGTAGACCTAAGAATCAGTGAGTGGGTATGTAGTTATTGGTGTTGGAGTGTCTATGGTTTTGCGAATGGCAGTCTGTAATTTAGAGTGGGTGTATCAAAGGTTATATTAGGGTGTGAGGAGGTGCATCAGATTATCACGTGGATGATGTCATCAGTGATGTCATTTGAGATGTCATCAGTGATGTCATCAGTGATGTCACTGACCATGTCATGAGTGATGTAATATGTGACGTCATCAGCAGTGCATTGCGGAGCGCGAGTTATAGTTAGCTGAACTAACTATAACGGGGGAATTTCACGGGTTTTGTACGAGTGCAATGTCCAACTAACTATAACTGTCCCTAAAACCTATGGTTTTTTCAGTGAATTTCAAAGGTTTTTTAAATGCTAATTTGTAACTATAACGTGTCTGAAACCTATGGTTTTTTCAGTGAATTTCAAAGGTTTTTTAAATGCTAATTTGTAACTATAACGTGTCTGAAACCTATGGTTTTTTCAGTAAATTTCAAAGGTTTTTTAAATGCTAATTTCTAACTATAACGTGCCTGAAACCTACGGTTTTTTCAGTGAATTTCAAAGGTTTTGTAAATGACAATTTTTAAATGTATTAATTGTTATATTAATTTTTTTCATACTGATTTACTACATTTTTAGAAACAATTTTTTTTACATATTTTATTTTTTAAATTACATTGTAATTACATTATACATTACATTACAAAAATACTTTCTCAGAATGAATTACTTTAGTTTAAATACTTTGAAGATAGGCAATAGACTTTTAAGTACAGTAGTTACAGTTGTTGCAATGGGCAACACATTTTCAAACACAATGCAACATTCAGCTCAATGTGAATTTCTAGTTAAATGCAATTAGTTACTTTATGGATTACTTTTGTAACCAGAGGACTGGATCCTAGATTCAGTCCTGGTACATCTCCTGTAAACAGTTGAGTAAAAGCGTTTTGGTTACAGTCGTGATTTTTAAGGAATATTATTGTATTTTAAAAGTTGACACTAGAAACTTTTTCTCATAGAATCACCAATGTTATCCTATGGAAGGAAATTCACTTAGCAGGTAAAAACTGTTATCGTTACTTTTTCTTACTCAGTGTTGGATCCTGGATCCAGCACTGGTGCATCTCCTGTAAACAGTTGAAAAAATGTGTTTAAGTCATACAGGCGATTTTTAAGGAATATTTGTAGTTTGTGAAAATCAACACTTTGAAACTTTTTGCTGAAAACCAGTCAATCTTAGCCTATGAAGGAAATTCAAGTTACCGGTAAGTACGGTTAAAATTACTTTTGAGGATCAGTACTGGGCTGAAAGATGCAGCACTGAGGTCTCTCCTGATAACAGGTGAGTAAATCGGAATTCGTATTTCGGCTGATTTTAGAGGAATATTTTAAAGTTCCAAAACTCCACACTTAGAAGAATTTCCAAGTGAAACCAGTCAATGTTAGCCTATGGAAGGAAATTCAAGTTACTGGTAAGTACGGTTAAAATTACTTTTCAGGAGCAGTACTGGGCTGAAAGATGCAGCACTGAGGTCTCTCCTGATAACAGGTGAGTAAATCAGAATTCGGATTTCGGCTGATTTTAGAGGAATATTTGTATGTTTCAAGAATCAACACTTAGAAACTTTTTCAGCAAAAAGCAGGCAATGATATCCTATGGAAGGAAATTCAAGTTACTGGTAAGTACGGTTAAAATTACTTTTGAGGATCAGTACTGGGCTGAAAGATGCAGCACTGAGGTCTCTCCTGATAACAGGTGAGTAAATCGGAATTCGTATTTCGGCTAATTTTAGAGGAATATTTTAAAGTTCCAAAACTCCACACTTAGAAGAATTTCCAAGTGAAACCAGTCAATGTTAGCCTATGGAAGGAAATTCAAGTTACTGGTAAGTACGGTTAAAATTACTTTTCAGGACCAGTACTGGGCTGAAAGATACAGCACTGAGGTCTCTCCTTATAACAGGTGAGTAAATCGGAATTCGTATTTCGGCTGATTTTACAGGAATATTTGTATGTTTCAAAAATCAACACTTAGAAACTTTTTCAGCAAAAAGCAGGCAATGATATCCTATGGAAGGAAATTCAAGTTACTGGTAAGTACGGTTAAAATTACTTTTGAGGATCAGTACTGGGCTGAAAGATGCAGCACTGAGGTCTCTCCTGATAACAGGTGAGTAAATCGGAATTCGTATTTCGGCTGATTTTAGAGGAATATTTTAAAGTTCCAAAACTCCACACTTAGAAGAATTTCCAAGTGAAACCAGTCAATGTTAGCCTATGAAGGAAATTCAAGTTACCGGTAAGTACGGTTAAAATTACTTTTCAGGACCAGTACTGGGCTGAAAGATGCAGCACTGAGGTCTCTCCTGATAACAGGTGAGTAAATCGGAATTCGTATTTCGGCTGATTTTAGAGGAATATTTTAAAGTTCCAAAACTCCACACTTAGAAGAATTTCCAAGTGAAACCAGTCAATGTTAGCCTATGGAAGGAAATTCAAGTTACTGGTAAGTATGGTTAGAATTACTTTTCAGGACCAGTACTGGGCTGAAAGATACAGCACTGAGGTCTCTCCTGATAACAGGTGAGTAAATCGGAATTCGTATTTCGGCTGATTTTAGAGGAATATTTGCACAATGGTGAAGGGAGGGGCGGAGCCTGAGGTGACATCTGTGCAAACGCGCCCCGTTGCGCGTTTTAAGTTGGGGGATTAAGTCCCCTTGAATCCTGAGGGTCCCTAGGGGCCAACTAGCCCACCAGGAACCTCCAATATGCGCCAGGGGCTGCGTTGCAGAGACGTGTAGAGAGGCCACACCCCTTTTACACCTCTCTGCAACGCAGCTCTGTGGCGCTTTCTGGACGTACCTGTTGGGCTAGTTGGCCCTCAGGGACCCTCAGGATTGAAGAGGATTTAATTCCCCATCTTAAAACGCGCCACGGGGCCTGTTTGCACACATGTCACCTGAAGCCCCGCCCCCTCCCTTCACCACTGTGCAAACGCGCCCGTGGCGCGTTTTAAGTTGGGGGATTAAGTCCCCTTGAATCCTGAGGGTCCCCGGAGTCCAACTAGCCCACCATATACCTCCAAAAGCGCCACAGAGCTGCGTTGCAGAGAGTGTAAAAGGGGTGTGGCCTCTCTACACGTCTCTACACGTCTCTGCAACGTTTGCAGAGTGGTGAAGGAAGGGGGCGGGGCCTGCGGGCCCGATCGTTTTTTTTTTTATCCCTGAAGGGGGCTGTGTGGCCCCCCTTCCTTTTTTCTCTTTTGGGCCCTGGGGACCCCATCCCCCAGGGCCTTACCCTTTTTAAAATTACAAAAAAAAACGGGAAGGGGGCCGCGTGGCCCCCTTCCCTGGGCCTGTATTGGCCCCGGGGACCCCATCCCCCGGGCATGGCCTCTATATTTATTATTTTGAGGGGGCAGCGTGGCCCCCTCCTCTGGCCATTTAAGGCCCCGGGGACCCCATCCCCGGGCCGGCCTTTCGATTTTTTTTTCATTTTTTTTTCTCTTTTTTGGAGAGGGGGCCGCGTGGCCCCCTCCCGAGCCACTACTTGCCCCGGGGACCCCATCCCCCGGGGCTGGCCCTCTCCGTTGGGGACTGTGGGGGTCCCCAATCCCCCACAGTCCCGCCGGCTCCCCACGTCCCTTGGGAGCCGGCATTGCTGTTCCACATGGGAGCAGCTGACATGCTGCTCACCATGTGGAAAAGCAATCGCTTTGGATATTGGAAGAGAGAGCAGGTTTCCTGCTCTCTCTTCCAATATCCAAGCAGTTTGCTATGGCAGGACGGGAGCCGCGAGGCTCCCGTCCTGCCATAGCAAACTACAGTGTCCCGGGGTAGGCACCCCGGGACACTGCAGGAGCCGGCCCTGGGGGTGGTGGTCCCCAGGGCCATCAAGGACTCCAGGAGAGGGGCCGCGCGGCCCCCTCCCATTCAGTACACAGCCCCGGGGAGGTGGTGGTCCCCGGGGCTCTGGGGGTCCGTAACGGAACCCCATATTAAAATGTTTAGTGCCCCGGGAGGTGGCGGTCCCGGGCGTGTGGGGGGCTGGAGCCCCCCACACTGGTTTAATTTTTAATTTAAAAAGCCCCGGGAGGTGGTGGTCCCCGGGCTGCGGGAGGGCTCAGAGCCCTCCCGCACCATTTTTAAAAAGCCCCGGGGGTTGCGGTCCCCGGGCTTGGGGCCCTTGAGGCCCCCACACATTAAATTATCCCCCCCACCATGCCCCCGGGACTTGGGCCACTCGGGGCCAATTAACATCGAAGCGCGGAGACCGCGCTCGATTTTTTTTTTCGGCAGCATTCGCGCACCCTGAGCGCATCCTGCCGATTTTTAAAAAAAAAATGCTTTTTTGCCCAGGGGTCCTTGTGGGACCCCCTGAGCAGGCCTAGGGGTTAGGGTGTTTCTACCCTGCCCCCTTTGTGCGTTTGCGCACTTGTTTCTTTTTTTTCTCGGCGGGATACGCGCACCCTAAGCGCATCCCGCCGATTTAAAAAAAAAAATCTTTTTCTGCCCAGGGGTCCTTGTGGGACCCCTGAGCAGACCTAGGGGTCAGGGTGTTTCTACCCTGCCCCCTTTTGCGCTTTGCGCACTTGTTTCTGTCCCTCGGTTCTACCGAGGATAAAATGGCTGCCAACACTTCTTGATTTGGAGTGTTGACAGCCAATTAGCATGCAGCTCGTGATCGGGAGGGTACGCGGATCCGACGCGCCCATAGATATATATGTGATTTTAATTGTGAATTTCTCAGGAACTACTGAACGGATTTACACCATTTTAGCAAAAGGCACCAGTCTGAACCAAGGGCTACCTCTTTGCCAAATTTGGGGTAATTCCGTTCAGCAGTTCGGGCTGTAGCTGCGACTAAAGGTTCCTATGGAAAAATGAATGGGGAAAACGCGTTTTGGGACCCCCTTTTTCTCGGCCCCGCTTGACGTATCACCCCGAGACTTTCAGGGTAGGAGCGGACCGGAGCGCCCCAACAAGTTGGAAGCTTTCGCGAAGATTCGTCAACCGACGCCAACGTTATTGCAAATAGAATGTCGCAGATTTCCTATGGATAATAGGTTGTAACTATAACTATCTACTGGCGACCGCCAGTAGATAATATATATATATATATATATACACATATATTCCTCACATTGGTTCCATGATGCCTTTGTTCCCATTGATGCAAGGGAGGAAATAAATCCAAGTGCGGTAAATCTCGACAGGAGTGCGGCCCGTTTTTCCTTCCTCAACCAGAGGAGGAGTGTGTATGATATATACACATATATATATATCAAAGCAAACAGTTCCCCTTACAGTGAGATGCACCCGCTGGTCGGTATCCTGCTGTTACCACACAAGCATCTCAAGCTTGGACACCACCTGCCTGTTATTGTGGCCAATGCGTTTCGGGCTTGGCACCCTTCTTCCTGGGCCATAGTCACAAAGAACGGCTCGCTCCGACTGCAAGAATGTTCCCTCCTTTTATTGACTAATGCCACTCAGGTGAGTAAAACAATGCATCATGGGTCTTGCAGTGAATTTTACTACCCACGTGGGTTGCTGCCGTTCAAAGTATTTGAAAAAAACAAAATTGCAGGTTTTCAAATGTCCAGCTCCGATTTGCTTGAAAATTCCACAGCGCCAACCTGCTCCGCTCCTCGATGCCCCAATAAACAGCTCCGGACCCCCAACGATATCGGAGCGATCCGTTCTTTGTGACTACGGCCCAGGAAGAAGGGCGCCAAGCCCGAAACGCGTTGGGCACAATAACAGGGAGGTGGTGTCCAAGCTTGAGATGCTTGTGTGGTAACAGCAGGATACCGACCAGCGGGTGCATCTCACCGTAAGGGGAACTGTTTGCTTTGATATATATATATATATATATATATATATATGTGCTACAAACCAGGCACACCTATCCGTGAAAAAAAATTATAATATATTGACAGGGTAGCGGTACGGGTGGCCTGGAGGCTGCCTTGTAAACGGCTTCAGCAGTGCTCACGCTCCTTCTTTTTAAAGAACTTTTTGCTTTAAGTTGCTCTGTGGCAGGCATCCCACTTGGGAGTTACTTACCTTAATGGACTACTTGTCCCACAATGCTTTTTGGCTCACTTGAGACAGACTTCCTGTTGGTATAAATAAATGAAATAAAAGTTGGACTTTGTGTAGCCCTAATGCCTGCCGCATTGTCTCTTTGATGATCCATGAGGAAGGGATTGTTCCCGAAACGCGTCGGATCAGCGCACAAGAGGGGGCGATGCTGATCATTGCTAGCCTGACAAGAGCCTTTATCCTATCTGCCTGTGAGTGCCGGCCACGTGGGTAACTCTTTGTTTCATATATATATATATATCAAAAGAAACATCCAACTCCAATGAAGAAGAGGCACGTACTCGAGGTAGGTAGGAATAGGGCTCATTTATTGTAATTCGGGTCTTCCTCGACCCCGCATTGGATGAGATACGCGTTTCGGCTGCGCAGCAGCCTTTGTCAATCTATATATATCACACACACATAAACATTAGACTAATTTTTGCGCTGCAAACAGAATCATGAGAAACCTAGTTTGTGAACAAAAAGATTGAACAATGTATTAATTGTGTTACATTGTAGAATGACATATTTCAGTAATACAAAATCTTCGTGTTAAAGCCATTCAGAGTGTAATGTTGACGAGAGGACTCTGGTTAAAAACATTTTCACGATCTTTTAGTAACATTTGGTAATAAAATATTTCATGTCGGGCATTTTTGTAGGAAATGGGTCGGAATAAATGAAAATATTTTTTTAAATATTAATTTGGTGGTCAGTAATAGTAAAATGTGCTCCAGCCTCTCACTTTTTGGGAAAAGTAATTTTAAATAAGAAATATAGGGGCATATTAGCAAGACTGGCGATAAAATTATCGCCGTTTTAGCGGCAGTTTCTGCCGCTAAAACGGCGATAATTTTATCGCCAGTCTTGCTAATATGCCCCCCAATTTTAAGCATTATTTTCCGGTTTCCTCCAGTCCCCTCACAGGCAGTAGAAAGAATCTATGCCTTTAATTTTTGTTCTTATTGTGTATTACGCGTTCTTTTCATGACCCCTAATCAAAAATAGAGAGGCCCGAGACCCCACTGCGGATTCTAATTGTCAAATAAATGTTGACATCTAGCCAGCGCAGAAAGCGAATGGAATGTAAGTGCTGTTACTGATGCAACTGGGGGAAACATCCGGTATCCAGGGTAACAGTGACATCTGTTTCAAGAAAACCTACGCAAGCAGAGTGCTTCACTTGTTAGTGTATTTCTTTTCAGGATGAAAAGGAAGTACAATGTCTGCTTATTGCAAACATGACGTTAGCCACAGAGACATGGCTGCATCATTACTTATTTGGTGATCATCCATCGGATGACAGTTTTACACATTTTTTCTAATTACCTATATGACCTCCAACAAAAAGTGCATACACGTATAGTGGTATAAGTTAGTCCATCCATTTAATGTACATACAACAAATGCAGTAATCTGATAAATCCATCATACAAGTGCATTTTCTATACAAGTTCTCTGACTATTGTTTTCCACACACGTCGTTACAATGAATGACAGTTTCTAACACAACCCTTGAGAAATGAATAGCTGAGTGCAATCCTCCAAAATTTGGAAGAGCAAGGAAAGAAAGCCGACTTTTAGAACATATAGGGGCATATCATCAAGGTCATGCGATAATTATCGCTCAGCGCTCTTAGCGCGAGGATAATTATCGCCGGCCAACTCTGAATTTTATCACGGAGATAGCGTGCTATCAGCAACGCTTATCTCCAAAGCGATAAGATTCAGAGCGCAAGCTGCCAATTGTGCGATTATCGCTGGAAATACAGCGATAATGGCACAAGGTTTGGCGATAGCTTGCTGATAGGGCTTACATAGGATATCATGGCTAAGTCAGTCTTGAAGCAGGTGTAAGGAAAGTAGCGATAACTATGGTTATCGCTACTTTTCTTATCGCTCTGCTTGTTTGCGTGCAGCTTGATAATTGGAGAAATGTCGGTTAGCGACATTTCTCCAGTTATTTTAGCACGGAACGCCCACTTTGCATCTCATTAGAGATGCAAAGATGGGCGTTGGGGGAAAGGGCGATAATGCAAGGATTCACGCGATAGCGTGACCTTGCTGGTTAGGAGATTAAATTATCGCCGCTTTCCGTCAGAAAACGGACGCTAAAGCGGCGATAATTTTATCTCCGGGGCTTGATGATATGCCCCTTGCATTTTCCACTTACTCAGCCCTATTCTATCTGTGAGCTATATGTAGTCTGGTCCAGGTAGATAATTCTCTAGCTTCTTTTCACTATGGCAAAACTTAAATACTAGCAATTAGGACCAGGATACACAGGAAATATATCTACATATATGTACCATGCTTGGCTATTTCTTTTAAAACGTGTTTTCATGTTTCCTGTTGTCGCTATAACCGTAATATTTGATACTATTTTAGCCATCACCAAGATCTGGATCAGGTCGGGCCGAGCGCGACTTTTAAAGCATTTTAAAATTTTGTCTGCCTAACTTTGCCTAATTTTGCACTTGGGGAGAAGTGGGGGCTTTAAAAATTTGACAACATTCATTTTAAAATTTGGGGGCATATTAGCAAGAAGAGGCGATAATCATCGCTAACCCTGCTTAGCGTGATTTATTTTATCGCCGGCTATCGCTGGAATATATCGCCACGCTAACGCTGTATTAGCAACGAATAGCGCTATGGCGATGAATATTCCAGCGATAGCGGGGGAAATGGGCCAACATCGCTGAAAAACCAGCGATTTTGCATGGAGAAGGGAGAACACCTTGCTGATACGACCCTGTGGTCGTATCAGCATAATCCACCCCCCCATGTTAGGTATGGCTAACACCTGCCAATTGCAGGTGTTAAATAAATGGCGATGACCCCGGTTAGCGCGACTTTTCACGTCGCTAACTGGGGCCATGGCCACCTTGCTAATAGGCGATAGGCCTGTTAGCGGGTGTTTCCCAGGTTTGTTCGTCGGGAACGCCCACTTTGCATGTCATTAGCGATAAATATCGCTGACATGCAAAGCGGTAAAAAACGGGCGCTAATGCCCGCAAACTGTCGCTAACTGCTGTTAGAGACAGTTTGCTGATAGGGCGATATGAATATCGCCGCTTTAGCGGCAAAAAGTGCCGCTAAAGCGGCGATAGTGCCCTTGCTAATATGCCCCTAGGTGCTTTGGGTACGTGTAGAAGTTGAATTTGACTGTGTACTCGGTGAGGGAGCAGTGTTGTTGCTAGTCCTCTTTCTTCTTGTGAGGACGTGTGACTACGAGAGGAGCCAGATTACAATCGACACCAGCACTCTCTAGTCTAGTGTTTAGAGGAGGAGACAAGCCCCTCCTATAAGAAGATGGCTGCTGCACGGATGTGACAAAGGCGCACCAAAGGCAAGCCCATCTGCGCCGGTCCGCACCCCGACCACGGCCAGTGCCAGCCACCATGCCGGTGTTACTCCAGAAGCAAGTCCAAGAATTACTTACACCTCAGCTGAACTACAAGGTCTGAGGGCTACGGTGGTTTAAAAGACAGCACTATTACCCACACCACATTAAAAGCCAGCTTGATTAATGTGCGTTTGATGCATAAACATGCACTGGATATTTATAACCTCTTAGAGGATTTCCAACTTGATACCCTCTTCCTCCATCTTCCATATTTGGTTGAGGGAGGACTCCTGCCCCGACCTACAGCTCACGATCTCTGAAGGTTATACTTGTGTCCAGGAAGATAGGATATTCAAATGCGGGGGGAGGCGAGGTGGGAGGGACTAGCAATAGTATTTAAAAAAAATAATCTCAAATGCAGCACCTTTCAGTTGGACGAACTGAGGGACGAAGAATCCCCCACTGCCCAATGCCCCTTCTCAGGGGTACTAATGTACTGCCCCCCAGGACATGCAGGGGACTTCATTACTTCACAAGCCCAGATAATCACACCTAAGACCATTAGCTATGCCAACTTTATAGTGTAGGTGACTTTAATATCCCGATGGACAATACAGAGGTCCCTCAGGTCAAGAGATTTTTAGAAACATTAGCTGTTCCTAACCTTGCGGTAACCCCCACAGGCCCAATGCACAGGGGTGGGCATGCCATAGATGGGATAATGTCCAATATTGTGGCCCAGTTGGATACTCTGAGTCAAGTAGTCTGGTATGACCATTATTAATTCCCTTTTCGCAGATCTTACCTTTACTTAAAGAGAGCAAGGTTGCCATGCAAGTTTCCACAATACAACCCTGGAATAAAATAATGATTTCTGATTTCCAAGAGGCTTTAATTTCTTCCAAACCGGTGCTCACAGGGGAGTTCATGAGGGATGAAAGCTCAATCAGTAAATGGCTCAGGGAGGCAGCTGAGGTGTTGGCGCCAGAAATAACCACCCGAAAGTGCAAATAATCGCGTTTGGCCCGCTGGTTCTCACATGATCTTGCTTTAGACAGAACAGCCAGCAAAGTTAGAAAGACAGTGGAGATGACATTGCAAAGAGGAAGATAAGGTGTTATATAAAAAGGCCCTTAACCCCTTTGCTGCTAGGCCTTTTCCCCCTGTGCTAAGCCTTTTTTTGGTTATTTGAGGTAGTTTGCGCTTGGGCTCCCATACCTTTTTGTCCACATAAGGTATCCACACCAAATTTGTGTCTTTTTTTTCCAACATCCTGGGGATTCTAAAGGTACACAGGGTTTATGGATTCCCTAGAGGGGACTGAGAAATTAGCCAAAATACAGCAAACTTTGGATTTTGGGAGAAAAATGGGAAAAAAGTGCTGGAGAAGAAAGTGTCTGTTTTTTCCCCTGCAAATGGTATCAATAAAGGGTTTGAGGTGCTAAAATAACCATCTTCTCAGCTTTCAGGAACAGGCAGACTTTTGTCAGAAAACCACATTTTTTCTACACAGTTTTGGCATTTTTTACTGGGACATAGCCTATTTTTTGTGGGTGGTAGACAATTTGTGCCGGCACAGTGATACCACACAGAAATGTAAGGAAAATGTAATTTTTTAGCTAAATTTGAGGTTTGCAGGGGATTCTAGGTAGGAAAACATTGGGGGATCCAACAAGCCACACCTCCCTGGACTCCCCTAGGTGTCTTGTTTGCAGAAATGTCTGGGTTTGATAGGTTTCCCTACATGGCCACTGAGCCCGGTACCTAAAACGCAGGTGCCCCCCCTGCAAAACCAGGTCTTTTTGTGATTGATAATTTTGATATCCCCACAATAAGTTTTAGGCCCTTCCCTGTCGCGGGCACTTGGCCCACCTACACAAGTGAGGTAGCATTTTGTATTGCGAGACCTCGGGAATGATGGGTCGTAGGAAATTTGTGCTGGCCCAGTGATCCCACAGCTTTCCCACACAAAAATGAGGAGAAAATTAGATTTTTTAATCCAAATTTGAGGTTTGCAGGGGATTCTGGGTACAAAAACATTGAGCAATCCATTCAAGCCACACCACCCTGGACTCCCCCTGGTGTATAGTTTTCAGAACAGTCTGGGTTTGGTAGGTTTCTCTAGATGGCTGCCGAGCCTGGGACCGAAAACACAGGTGACCCCCTCACAAAAACCAGGTAGTTTTGTGATCGATAATTTTGATGCCTCCACAATACGTTTTGGGCCGTTCCCTGTCACGGGCACTTGGCCCACCCACACAAGTGAGGTAGCATTTTTATCTGGAGAACTGGGGGAACACTGGATGGTAGGAAATTTGTGCCAGCCCTGTGATCCCGCAGCTTTCCAATACAGAAATGTGAGGAAAATGTGACTTTTTAGCAACATTTGAGGTTTGCAGAGGATTCTGGGTAAGAAAACGCTGGTAGATCCACACAATTCACACCACCAGCCAAGCGACAGCCCATGCACACTGCAAGCCAAGTGCCATCCACGCACACCACCAGCCAAGCACCACCCACGCATACCACAAGCCAAGCACCAGCCACGCACACTGCCAGCCAAGCACCATCCACGCACACCGCTAGCCAAACTTCATCCACGCACACCGCCAGCCAAGTGCCAGTCCATGCACACTGCCAGCCAAGCACCCATCCACACACACCACCAGGGAAGCTCCAGTCTTCACACACCGCCACCAAGCACTAGTCCCCACAAACCACCAGCCAAGCACAAGTCCACACACACTGCCAGCAAAATGGCAGTACAAACAGAGCCAGCCAATCACTAGTGCTCGCAGACCATCAGCCGAACTCAAGTTCACAGAAACTTTACCTGGTATCTAGTGGTTTTGTGCCCTCTTTGGGGGCAGTTGAGCCTAAAAATATTGCTGATCTGGGGGGCAGATCGGGTGTAATAACCACCATCTGCCCCTGGGGGGCAGAAAGACTGTGCCCATTTTTTGGGTGGGGTGGGGCTATCGGCATGCCTATTCTGGGCAATCCCTACCTCTGCACAAAGGAAATAATCAGGGCTGTTGCCCATATCTGCCCCCCAGGGGGCAGAAAGACTGCTCATTTTTTGGGGTGATGTTGGGGGCATTGGCATGCCCATTCTGGGCGGGTCCCACCTTTGCACAAATAAGTGCATAGTGGGCTATCCGTACCCCTGGGGGCAGATCGGGGGCTATTGCCTCATATGCCACCCATGGGGGCAGAAAGACTGTGCCCATTTTTTGGGGGGGCATTGGCATACCCATTCTGTGCCACTCCCACCCAAAACTAGGAAACAAAATAGTCCCTGGTGCCTAGTGGGGGGGCAAATTGGGGGCCAGTGGGTCAGAAAGACTGTGCTCTTTTGGTTGGGGGGCATTGGCATGCCCATTGTGGGCAGCCCCCACCCTTAAACAAAGAAAAAAATAGTCCCTGGTGCCTAGTGGGCTGTCTGCTTTCCCTGGGAAACAGATCGGGGCTATTGCCTCATCTGCTCCCTAAGGGAGGCAGAAATACTTTGGTCCCCATTTATGTGGAGTGGTGGCATGGCCATGCCCATTGTAGGCAGCCCCAACCCCTCTTTCTTAAAAAAAAATCCCTGGTGTCTAGTGGGCTTTTTGCTCCCTGGGGCAGATTGGGGGAAATAACCCCCATCTGCCCCCAGGGGGGCAGAAAGACTGTCCCTTTGTGTTTAGGGGTGGAGGGGCATTGGCGTGCCCATTTTGGGAAACCTCCACCCCTGCGTATTCAATAAAAATAATTCCTTGTGCCTAGTGGGCTTTTTTAACCTCGGGGGGGAGAAGATTTGGCGCTATTGCCCCCATCTGCCCTCCCAAGGGGGGCACAAACACTGAACATGCCCAAAAATGTTTGGGGGGATCAAAGGTCCTTGACCAAGCGGCTGCTCCTCCCTCCCTTGTGTCTAGTTGTGGATCCTTGCTTGGGGAACGCCCTCCTGCGGCGATCCCCAAGTAGGGATCCACTAGGGAAGGGTGCCATTGGAAAGGGCAGATTCTCCCCTTTCCAATGATACCTTTCACTCTCACTTTCAATGTAATGACGTCAGCAAGCCATGCACATCAATCGTCATAACATTGAGAAATTAAATGCCTTAGACAGCTGAAGAAGCTCTTCCCCAGCACCCGAGGCTTAAAAACGAAAAAGGACATCCTCTGCTGTAAACAGCAGAGCGATTTCCTGGTGTGCCGAGGATGGAACAGCTCTGCATGCCGTACCATGTGAGTAAGCCTTTCTCTTCCTGAGACCCAAAAGCGATAAGAAAAAAAGGAATTTACAGGAACATTAAAAAGAGGAAAAGTGAAACAATAACATTTGTTGTTAGATCAGCTGGTGAAGCCAGCACATGTGAGGCTGCAGAGTTGAGGTGAATCAGTAATCTGTATTTGTCAGGGGTCTGTAACCCGCACAATCCCTCTGAGTGTGGGAGCTGTAAATTGGGCCCCAGCTGAGGGTGCACAGCCTCCAAAAGCGGAATCCATGAAAAGGCCCACACTGAGGGAAACCACCTCCAGCCCCAAAGGACATTCTCAGAGGAGTCCCTGGACAAGCCAAGCAGGAGTGGACCTGGCTCTTACATTAGAAAAGGACATGCAGTGGTACTTTGAATGCACCTGCCTTGGACCGCGGACCACACCACGGGCGCGGCCTTTGTAGGAGATGTATGCCAAGAATGTGTAGAGCGCCAATGGCCAATCACTGCATGGCTTCACAATAAAGCCATACAGTGATTTCCATACAGTGATTGGTCATGCTTCATGGACAGGACCCTCCTACCCCCTTGCTGCCTTATGTGCAGACCACTGCACCAGAGGCTTGGGCAGACAAACTCACCGCTCATTAAGAGACCAGGGGGCTGCAACTGTGATTCCACCAGCTCACTAATTGGGCAGGTGGAGACTCCTTGATGGAGGCCTATAGTGGGCATGTCGGACTGGCCAGAGAAAGGCAGCCGTCACATCTGACATGAGCACTTTGTGAGCCCAGGTGCACTGAGCATGGTGCTGCTGTCAATATTTTTAAGCCTGACCCCCGCAGGCCCGCACTGGCATATTTTCAAATTTAACACACTAGCTAACAAATGCAAATAGCAGGTGTGGTTGACTTTTGCAAAATATTACCTTATCCTAACTACTGTACCTTTCAAACATTTTTCTATAACCAATCAGAAAGATGCTTGTTCAGCAAAGTAACATGCATCGTATTTTTTGAGTACACAATGTTTATGTGCAACCAATCAGTTATCTGCTTTTTCTAATACAGCATCTTCTCCACCATTTTAGATACCTCTCATTCTATTAATTGACTTACTCAGCTACAGACGTCTTTTGATTCTTTCCACACATCTTTTCAAAATGCTTACAGTATGGATTGTAGGGCACAGCTATGTTTTCTGGAGCAAAAGGTATGCTGAACACAGAGGTATTGACAAAGACCTAGATTTGCAAAATGTGGATATTAAATGGTTTTCACAGACAGGATTAAAGAAGTACCAATTGATGCCTTTGGTTAAAACCTTTTTGCATCTCCAACCCCTGACCTCAAGATTGTGCACTGTGGTGGCAATGGCATACACATTGACAGGGGTAGTATTGGAAATCCTAATGAAGGATACCTTTGCACAACTGATGTTGCTTTTCCCTCACACTGTCTTTGTATACTCTAATATATGCCAAAGACAGAAATGGAAGTTGTCAAATCAATTCTGTCCACAGATTGACAAAGCTAGGACGCATGTTAATAAAGGTGTTTCTGCTTACCTCAGAGATCATAACATGGGCTCTATCTATAACAACAATCTACGTTTTGACATGCATAACATCTATAGACGTGATGGAGTTCACTTGACAGATGAAGGGAACAGAGTGTTTCTCAACAACCTTAAGCTGTGCATCCGGACTTACATGTATCTTGAACAAAGTCATACTGAACACAACGGCTCTTCTTAGAGGCAACCTATAACCCAACAGTGAATGATATATATTTTTAAACATATATACTCTTTCTAAATATTTCCCGGATTCGCAAACCCATCGCGAATCCGCAAAACAAAAGCATAAATTCAAGTACTACAACACATTTCACTTTTCAACTTTAACTTTTAATTTATATTTTTTGATATTATTTCTAACTCTGTCAATTTTAATGTGATTATTAACTTCAATCTCACTAGCTCTATAAAAAAGTTCACAACTGCAACGCTACCTTCTGAATTGTATACTATTTAATTATTTATTTAAGGTCGATCCGCTAATCCACCGCAACATTACACTGGGAGGCCGCGCTGCAATAGGGTTGTGACTCCTACAACAAAAGAAAACAAAATAATTAATGCCCCCCAGTTCCATAGGCCCATTTTGGCCCCGGGGACCCCATCCCCCGCGGCCAGACCATTTCATTTATAATTTTTTATTTTTAAGGAGGGGGGTCGCGCTGTCCCCCTCCCGGCTATTTTCTGTCCCGGGGACCCCATCCCCCGGGGCATGGCCCTCTGTTTGGGGACCGCGGTCCCAGCCAGATCCCGCCTCCTGCGGGAGCCGGCATGCCTTTTTACCCCCAGGGAGCTGCATGTCAGGAGGTAAAAAGCAAAGTGCTCCACTGTGAACAAGTGAAACCAAAATGCTCTCACCTGTTCACAGTGGAGCACTTGTTTGCTATGGGATGGCGGGAGCACTGCTCCCACCATCCTATAGCAAACTGCAATGTCCTGGGGGTGGGCACCCAGGGACATTGCTGGACCCCTGTGGGGTGGCTGTTCCCAGGGCCATGGAGGGCTCCACGAGTGGGTCTGCGCGGCCCCCCACCAAATATTTTAAAGCCTCGGGAAGGTGGTGCTCCCCTGGGCCGGGGGTCCGCAACGGACCCCGCATTTAATTTATGTATGCCCCAGGGAGGTGGTGGTCCCTGGGGCAATGTGGGGGGGCTCGAGCCCCCCACACTTCATTTTTTTTAGCATAGCCCCGGGTAGGTGGAGGTCCCTGGGGCTGCAGGGGCACGTGGCCCCGCCGCATTTAATAACTATAGCCCCGGGGAGGTGGCGGTCCCCAGGGCTTTGTGGGGAGGGGCAGGAGCCCTCCATGCATTTTTTAAGAATAAAGCTTTGGGGAGGTGGCGGTCCCCCGCATCATAATTTTGCATTGCCCCCGGGACCTAGCCTACCCAGGGGCATAAAAGAAACAAAGCGTGGGAAACCGCACTTTGTTTTTTTTTTATTGTCAGTGGGATTCGCGCACCCAGTGCGAATCCCACTGAAAATTTTAAAAAAATGTTTTTTTTGGCCCTCGCAGGCCTAGGGGGTCAGGGTGTTTCTACCCTGCCCCTTTTTCTTATTTTTTTACTGTTTTTCTTGTGACTCAGTTTAACTGAGTCACAAGATGGCTGCCAACAATTCCTGGTTGTAATTGTTGGCAGCCAATCAGATCTCATGCTCGAGATCGGGAGGGTTCGCGGATCCTGCTCGCTCACATATAGATATCTGCAAATATTTAAATTTCTCAGAAACTATTAAACTGATTTACACCATTTAACAAAAAGAGTGCACTCTGGACCAAGAGCTACCTTTCTGCCAAATTTGGTGTAATTCCGTTCAGCAGTTCGGGCTGTAGCTGTGTCAACAGTTTCCTATGGAAATTAACATGGAGAAAAAACGTTTTGGGACCCCCGCTTTTTCTCGGCCCCCGCTTGATGAATCACACTGAAACTTTCAACACAGCAGCTGAAGTGAGTGGGCCATTAGTTTTGAAAATTTAGCGAAGATTCGTCAAACGGCGGCAAAGATATTGGAAAAGAAAAATTGCTTTTTGAATAGAAACAAGGTCCCAACTATAACTACCTACTGGCGACCGCCAGTGGGTAATATATATATATATATATATATATATATTCACTGAAAAAACCATAGGTTTCAGGCACGTTATAGTTAGAAATTAGCATTTAAAAACCTTTGAAATTCACTGAAAAACCATAGGTTTCAGGCACGTTATAGTTAGAAATTAGCATTTAAAAAACTTTGAAATTCACTGAAAAAACCATAGGTTTCAGACACGTTATAGTTATAAATTAGCATTTAAAAAACCTTTGAAATTCACTGAAAAAACCATAGGTTTTAGGGACAGTTATAGTTAGTTGGACATTGCACTCGTACAAAACCCGTGAAATTCCCCTGTTATAGTTAGTTCAGCTAACTATAACTCACGCCCCGCAATGCACTGCTGATGACGTCACATATTACATCACTCATGACATGGTCAGTGACATCACTGATGACATCACTGATGACATCTCAAATGACATCACTGATGACATCATCCAGTGACTGTGTGTTTCTGTAAAGTTTAAATATGTTTAATATATATAGGGAAAGGGGTATTGAAGAATGAGTGGGTGTATAAGTGTCTGAATGGATGATTTAGTACGTGAGTGACTGACTCTACAAGTGAGTGATTAAACGTATCTTACTGAATGCATGGGTTAGTGACTAAACTGTGTGAATGTCTGTATCCGTCTGTTTGTTGGTGTGTAAGTGGATGCATGTATTTGGGAATAGCTACATGAGTGTCTATATGGGTTATTGATTGGTTCTCTGAGTATCTGTATGGCTGCCTGAGTGTTTGTGTGGGTGGGGTGTGTGTGACTCTATACATAGTTGTGTGAGTGGGTGATTCACTGGGTGCATGATTTCAAGAGTGCATCTGTGATGGACTGCTTGGGTGGGTGAGTGTGTGTATGGGTGTGTTAGTGAGTGAATGTATATCTCAGTGGTACATGTGCGAGTAACTACATATGTAAAAGGCAGTATATATGTGTGTTAGAGTATTTAAATGGCTATAAGTGAGAGTGTGTTATTGTGAGAGTGGCTGTATGGATGCGTGTGTGCTTGTATCAGTTATTGTATAAGAGCGTAAGAATGTGCTAGTATTTGTATGAGTAAGTGAGCTGGTGTGTGTATAACTGTATAGGTGAGTAAATGGGTGTGTGATTAATTTTTTGCATGACTGACTAGGTGTGTGAGTACCTCTATGGATGAGTGGACATGTGTGAGTGTTTATATAGGTGTATGAGTGCATATGATAGTCCTGTACTGAGTGACTGTAAGTATGAGTGACTGTACAGGTGAGTGAGTGGATGTGTGTGTAGACCTAAGAATCAGTGAGTGGGTATGTAGTTTTTGGTGTTGGAGTGTCTATGGTTTTGAGAATGGCAGTCTGTAATTTAGAGTGGGTGTATCAAAAGTTATATTAGGGTGTGAGAAGATGCATGAAATTATCACATGGATGATGTCATCAGTGATGTCATCAGTGATGTCATCAGTGATGTCACTGACCATGTCATGAGTGATGTAATATGTGACGTCATCAGCAGTGCATTGCGGGGCGCGAGTTATAGTTAGCTGAACTAACTATAACAGGGGAATTTCACGGGTTTTGTACGAGTGCAATGTCCAACTAACTATAACTGTCCCTGAAAACCTATGGTTTTTTCAGTGAATTTCAAAGGTTTTTTAAATGCTAATTTATAACTATAACGTGTCTGAAACCTATGGTTTTTTCAGTGAATTTCAAAGTTTTTTTAAATGCTAATTTCTAACTATAACGTGCCTGAAACCTATGGTTTTTTCAGTGAATTTCAAAGGTTTTTTAAATGCTAATTTCTAACTATAACGTGCCTGAAACCTATGGTTTTTTCAGTGAATTTCAAAGGTTTTTAAATGCTAATTTCTAACTATAACGTGCCTGAAAACTATGATTTTTTAAGTGAATTTCAAAGGTTTTTAAATGCTAGTTTCTAACTATGCCAACAGAGGTAGGACATGTGAAGAAAGAAGAAAAAACGCACAGAAAGAAGCAAAAGATGTGCAGAAAGAACCAAAAGAGGAGCAGAAAGAGGCCTTGTTGCAAAATCATCCTGTGCCCACAACTTTTTCAGACGGGTACTGGTGGTAACTGACTCTGACTAACCAGAGCCAGTGCACGTTTGCACAGTGGTGAAGGGAGGGGGGGCCTGAGGTGACATGTGTGCAAAGGCACCCCGTGGCGCATTTTAAGTTGCGGGATTAAGTCCCCTTGAATCCTGAGGGTCCCTGGGGTCCAACTAGCCCCCAGGTACCTACAGTTAGGACCACAGAGCTGAGTTGCAGAGAGGCGTTCCGAGGCCACGCACCTTTTTCACCTCTCTGCAACGCACCTCTGTTGTGCTTACTGAAGGTACCTGGTGGGCTAGTTGGCCCCAGGATTCAAAGGGAATTAACTCCCCAACTTAAAACGCACCACAGGGCGTGTTTGCGCACATGTCACCTGAGGCCCCGCCCCTCCCTTCACCACTGTGCAAACGCGCCCGGTGGCGCGTTTTAAGTTGGGGGATTAGGTCACCTTGAATCCTGAGAGTCCCTGGGGCCCAACCAGCCCACCAGGTACTTCCAGTAAGCACCACAGGCCTGCGTTGCAATGCCTGTAACAAATTGTGCAGTTGTGTTTAGGTAGTGAAGAGGGTCGTGCTGGGGGTAGTGTTTTAGGGTTTAGGGTAGTGCAGTGGTGTTTGTGTAGTGTAGGGGGTCATGCTGGGGGTAGGTTTAGGGTAGTGCAGTGGTGTTTGGGTAGTGTAGGGAGTCGTGCTGGGGGAGTGTTTTAGGGTTTAGGGTAGTACAGTGGTGTTTGGGTAGAGTAGGGGGTCGTGCTGGGGTTAGTGTTTTAGGGTTTTAGGGTTTAGGGTAGTGCAGTGGTGTTTGGGTAGTGTAGGGGATACTGCTGGGGGTAGTGTTTTAGGGTTTAGGGTAGTGCAATGGTGTTTGGGTAGTGTAGGGGGTACTGCTGGGGGTAGTGTTTTAGGGTTTAGGGTAGTGCAGTGGTGTTTGGGTAGCGTAGGGGTACTGCTGGGGGTAGTGTTTTATGGTTTAGGGTAGTGCAGTGGTGTTTGGGTAGTGTAGGGGTTCGTGCTGGGGGTAGTTTTTTAGGGTTTAGGGTAGTGCAGTGGTGTTTGTGTAGTGTAGGAGGTCGTGTTTTAGGGTTTAGGGTAGTGCAGTGGTCTTTGGGTAGTGTAGGAAGTCGTGCGGGGGTATTGTTTTAGAGTTTAGGGTAGTGCAGTGGTCTTTGGGTAGTGTAGGGGGTTGTGCGGGGGGTAGTGTTTTAGGGATTAGGGTAGTGCATTGGTATTTGGGTAGTGTAGGGGGTCATGCGGGGGTAGTGTTTTAGGGTTTAGGGCAGTGCAGTGGTGTTTAGGTAGTGTAGGGGGTCGTGCTGGGGGAGTGTTTTAGGGTTTAGGGCAGTGCAGTGGTGTTCGGGTAGTGTAGGGGGTCGTGCTGGGGGAGTGTTTTAGGGTTTAGGGCAGTGCAGTCGTGTTCAGGTAGTGTAGGGGGTCGTGCTGGGGGAGTATTTTAGGGTTTAGGGTAGTGCAGTGGTGTTCGGGTAGTGTAGGGGTCATGCTGGGGGTAGTGTTCTAGGGTTTAGGGCAGTGCAGTGGTGTTCGGGCAGTGTAGGGGGTCTTGCTGGGGGTGCTGTTTCAGGATTTAGGGCAGTGCAGTGGTGTTTGGGCAGTGTAGGGGGTCGTGCAGGGGTGGTGTTTCAGGGTTTAGGGCAGTGCAGTGGTGTTCGGGCAGTGTAGGGGGTCGTGCAGGGGTGGTGTTTCAGGGTTTAGGGCAGTGGTGTTCGGGCAGAGTAGGGGGTCATGCTGGGGGTGGTGTTTCAGGGTTTGGGGCAGTGCAGTGGTGTTCGAGCAGTAAAGGGGGTCATGCTGGGGGTGGTGTTTCAGGGTTTAGGGCAGTGCAGTGGTGTTCGGGCAGTGTAGGGGCGGTGCAGGGGGTGGTGTTTCAGGGTTTAGGGCAGTGCAGTGTTGTTCGGGCAGTGTAGGGGGTGGTGCAGGGGGTGGTGTTTCAGGGTTTAGGGCAGTGCAGTGGTGTTCGGGCAGTGTAGGGGGTCGTGCAGGGGGTGGTGTTTCAGGGTTTAGGGCAGTGCAGTGGTGTTCGGGCAGTGTAGGGGGCGGTGCAGGGGGTGGTGTTTCAGGGTTTAGGGCAGTACAGTGGTGTTCGGGCATTGTAGGGGGTGGTGCTGGGGCTGGTGTTTCAGGGGTTAGGGCAGTGCAGTGGTGTTCGGGCAGTGTAGGGGGTGGTGCTGGGGCTGGTGTTTCAGGGTTTAGGGCAGTGCAGTGGTGTTCGGGCAGTGTAGGGGGTCGTGCTGGGGCTGGTGTTTCAGGGTTTAGGGCAGTGCAGTGGTGTTCGGGCAGTGTAGGGGATCATGCTGGGGCTGGTGTTTCAGGGTTTAGGGCAGTGCAGTGGTGTTCGGGCAGTGTAGGGGGTCTTGCTGGGGCTGGTGTTTCAGAGTCTAGGGCAATGCAGTGGTGTTCGGGCAGTGTAGGTGGTCTTGCTGGGGCTGGTGTTTCAGGGTTTAGGGCAGTGCAGTGGTGTTTGGGCAGTGTAGGGGGTCGTGCTGGGGGTGGTGTTTCAGGGTTTAGGGCAGTGCAGTGGTGTTCGGGCAGTGTAGGGGGTCGTGCTGGGGCTAGTGTTTCAGGGTTTAGGGCAGAGCAATGGTGCTCAGGCAGTGTAGGGGGTTGTGCTGGGGGTGATGTTTCAGGGTTTAGGGCAGTGCAGTGGTGTTAGGGCAGTGTAGGGGGTCGTGCTGGGGGTGGTGTTTCAGGGTTTAGGGCAGTGCAGTGGTGTTCCGGCAGTGTAGGGGGTCGTGCAGGGGGTGGTGTTTCAGGGTTTAGTGCAGTGGTGTTCGGGCAGTGTAGGGGGTCGTGCTGGGGTGGTGTTTCAGGGTTTAGGGCAGTGCAGTGGTGTTCGGGCAGTGTAGGGTGTCGTGCTGAGGGGTGGTGTTTCAGGGTTTAGGGCAGAGCAGTAGTGTTTGGGCAGTGTAGGGGGTCGTGCAGGGGGTGGTGTTTCAGGGTTTAGGGCAGTGCAGTGGTGTTTGGCTAGTGTAGGTAGTCTTGCTGGGGGTGGTGTTTCAGGGTTTAGGGCAGTGCAGTAGTTTTCGGGCAGTGTAGGCGGTCGTGCTGGGGCTGGTGTTTCAGGGTTTAGGGCAGTGCAGTGGTGTTAGGGCAGTGTACGGGGTTGTGCTGGGGCTGGTGTTTCAGGGTTTAGGGCAGTGCAGTGGTGTGCGGGCAGTGTACGGGGTCGTGCTGGGGCTGGTGTTTCAGGGTTTAGGGCAGTGCAGTGGTGTTCGGGCAGTGTAGGGGGTCATGCTGAGGGTGGTGTTTCAGGGTTTAGGGCAGTGCAGTGGTGTTCGGGCAGTGTAGGGGGTCGTGCTGGGGCTGGTGTTTCAGGGTTTAGGGCAGTGCAGTGGTGTTCGGGCAGTGTAGGGGTCGTGCTGGGGCTGGTGTTTCAGGGTTTTGGGCAGAGCAGTGGTGTTCGGGCAGTGTAGGGGGTCGTGCTGGGGGTGGTGTTTCAGGGTTTAGGGCAGTGCAGTGGTGTTCGGGCAGTGTAGGGGGTCTTGCTGGGGGTGGTGTTTCAGGGTTTAGGGCAGTGGTGTTCGGGCAGTGTAGGGGGTCTTGCTGGGGGTGATGTTTCAGGGTTTAGGGCAGTGCAGTGGTGTTCGGGCAGTGTAGGGGGTCTTGATGGGGGTAGTGTTTCAGGGTTTAGGGCGGTGTAGTGGTGTTCGTGCAGTGTAGGGGTCGTGCTGGGGGTGGTGTTTCAGGGTTTAGGGCGGTGCAGTAGTGTTCGGGCAGTGTAGGGGGTCATGCTGGGGGTGGGGTTTCAGGGTTTAGGGCAGTGCAGTGGTGTTCTGGCAGTGTAGGGGGTCATGCTGGGGGTGGGGTTTCAGGGTTTAGGGCAGTACAGTGGTGTTCGGGCAGTGTAGGGGGTCGTGCAGGGGTGGTGTTTCAGGGTTTAGGGCAGTGCAGTGGTGTTCGGGCAGTGTAGGGGGTCGTGCAGGGGTGGTGTTTCAGGGTTTAGGGCAGTGCAGTGGTGTTCGGGCAGTGTAGGGGGTCGTGCTGGGGCTGGTGTTTCAGGGTTTAGGGCAGTGCAGTGGTGTTCGGGCAGTGTAGGGGTCTTGCTGGGGGTGGTGTTTCAGGGTTTAGGGCAGTGGTGTTCGGGCAGTGTAGGGGGCCTTGCTGGGGGTGATGTTTCAGGGTTTAGGGCAGTGCAGTGGTGTTCGGGCAGTGTAGGGGGTCTTGCTGGGGGTAGTGTTTCAGGGTTTAGGGCAGTGCAGTGGTGTTCGTGCAGTATAGGGGGTCGTGCTGGGGATGGTGTTTCTGGGTTTAGGGCAGTGCAGTAGTGTTCGAGCAGTGTAGGGGGTTGTGCAGGGGGTGGTGTTTCAGGGTTTAGTGCAGTGGTGTTCGGGCAGTGTAGGGGGTCGCGCTGGGGGTGGTGTTTCAGGGTTTAGGGCAGTGCAGTGGTGTTCGGGCAGTGTAGGGGGTCATGCACGGGGTGGTGTTTCAGGGTTTAGGGCAGTGCAGTGGTGTTTGGGCAGTGTAGGGTGTTGTGCTGGGGCTGGTGTTTCAGGGTTCAGGGCAGTGCAGTGGTGTTCAGGCAGTGTAGGGGGTCGTGCTGAGGCTGGTGTTTCACGGTTTAGGGCAGTGCAGTGGTGTTCGGGCAGTGTAGGGGGTCGTGCTGGGGCTGGTGTTTCAGGGTTTAGGGCAGTGCAGTGTTGTTCGGGCAGTGTAGGCGGTCGTGCTGGGGCTGGTGTTTCAGGGTTTAGGGCAGTGCAGTGGTGTTCGGGCAGTGTAGGGGGTCATGCTGGGGCTGGTGTTTCAGGGTTTAGGGCAGTGCAGTGGTGCTCGGGCAGTGTAGGGGGACGTGCTGGGGGTGATGTTTCAGGGTTTAGGGTAGTGCAGTGGTGTTCGGGCAGTATAGGGGGTCGTGCAGGGGCTGGTGTTTCAAGGTTTAGGGCAGTGCAGTGGTGTTCGGGCAGTGTAGGGGGTCGTGCTGGGGCTGGTGTTTCAGGGTTTTGGGCAGAGCAGTGGTGTTCGGGCAGTGTAGGGGGTCATGCTGGGGGTAGTGTTTCAGGGTTTAGGGCAGTGCAGTGGTGTTCGGGCAGTGTAGGGGGTCGTGCTGGGGGTGGTGTTTCAGGGTTTAAGTCAGTGGTGTTCGGGCAGTGTAGGGGGTCTTGCTGGGGGTGATGTTTCAGGGTTTAGGGCAGTGCAGTGGTGTTCGGGCAGTGTAGGGGGTCTTGCTGGGGGTAGTGTTTCAGGGTTTAGGGCAGTGCAGTGGTGTTCGGGCAGTGTAGGGGGTCATGCTGGGGGTGGTGTTTCAGGGTTTAGGGCAGTGCAGTGGTGTTTGGGCAGTGTAGGGGGTCGTGAAGGGGGTGGTGTTTCAGGGTTTAGGGCAGTGCAGTGGTGTTCGGGCAGTGTAGGGGGTCGTGCTAGGGGTGGTGTTTCAGGGTTTAGGGCAGTGCAGTGGTGTTCGGGCAGTGTAGGGGGTCATGCAGGGGCTGGTGTTTCAGGGTTTAGGGCAGTGCAGTGGTGTTCGGGCAGTGTAGGGGGTAGTGCTGGGGGTAGTGTTTTAGGGTTTAGGGTAGTGCAGTGGTGCTTGTGTAGTGTATGGGGTCATGCTGGGGGTAGTGTTTTAGGGTTTAGGGTAGTGCAGTGGTGTTTGTGTAGTGTAGGGGGTCATGTTTTAGGATAGTGCAGTGGTGTTTGGGTAGTGTAGGGGGTCGTGCTGGGGGTAGTGTTTTAGGATTTAGGTTAGTGCAGTGGTGTTTGGGTAGTGTAGGGGGTCGTGCAGGTAGTAGTGTTTTAGGGTAGTGCAGTGGTGTTTGGGTAGTGTAGGGGGTCGTGCTGGGGGTAGTGTTTTAGGGTTTAGGGTAGTGCAGTGGTGCTTGTGTAGTGTAGGAGGTCGTGCTGGGGGTAGTGTTTTAGGGTTTAGGGTAGTGCAGTGGTGTTTGGGTAGTGTAGGGGGTCATGTTTTAGGGTAGTGCAGTGGTGTTTGGGTAGTGTAGGGGGTCGTGCTGGTGGTAGTGTTTTAGGATTTAGGTTAGTGCAGTGGTGTTTGGGTAGTGTAGGGGGTCGTGCTGGGGGTAGTGTTTTAGGGTTTAGGATAGTGCAGTGGTGCTTGTGTAGTGTAGGGGGTCGTGCTGGGGGTAGTGTTTTAGGGTTTAAGGTAGTGCAGTGGTGTTTTTGTAGTGTAGGGGGTCATGTTTTAAGATGCAATGCTCCAATACCTGACCAGTCTGCACTACATAAAACTGCAAAAAACTAAAAATAAAAAGTGTTTTGCACACTTTTGTCATTGGGCTATATGTGGGCTACATCTGGGTAATATGTGTGCTACATTTGGGCTCTTTTTTCACTGGTGGCCATCTTGGAAGACTTCTTTGTTATGAAGTTTCCTAATTTCTTCATTTACTGCAGTCTCCTCAGTAGGAAATGCTTTCAGTTTTTACTTTGATTCCATCAAGAAGGCATTCAGATGTCTCACATCTGCCATAAATTCAGAATGTTAGCACTCTAGTTGCTCATTAGATCACTGGAGTAAAGCTACTGCTCACCAGGGAGTTAACTGGTAGTCTGCTGCTGGTATTGAAAGTGATTGTTTCAGTCTGCATGTCAGAATTTTCTAATGAAATAGAAGAGAATTTGAGATCTCACTTAAAACATGCCCTAATTTTTCTTTCTGCAGCACTAACCATAATTTCTATTTAAAAAAGAACCCCTCATTTTGTTCCTTTTTAAATTAAATGTTTTAAGTGTTACTGGTTTATTCCAATCAAGATGGCTTCAGGTGTGCCATACTTTTGTCATAAGTAAGGCTGTTAGCGCTCTAGTTGTTCTTTAGAACACTCTGGGAAGCTGCAGTAGAACACAAAGGCATCAACTGGCAGGCTGCTCCTGTTGAAATATAACAGGAAGATATTTGAGATCACACTTGAAATATGTCCTAATTTTTCTTTCTACAGCACTAACCATAATTCCTATGACAAAATGAACCCCATCATTTTGTTCCTTTTTAAATTAAATGTTTTAAGTGTTACCAGTTTATTCCAATCAAGATGGCTTCAGGTGTGCCATACTTTTGTCATAAGTAAGGCTGTTAGCGCTCTAGTTGTTCTTTAGAACACTCTGGGAAGCTGCAGTAGAACACAAAGGCATCAACTGGCAGGCTGCTCCTGTTGAAATATAACAGGAAGATATTTGAGATCACACTTGAAACATGTCCTAATTTTTCTTTCTACAGCACTAACCATAATTTCTATGACAAAATGAACCCCATCATTTTGTTCCTTTTTAAATTAAATTGTTTAAGTGTTACCAGTTTATTCCAATCAAGATGGCTTCAGGTGTGCCATACTTTGTCATAAGTAAGGCTGTTAGCACTCTAGTTGTTCTTTAGAACACTCTGGGAAGCTGCAGTAGAACACAAAGGAATCAACTGACAGTCTCTGCCCTTGTTGGATGTACATGTTTTACTGAGAATGTCAGACTTCATTCTCACATGAGTGAGAAAGATAATGTGAATTTACAGAAAATATGCTCTCATTTTAGCTTCTGGAGCACCTTCCAAACCTCCATGGGACAAGCATGAGAAAATAGTGTTCTCTCAAACATGATTCATGATATCCCAGCTGAAGGTTTTTCACATGGTAAAATCACCTTAGAATACACCACAATTCCTAAAATTAGTATGGTACCATCAACAAATAAATTCTAATGTAACTAAAGCCTGTTATCACCCTTTATAGTTCTCCTTTTGGTGACCCTCAAAATCTTCTATTCACTACAATGCATTTCAATGAGGTACTATCATTTATATTGGTCCCAAGATGGCTGCCAGCAATTCCAGGATGAAGTGCTGACAGCCAATCAGATCTCACGATGACATGTGTGGTTAGGCTCCGCCCAGATATATATGTGACTTTACTTTTGATTTTCTCAGGAACTACTGAACGGATTTACACCATTTAAACAAAAGGCACGACACTGAACCAAGGGCTACCTCTTTGCCAAATTTGGTGTAATTCCGTTCAGCAGTTCGGGCTGTAGCTGCGACTAAAGGTTCCTATGGAAAAATGAATGGGGAAAACGCGTTTTGGGACCCCCTTTTTCTCGGCCCCCGCTTGACGTATCACCCCGAGACTTTCAGGATAGGAGCGGACCGGAGCGCCCCAACAAGTTGGAAACTTTCGCGAAGATTCGTCAACCGGCGCCAACGTTATTTCAAATAGAATGTCGCCGATTTCCTATGGATAATAGGTTTTAACTATAACTATCTACTGGCGACCGCCAGTAGATAATACATACATACATATATATGTCCTCCTTTTTAAGTGTATCATATATGGTACATGGTACATTACATTGCATGTAGTCAGCATGTTTGATGAAAATACACGAGCAAGGTTCTTCGTATGGTGGTAAACATTGTAACAAATCAAACAAGCATCTGGTCAAACAATGAAGGCATCATCAATAGGGTTACTACACTGTGGGGGTCAGTCAATGTTATACCACTTTTGATAGATTTTCCAGGTACCAGGGGACCTTTCATATCTCACCCATCCCTTGAGGGCAGGGCACCACATTTTCTGGAGCCCTCCTCCCATCTTGGCAATTAATCCATTCCCTCAGCTCCGGAACTAGGCTAATCTGGGTACTCTGTAAAGCTCTGGGTGACCTAAGCCCCACCTTTCCTCTAGAGGTTGTCTATGTATCATGCATGCCTGCTCACATATCAATGTTTTTCCTCTACCCTCGCACAATGGTCTATTTCCACCCACCACCTAGTATATGTACGACTAGCTTTGGACTACCAGGTCCTGGATTTCATTTTTCTAGCCAGGGCCAAGGCACTGCTCATCAACTTATTAACTTCCTTCTTGGGTGCGGGTCAATATTTTGATGAACAATTATTAAAATTTAAATTTAGAAAAGCATCTATAACAATTATTAAATTAGTAACTTTACATTAAAAAGTACAAATTAACTAAAACCAAATTATCGGATCTAAAAGAAATACACTAAATAAATCTGCAAAGTCTAACATTAAAAATAAAATATTAACACTTCTAAAATGTAAAAATAAATTTATAAAATATAAAGTACATTGTAATATAACAGTTAAAATAAAAAACAACATAATCTCCCCAAC
This sequence comes from Calotriton arnoldi, assembly GCA_963921515.1. Classification (NCBI taxonomy): domain Eukaryota; kingdom Metazoa; phylum Chordata; class Amphibia; order Caudata; family Salamandridae; genus Calotriton; species Calotriton arnoldi. The sequence goes on from CAWUFW010000433.1 coordinate 3,748,230, forward strand.
ATTTTCCTCCTATGAGCATAACATCCTACTATTAATAATAATAAAAATAAACAAACATTTAAGAAAATATTTTCACAAAAACAAATAACTTTTTAGAAATCAGATATAAAATAATAAGTTTAAAATTCCATATTTTTACATTCCAACATAAAAAACAAACAGTACACTTACAAATAATAAAAAGATATCAATACAAATTATTTTTAAAAACAATTTTTAAAAAACATTATATTCAATAACAATATTAAAAACATAGCTAAAAATTATGCTCTTACCTGCAATATTCTTCTTGATGATATTTCATAAATCACAATAATCTTGCAAAGATATTCTGATATCTTGATATTAAAAACGTAATATTTTACAGGGTTGTATACCCCTACAGAATCTAATGAAATACAGATATCCCTATGGTAGCTGCTTCCTCACCCTTTTTTCTTTTCTGTGATTCAGCAAAGACATGGGTACCAGCACTGGCTAGGCACAGGTACAGATTACTAGTGATCATCCCAAAGATTGGCCCTTTGGTCAGGTCCATTTCCTTTTGGCCTAACAAGTCCAAGTTCTCCCTTTGTGTGTATTCAGGCACAGTTTCAGTTCAGGCAGGCACAGTAGCGCTGAGCAACACGCTTGATGGTCTTGTCAGCATTTACTGCATTCAGGCCACAAGAGGAGGGGAGATGCTGTAGACATCAGGTCAGAGCTGGCTTCGCTCCCTCCATCAGTCAGCTACTTCTGATTGCCCCATACTCTAGGAACATAATGAGCTTCTCCCCCTGTACAGTCTCACCTCCTGTAGGGTGAGGCACTCTCTTTGTTTCTCCAGGCAGTCAGGCTTCTAGGTGCTAAGGCAGACCTTCAGCTTCTCTAGCAAGTTTAAAATGTCAGGTAATATCACCTCACCTCTGGAAGACGGGATGCCATGCAGACACCTGCCCTGAAGCAATCCCTTCCTTTGTACTGAAGGACGTTGAATTGGAACAAGTGGGGTGATTAGGGTCCCAATTGTATGTACCTTTTCCAGACTGGGGATGTAGATCTACTGTGTCAGGATTCAGAACCAGTTTAAGTTGGCTCTCTTCCAAAAGTAATTTCCAGACTGCTCGCCAGACACAGCCTTTATGCAAAGTTGTGCTTCTCACAGCAGGTAGAAATGGAGCTGGTTCCAAGCAAGGATATCCAAAACACGGGCACAATGAAGGCTGAATACATTGCACCTGGCTGCCATCACCTCCATGAAGCAGTAATCAGAGTCCTGCCTAGAAACATCCTCACTTGATCAACAGAAACTGCAGTTCCACCCCTCATACCAAATGACAGTGCACATGAAGACCTAATAAGCAGTCTTTTGTTAACAGGGTCCTCACTGAATTCCTAAAGTTAGCACTGTTTCCATCCTCCTTACTTCAGTTTCTGGGTCTCCACTATCCAGCCACAGGAATGCAGACAAAAAGCTTCTACTGTTTAAGGAAGCTGTCCTCATTCTTCATCCAGTGCCATGCTAAATCATAGGCATCCAAATTGGATCTCACTGGCCCATGTTCTCAAACTCATACAACACAAAGAGCCCTAGAAAGCCACATGTACTGCACATGCACTGCACATAGACACACCCTTCAAAGTATACACAGAATGCCAGAGCAAAGGTTCTGGGCTTCACATTACCCAGAACTTTACACGAGAGGGGTCAATAGAATGCACTCTCACTGACACAGAGAAAAAGGATCGATCACAATATACATTCACAAAATGTAGAGTACTGTCAACACCATTTTACCAGATGTTCCCAGTCGGGCACTGAAAGCAGTGATGGACACACATTTAACATGCAGGGGATATTTCTGTCCCAACGCAACTATGAGCAACACAACTATAAGCAGAGTCTGACTCACAAAGGTGAATTTCAAGGGAACAATTGTGTGCTGTGCATTGTGTTTCAAAAAACCCAAAATGGATGGTTTAATGACGACATACCTGTATTTCCTACTCAGTTTTCACCGTCAGGCACAAACAACATCCTCAAGCAGATTTTCGTAATTGCTTCTCATATGATGGGTTGATCAAAGACTTTGTTGTACAAAGATGGTTTGAGAGCACTCTTTTTCCCCTGGAATATAATAAATTGAAGAAATGAACACTGGTTATTTTTTAGAGATGTGTTTTTGAAGGGGAGTAAAATGGCGTGATGGTATCTCAGAATGATTAAATAATTACCGCAATCACTTTCAAGCAGAATTAAAGTCACTTTTTGTTGCTTTGGGCCATTTGATTCATAGTCTAAAATGAGCAATAAAAATAACTAAAGGAGCCCAAAATGCTAGTTAATCACTGGGTTCTTTTGTTATGGTTAAAAACGTGGCTTCAGGCGAGAGACTAATGTAATGGTCCACTCCAGCACTAGATAGTGTTTTTAAGGAAATAGAGGGTCAACATGTTTCTTTCCTGCTATTGTCTAAAAGATCATGGCATTTCATCAGGACCAATAGTCCTTATCTACTCATATAGGGATGGTGGACCAGTGCATGTAGATAGTATCATACCCTAAGTAAATCACACAAATATATATTAGAACATCGGGGGAGACCTGGAGAGAGAAGAGGTAATGGGGTAACAGAGCGTTAAAATACAGTATCATCATGCTGTGTCATTTGTCAACAGAGACATGCAGGTCACCATCCCTATCAATACAGGTGTGGGATGTAAACCTCAATTTTTAAAACCACAGAGTAGTCAAAGACACAAGCATGCCAGTCATTATCACCATTGATTCATTATGGGTATGAAGAAGTTTACCCCAGTAGTTAAAAACATTGTATCAGCTAGTCACACGTCACATGTAGTGTATGCCCAAATGACAAAGTAAATGGAGACAAATGCCTGAAGGTCCCATGAACGGGACTTACCAAACTGTGAAGGATGAAGGACCGCAATTGTGTGGATTCTGTGACTGAGTCAACACACTTAACTCATACCTGAGGTTCACAAAAAACATTTCAGCAATTAATCTACCATTCCTAAATCTGTTGATATCCCTCAGAGATGGGAGGTTGCACACGACAACATACAAGAAACCTACTAATTGCAATAGTTTGCTTAGGTACGACAGTCACCACCCCAAACATCTCAGAGACAATTTAACATTTGGACAATTCTTGCGACTACGTCGCAATTGTAGCTCAATAGATGACTACAAACAACAAGCAGAGGCCTTAACCACCAATTTGGTAACACGCAGATACCCCCTCACCTGGTAAAGACAGCTTGAAAAAGAGCAAGAAACAATAACAGAGCAGGTGTATTGGAAACACCCCAATGACCTGAAAGTGAAGTCTTCTTGACCTGCGTTACATCATTTACTCCTAACTCCAACCAAATACAGAAAATGATTAAGAAACATTGGTCAATACTACATACTGGGTCCCTGACACTTGCTCCACCATGTTTTGCCTTCAAATGAACTAACAACCTAAAAGACACTATTGTACATACTAGGCCTAAAACCAACAGAACAGTACCAAAACAATCCCTCTGGGGTCTCGCCCCATTGACAGGTCACTATCCATGCGGATCATGCTGTGTCTGCACACTGACTAAGCATTCTAAAGAGATCCACCTCAGTCCTACATACACCTGGACCCAAAAATCCCATACCAATTGCAATACCAAAAATTGCATTTACATGATCTCTTGCCCAAATCAGAAACACTACATAGACATGACGACCAGGGTGGTGAAGACTAGGATTATAGAACATCCAGGGCCCTTACTAATGCCCTGAGAAGTAAAGACAGATCATCTATTGCCAGTGCCAGGAAGGACTATGCCAACACTATTAAGAATGGAAAGCTTCCCAGGAAGTGTAAGTTTGGGAAAACCCATTATTTGCGGCTAGGGCAAAAGATAGCAAATGGTTCTGGGAACTAGTATCGAAAAAGGGGCGTTCAGACGCTAGGAGACCTGAGTGCCACATCCCGCCAGATTATTGGGCCAGGTATTTTGGCGCCCTCTATCAGACAAGTATCCCAGAAGTCAACAGAATGGAGAGTTTATTGCCTGCCCTAGAAAAAGAAAGGGGGGAGTATTGTGAGGACTTCATTCTTGAAGAAGCCACTTCAGCTATAATCGTCCAGAACCAGGTAAGGCACCAAGACTTGATAAAATCCCAGCTGACCTGTACAGAAGTGACTTGCAGACCTGGGCACCCTATATAAATGCAGTCTCCAAAGCCATGTTGGCAGGGGGCTCTGTCCCCAACACTTGGAAAGGCGCCATCATAGTCCCAATATACAAGAAGGGTGACATGGGTTTCCCATGCAATTACAGACCCATAAGCCTAATTGATAATTTCCCAAAAATGTTTAGCGTAGAGATATTAAATTGGCTATGGGACTGGATCGACCAAGTGTCTGTACTTTTCCATCTCCAGGCAGGCTTTTGTCGCAAGGTCAGTACTATAGACCAAATCACACGCTTCCTAGCTGTTAAATGGAGGAATGTAGAATTGGACAAGGGAAAACTATATGTGGCCTTTGTGGATCTTCGATCTGCTTTTGATCTGGTCCCCAGGACGAATTTGTGTAAAACTTTGAGCAGGTTAGGGGTCCCAAGGGGCCTATTGACTCTAATTCAGGCATTATATACAGACAATTATGCCAGGGTGAGGTGGGGAATGGCGGGCGAACTGACAGATGAGATACCGGCTCAGAGAGGAGTGCACCAGGGGTGCTTTCTGGCTCCCACACTCTTTCTCCTTTATATTAATGAGTGCCTCCCATACCTTTCCAACCGTGAAAATGATTCCCCCAAGATCAAAGACAAAAATATACCATGTCTGCTATTTGCTGACGACACTCTGTTACTGTTGAAAAGCCTACAGGGCCTAATTATTCTGCTTGACAGTTTCTTCACATGTTGCAGGGACTATGGGCTAGAAATTAATAACAGCAATACCAAGTACATGGTATTTGGTGACCGAAAGGGCAAAATAGGAAGACCCATATTATTGCATGGGCTAGCTCTTGAGCGAGTGTCCGATTTGACTACTCGAGCATCCTGTTAGAAGACTCACATGGGTGGCCGGCCCAGCTGAAGAAGAGATCCCTGTTATTGAGGCAATCTGCTGGGGCTATCGTGAGGTTTCCACACAATGCTCCATCATTTCCCATTCCCCCCCTTGGAAATCTACAGGAGTCAAGTATGTGGGGCAGCCCTTTATGTGGCAGATATCTGGGGACATTGCAATTTAAAGTTGTTAGAAACAGCTGAAAACAGTTTTATGAAATCTGTGCTAACAATCCCTTTGAGCACCCCCACATTACCTATCCATATGGATCTCAACATGAGATCCATTTCAGCCATTGCTGCAATGAGACCAATTTCATATTGGCTAAGGGTCTGGGTGACAAGTGAACTGGAGCCTTTTAGAGAGTGGCTCCAGGGCTTCTTAGAGGGCTCTAATGTGGACAGGATCCCTTGGTGTGCCTATATAAAATCGTGGTTGTTTAAGCTCGGCCTGGGGGACTTTTGGTCAAACCCAAATGATATACCAGGCAATGCCAGGGGGCTACTAAAAAGGGCCTACTGGTCAAATGTCCTGGGAGAATATGTTGCCAGATCTAGTCTGGGCCCTTTGACTGATGCTTTCCTGTCATTCAAGTGTGATTTTGAGCTTGAACCCTAGTTAGATCTGGTTGGAAATCTACATGCTTGAGCACTTTTTATCAAGCTCAGGGTAGGCACCATACCACTAGCTCCCTTCACTTGTGATTGGAAAAAGGGGCCGGGCGCATCATTGGAGTGCCTGATGGGCTGCGAAGCCATTGAGTCCATCAAACATGTTTTCTTTTTTTGCCCTGCATACAAAAAACAGTGGCGGTGCTGGATAGTTCCACTTAGCAGAATGCTAGGCCTTAAGGATTGTACTACTGCACTTAGAAGATGCACCACAGACAGAAGTGGACCAGTTGTTTTCTCCATTTACAAATTCTTGACAGCTATGTGGTATCTGAGGATAAAGAAAACTACAAGGGAATTAGACCTTTAGCAACATCACAGGCATCCTAGATTATATAACTGCCTGTACACTCACAACATAAGGCCTGAATATTGTTTTCAATATTCACTACTCTCCAGCACCTATTTAAAGTCACATATGCACTGGCACTTTATACTCTTATGGCACTACAGGGGTTGGATTAAAGGATAGTGTGCCCGCAACGGACAAGTGGGAATCTTACGGTTGTTGGCATACTGCCCCCTGTTCTAGTGCCATAACGTCTTTCTCATTGCACATTGCGCACTTTATCCCTTTTTTTAGCATTCCATATGTAGTCCTGGCCTCACTTCCCCCTATCCAATTATGTGTTGTAGGCCTTTGCTGACTGATCTTATGCTGCTGTTTTTTCTAATACCTGTTTTATATAAGGTGATCAGATTTTTAATTGTTGTGGTCAGCATTTTTAATATTCCAATATTTCTTATATGATTATAATTTTTAAGACGTTTCTTGTCATATAGTATCGTTAGTTATTTATGGAGAACCGAATTCAAGTGACTGGGACTCACATGGCGGACCCTAGAGTTTTCTCTTGTCTATCACCTTTTACACATAACACATCCTGATCAAACTTCATTTTATTAATTTTACATTTAGATTTTCTTCAGAAAATTGTTATACTTTACTGTGTGCCAAGAGAGTTTAAAGCATCAACCATTTATGCTTAATTGTGTTTTAACTTTGTACTGCAACAAGGTCACTGTTTGTATATATGTGTCCTTTTACGGTTATGCATGATAACCGTATAAATAAAGAATGAATGAGTAATGTCAGGTGCAGAAAGATAGCAACTAAGATGACTACCCCCTACATGGAGTCAGGACACACACCTGACGACCTACATTCGACTGTCCTTGAGGCCCATACACAAATACACAGAGCTGCCCTATTCCGTAAAGAACAGAAGTTCTAGTCATCTAACATGGCTAAACGATGAGATACCTTGGGGTGAGTTGACTTTATAAAAACCATGACTGCATACTAGCCACTCAGAAGAACGTCCCTTCCTGTGATGTGAATATCTACATGATTTGTCAGCCCTTTTATCACCACACATTTCATCCACATCACCAGTAGCATAAGCCCTTTTGATATTAGACTAGGTATTACTACCTGAAATACCCGTAAATATTTTTTTGTCACCCCCTACCACTGAGCTAATGCTTGTTTTGGTTCTACATGTCAACAAACCCACGCCTTTTGGCTGTAGGTCGTGAAACGCGTCCCGCATGTCTATTTAAAAAGCAGATTGACAATTGGAGTAATAACCCCCTTCTAAAAGTGCTGTCCGGGTTTATATTCAGGGGGCTCTGCTCTCGTGCCATTTAATGTAAGACAATGGGTCTATGAACAATTCATGACATACACCTTTGGTGTAATCGGTAAAGCAGACCTCTTAATCACATCGCAGCGGTCTCGTTCATTCCAGTGGTGCACAATTTAGAACGCATGCCCTTACAGTGGGCTCCCACAAGGGATTAATTGAAAAAAGATTAATCACTCTGCCAGTTTATATTGTCAACACTAGCTCGCCGGGTGCCTTGTCGCACCCAATATGGCACCCATCATGAGATTTACCTATGCACAATACCTTCTGCAGCTTCCGGTCTCCTAGGGCCAGAAGTCCACTTAAATACTCATACACTGCAGGAACACCACTTCCGTATCGGCAGAACGAGGGGTAGGTTGGCTGCTAGACATGATCACCGACAACTGTAAGTACTTGTGCTTCCTCCACAATTAGCACTTTATCTTGCACTCTGATCTGGACTGGAGCATTGCAACAATCCTTCTGCTTGTTATTTTATTTGACCCTCTCATATAGGACCTTCGGTATGCCAGTGAGCATCCGTTCAGGTCCACAAGAAGGGGTCCTTCATCCCTCGCGATTTAGTAAGTGCCGTTCATGGGACCTTCAAACACTATCTAGTGCTGGAGTGTACCATTACATCCATCTCTCGCCTGAACCCACGTTTTTAACCATAACAAAGGAACCCAGGGATTAAATAGCATTTTGGGCTCCTTTGGGTATTTTATTGCACATTCTTTCCAATCTATTCACACTCATTCACACATTTCACCACCACACCTCACTCTTCACATAGACAAAATGAAAAGAACTCCGGCAAAGAGCACCCTCATGGGGCCCGTTGGGCATTGCAGCGCCAGCCCAACGAGGAGCTGCCCGATGATGAAGCATGACACCTCTTGGGGTGTGTGAGGGCTCTTGCTCCTAAGGGAGCATGCCTCACCTTGCCTCCTGGTAGACCTTGACTCCTCTACAGGAACTGTATACATCTTTTTTGAAAAGTTATCTGCAGGGGCACATATGCTGAACCTCTTCTAGCCCCAGTCCCTCCTTTTTAATTTCATTCTTTGTACGGCTGTTTCGCCGTGAGACTTTTTTTAAGAGCAGCCGTTTGGCACTCCTCAGATAAGCAGGACTTTTGCCTACCACATCTCAATTCTCTCCTTTCTGTTCCCCCCTCCCTTTTTCTTGTCAGCAACCCAAATGACTTGCAGCACAACCACATAGCCACAATACACCTACTCTACTTTGATCATGGAAGACCATGAAGGCTTATCCTTTGATGACGACATGGCATCAGAAATTTTTAAAGCCCCATCTCTCCTAGGAGCAGATGGTACCACCCCCTCAGGCAGCCAACATGAAGACTGGTCCTTGTCAAGGTTACTCTCCACAGGATACTCATGACTGAATATCTACGGGTCAATATCTCTCCTAACGGCTTGATAGTCACCAACATGCCACGCATATTTTTGGAAGATCCCATCTTTAAACAAGCATTTGCAATGCAGTAGGTCTCGCATTTATGCAAGTTTAAGCTATTGGCATTGTAAATGACAATGCCTTTTATTTATGTTTTAAAAACCAAAACATAAATAAAAGGCATTGTGATTTACAATGCCAATAGCTCAAATTTGCATAAATGCGAGACCTATTGCATTGCAAATGCTTGTTTTATGAATGTGTGTAGGCTGTAAGCTAGGTAAAGTCTACACAACTAACAACCACTGGCAAAGGCAATAGTTCTGGCTTGTAGGTGTAATGTTATTTGTTGTAGTATATATCTGGATGTAATAACAGAAGCAGCAAAATACCAGTCGGGGTCACACTATGCTAAGCACAGATTTTTAGCTTACATGTTTTTAAGCCATCTTGTTTTGTATTAGACAAGAACCCTCAAACTGGAGTCTTATTTTAAAATTGTTTCCAGACATGCCTCCCACTAACTGGAACTCCTGAGACAATTCAGGCCTTCCATTACCAAAGATGAGCTTACAAATGTAAAACCAATCCCTGGTACACTCATGTATTACATTTAAAGTGACCCCACGACGTGCCAAAACCAAACGAAGCTGGCAGTCTCATGAACCCTACAAGAAGAGGGAACTCCACAGTAAATGTCCCCCTGTTAAATGAAAACACACACACACACACACCCACGGACACCAGAACCTTCTCTGAAAATGCCTTGATATGGAACGCTCTACAAACAATTATGGCTGGCTCCACACCGAACCGGCCGCTTTATGAGCATTTATTGAAGCACCACCTTCTGATTACCCATCTATGTCAGTATATCCCCTGATTTTCTCGTTCAATTCATTGTCTGTCCTGAAATCTTACTCCTTTTTCCTCATCTGTATCTATTCTCCGTCCGACTCTGTGTCATCAAGAACAGTTTCTCTTCAGTCTTGGACTTTCACCTGACAACCAAAGGCATCCTGGGTGATGTAACCTTTGTTTCTATTTAATAATTAGGGTAATCGAACCTGATATCAATGGCCTTTGGGTGAAAATTCCAAAACATGAAACTGTCAGAGGCGACATTGAGTGAGGTTACTGCCTTAAACACACAAAATGTATGCAGCCCAAACCCCTCTACAGAAAACCCTCACGTTGTGGAGTGCGTGAAGCTTGTTTGATCTTGCAGAACTCTTAAGTTTGCCAGACCCATTCCTCTGAAGGCTACAAGACCAAGAAATCAACTAAAAAAAATGGGTTTGGTAGTCCTGTTTTATAATGGGGCTACAAGACCCAGAAGGCAAAAGTAAAACATGGGCTGGAAAACCTACTCACGTAGACTAATTAGAATTGGGAACTCCTATTTTAATGTTATTTAAGCTTTTTATTGTGGTACCTGTAGCCCCGCCTCTATTGTGTAAAAAAGAAACTAAGAGTACCAGAGTGGAGAGGAAAACAACAGGAATGGGCTTGAAATTAAACATTTTGGGTTGTGTTTCACCAACACACGTTGCCTTTTCCATGTAAGGGTGCTAGACCAATCTCTGGTAGCCAACACATGCAACTGTGCATCCTCTTTCCTGAAACCAACCCTGCGACGCCCACAGCTTTTTGAAAGGCGAAAACTGAGCATGCCCCTTGTTTGAACCCAAACACGCCCCCCTCATGTCGTGCAGCTGTGCTGTTATTTAAACAACTTCTAGTGTCTGGACCCAACAAGGAGCCGTGTCAAGACTAAGACTGGGCAAAGCACTACGCTACGCTCGCGTAGTTTGCGAAGTTTGCGCTACTTCGCACTACGCAAATTGCACGTAGCACAGTGCAAACACACGTAGCGTAGCGTAGTGCAGCGGTCATTTTTTGCTTGCTCACGGTCCTCAACGTCAAGTTGGCGACCGCGAGCAAGCAAAATGACATCCCGGCGAGACTTTTTCCTCGTTCGCGATCAGCAACATCAAGTTGCCGATCGCGAGCGTGGAAAATAAACCTCCCGGCGAGATTCTCAACGCGGGGAGGTCAGGTTTCTCATTGCGAGTGGTCACGTATGCTCGCGACCGCTCGCGATGAGAAACTACCAGTCCGCGTTGAGAAAGCTGCTGCTCGAGTAAAAATCTACTCGAGCGGCAGTAAAAGACAGCTTGCACTGTGCAAGATGCCGTTTCAATGATTGCACAGTGCGGACAAGCATCCGGCACTGTGCAATCATCGCAAACAGCGCACTACGCAGTTCGCGTAGTGCTACGCGTAGCTCGCGAAGTGCGCTTCGAGTAGCGCTACTTCGCGAACTACGCCCAGGGTTAGTCAAGACGAGTCACTGAGGAAAAACAACAGCACGCCTTTCTCCCCTCGGTACATGTGCAAGTCAAGTAGATTAATGTGAACAGGTCCCGGGAATTGACGTGTCATAAAAGTCTGCCCAGGCGGCTCAATAGCTTCATGCTTAGCCAGCAGAACGGTTCGTCTAATCGAAAGCATTAAACAGGGGGATTAAGCAGGCAGGAGGCATCGTGCGGATTAATGCCCAGGAATCCCAACTAGGCGCTCCCAATCCGGAAGCGGGTTCCACAGCCCACAGGAATGCACGGGCGCACATTGTCGCAGTATCCCGCATACTAAGGGTTTGCCCCTCCTTAAGCAGCCAGGAGTACACTTTGGCTTTCAACTTTCTTTTTTGGGGGAGAGATGGCAAATGCTGATGTAGGACTGCAAAGCAAGCAGCTGTCAAGGGGCCAAGAAAGGGATGGCTGTGAGCTCAAAACAACAAACTACACCAGAAGTTATGGAGCCGCTGCAATCGCGCACACATGTTGCAATCAGAGATACCCACGGAGCATGCACAACACCAGAGGGTAAACTTGTCTTCTGCTTACCTTGCTTCCTGACGGGCATGTTTGCAGAGCCCACAGGTCCGCTGCAACACTTTCCACAATCCCACACACCAGGGTAGCTCTCAAAACGTGCAAACAGTTGCCTAGGGGCCTAATAGAGTAGGCCCGCTGTTAGTTTAAGCTTGTTTCCCGATGCATGCAGCACTAAGGACACCCGGGGGGCGGGTTTTGTATTATGTTTGTGCCCGGGATATACTTTGTTGGCTTTCTGTTCTCACTCCATGGGCAGGGCGGCCGAGTCAAGCCTTCGGTGGCATCCGGTGGTGCATTGCATAATTCTGGACCGGCCGCGTAGGGGGGGGGGGAGTCTGCTGCACTTAGGCAAAGGTCTGCTGCACATAGAACAAGCGGCCGCGCGGCCAAGTAGCTTTTGGAAGTGGAACAAGGGGAGGAGGGAGAGGAGGGGGCCATGCCCACAACCACGACCGGCGCTTACATTTGTCGGCAGGGTCTGACACGTCCGCCGTCAGTGATAAAAAACAGATGGTACACTGCACGCAATTAAGTGCAAGCGAAGCGGACGAAAACTGTAGTTAGGCGTCGCTGCTTAGGGACTACACGGAAGTAACCATAGGATCAACAGCCAACAGAAATCAAGAAAACAACAGCAATGCCAGACTTAAACCAATCGCAAGGGGCAGGAGAAATTGAAGCCAATATACAGATTACTTTAAGTCTCGCTGAGACAGCGCATGCGCTGCCAAGGCGAGACCTAAAAAGACTGGTCCTGTGTAGCATGGAAATGCACCAGGGACTGGCTCATTCTGATAATTAATACAGCAAAACACCTGGCGGATGATCTCGCTATCAGAATTTGCAGAAAATGCACTGAAGACAGGGATCCAAATCTCCTCTTACAAAACTAAGTTAGCAGAGATTAATAACGAGATCAATGAAAACAAAGAATATTTTATGAAGCTCAAAATCAATAAACTTTAAAAGGATATTAAAAAATCTGAAAAGGAAAATGTCTACCCTTGCTAACGGGAGGACTTCATTGGTGGGGGGATTCCTCGTCTGATGACAGCAACTCCTCACACAGACGGACCGCCTGATTTAGCAGTAATTCCAGTGCAGGAAGTAGGGGCAGTGACCAGACCCAGGGTGGCCAACAACTACCTCCTCTTATGGGTTACGGTATGGCTCTGTACCAAGGCCCCCCAATGGGTTGGCATCCTTACCAGATGTACCTCCAAGGACCTCCTCATGCTTTACCCCAGCCCTATTAGCCTCCATTTTTAGGCAGAGGTTGGGGCAGAGGGAGGAGATAAAGAAGAGGCACATAACCAAACATGTACAGTGGCAGGAACCACCTACAGAAAACTCACGACAAACGAGGAGTCAAACAAGCAACAAGAAAAACTGATAGTAAATCTATCCGAGAGACCCCTGTCGGACCACTGGCTTACAGAAAGGTCTGGGTTTTGTCCCGACCCCAAAAGAAGACAAGTTCCACACCGCCCACGAACTCCACCAGTTCTTGCGGAAGATTCGCTTACAAGTTTTTTTCCGTGACAAACCACGCATTGAAAGCACAGACTCAGGTCTGCATAGCCCATCTACTTTTACTCCCTCAGCAGGGAAGAATCCCCATGAGGTTTTAACATCTGAGCAGGTGGTCCTGAAAGATGCGGAATGGTGTCCCCAAAAACCCACCTTTCATAATATGTCAAAACTGGAAACTAATGCTATGCGGGCCCTAGGTAACAACACTACAATTACAGTAAAACCTGCTGACAAAGGTGGTATAATTGTGATAATGAACACTGGTGACTACGTCAAAGAATACCAACGACAATTGGCCAACCTTCACTAAAATACCCCTATTACACAGGACCCTACCAAAAGACCAAGCACACAGATAACCTCATTGGTCACCTCGGCGGAGGCACAAGGCTGGATAAGCAAAAGGGAATCTGAGTTCTTAATGAGAACCCTAGGATTCCCTACTTCTACACCCTTCCAAAAATTCATAAGGGCATCCACCCTCCATCGAGTAGACCGATTGTGTCAAGCATAGGGTCACTTCTGGAGCCATTGGCGCAATTTTGCGACCACTTCCTACAGCCCCTGGTGACCAAGACTCCATCCTTCCTGAGAGACACCACTGATGTACTGAACTTGCTAGAAGCAATAAATGACAATACTCACATTGACTCACTGGTCACCCTTGACGTCGAGGCACTCTATTCAAACATCCCCCAGGATGCCACCCTGAATGTGAAAGAGAATACCTTCTTAGAAGAGGGATGGACTTCCCCGACCCCAGTGAGCTTCATAATTGAATGTGCCACATTTGCACTCAAGGAGAATTTCTTCCAATTTCAGGACCAACTGTACCATCAAATGCAAGGGACTTCAATGGGCAGTACCTTTGCCCCGAGTCTGGCCTGTTTGTACATGGCCAATTTAAAAAAAACATTACACCCTACTGGAAAATAATCCCTTCTTTACCATCATTATCATTTGGCGCTGCTTCATTAATGACATACTCGTCCTGTGGCAAGGCAGTGTAGAGACATGTCAAAGTTTCTGTGACTGGGTCAACACTCTTAACACATACCTGAGGTTCAAGAAAAACATTTCAGCAATAAATCTGACATTATTAGGTTTGTTGCTATCCCTCAGAGATGGGAGGTTGCACACGACGACATACAAAAAACCTACTGATTGCATTAGTTTGCTTAGGTACGACAGTCACCACCCCAAACATCTCAGAGACAACTTACCATTTGGACAATTCTTGCAACTATGTCGCAACTGTAGCACCATAGATGTCTACAAACAACAAGAGGAGGCCTTAACCACCAATTTGGTAACACACAGATACCCCCCCTTATGTGGTAAAGACAGCTAGCAAAAGAGCAAGAAACAATAACAGAGCAGGACTACTGGAAACACACCCATGACCTGAAAGTGAAGTCTTCTTGACCTGCGTTACATCATTTACTCCTAACTCCAACCAAATACAGAAAATTATTAAGAAACATTGATCAATACTACATACTGGGTCCCTGACACTTGCTCCACCACATTTTGCCTTCATACGAACTAACAACCTAAAAGACACTATTGGGCATGCTGGGCCTAAAACCAACATAACAGTACCCCAACAATCCATCTGGGGTCTCCCCCCATTGACAGGTCACTATCCATGCGGATCATGCTGTGTTTGCACAACGACTAACCATTCTAAATAGATCCACGTCAGTCCTACATGCACCTGGACCCAAAAATCCCATACCAATTGTAATACCAAAAATTGCATTTACATGATCTCTTGCCCATGTCAGAAGCACTACATAGGCATGACGACCAGGGTTGTGAAAAGTAGGATTATAGAACACCGTAGCAATGTCAGGTGCAGAAGGATAACAACTAAGATGAGTACTCACTGCATAGAGTCAGGACACACACCTGACGATCTACATTGGACTGTGCTTGAGGCCCATACACAAATACACAGGGATGCCCTATTCTGTAAAGAACAGCAATGGATTTTCCATCTTTCTACACATCTAACAGGGCTAAACGATGAGATTACTTGGGGTGAGGTGACTTTATAAAAACCATGACTGCAGACTAGCCACTCAGAACCACGTCCCTTCCTGTGATGTGAATATCTACATGATTTGTCACCCCTTTCACGACAACACATTTCATCCACATGACCAGTTGCGTAAGCCCTTTTGATATTGGACCAGGTATTACTACCTGGAATACCTTTAAATCATTTTTGTCATCCCTTACCACTGAGCCTGTTTTGGTTCTACATCTCAACGAAGGCACACCTTTCGGCTATATGTGGCAAAACATGTCCTTCATGTCTATTTAAAAACCAGATTGACTATTGGAGTAATGACCCCCTTCTAAAAGTGCTCTCCGAGTCTATATTCAAAGGGATACTGCTCTTGTGACATTTAATGCAAGATCGATGGGTCCATGAACAATTCACATCATACACCTTTGGTGTAATCGGTAAAGCAGACCTCTTAGCCACATGCCAGAGGTCCCGTTCTTTCCAGCGGTGCACAACTTAGAACGCATGCCCTTACTGTGAGCTCCCACAACGGATTAATTGAAACAAGATTAATCACTCTGGGGCCGATTCACAGAACGAATCTGAGATAAAATCCTAAACTTGCTACTTTTGGTATTCACAGAAGGCATTTAGTAGTAGTAAAGTTAGGACTCCTAACTTTACTACTATTAAACTGAGATAAAATCCTAAACTTACTACTTTTGGTATTCACAGAAGGCATTTAGTAGTAGTGAAGTTAGGACTCCTAACTTTACTACTGCTAAATGCCTTCTGTGAATACCAAAAGTAGTAAGTTTAGGATTTTATCTCAGATTAGTTCTGTGAATCGGCCCCTCTGCCAGTTCATATTGTCAACACTGGCTCACCAGGTGCCCTGTCACACCCAATATGGTGCCCATCATAGGATTCACCTATCCACAATACCCGCTGCAGCTTCTGGTCTCCTAGGACCCGAAGTACACTAAAATACTCACATACCGCTGGAACACCACTCCCATATCGGCAGAACAAGGGGTAGGTCAGCTGCTAGACACGATCACCCACCAACAACTTTAAGTACTTTTGCTTCCTCCATGACTGGCCCTTTAACTTGCACTACAATCTGGACTGGAGCATTGCAACAATCCTTCAGCTTGTTATTTTATTTGACCCTCTCAGATAGGACCTTGAGTGCGGCAGTGAGCATCCGTTCTGGCCACATGATTGGGGTCCTTCATCCCTTGTGATTTGGTAAGTCCCGTTCATGAGACATTCAGCCATTAGCCTCCATTTACTTTGGGCTCTATCATTTGGGCATACGCTACATGTGACATGTGTGACTGGCTGATATAATGTTTCTAACTACCGGGGTAAACTTCTTCATACTCATAGTGTATCAATGGTGATAATGACCTGCTTGCTTGTATTTTTGGCTTATTCTGTGGTTTTAATTATTGAGGTTTACATCCCACAGCTGTATTGATGGGGATGGCAACCTGCATGTCTCTGTTGACAAATGGCACAGCATGATGGCACTGTATTTTAACGCTCTGTTCCCCGATTACCTCTTCCTTCTCCAGGTCTCCCCCCAGAAGGTATATTATATATTTGTGTGATTTACTTAGGGTATGGTACTATCTACATGCCCTGGTCCACTATCCCTACATGAGTAGATGAGGTTTATTGGTCCTGATGAAATGCCCTGATCTTTTAGGCAATAAAAGGCATGAAACATGTTGACCTTCTATTTCCTTAAAAACACTATCTAGTGCTGGAGTGGACCATTACATCCATTTCTCACCTGAACCCCCGCTTTTAACCATAACAAAGGAACCCAGTGATTAAATAGCTTTTTGGGCTACTTTAGTTATTTTTATTGCACATTCTTTCCAATCTACTCACACTCATTCACACATTTCACCACCACACCTCACTCTTCACATAGGCAAAAAGAAAAGAAGTCTGGCAAAGAGCCTCCTTGCGGGGCCCGTTGGGCATTGCAGCCCCAGCCCAACGAGGAGAAGTCTGATGATGAAGCATGACACCCCTTGGGGTGTGGAGGGTCCTTGCTCCTGAGGGAGCATTCCCCCTCCTTGCCTCCTGGTAGACCTTGGCTCCTCTACAGAAACTGCATACCTCTTTTTGTTTAATATCTGTTTATTGAACAGAAGCAAATAGAAAACAATACACACCACAGGAAGCGAAGGGAGGGGCGGGGGGATAGCAAATAAACATCAAGGAAAGTGAGGTCCCCAATTTGAGGCCCCGACATCAAGCAGGGGGGTAAAAAATTCAAGAAGGATCATCACATATGGAATTGGGACAAAGCAAAAGTCCAGGACTTAAAAGTCAGTCTTATGGGGAGGGTTCTCCTTCAGTTCTCAGGGAGAGGCCGTGGAGGGGACCAAGGGACCAAGGTCCAATAAGGACGAGTTTGACTACCATGAAAGGGTCCCGACTATATGGAGGGAAACAATTAAGGACTCAAAATGAACAAAAGTTAGGCAGAACAGAGCCCCCGTCCACTCGTAAGGCACAGGTCACAGTGCAATATCATCATTACAGTTTGTGGCAAACAACATAGAAACCATCATAGAACAGGGAAAAAAAGAAAGAAAAGAAAGAGGGAGACTAAGAAGAGACAGAAGAGAAACGGAAAAGACAAAGAGGAGAGGAAACAAAAGGTGACGAGGGTAAGGAAGAGAGGGGCGAAGGGAAGCGGATGCGCCAGGGAGGGGAAGGGGAGGGACCGAGGCCAAGTTCTAGAGTGGAGGACGGAGATCTCAGGGCTCAGGGGGCCCGTTCAGCAGGCGTCGCGGATTACTCTGAGGGGTCTGGCCTCCTGCCTCTAGAATAAGGTTCCAAAGGATCGTCAAACAATTGCAGAGCCCGCAGTCTAGGAGGCATCAGACGGGAGTGTTCAATTTTAGTAAGGTGGTGCACGAGAGGACGCCATATGCGATCAAAGCGTGTGTCAGTATGGGTAAGACGGGCAGTAAGCAACTCTAGGGAGAGGACGTCCCATAGTCGGAGAAACCATGCAGCAATAGGCAGGGGTGGGGCCGCTTCCAGCAGGAGGCAATGGTCTGTCGCGCTGCGCCCAATAAGTGAAGGATGAGGTGCTAGTGGGCCGAGGTCATGGCTTTTAGCGTGTTGGGTCGAATGCCCAGGAGCACCAGGGACGGGGCAGTAGGGGTCGGGAAACCAACCACCTCCTTAATGTGGCTGAGGACATCCTTCCAGAACATAGTGAGCTCCGAGCAAGACCACCAAATATGCAAAAAATCCCCTCTATCAGTCTGGCATCTCCAACAGATCGGAGACATCTGATGAAGGCGAGTAGGAGTATAATACCACCGCGTCATTAGTTTATAGGCGGATTCACGCTGAGGAATGCTACGGTACACCTTAGGAATGTCCTTCCATAAGCGGTCCCATTCCTCCGGGGAGACATCAGCAGCCAAATCAGCGGCCCAGCGAGTTTGATAACCATGGAGTGGTAGACGCCCAGAATGCTGAAGAACCGAATAGGTTTTAGAAATGAGGCCCTTAGATCCATCAAATCTACGGACCAGGGATTCAAAGGGGGTGAGTTGCTGAGTCACTTCCCGGGAGTACACGGGAGAAGACAGCCAGTGACGTACTTGGCAGTATTGTAAGCGCTCCTTGTCAGTTAGGCGGAAGAACTGTTTACATTGATCGAAAGAGCGAAGAGCAGAGCCCTGAAGGAAGTCCTGGAGGACACGGCGTCCCTCTATAGTCCAAGCATCAAAGGACCGAGGCTGAAGAGCAGGGGGGAACGCAGGATTGCGTGTTTCACTGGGGTGTTAGGGGAAGGGAAAGTTGTGAGACCCCGGGAGAGCACCAACCTATCCCATAATTCCAAGACCGTTCTCGTTGGCGTCGCCAAGTATGCACTGCGTGGGCGCGCCTCACGCGGAAGCCAGGCGAGGTCCCAGAGCGGTCTACAAGCCACTGCACGGTCCATATGGAACCAATGCTTTTCACTTTCAGGGACGATCCACTCCGATATAAAACGGAGGTGGCAGTGTTGTAATTTGGCAGCACTTAAGTTAAGCATTGGCTGAAGACAGCCTGTATTCAGAGGCTAAACTGTCCGCTTTGTGGAATCCATTTTGTATTTCTGGCAGCCATTTTGGTTGCCATGTGCTCACCATGTGCTCTGTCCTACCTTCCTGTTAACTGCTCTTGAAATCTGCCTAGAGACAAGTTATATTTAGTTCCTCTTGCTTTGCACATGCTCAGTTGAGCTTGCAGCTGTTCTGAGTTTATAAATGTCAGGATGTGTCTACTAGAAGTAGAAACTGTTAGCTCCACCCACTTGTCGACTGTGCATTTTCTGTATGACCTTATATGTACCTAAAACCAGCATTTGTGTTTGTACCGCCTTCATTTGAGCCCCTGTGTGGGTATAAAAGGACCAGGATCCTTCCATTCACTGTGCTACTTCATGCATTACTGAAGGGTGATGTGTGAATGTTAGCTCCACCTTATAAGGTTTAATAAACTCTGTTTTTTCTTATTCCAGTTTCTGTGCCAACTTCTTCATAAGGGTCTGAGGACTCTGTGCAGAGAAGGGAGAACTCCTAAGCACTGGTAGGCCTTGCTGAGGCTAACTACTACAAGTTGGCGCTTCCAACGTGGGACTCATCAAAAGACTCGGATGCCCGAAGGACTGGTCACGACGAAGGATTGGAATCTCGCTTTTGGACGCGATCGCTGCCTGAGGAGACCTGAGTCTTGGCACCCATGGCGTTTTTCCTTTCTTTCTGATCTGAGCATCCCGGCGGCGCCGGTCCTTGACTGAGATCTCTTCTGTTGATTTGCCGTGCAGTGACCATTTGGTCGATTTGAGAACTTGGCAGTTGGAACCTGGACACCATTTGATTGGTAAGAGCCGTTTTGCGGCACTTGCTGTTGGTTTGATGCCTTTGATTGGTAAGGTAGTTTTAGTAACACTTACTGTGGCTTTGTTTGTATGATTGGCCAATTTTGGAATTTGTTTTGTAATTATATATGCATTGCAATACATATAGGCAGGTAATGAGGAGATTTTTCTCTATTTGAAATTGTTTGAACAGCGCAACGTACGAGGAGTACCTTAAGCGCTACTTTGATTATAATACTGCATATTCTGCACTATTTTTGGCATGCCTGTTTCCAGTACACTTCGCAGAAAGTGTTGCTGTTTTGGAGGTACCAATAGGGATTTAGTAAGTACTCAGTTGACTCCCTCAGAGGGGATACCTAAATAGGTTTAAGGTATAGTAAAAAGATATTTCTTCCTTGGTGACTAAGTACCCCATGGACTTAAATATGTACATAAAACGGATCCGGATCTGCGCACTTAGTAACATTCATAAGTGGTGATATGCAGAGCGCTTTTTGAGTGTTCTACCAGCCAAAACTGGCGAATTTGGTGTATTTTGGCTTCTTGAACATGGAACAGTCTTTTGGGCTACTTTTGAGAGCTCTTCTTGTAAATATGACTTACAATTAGTATTTACAAATAGTTTGGTTTTTGCGTACAGTTTGTAAGCTGTCTTAAAGTCCTAAGTGTTGATTTGTGGGTTAAATGTGTGTTTAAATGTCTATGTGGTTTGTGGTTTGACATTGGTGATACTTGTGTGAGTAAATAGCGATTGCGCTCTTTGTGTAAGAATGGCTAGCTTTAAGCGCGCTGTATTGTGTGTTCTGAGTGTATGACCCCCTTTTGTAAATGTCTGGAATGAGCTCAATGAGTTTGTTTATGTTTTTTTGCTGTCATCATTCTGTTATGCAAACTGTCATTTAGTTACTTATATATTAAATAAAAATCCAGAAATGAATTATATAACATATGCTAAACAGCTGCATGTTACTATTAAATTGACAGAGTAAGACACTATACATGTGTGCAAATTGCCACAATGCTAAAGATAAAATTAGAATTCGTATTCAATAGGATTAAAATAGGCCTCATACAGAGGAAGAAAAACGAAATTGTGTGTTTTGTAATCAATAGACTAAAATACAACATGTTACAGCATTTTCCTTAGATACATTGTATTAGACATTAAAAGGCATTCACATCATTTGAGTGAATTTGGTCGTTGCTGAACTAAATACACATTATAGAAAGATAGATTTGACTGCATTGAAATGCCTCAGTTTTTAAATAGACTGTGACATGCTTTCTTTCAGCACCAGAGAAAAAAGCTTTCCAACAGCTGTGTTTAAACTGACTAACTGAAAAGAAACTGTTTGACACAGCAAATGGGGATTTAACTCTGTCAGGGTATTTCAAATAATAAAGGGTTTTTTTCCTGAGAAAGGCGTGAAAATTCGACGCCTGCTGACAAACAACAGCTGCATAAATAGCATATGGCTATTCCTGATCACGGCCACAGACAGGAATGCTGAGTCAGCAAAATTTTAAGTCAGTGTAAAACTGGTATAAAGTCCTGCCTTATTTTAAAAGTTTCAAAACACCAGTTTCATTATTTTAGATAACAGAGAACAAAATTGAAAGTAGGGATTTCCTTTCTTAATGCCTTTTTTACATAAGTACATCTGTGGTTCTGATGTTAAATGATAACTGTCCTTTAAAAAGTGGCGCAGACTTTTCATGTTTCAAGTAAGGCTTCTGTGCTTAGGGTTATAAATGAATGCGTTTAAATATGATAGGCAAGGAATGAAGCTTGCTTTTCAAATGTGGAATCATCAGAATGGTTGGTTTTATTAAAAAAAAAAAAAAGAATTATATGAAAAAAAATATATATTATTAAAAATAAATGCTTTAAATTCGTTTTTTAATCTTTATAAAGCCTAATCATCATACTGTGAATTCCTAGCATCAAAGTTGAATTTAAGCAGTGCTGTACCGAAAAGAAGGGAACTTAAATGTGAAATGTCACTTTACCCAGCCGTACAAAACTCATTTTTATAAGGGTTTACCTTATACATTTCTGATTTCCCATTCCTGGGCTATCTAGAGAACACTCTGGGGGTTCCTATTATGCAAAAATATTGTAGGATATTCATTTTTAAGTGCCCCTACCACCAAAGTCGAAATTGAGCTAAATTCACTATTTTAACAGCAGTTCTACCACTCAGGGCAGGTTTCAAACTGATCTCAAGCTAGAGCTGGTACATATGCAAATATAGAACAAACAGCTGACCTCTGTATTACTAGACTGCACACCACATACTGTACACAAATGAAAATAAGTATACAGAAACCAGCAGACGTTATTATCCTACCTTTAAATTACTGGCAAACGGATCGGACAGGACTGCCTTTCAGCTGTGATTCTCCAGAGTTGCTTTGAATTACGAAAACCGCATGGCAAGCCTTGCACAAACAAAATGAACAGCTGCTGAATGGGTCAAAGGTCGGAGTTCTGCATTTAGCAACTTAGCAGGGTGAAGGGTAAGGTTTGCTTGGACACTTGAGATGACAGCGCAAAGAGAGGAAGAGAAGCTTTGCTTCCTATTTTTGGCAAACACACGTTTTGCACAGTCATATGAAACAAAGGAAAAGCAGCCCTCAGTTGAGCATTTGATCTGCCATGTATATAAAAATAATGGTTTTAGTTTAAAGAATACTGTGTAGGGGCTAAGATAAGGAGGAAATGGATTTTAGTTTGCATTCATGCGCCCTCATGTTAATCTAGTACAATTGCTCAAGGAATTGATACATTGGTTGCTAACGCTTTCTACAGTACTCAATGTGCTTGTGTTAGGCTGAATCAGAGAATAGCCACTTTCTAAGATATCTCCTACAAGTTTGTTTGTGCCCAGTTGCTACAAATAGGGGTTGAAAGTGTTGACAGAAGTGAAACCTGTTTCAGGTTTTCCTACTGTCAAAATGGGGGAAGGAGGCTAGCTCCTCTACAAATTGAGGGTAGGCAAAATTATGTTTTCTCTCTTCTTTTTCTCACTTTTTTTTTGAGTCTGTCTAAAGCTGTCTAGGAAATGGCCATGAGACAGTTATTGGCTATTCAGTAATACTGTTTTAAAAATTGTTAGCATTAATAAAATGATAAAATCTATGCTATGTTACTGCCCATCCTGTATGAAAGAATGAGTAATCTAGATTGCTGTTCCCTTATTTGATCTTTAAGGAGAACTGTATAGTGGGGGTTTCTGTTCAAAAATCTCAGGTGGCAATCCCATTATTGTTTATGTTATTCTCATGTTCTATACAGTTTTGTAAGGGCATTGCTAGTCTTTTATTAGCTAGTCTCTGTCAATAAGCTGACAGCCCTTATTAGAGCTGGAGATAGGGTTTTTTTCCTTTTGAAAATGATGTTGCAAAGTCCAGATCGTGAAAAGTACAATGCAGGAAAGACGCTCATGTGATCCTTAGCAAACATTTTGAAGGAAAATATTGTTTTATAGGAGTTTGTTTGTCATAACATGTTCTGCTGGAGAAAATGTACCCACTATGTTGAAGTTTAGTTCTTTTTGCAATAAGAATCCCTGTTAAATTAGCAGTTTTAGATTTTCCTGCTGCGCCTATAACATGAGAGCATGGTCCTAAGCATAACATGTAAGAGAAATTATTTTACAAGTGTCTGCAGTCCTGTATAAGTAATGTAAAATCTATGAGTAAAAGTGTAGAACATTTCCTTTTTCTTGAGGGTTCTTCAGATTAGTAATATAGGAATACACCAATGTAAGTATTTGGAGTATGTCTGTATTGTTTTTCTCTTTTCCTCAGAATTTAGTAAATGAACACAGACTTCCTTGGCTGTTTGGGATTGGGTGATGTATTACTCTTGTCAGTTCACCAAAAAGTTCCTTTTATACTTGCCAATAGGTCTAGGGTGTTTTTTTTTACTCTCAGATAGATGAAGTGGTTCTTGGGTGCCTTGCTAATGTATGGGGTGCCCCAGGACTAAGAAAGTATTCTGAGACTATCCTCTCTGTTGATAGATTATTTCTGTGCCTTGTCTAAAGACCTTTTTTTTGTTCTGTCCACCAATAGATATTTGCTGCCTTACAACCATTGCCAGAGGGGCCCGGACATCAGATCCAGCCTGGGGAGTCAGCGCCACTCCAGTTTGAAGCCAAAGTGAAGGTAACCAGCACAGGCGTTGCTGCCAACTAGGACCTCAGTGAAGGCGGAAGCCCTGGGATGTGAATTGTGTACCCCTGCCACTGTCTTGGGCGAAAGACGGGGTCACAAATCAGAAAGGAGAAATCATGGATCAAGTTTTTGATGCCCAGCTGAGAGAGTCACAGACCGACCAGAACGGCAAGGAGGCTTTGCTTGAGGTGACCCCTTTTGAAACAAGGGTTGCTTCAGAGATCCTAGCATCAGGCCTCTGAATCCTGGTCCCAAAGTGAATGCAAGTTTGCACCTTTGTTTGTTGATCAAGAGATACCTGGGCACACTGGATGCAATTTGTGGCCCCAACAAAAGAGCAGTGCGCCAGCAGAGCAATATAGGAGTTAGGGAAGGACTTGAGTTTAGGGTACAGGTGCTGTGCCTCTGGTGCCTGTTAGATTAAAGTGAAGAGAACTTGTGCACTGCTTGAGACACTGGACAGGATCGTTGAAAGACTTTTTCTTCTCAAACTGGGCCGTGATTCTTGAGTTGCGAGTTGTGCAGCTCCACCGTGGGAACAACAAGAGCCTGCCTGTGAGGCTCAAACGGACACAGGGAGAAGACTCCCCTCTGGCTGGTTGTACTGCGGCTCCAATTTCCCAAGGACTCTTTTTTTGTTAGTAATGTACCCCTTTGGTCGTCCCATTTTTGAGGAGGAGCAGCCCTTTGCGCTCCTTGTCCTAATTCCTATGGCCCTGTGTGGTCCTCCTGGTCCTTTGGAGCCAGGATTGTTTTTGTAATAATCTGTCTGACTTCTTTAATATTTGCATTACTTATAATGCTTATTCTACACGAAAAATGTTTTCCTGAGCAGTTGACAAATGTTACTTTGCCCTCCTCCTGAAAATATATTAAATTGATATTTTAGCCCTCATAAAAGAAATACTGGAAAAGTCTATTGAAAATGTTTTTATTAGGTATGTGCTGTTGGCTATTAATTGAAATAGATAGTCACTGAAATACATCAGAGCCCTGAAACTTAGAATTAGATTAGATGGTTTTGAACTCTTGTTTCTGCTTGGGGCTGGAAGCTACTGACTATCCTGTGTGTAATGATTAATACTTTTTACATGCTGTGTATGTATCCAATGTGGTCCAATGCTTTGCTCCATTTGCATCTCTGCTTGTATACCTGTCAGAGGGAACGTTGTTGAAACAAAGGCCCAACAAATGTTGAATAAAGAGGTGGCCGAAATAATGTTAATAGATGTACGGGATGAATATCTAGATTACCCCAGATAAATGAATGTCTTCAGCCAATGCTGAAAGGGCCGTCTGTTGTAATTTGGCAGCACTTAAGTTAAGCATTGGCTGAAGACAGCCTGTATTCAGAGGCTAAACTGTCCGCTTTGTGGAATCCATTTTGTATTTCTGGCAGCCATTTTGGTTGCCATGTGCTCACCATGTGCTCTGTCCTACCTTCCTGTTAACTGCTCTTGAAATCTGCCTAGAGACAAGTTATATTTAGTTCCTCTTGCTTTGCACATGCTCAGTTGAGCTTGCAGCTGTTCTGAGTTTATAAATGTCAGGATGTGTCTACTAGAAGTAGAAACTGTTAGCTCCACCCACTTGTCGACTGTGCATTTTCTGTATGACCTTATATGTACCTAAAACCAGCATTTGTGTTTGTACCGCCTTCATTTGAGCCCCTGTGTGGGTATAAAAGGACCAGGATCCTTCCATTCACTGTGCTACTTCATGCATTACTGAAGGGTGATGTGTGAATGTTAGCTCCACCTTATAAGGTTTAATAAACTCTGTTTTTTCCTATTCCAGTTTCTGTGCCAACTTCTTCATAAGGGTCTGAGTACTCTGTGCAGAGAAGGGAGAACTCCTAAGCACTGGTAGGCCTTGCTGAGGCTAACTACTACAGCAGGCCCAATAATATTCCAGCACATTAGGACAGGCCAGGCCCCCTCCGAGAACTGGGGAGTAGGAGTATCCTGTGGGAGAAGCGGGGACGCGATTTCCCCCAAATAAACTTAGTAAATTCACGTTGCAGGGCTTGAATATCCGCATGCGGGATAGGGGTGGGGAGAGACTGGAACAAATAGAGGATTTTAGGGAGAAGGTACATCTTAACAGCATGAAGTCGGCTCAACCATGCCAAAGGAAGACCCTCCCATCGTCGTATCTCCTCACGAACAGAGTTGCGGAATCGAGGCCAATTCGTGGAGGTCCAAGAAGAGAGTATAGGGGTTAAGTCTAAGCCCAGGTACCGAATCGACTCATCAGTCCACTGCACTGGAAGCAGGCCCCGTAAGCGCTGGACCTCCGATGCCGATAGCGTGAGATTAAGAGCATGGGATTTCTCCAGATTAATGCGATAACCCGAAGCAGCCTCAAAGTAGTCCAAGAGCTCGGCCACAGCAGGCAGGGAAGACGACGGAGAGGATAGAGATAGCAACAAGTCATCAGCAAAAAGAGAAGCCTTATGCTCCAACCCCCCCATACGAATACCTTGAATCTCCTGATGACGTTGGATGGCTATAGCCAGGGGCTCGACAGCGAGCGCAAAAAGAAGGGGAGAAAGCGGGCACCCCTGCCGTGTGCCCCGGTGAATAGAAATAGGGGCGGTGGTAGAGCCGTTAAAACGTATGCGACTAGTAGGTTTGGTATAAGAGGCCATCAATTTAGAAATAAAGCCCGGTCCCAGGCCAATCTTCCGAAAAACCGCTCGAAGGAAGCCCCAGTCCACGCGGTCGAGCGCCTTCTCAGCATCAAGAGAGACCAAACAAGCAGGGATGTCTCTGATACGTGACTTTTCCACCAGGTGGGCAATGCGCCGGATATTATTGGCGCCCTGACGGTGCCGAATAAAACCCACCTGGTCAGGGTCAATAAGCCCCGGAAGGTGGGGTTCCAACCGGTTCGCTAAAACTTTTGTGAAGAGTTTGGCGTCAGTATTTAACAAGGCAATAGGGCAGAAGGAAGCCGCCAGAGTCAGATCCTTTCCAGGCTTAGGGACCAGGACAACCTCTGCTTCATTCATCGTAGGAGAGAGGCCCGTACTATCCGTGAAACTATTAAAGAGATGGAGTAGATGATCCCGTAGTTGCGGGTAAAAGACCCGGTAAAAAGTTAGCGGAAGACCGTCAGGACCTGGTGTTTTGCGCGACGGGAGCTGCTTCAGTGCCTTAGCAAGTTCCCCATGGGTGATAGGTTCATCAAGTATCCCCTTGAAGTAAGGGTCGATAGGGTCCCAGGGGCAGTCATCAAGAAACTTCTCAACCGCCTCCAGGGGGCAAGGAGCATGAGCATAGAGATCCTTATAAAAGGCCATGAGGGTACATCCCTTGTCCTTCTCCGAGGTGGCCCAAGAGCCATCAGGACGCTTGAGCTTGGAGATGTGAGAGCGAGCAACCTGGGCTCGCAAGCGGTGTGCTAAACACGCTCCAACTTTATCGCCCCTGACGTAGAATTTCTGTTTAAGATTGACAAGTAGCCGTTCAGCCTTATTAGTACGTTGCAAGCGTAGTTGACCGCGCAGGGCAGCCAGTCGGCGTTTATTAGCAAGTGAAGGAGAGGCATGGTCTTCACGTTCCAGATCTTTAATATCGCGGGAAAGAGTGGTCTCAACCAAACGGGTCTCACGGGTCCTGGCAATAGATATAGAGGTGATGACCCCCGAACAGTAGCCTTGAAGGCATCCCAGCGAACATCCTCAGGCGTATCGTCAAGAGTATTAGTCGCAAAGAAAGATTCGATCTCCTTACGGATGTCCGCCACGTCCACCGGGTCGCGGAGAGCTTGGGGGCAACCGCCACCGTGGAAGGGGATCATCTCGAAGAGTGGGAAGTTGAAGCGTAAGCAAAACATGCGCATGATCAGAGATAGAGATGTCCGAGATATCCGCCGTGCAAAGGTCATGAGCCAGGGAAAGCGAGAGGAAGAAGTGATCAATCCGCGAATAGGAAAGATGGACATGGGAATAAAAGGAGTAGTCCCGGGAGTCCGGGTGAAGATACCTCCAGGCATCAACCAAACCAAGGTCAGTTATGGAGTTTTTCAATTGCCCCCGAGATATGGTGCGCCTGCATCGTGCGGTCCCGCTCAGGATCCCAGACTAGATTGAAATCGCCTCCAAGGACAATAGGGGTAGAGACCGAACGTAATAACGTCCCTAACTGCTGTCATAAATATACATCTTGTTTCTGATTGGGGGCGTATATATTAACAAAAGTGCAAGAGCCCTGACCCCAAACCATATAAATTTTGAGAAATCTCCCGTCATCATCAGCTATGCATTGGGAGGAGGTCGCTCGCCAGCCAGGCTTAAAAAGAAGTGCCACCCCCCCCAGCCTTGGTAGGGGAACTCGCCCAAAACTGGGTGGGATATTTGCGGTGGGACATAAGGTGAGTGTCAGAGGAAAGCAAATGAGTCTCCTGAGGAAAGACCACATCAGGACCGTGCTGGGAGAGATAACGCCAGACTTGCCAACGCTTAGAGGGAGAGTTGATGCCCTTTACATTAAGGGAAAGGAATGTGACGGTGTGGGTCATAATGTAAGAGAGGGGGGGCAGCGCGCTTCAGCACCAACAATGCGTAGGAAGGAGCGAGACTCCACCAGCCTGGGGCAGGCCCAAGGAGCTAAAGGAGATAGACCCCCAGACCTGGGAGATCCATAGCCCCCCTGAGTCGCACATGAGAGGGGTGGAGGCAAAGTGACAAGGGCAGCCGCAGCGAACACAAAGCAGGCGTAGGGGCAAAGGCCCAACCGACCCCACACAGTGGCCAATAGGTCCTCTCTGCGATCCAAGCGTAATATTGCCGTTCAGACAGTAGGGAAGGCGCATCCGGAGAGAGCATAGGAAAGAGAAAACAAAAAAGAAGAAATAGAGAAAAGAAAAAACCTGAAAGATAAACAGGCCAACTGGGCCAATGCAATGTAGAGTCTATTCGGGACAGTCCGGGGTCCCAAAGGCGGACCATCTCGGAGAAGTCACTCTCCTATAGGACTCCAAGGAGGGGGGGTGTCGGGTATACACGAGGCGGAGAACCTCCGCCAGCAGCATCCCGTGCATGGATGGAAGAGAAGCACACTGAAGTCCAGCCACCAGGTCCTAGTTAGGGGACCCAAAGGGTAAGGTGCAAGGTGAAAACACAGCCAGTCACATCGCAATGTCGAAGACAGCTATTTCGCGAGAGACGGGGAGGCAATCAGGGAACGAACTTGATTGATGGCCTCCTGCTTAGCTTGAGAAGATTCCAGATCTCTGGAGAGGCGCCTGGAGCGAGGAGGAGGAACAGTGGACCACTCCGGCCGAAGAGAGCCCAGAAGACGTGTACCAGGGGGCGGAAGGTCATCGCTCTCAGGGTTAACAGGAAGATGGAGGAGACGCTGCGCCTCCTGCAGGGATCGGCTACTCCGCCTTCTACCTTCCCAAGAGAACATCAAAGCAAAAGAGTGGCCCCACTGATATTTAATCGCAAGATCACTTAGTTTGTCCGTCACAGGTTTGAAGCTCTTCCTCCGCCTGAGCGTAGAAGGTGCGAGGTCCTGGAAAATCTGGATAGAGAGTCCATTGTAGGAGACCGTTTGAACTCCCTGTACTTTGCGGAGGATAGCTTCCTTGTCAGCGAAGAAGTGAACCCGCGTAATGATGTCCGGGACAAAGTTAGGGCGGTTGCGAGGACCAGATAGTCGATGGGCCCTATCGAGCATAGGCGGGGAGGTCCGCTGTGTATGTCAATATGTTCGGCCCCTCCGTTCCCAATGGAACACCCCGGATGCGGAGGTTGTTCCGCCTACTGCGGTTCTCCAGGTCCTCCTGCTTCAGCTGAAGGGTGATATTCTGGTCCTCAAGTTCAGACACTTTTTTCCAGAGACCATCTACGTCCTCCGTCCTCGCGTCCATTGTTCGTTCGAGTCCATCAACTCTATCGCCAATTTCAGTAACCTCTCTGCGAATGTCCTGCAATCCAGCCTTAAAGTCCTGACGGAGGGAGCCAATCTCAGCCTTGATTTCTTGCAGAAATGTCGACATATACGCCTGGGTGATGGGCACCCCAGAGGAAGGCAACCCAGAGGACGCCAAGGACGAAGCAGGATCCTCTTGCGTATTGGGAAGTGTCTTAGACCACAAGGAGGTCACCTGATTCCCCCGGGTGGCTGCAGCATCAGGATCCTTAGCGCCCTTGTGCTTAGGAGGCATATCTGCAAAGGCCGGAGAAGCTGGGGGCCCCGTCTCAAGGGGAGAACCACAGTCGAACCAGGGAGTGGGCAAGCGAGGACCTGGGGGAGGCCAGTTAGGCAGTAGAGGGTTGCGTGACCCAGAGACAGCGTAGTCCCCGGCTCCCAGGGTAAGATCAGGGGCCAGTGGCTCCCAGGTGCATAGGGGCTGCAAGGTGGTGAACAAGCCCAGGCAGCGGCGGCTCCGGAGGCCGATGTGAGGCAACCAGGGAGCAGCCAAGCAGAGTCAGCAAGGTAGAGATCCCTCCCAAGGCAGGGTGCAGGCCCAAAGCGGCGTGGAAATCACAAGGCTGAGATGAGGTTGGGTGGGCCAGGAAGGGGCCAAGGCGAAAGTCACTGGGAAGAAGCAAGGCCTCACCGAACTCAGAGCGGGTCCCCACAGGAGCCAGAGGGTCCCCAAAGGCCACGAGGAGCAGGTATGTAGCAAAGTAGGGCCTGGAAAGCAGGAGAGGCCAAGGCGAGCAAGCAGAGAGAAGGGAACCACGTCGTGAGTCCCCAGGCAAGCCGTCCTCCACAGCCGAGTGTCAGGCGACAGGCAAGGGCACCAGCGTCAGGGCCGGGGGAGCGCAGGACCCAGAGAAAGACAAGATGGCGGCATCAGCGCCGGGGAGCACACTGAAAGCCTCCCGGGCCGCCCGCGCCTTCAATGCTGCACCCCCGTTCCGGTACCTCCTGACTTAGAGCAGCACAGCGATGTCCCCTCTGTCCGCAGGGCCCGTCGATGGTGTCGCTCTCCCTCGTGGCGAGGTCCAGTAGGCCCCGGGAGCCGTCACCGCCGTCCCCGGCAAGCTTCAGGGTGCAGATGGGGAGAGCCGGCTACACACAAGACCCCAGATGGTGCAGGAATGGTCCGGAGCCTCCGAACCTCCCCGGAGTGCGAGCGCTACACCAGGGCAGCGAAGGAAGGCGTCAGATATCGCCCGAGGTTCCACCGCAGTCTGTAGGCAAAATGGCGGCGGGAGCAGGGCGGACCATCGCCGATCAAGATCACCACCAAACAGGGTTCCCAGGCAGCCTCTGCAGCGGCAAATGCTGGCAGCAGATATCCCCAAAGGACTCAGGGCTCCACAGAGGACATGACGGTCCCGGTGGCCGGGAAAACAGCGTATTCGGGAAGCGCCGGAGCGGAGACTCGATGGCACACATCTCACTCCATGCGCGCCCAAGCCACGCCCCCTGCATACCTCTTTTTGACAAGTTAGCTCCAGGGGCATATATGCTGACCTCTTCTAGAACCAGTTCCTCCTTTTTCGTTTAGTTTACCTCCTTGGCAAAGAACATCAGCCTCCATTGAATGCAGACTGTGGGGCAATGCCAAAGAAATGTTCATAGACATAATATGTTTCTCCTTGAAGCTCCTGGCCAAACGAAGATGCCTCCTTAGGAAACCTTTAATAAAGCTAGGGGCTAGTACCTTCAGACACGCAATTATCGACAATATGAAACCAACTAACGTGGCACTTAATGCAGCTTTTGTCAAATTCTTGAAGTTTTTTGTTAAACTAACTGAGGTTGCACCATCCAGCTAGAACATGACATGCCACCAATTGACCGGTTGAACAGACTTTGGGCCTGACTTAGACCTAGGTGGGATTCCCGTCGTCCCTCTGTGACAGAGTATACAAGTACTCCGCCATGCTGATGGTATCCCATCCACCATATTTAGATGTGTGCTGGCGAACCGCCCTCCATATCAACAGACTACTTCCCATCGCATATGCGGCAAACCGGCATTGCGACAGTGGACTCCTCTGCTGGCTAACAGTGCTCTATCGCTGTCAGGTTGGCTGGTTGAGCTGAGCCTATTGAATGTCCCCATTGTGCTGGCGTTGTCCTAGCAGCAGTTTGCTGATGGAGTATGTCCCTGGTGGAGTGGAGACTGGTAAGTACTATTGATGTATGTGTCAGTACACATATATGCTGTGTTTGCTTCTAAAATATATGTAGGTAATGTGTTATGCCCCTTTTCTTACATATTGCATAACACACAAAAAACACACACACACACTATTGAATGCACACCCACAGGCACCACAAGCACCACACATACAACCACCACAACAACATTATTTTTTTTTAAATGTCAATACAGGTGTGTTCATTTTACCTTGATAAGTTGTAAAATGTACACTAATGCATTTCACATAAAAAATGCGTATAAGAGCAATGTAACAATACACGAGACTAAAGCAATTCATAGTAAGACAAGTGTAAAAGCTTACCTTAAATCCTGGTGACAATGGAGTTGATTAGCGTCATAGTCATGTAGTAGCAGCAAAGGGAGGACCTGAACAATTGGTTCAAGATGCAAAAACAGAAGTGGGAAACAGAAAAAAAGGTAAGGTTCTACGTCATTTTCTTCGATTCTACTAACTCATAGTAGGAGGCATCCCTGCCACAGTTTCCTCAACAGAAAGGCACATCGTGATTGGCCCGCCAGCAGCCACTTCTGCCTATAACACCATCAACAAGGGGGAAAATTCCTGGCGGAGTCGGTGGCACTCGGGCGGTCTTTCGTCCATGGACTCGCTAACATCTAAATAGAGTGGGCGGGTGGTGAAACCGTAGAAAAAGTGACGGAAGGACCAGATCCGCCAAGATCTAAATCAGGCCCTTTGTGCTTTACACTGGGTGGCCACTACAGTGCGATCATAAGGCTGTGTGTTTAATGCCTTTCGTAGGAGTCGGTTTCCCCTTGAACAGTCATGGTCGAACCATTAAGGGCACCCAGAGTCTGGTCTAATGGGTTTAGAGAGAGAGAGTCTTATCCCCTCACAGATAGCAATGAAGGAGATAACAATCATTCCACTAGCATTATTCTCTCGTAAGCAATCCAGAACCACCTGCAAATTTGCAGCTACTATCTCATTAAGGAACTTGGGTGGATTGGGCAATTTCCATTATAACCTGAGATTATCAGTGGTTGCTGTCAGATTATCAAGACCTGGCACCTCTTAGTGAGTCTCCCTATACGGTACCTTCAGAATTATTTCAATCGGATTATGATTCCCATAGTTAGTCGAAACAATTGCACCATACAGCAGCATTTCCCTCAAGTTATGAGAGATGAAATATAATTAATAATTGATGGGCTGTTCCTTCTCTGAAGGTGGACAAGCCCTGTATATCCCTACTGATCCCCTCCATAACATTATACAGGTCAGCAGATGCAGTTAGAACCAGCAATTCTTTTCCACGATTATTAGATCTGCTGGCAGCCACTAAATCCCCCCTGCCCCTGGCATGGTAACCTGGCATTAAAATCACCCCCTTGACAGAGATACAGCTGCTGACCCTGTTGGGATTTGACCTCCACTCGGGTAGAGATTTACGAGAATAAACCAGGAAATTTCTGATTGAGCACATTCACAAAGTCGTTATTATAAAAATTAATCAAAAATAATGTCAAAGCCCCTTATATATGACAGCTTCAAAATCAGAGCCCGGAGTACTTACTGACTCTGAACGGCCACCAATCAAAAGATTGATCTAAATGGACAGTCTGCTAGAGCGAGATGATATAGCAGGAAGGCTAAAATACATGTAACCATCGAAATCTATCAAATTAGTTTCCCAGGTTTCCTGCAATACAACAATATCATACATTTTTAGAAACATTTGCCAATCTGGCAGTGATAACTCAGTACGGAGACCCGCAATGTTCCTGATTAATATTTTCAGGCCACAGTTCTTGACCGGCAAAATTAGAGCTGCAGGAGTTCGGGCAAGACACTCATGGACTTGGCTAGGGGTACTAGTCAAAGCATTGACTAGGTGGTGTGTTTCATTCTGGATAGCAAAGCTATCAGAATGATCATCAGTACTGGACATTATTGACCCCTCCATCGCAGCAGGGACCCGGTTCCATGCTCTGCTAGTTATAGGGCTTTTCCCCGAAACAGTCATTAAACATCTCCAGGGTTCATGGGAGCCAGTCAATCCACCTCATTGCAATCCGATAAGGGATCATATCTGTTTTGACACTGCAGGCCCCACCCCACCTGCTGGGAGTAGCTATTTGGAAAGTGATGAGGTACTTGTGTGATCGGCTTGTAAAAATACCCTAAAGGGAGTGTAGCAATCCGAGATTTTTTAAATTTCCAATGAATGAACATTAAGTTATTTCCTCACCATAACCAGGTGCCAAAAGTTGACTACAACACAGTTCCCATCTGTATTTTCCTTGAGGCCCCCTTCCCAGCCCACTCTTTGTACCATTAAGATATCACAGCTATCCACTGGGTCAAAGTACTTATGTATGCTCAGCCAGTTGGTAATCTTATTTCGAATTTCCCCCCATGATTCCACTTGATTTACTTGAAACAGGGGTAGCGCCACAATTATCAAAACATAGGGGCATGACTCAGACTGCAGGTCTAAATTTACAATGCTAGAGGCTCTGTCCGTATCAGTTCCTCTCCCCCTTGAATAACTGGAGTACTTTGATGGCCTATTGCTCCCTGTGAATACTCCCATTGGGGCCATTCATATTGTGAGCAATGCCCAATGGATCCTTGGCAGCACAATTTCTGGGCCCCGAGACTACAGATGGGGGTAAGTAGATCGGGATTGAAGTTCCGAAATCTGTGAGTTGGCGCCACCCCTTGGAGACCATTCCACCTAAGCGTTGCAAAGGCTTGGTGTGAGGTGTGGATTCAAGTCCATTTCCAGTGAGAGTGACCCCAGCCGTCGTTATAGCACCTTTACACAGTACCATTGCACGCTCTTGATGATGCAATTAGATGGGACTCAATCTTCTCAGGATGCTCCCTTATAGGTTGCAAATGTGACTCCAGAATTTTAGAAACATTCTTGTACACCTCTTCCATAAAGGTGTTATCCGAAGGCGAAAACATAGTACTGGACCCCCCTTTTACCACTGTCTCAGGCCCTTTGGGTTTTGCTCGTGGTACCCTCATGTTTGCCATTTAGGCGCAGGCTCAGCAGGAGAGATGATATTGTCCTGCTTCAAATCTTTTATCAAAGGCTCATAGTTAGTTCCAGTGGTACTGCCTCCATGTAAGTCCAATGGGTGAGTGGGAGAAACTGTGCTCTCAGTGACACTAATAATGGCTTCTTCCACCGAGCAACTAGTAGCGTTAAACGAGGCAACACCAGGACCTACTATGACATTTCTTGTACCCCTCCCCCTGACCTAGAGACAACCGTTGTTCGATTAGGGCAATTTCATTGAACACCACCGCTACTGCACACTTCAGCATGGTATCAATACTGGTAGGTTTGTATGAAGTTTTCTTCAGGGGGCCAGGGCCCAGGCAACCCACCTCCTTATGCTTTCCCATGCTCAGTGAAAGTTCAGGTAACCACACAGGAAAAGCCTCAACTTGCAGCACACAGATTCAAGATGACAACCTCAGAAGAATGCCTAGCTCAACCTCGTCCGAACGCGCAGAGGTGCAGATGGGCATGCCCTTGGCCTGGGCTTTTCCCGGGCGTGGCCCAGGCACACCTGCAGGCATCCCACATTGTGGGAGTCTCTTGGTGCTTTTGTGGCATTGGGCTGTTTGCCCCTCCTCCTCCGGCAAAGGGCTCGCTGGGGGACCGAGTCCCACACCAGTGAGGCAACAAAAGGCAGGCAAGTGTCTGGTGTCAGCCTCAAATGGGCTGGTTTGTGCATCCTATGCAGTGGGAGTCTCCTGGCACTTTTGTGGCTTTGGGATGTTTACCCTCCTCCTCTGGTGAAGGGCACGCTGGGGGACCGAGTCCTACCCCATTGAGACAACAACAGGCAAGCAAGTGCCCGGTGCGGCCTCAAATTAACCTGTTTGTGCGACCTGCTCTACTGGAGTCTCCTGGTGCTTTTGTGGCATCGGGATGTTTGCCCCTCCTCCTCTGCTGAAGGGCACAGTAGAGGGCCGAGTCCCAACCCAGTGAGGCAACAACAAGCAGTCAAGTGTCCAGTGCAAGCCTCAAACAGCCTGGTTTGTGCATCAATTCATATATCAATAAAACCCATGGATATCTAGCCTCTGCTTTGGTCCCCCTGTGTTAACCTAAATATCTAAGATCATGGGACACTTTCAAAGATGCTCGTGACGAGTGTGGGCCCTCTGGCCAATACAGACCAGTGTGCTGTGGGGATCACACGGTGCAGGAGCACTACTAGAACATCTGCGCTCCACCACTGTGTGGGACGCTTTCAAGAATGTAGGAGTGTGGGCCCTCCAGACTACAGGGACCAAAGTGCTGTGGGGATCATGTGATGTAGGAGCTTATTAGAACAACCTCGCTAGCTGTCACTGCGTGGGATGCTTCCAAGGCCTCATGCACTCACTCACACACTCACCGTCAAAGGTTAGTGGTTATAGTTAGAAAATAAAATTAAAAAAACCTTAGAAATTCACTTAAAAAACAAAGGTTACAGGGACGTTATAGTTAGGAAACAATATTAAAAAAACCTTAGAAATTCACTGAAAAAACAAAGGTTACAGAGATGTTATAGTTAGGAATTCTTTTTAAAAAACCTTTGAAATTCACAGGAAAAGCAAGAGGTTACAGGGAAGTTATTGTTGGGAAGTAGAATTTTTAAAAACTTAGAAATTCACTGACAAAACTAAAGGTTACAGGGACGTTATAGTTGGGCTCAGATTTCCCTCATACAAAACCAGTGAAATTCAGACGTAGTTAGCTGAGCTAACTATAACTTACACCCCCATAATGTACTGTTTATGACCTCACATATTACATTAGTCATGAGCTGGTCAATGACATCACTGATGACACCTCAAATGACATCACTGATAAAATCACTGATGACATCATCCACACCCAAGCACATCCCTAAATCACCTCACACAACCACTCACAAACCCATTTATAGACCCAAACAAGTACTCATACAAGCACTCACTCATCCATAGACCCATTCCCACATCCACTCACTCACTCATACAGCCACTCACACAACCACTCGCTCACCCATACAGCTACTCGTACAACCAGTCACTTATCCATACAGCTACTCACACAGCCACACACTCACCCATACAGCTACTCATATACCCACTCACCCACCCAAACAGCCTCTCCACACAGCCACTCACCCATCCATACAAGCACTCACACACTCACTCACACAACCAGAAAACCACTTACATACCCATTCACACATCCATATAAGCACTCACACATCTGCTCACTCACCAATGCATCCATTCTCATAGACACTTACTCTACAATACAGCCACTCTCACACCAACTCACTTAACCAAACAGCCACTCACTCATCCATACAGTTACTTACACAGCCACTCACTCGCCCATACAGCCATTGAAACACCCACCCACTCACCAATACAGTCACTTACAAAGCCACTCACTCACCCACACAGCTACTCACGCGCCTACTTACACACCCAGACAGCCACTGACATACCCACTCACACAACCATACAGGCACACATACACCCACTCACACATTCATACAGGCACACAGGACCCTCTCACACAAAGATACACACAATCACACAGCCACTCACATTATATATGTTAGAAATACTATCAACCAGTAGTACAGAAAGTATACTATTTTAACTTTTGTAGTGCCTTGGTATATATGTTTAACACTTGTTGCGGGGATTCTGCACCTACACAGAACTATGCGCCGGAAAACAGGACCTCGGAGTATAGGGGTGTACCAACCTACCACCTTAGTACCCAAAATCCCCAAACTGACTAGCTATAGTGTCTCATTCGTTCTTCTCCAAAATCACGAAGCTACACATGATTAGACAACCCAGAACACAACTCTCCCGACTCTCTCAGGAATCGCGGTAGCAAGACATACCCTTTCGCTCGCTCACTCGTACTTGTCCACAATAAGAATGGTCAGAGTCACTGTTATAGTTCAAAATGTTTATTTTAACTATCGTGCTCTATAATGCAGTATACGAGCCACTACCAGCAGCGAAATGCATAAACTTAGAACAATTAGCATTGTTACAATTCCACAGAATATAAAGGGGGATGTCATTATATATATATATATATATATATATATATATATATATATATATATATATATATATATATATATATATATATATATATATATGAGGAAAGTCTCCGACCAAATACCGGCTCCTCTCCACTCGGGGTCGGTGCGAGTTCCGGGTGTCGGATCCCGGCTAAAATACGCGAAATTTCCGTTTTAAGAGCTCCTCACTCAAACAGGAAAAAGGGACTCGCACTCCAGGGTGAATGTAATTAAATATTTTTACTGGCAACGCGTTGATCGAAACGCGTTGCCAGTAAAAATATTTAATTACATTCACCCTGGAGTGCGAGTCCCTTTTCCTGTTTGAGTGAGGAGCTCTTAAAAACGGAAATTTCAGCGATATATATATATATATATATATATATATATATATATATATATATATAGTGGAACAAGGACTATAAGGCCTGACCACCCTCCCCTTTATAAAGTTATGTTTATTTTATAAAAGAAGATCTCTGGGCTTTGTCAGCAGACCCCTTACCTTAGTGCCTAGATGGAAGCTTTACATCATAGGAACCGCATAGCTCTTCTCCCTGGAAAGGACCCTCTCCAAGTGTGTCAGAATAACATGCATCCCTGTAATATCAAAGCCTGAGCTTCCAGTAGCGCAGCTGTGTTAGCATGTTTTGTCTAGATGCTAGGGACTGACCAGAGCAGAATAGCAAGGGGCATTGTTTATTGACCTTGCACATCGTGTTCAGACTAAACTCCAAGAGCAGGCAGAGAACGCAGAAAGCAGACAGTTCTCATGTGAAAGGTACAAACAGAGTCTTGCAAAACAAAGTCTAGTAGTAACGTGCGCAAAAGCAGCATCATGGCAGCAGTGCTCATGTCAATTTAGCAATGTCGACAATGACCGTAACGGCCATATAACACCCTCCCCTTGGTAAGGTCATAGTGTATAGACAAAGGACCAAACAGATTTCAAGGGGAAGCAGAGTTCAACAACGTATGAGTTAAAAACCAGTTTGGAAAAAGTTTGAAAAAAAATATATATATATATATATATCAATGCTCCAAACTTGCCCTCGCAAAAGCAGCACTCCACACCAGCGTTCGTCATAAAGGCATTTATTCAAGTACAAACGTGCACTGCCTCACGAATGGGTCTCAGCCGCCCCATCCATCAATGCCGATGCGTTTCGAAGGAATCTCCTTCTTCTTCAAAGGCTGGATGGAAATTGTGTGTCCGCCTCCCATTTCACTTTTATTACGTGTTTCCACACCCCCCTAGATGGGAGGTCACATGGCCTGTGGAGCACTATGGGAGACGTAGTCTTTTCAAACCAAGATGGTATTGTCCCTTCAGATTTACAAGCCCACAGATGGGCCTCGTTCGGCAATGTCCGTTTTAATCCCTCGCTGGTGTTCCGCAACACGCTTCCGTTAAATACTAAAACCTGCGACCCCCACTGATAATGGGGTGGTGCGCGCTTGGTGGCAGGGCCGCCGCCCAATATCAACGCTCCAAACTTGCCCTCGCAAAAGCAGCACTCCACACCAGCATTCCTCATAAAGGCATTTATTCGAGTGCAAACGTGCACTGCCTCACGAACGGGTCTCAGCCGCCCCATCCATCAATGCCGACGCGTTTCGAAGGAATCTCCTTCTTCTTCAAAGGCTGGATGGAAATTGTGTGTCCGCCTCCCATTTCACTTTTATTACGTGTTTCCACACCCCCCTAGATGGGAGGTCACATGGCCTGTGGAGCACTATGGGAGACGTAGTCTTTTCAAACCAAGATGGTACTGTCCCTTCAGATTTACAAGCCCACAGATGGGCCTCGTTCGGCAATGTCCATTTTAATCTCTCGCTGGTGTTCCGCAACACGGTTCCGTTAAATACTAAAACCTGCGACCCCCACTGATAATGGGGTTGTGCGCGCTTGGCGGCAGGGCCGCCGCCCAATAACAACGCTCCAAACTTGCCCTCACAAAAGCAGCACTCCACACCAGCGTTCCTCATAAAGGCATTTATTCGAGTACAAACGTGCACTGCCTCACGAACGGGTCTCAGCCGCCCCATCCATCAATGCCGACGCGTTTCGAAGGAATCTCCTTCTTCTTCAAAGGCTGGATGGAAATTGTGTGTCCGCCTCCCATTTCACTTTTATTACGTGTTTCCACACCCCCCTAGATGGGAGGTCACATGGCCTGTGGAGCACTATGGGAGACGTAGTCTTTTGAAACCAAGATGGTACTGTCCCTTCAGATTTACAAGCCCACAGATGGGCCTCGTTCGGCAATGTCCGTTTTAATCCCTATATATAAAAAAACAAGGAGTTCATGATACTCCCAAAGTCCGGTGCACTCACGGGGTGTGTGTTGGCTATAAAACATCCGCAGACGCGTTTCTGGCTCTTGCCGTCTTGACGGCTTTTCCGCAGTGATGACGGCAAGAGCCAGAAACGCGTCTGCGGATGTTTTATAGCCGACACACACCCCGTGAGTGCACCGGACTTTGGGAGTATCATGAACTCCTTGTTTTTTGCTGTTTTATAAGAGGTTTCCACCACCGCTTCCCGGTTGCACCCGCCGCGAGTTCGGCTGGCCCCAGGTGAAATACTGTTTTGGATTCAATTTGGGCTGCCTGAACCGCCGCTTACGGACTCTGTTGACCTATTTAGGTCGTGGCTTATACAAAGCTAGAGTGTTTCACCATATGTGGGACACTCAAAGTGTTTTCGTTTTTAATCCAGCGGCAGGCGAGGGGATGTACAGGCACAGTTATCAAGGCTGCCAATTGATTTTTTTAGCGATGGGAGCGCCATAGAAATTGCATTAGGCAATAAATAATTAAGACGGTGACGCCCCATTGCTGGCCCTTCATTGGCCAAGGATCCACCAACCATATGGCAGGACCGTTTT
The DNA here is from genome assembly GCA_963921515.1 of Calotriton arnoldi. NCBI lineage: Eukaryota > Metazoa > Chordata > Amphibia > Caudata > Salamandridae > Calotriton > Calotriton arnoldi. The sequence continues at coordinate 3,789,659 of CAWUFW010000433.1, forward strand.
AAATGACTGTGTTTGTTTTATTGATGGCTTTTCCGCACTGATGACAGCAAGAGCCAGAAACCCGTCTGCGGATGTTTTATAGCCGACACACACCCCATGAGTGCACCGGACTTTGGGAGTATCATGAACTCCTTGTTTTTAGCTGTTTTATAAGCGGTTTCCACCACCGCTTCCCGGTTGCACCCACCGCGAGTTCGGCTGGCCCCAGGTGGAATACTGCTTTGGATTCAATTTGGGCTGCCTGAACCGCCGCTTACGGACTCTGTTGACCTATTTAGGTCGTAGCTTATACAAAGCTAGAGTGTTTCACCATATGTGGGACACTCACAGTGTTTTCGTTTTTAATCCAGCGACAGGCGAGGGGATGTACAAGCACAGTTATCACGGCTGCCAATTGATTTTTAGCGATGGGAGCGCCATAGAAATTGCATTAGGCAATAAATAATGAAGACGGTGATGCCCCATTGCTGGCCCTTCATTGGCCAAGGATCAACCAACCATATGGCAGGACCATTTTAAATGACTGTGTTTGTTTTATTGACGGCTTTTCCGCAGTGATGACGGCAAGAGCCAGAAACGCGTCTGCGGATGTTTTATAGCCGACACACACCCCGTGTGTGCACCGGACTTTGGGAGTATCATGAACTCCTTGTTTTTTGCTGTTTTATAAGCGGTTTCCACCACCACTTCCCGGTTGCACCCGCCGCGAGTTCGGCTGGCCCCAGGTGGAATACTGCGTTATATATATATATATATATATATATATATATATATATATATATATATATATATATATATACACACGCACTCACAAATTCAGGCTTCATACTCGTTGCTTAAAAGTTTCAAGATTCTAATCAGCATGCCAGTAGCTACTGGCATGCTGATTAAAATCTTGAAACTTTTAAGCAACGAGTATGAAGCCTGAATTTGTGAGTGCGTGCGGACATTCTACCTTTGGGGAGAATTGGTGAATTTAGTAACGGCGTGGCTCTGCCGTACCGCATTCGCACCGCCGAAGGGCGCCCGTGTTGTCAGAAGGAGGGCCGGTTTTGAAAGGATATATATATATATATATATAATATATATATATATATATATATATATATATATATATATATATATATATATATATATATGTCAATCCTTTTCTCACCCGGTTGCCTGGAAACAGGAACAGACTCCACTTTATTTGCGTAAATTTTCGTTTTCTTGATTCGTGCGCTGTGCCGCCATGACGCGTTTCGGCCTTTGCAGGCTTTGATCACATGACGTGCCTCCAAGTCCTCCCCACATTTCAAGTGCAAAGTGCAAGACAATATGGAAAACAGACTATCGTTCTGATTTCCGATAGCACCGTACAATCTAGCAGCCCAATGACATGTTTATAAATACGGATCATAAATGCGATCACTATATGTAAAATACATTTATAATTTAACTGTATAAATACATTAAATGTGACATATATAACTAAAGAAACATTCTAAAAAGCCTTATTTAAAAAGCCCGATACTTCATACTCAAAGTATAATACATTTATACATGATGTAATATAAGAATGTTCCATTTCTAAAATTCCAGCCTTAAAACGATGTACAGGAGGCGTACTGCCCCAGTGGGCTTCCGCTCAGCTGCTAAAATATTGTAAAGTGCTTAGATTAGTGCAAAGTGCTGAAAGTGTTGTGAGTGCTAGTCTACGTTTGCTTATGCTCCTAAGAGCATATTACCGCAACTAGAGTGTCTAGTGCAAAAGAGTGCAAAAAGATTTCTTTAGTATAAAAACATTTTTATCGTTTTATTTTTGTTGTTGTATTTTTAAAGGAAGGTTCTATACAGGGGTTGTAGGGACAGTGTATTTTGAATATATATGCCTCAATGCATATGGGTCAAATCGGGAATGTTACTGACTATTGATATCGTGCCTTAGGGCTAGGATGTTACTATAGCCAAGTGTACAGGTCATCGGTGGTATTAAGCCCATGTGGGCTTTTGCTGTCAAATTCCAAGATATACCTTGTTTCTAGTCTCCTTAGGAGTGCCTCCCTATCACCACCTCATCTTAGTGGGGGAACTGAATCTATGGCATAAAATTTTAGATGTTCTAATTTATTGCCATGCACCTCCCTGAAGTGGCGGGCCACCGGATAGGTTACATCCGAGTTCGTTATGGCTCTTAGGTGCTGGAGAATCCTCTTGTGGACCTGCGGTTTCGTGCTCCCCACGTACTGCAGTCCACAAGAGCACTCCAGCACATAGATGGCATACTCCGTCCTACATGTAATAAGTTTGTTAATTTTGGTGGGCTTGTCATTGAAAGGCGTGCAATAGGAAGTTTTGCTGATGCCAAACTTGCATGCCCTGTAGGTGGAACATCTAACAAAACCTTTGCGACCTGACAACCAACTGGACCCTGATCTTAATTCTGGGCTACTGCTAACCAGGTAGTCATTAGTGGATGGGGCCTTCCTGTATGTTATTGTGGGTGTCTGCGGAAGTTTGTTTCCCACCACAGGATCGCTTAGCACTAAGTGCCAGTTTCTTTTATGATCCTACTAAGTCCATCTTTTTGCTTGTTATATGTTAAGATCAGTCTAGGATTATATATATATAATTTTTAAGTTGTTAAAAATTTATCGTTGCACGAAAAACGTGACTAACATGGTGGTGGTGTATCCATAAAGGCAGATAATCCTGTCAATGCAATGCGTTCCAAAAGGTCATCCCTATCGTTAGCAGCAAAGAGGGATGCCATCCAATCAAGTAGGCTGAAGGAACAAACGCGCTCTTCGTAATCCGATGCCTCCAAGAGCATATCCGGGCAACTTGCGTGATAGTCAATGAAGCTCGGTTGCAATAGGTTCTGCGCAGCCGCACAGATATCCCATTCAGCCAAGACTCCAAGTGCAGCAGCACGCGCCATACGGCCATTTCCAGAACATGCCTGGTCATGGGCCTCCAAGGGACCCTTTAACTGGTCATAATCTGGGTCCGAACATGACGTATTGGAGAGGCATAAATCCCAAGCCCAGTAGAAGGGGCACCCTTGACAGTAGAACACAGGTTGCATGCAAGTAAAGTAGGCAAAGCGAAAAGTTAGTCCATAACTCATGCTAAGTGTCGCTAATGGCAAGCATCCAAAAAGTTGTTGCATCCGATCACGGTACAGTTGCAATTGGCCTGGCCTGTGCAGTACCACAAGATGAGCAGCCATTGCGTAGCAGGAACAGAAGCAGCAGGATTCCACCAGCTGGCGCCAGTATTAATGGGAATCCTCCAAAGACGCTGGAAAAAATAGAATGAATAAAGGCCGGTATTATTCCAAATATCATCTGAAAAGAAGTCACAAGGTCGGATCCCACCAGTTTAATGAGTAAGGCCTTCGGTATCAGACGCATTAAATATTTGATGTATCAACTCCCCAAAATGTAGTGAGAGATTCATGTTCAGAAGTGACTGAATCTCACTCGAAGTTATAGCCACCTGTAATTTGAAGGTCTCTCGAGCTGAAGTGAGAGCCACTTCTTGTTAAAACAATAGCGCTTTGAGCCTGCTTAATTTGTTGAAATCTGTTTTCAAAGTCGGAATGGAAGGCCAAATGGAAATATTTACTTTCTCATGCGGGGGCGGAAAAAGCACATTGCTACAACAAGTAACACGTTGTGAAACTGTTACTATATACGGGATTCCTGCCTGTAAACCACAGCAGTCGTGGTTATTAAAAATAAGATAACTGCCGTTAGTAAGCAATGTAAAAGCAGGAATTATCGCTGGCACTGGACTTTCTTTCAAAAAGCAAGCAAGATTAGGTGCGGATACATTACAAGCGCCGTGCAATTTAAGGTGTTTGCAAACTAGGGAGTGTCCCACTGTGGAATCGCAATCCTCCCCTGTTAGGAAAACTTCCTTATCGTCACGATTACATCTGTAAGTGAAAGGTAGGGACCATAACTCATGTAGAAACGTACAAGCCAGGGGTTCAAAGCGGCCAATTGGGAAATGTTTCATGCAAGATTCAAATTGAAACAGCGAGAAAGGGAGAGAGATAACCCTGTATATTAACCACACAGCTGACTCTGTCTCCGCCATAGAGAACGGCAAATGTTCTAACTGTTCAATGTGTAATAATGTGTATGTAGCATCTTTCATGGACATAAACCGTTGTTTATCAGTTAAATTAAATGGCAAAAACAAAGCGGAAGCATTCAAATAATCCCAAGGTACTCTACCCATTTTAAGAGTCTGTAGTGTCCATGCAAACTGCATTACTGATCGTAATTGATTCTGACCATGATATAACACAGATACATCAGTCTGAACAATATCAATAACAGATGAAACAATATTATCCAAGGTATAAATGCGTGAAGACAGTGTGTTAATGCTATTATCGACCACTGCAAGGACTTTTTCCAAATTAGCTTTGTCAATTTGTCGCAGACGAAATGCTGCCTCCATCTGCGATAATTTCCATATTTCATTGTACGCAGCATAGAAAAATCGTTTCGTCCTCGTGGTCCTAGGACCTAGAAGAAAATCAGCCAAATTGATGTCACTCGACAAGCGAGACAAGTGTTTAACTGAGGACAACGTTGAGTGTTCCAACCATTGTTGGCACAATTTACCCACAGAGCATGTTGTGACCGAATGTGAGTGCAAAAAACGTGGATCTGGTCTAGCCTGTGTAAAACCTGGCGTTATATTATAAAGACGCAGCTGACATGAATTTGAACTGATTTGCCACAGCAACCACCCGCTAGGGTCAACATTAGAAACATTGAAAGTACCATTTTGAATGAGAGTTTGCAAAACATCGATTTAATAATTCATGTGTGTGCGCCAATTATCATACTGTCAAAGATTGCTTTAAGTCGCGGTTCATTCGCTCCACAATAGAGTTGCCCTCAGGCCTGCATGGAGACGAAAACTGCACCAGCGCCCCCATCGACTTCATCGCATCCTTGTACACCTTAGAGGCGAATGCTGGACCTTGGTCTGAATGGAAGGTGCCACAGGCAAACATCCCGACAAAGACACGCAAATCCCTGATGACATTTAGAGCGTCAGCACTGCGTTGTGGCCAAACCCAAAGAAATCTAGTGCACGAATCAACTGCAACAAAAATGTATTTATACGCAGTATCAGAAGAGAAAGGACCGCAGTGATCAAGATATACACAGCCAAATGGTCGATTAGAGATACTTAGCTGTGTTTGTGGTGGGCGTGTGACCGTAGACGGTTTAATTTGTTGACAAATATCACAAGAAAGCACATAATTACGGGTTTGTTTATATAAACCACGCCACCAATACAGTTGCTGTAAAATCAAGACTGTCGCAGACACCCCGGCATGTGCAGAAGACATGCCCTTGTGTGCGGCTATGATCAAAGAAAGTCTGCGGTCCATGTCCAGCAGGTTGCGCAGCAATGCCAGGTGGTCCCACCTGGAAGTTGTGCAACATGAACTGTATAACAGCTCTATGTATACGTATTAAGGAAGTATGTAATACCCGGAGTTCTGCAAGTGTTGCAGTTGTTAGATAATGCGGGTGTGGGGTATACCCAGCCAAAAAGGTCCACGTGGCCCCAGCTATCGATAAAGGGCCTAAACGGACCGGCGTTATTGGGTGAGGAAGGGCGCCATCAAACCATATTTGGTGTTGCCAAGCCGTTAGCGGAACTTCAAGAGACCTACAAGGCTGATAATTCTGAGGCAGGGCCGTGGCAGTATATTCGTGAAACAAATTATCTGTTCCATCTACTGCCGGAAAGGTGACCCAAGAATAAATCACCTCGAAGCGGTAAGCTGCATCTGCTTCTACAACAAAAATGAGCGCAACACCAGCATAAGGGACACCATGTTGAGTCAAATAAGCAGTAACAGCCGCCCGATTAGGCGGTGTAATGGCTACCGCCATAAGGAACAGTAAAGAATAACAACCTATGTGTGGCAGCGCAATAATGGGTTAATAAGAAAGAGAAGGAACCTTTTAAAATTCAAGCTTGAAAAACATATAAAACATCAATATAGGAGGCTACACCGTCACAACCGTCTCCGGAAACAGATGTGAGGGGTTTGTGGACAAGCACTACTCAGGAGTCTCGCAGATAAGAACCAGACCAAACGTTGGCGGCACCATGTTGCGGGGATTCTGCACCTACACAGAACTATGCGCAGGAAAACAGGACCTCAGTGTATAGGGGTGTACCAACATACCACCTTACTACCCAACATCCCAAAACCGACTAGCTATAGTGTCTCATTCGTTCTTCTCCAAAATCACGAAGCTACAAATGATTAGACAACCCAGAACACAACACTCCCGACTCTCTCAGGAATCGCGGTAGCAAGACATACCCTTTTGCTCGCTCACTCATACTTGTCCACAATAAGAATGGTCAGAGTCACTGTTATAGTTCAAAATGTTTATTTTAACTATCGTGCTCTATAATGCAGTATACGAGCCACTACCAGCAGCAAAATGCATAAACTTAGAACAATTAGCATTGTTACAATTCCATAGAATATAAAGGGGGATGTCATTATATATATAGACAGTGGAACAAGGACTATAAGGCCTGACCACCCTCCCCTTTATAAAGTGATGTTTATTTTATAAAAGAAGATCTCTGGGCTTTGACAGCAGACCCCCTACCTTAGTGCCTAGATGGAAGCTTTACATCATAGGAACCGCATAGCTCTTCTCTCTGGAAAGGACCCTCTCCAAGTGTGTCAGAATAACATGCAGCCCTGTAATATCAAAGCCCGAGCTTCCAGTAGCGCAGCTGTGTTAGCATGTTTTGTCTAGATGCTAGGGACTGACCAGAACAGAATAGCAAGGGGCATTGTTTATCGACCTTGCACATCGTGTTCAGACGAAACTCCAAGAGCAGGCAGAGGGGCATATTCTCAAGCACTCATCGCCGAGTTAACGGCACTTTAGCGCAGCAAAAGTGGCGAAAGAATTATCGCCCCATTCACAAGCTGGTGCAAACTCCCCACATCGCCAGTATACCAGCGATAGCTGCCGCAAAAACATCGCCACGGATGAGAGACAACTAACGCTAATGATATGCAGAGTAGGCATTCCCGTGCAAAAACTCACGAAAACTCCACTTCGTGATATTCACAACGACCAGCCAGATCTGCGATGCGATCCAAAAACAGGCGATAAGGCACGTTAGCAGCAGGGATTTAACACCTGCCTTCTACTGGTGTTAAGCAGGACGACAACCTGCAGTATAAAAGGGAGCCCAGCCCGGAGCCACATCTGAAGACCAACACATGTCATGGAGCTACTGATCATGCAGCTCGGAGCCCCAAGAGGCCCACAACACCCACCGCCACCCCCCCCCAGGCCCCCCACCCCCACAGGACCATTCCCCCGGACTACCACCGAGGCAGCGCAGAATGAGACAGCGGTCCTTCCGAAAACGCACCAGCCTCGGAGACTTAACGCCAGAGGAAGTCATTGCCCACTATAGGCTCAAAAGGACCACCATCCCCCGCATCCTGACCCACATTGCCCACAGGCTGACGGTACCAACACAGCGGAGAACCAACATCGCTCTGCAGACAAAGCTGCAGGCTGTGCTGCACCTGTTGGCCTCTGGTACCTTCCAACCAACAACTGCCAGAGTCGGAGGAGTCTCACAGCCAGCCCTATCAAAGTTCCTCACACCTGGCTTGGATGTCATCATCAGCTTGGTACCCCAGTACCTTCACTTCCCCCAAACTGCGCAGGAACAGCTGGAGACCAAGCAAGGCTTCTACGCTTAAGCTGTCTTCCCGCACTTGTTGGGGGCAATTGACTGCACACATGTCCTACTTGTGCCCCCTGCCGACACTGCACACAATTACCGCAACAGGAAGCACACGCATTCCATCAATGTGCAGGCAATAGTGGACCACCGGGGACTCTTCACCAACGTTATCGCCAACTACCCAGGCAGTGTGCATGATTCCTACATCTTCCGACAGTCCATCATCAACCAGCGCTTCGAGGATGGCACCTACGGAAATGCACTGCTCGTTGGTAAGTACCAACGGAACACACCACACACCTCAACTCCACAATCATGCAACTCGCAACTGTGGGAATGCACACGTTACAACATCACATACGACATGCCAAACAACATGCCCACCTACCAGACACGACAACACATGGAACTGTGGTAACAGGGGCCAGACATGTAGACAAGCCATCCACGTCATGGCACCTCTGCCACACAATAGCAGGATGCGGTGAGAGGCGGGAACCAAGTATTTGCGAGGGAGGCAAGTGACCCATTAATCAGAATGTACACAATGCCAAGTGTGGCAGGGATGTGCTGGACAGACTCAAGTATGCAGAGCACAGACATGTCCATGTGGACATATACTGCTGGTGTTTGTAGTGTCGTAGACAGTGGGTGCAACCATGTTACCTCAGGCAGTGGGGTAGACCCTGGACATGTAGCTATGTCGTCATCCCCTGTAAGCGTAAGCGGAGTGGGCTGGGCCAGCGTAGGAGTGGGAATCAATAGCCTGGGGCTCAGGGCGTGGTTCACTTCTGGGATGGCCACCAAGGCAACTACTGCGTGTGTCTCTGTTTCCGCCATGTCCTGACCATAGGCCTACAGACACACGTGGCCGACCACCTTCAACGGCCAATATCACAGTGTTGTTGTCAGGCTTGTAGACATGCGCAGACAGTCATGACAATGGTGTGTCCTAGGAGTGCAAGTGATGCAACCGCGCAGCGCACACAAGTAAATAGGCTCGGGGAGTGAGAAGCAGCTGTGAGGCAACGTACTACACATGGATGCCGCTCATTTGCCACATGCAAGACATGTCAGACATGTATCCCAAAGTCCCACACATCACACACCAATATACTAATGAGCCGGCCAACACAGAATGCCGAACCACCGATTGACACATCTCTCTCCCCTGTCAAAGGTGATCAAGGATATGCACTCTGCCCGTGGATGATGACACCCCTCCGAGCCCCGAACACCCATGCCCAGAGGCAGTACAATGCGGCCCACATACACACCAGGGGCATTGTGGAGCGCTCATTTGGCGTGTTGAAGTCACGTTTCAGGTGCGTGGACATCACAGGTGGAAGACTCCTGTACAGCCCGCAAATAGTGTGCAAGATGATCATTGCATGTTGTGTGTTGCACAACATATGTGTACGCACCAATGCCCCATGGATCCAAGTGCCAGATGCACCGGACGATGATGATGAAGATGAGGCAGGTGGACCACACCCCAGTGCAGCAGCAGCTGGAATAGCCCGAAGGGACACTATCATTCACAATTTTTTCACATGAGCACGTCACATAGGGACTGTCCTTAGCAATCATGGGACAGGTCAAAATGACAACAGGCACAGCATGTGCAAATATATTCATTCCTAGACACATTCCCTGTGTGCATGTCACTCCTCTGCATTGGCACATCGCTCTGACAAGTGTATGTGCAACATTTAGTGCTGTCAATTTCACCAATGGCAATTGGAAGGTGGGAGTGTCACCTCCGTTATCGGGATCCTGTTTTCATGTGGCCTGAACCGCGTCTCCTTCTTCTCCTTGCCCTTCCCTGGCCCCGAGGTCCCAGGCTGGTCCTCCGTGGGGCTTGTGGGGTTCGGGTTGTCCTCTGTACTTGCTCCAGTACCCTCCATTGTGGTTCGCAGTTGTTATGTTTTTCTTATTTATTTCTTGGTTTTTTGCTGCTTTTATGGTGATTTTTCCCGCCTGACGTGGGAATTGCAAGCGTGCCGCTGCTTGTCGCCGATTTTTCTGTCGCGGTTGGGCCCATCGCAACATTTTTCACTTTCGGGTTTCCTTTTTTATCGCCGTCGCAGTAGTTGTATCGCGGACATTTGACGCGTTATCGGGAAACTATTGCATGTTACTGCCGTGTTGGGAATACGAAGTTAACACAGAGTTATTTTCCCGCGATAGATGGCGATATGAAAACGTGCGTTAGCCTTTTTTGGCGATGATTATCGCACGTTCTTGGGAATATCCCCCAGAGAACGCAGAAAGCAGACAGTTCTCATGTGAAAGGCACAAACAGAGTCTTGCAAAACAAAGTCTAGTAGTAACGTGCGCAAAAGCAGCATCATGTCAGCCGTGCTCATGTCAATTTAGCAATATCGACAATGACCCTAATGGCCATATAACACACTCATAAACCTTTATAAAACACACTCACAAGATGATGTCATCAGTGATGTCATTTGAGATGTTATCAGTGATGTCACTGACCATGTCATGAGAGATGTAATATGTGAGGTCATAAGCAGTGCATGGCGGGAGCGTGAGTTATAGATATCTTAGCTAACTATCACTACTGAATTTCACTGAGTATTTTCCCTCCTTTTATTGCATATCGCTCAGGTGAGTAAAATAGCAAAGCATTATGGGACTGGAAGTATCTACCGCTGAACTGAGCGGGTCCGCTGCTGTTTTTGTTGACAGCGGGATGCGGAGCAGGAGGCGATTGCTTGAACTGGGGGAAGTGACTTTGAGGTAAATCCATATACATAAAGAACTATGTCAGTGCGGATGTCAGCAGCCCACCTGGGCGGAATTTTAGAGACTTTCAGTCCCATAATGTTTTGCTATTTTACTCACCTGAGTGATATGCAATAAAAGGAGGGAAAATACTGGGAGCCTTGTTTGCTGGTAATCTGTGCTGCAGTTCACCTATGAGGAAGGGCGTGAGCCCCAAAACGCATCAGGAACGGCTGAGGTGTGGCTTACCGCAAGACTTTCCCTGATCTTGACCTGCTTGCCTGTGTGTGCGTCTCGCCAAGGGGCAACCTTTTTCTTTCATATAATACAGCCAGGACACGTTGTGAGATGCACCACCACTGAACTGAGCGGGACCGCTGCTGTTTTTGTTGACAGCGGGATGCGGAGCAGGAGGTGATTGCTTGCACTGGGGGAAGTGACTTTGAGGTAAATCCATATACATAAAGAACTATGTCAGTGCGTATGTCAGCAGCTCACCTGGGCGGAATTGTAGAGACTTCCAGTCCCATAATGTTTTGCTATTTTACTCACCTGAGTGATATGCAATAAAAGGAGGGAAAATACTTGGAGCCTTGTTTGCTGGTCATCTTTGCTGCAGTTCACCTATGAGGAAGGTGTCAGGCCCGAAACGCGTCAGGAACGGCTGAGCTGTGGCTTCCGCAAGACTTTCCCTAATCTTGACCTGCTTGCCTGTGTGTGTGTCTCGCCTAGGGGCAACCTTTTTCTTTCATATAATACGGCCAGGCCAGGTCGTGAGATGCACCACGGCTGAACTGAGCGGGTCCGCTGCTGTTTTTGTTGACAGCGGGATGCGGAGCAGGAGGCGATTGCTTGCACTGGGGGAAGTGACTTTGAGGTAAATCCATATACATAAAGAACTATGTCAGTGCGGATGTCAGCAGCCCACCTGGGCGGAATTGTAGAGACCTCCATTCCCATAATGTTTTGCTATTTTACTCACCTGAGCGATATGCAATAAAAGGAGGGAAAATACTGGGAGCCTTGTTTGCTGGTCATTTGTGCTGCAGTTCACCTATGAGGAAGGGCGTCAGGCCCGAAACGCGTCAGGAACGGCTGAGGTATGGCTTACCGCAAGACTTTCCCTGATCTTGACCTGCTTCCCTGTGTGTGCGTCTCACCTAGGGGCAACCTTTTTCTTTCATATAATACGGCCAGGCCAGGTCGTGAGATGCACCACCGCTGACATGAGCGGGTCCGCTGCTGCTTTTGTTGACAGCGGGATGCGTAGCAGGAGGCGATTGCTTGCACTGGGGGAAGTGACTTTGAGGTAAATCCATATACATAAAGAACTATGTCAGTGCGGATGTCAGCAGCCCACCTGGGCGGAATTGTAGAGACTTCCAGTCCCATAATGTTTTGCTATTTTACTCACCTGAGCGATATGCAATAAAAGGAGGGAAAATACTGGGAGCCTTGTTTGCTGGTCATTTGTGCTGCAGTTCACCTATGAGGAAGGGCGTCAACCTCGAAACACGTCAGGAACGGCTGAGGTGTGGCTTACCGCAAGACTTTCCCTGATCTTGACCTGCTTGCATGTGTGTGCGTCTCGCCTAGGGGCAACCTTTTTCTTTCATATAATACGGCCAGGCCAGGTCATGAGATGCACCACCGCTGAACTGAGCGGGTCCGCTGCTGTTTTTATTGACAGCGGGATGCGGAGCAGTAGGCGATTGCTTGCACTGGGGGAAGTGACTTTGAGGTAAATCCATGCACATAAAGAACTATGTCAGTGCGGATGTCAGCAGCCCACCTTTGTGGAATTGTAGAGACTTCCAGTCCCATAATGTTTTGCTATTTTACTCACCTGAGCGATATGCAATAAAAGGAGGGAAAATACTGGGAGCCTTGTTTGCTGGTCATTTGTGCTGCAGTTCACCTATGAGGAAGGGCGTCAGGCCCGAAACGCGTCAGGAACGGCTGAGGTGTGGCTTACCGCAAGACTTTCCCTGATCTTAACCTGCTTGCCTGTGTGTGCGTCTCGCCTAGGGGCAACCTTTTCCTTTCATATAATACGGCCAGGCCAGGTCGTGAGATGCACCACCGCTGAACTGAGCGGGTCCGCTGCTGTTTTTGTTGACAGCGGGATGCGGAGCAGGAGGCGATTGCTTGCACTGGGGAAGTGACTTTGAGGTAAATCCATATACATAAAGAACTATGTCAGTGCGGATGTCAGCAGCCCACCTGGGCGGAATTGTAGAGACTTCCAGTCCCATAATGTTTTGCTATTTTACTCACCTGAGAGATATGCAATAAAAGGAGGGAAAATACTGGGAGCCTTGTTTGCTGGTCATTTGTGCTGCAGTTCACCTATGAGGAAGGGCGTCAGGCCCGAAACGTGTCAGGAATGGCTGAGGTGTGGCTTACCGCAAGACTGTCCCTGATCTTGACCTGCTTGCCTGTGTGTGCATCTCGCCTAGGGGCAACCTTTTTCATTCGTATAATATGGCCAGGCCAGTTCGTGAGATGCACCACCGCTGAACTGAGCGGGTCCGCTGCTGTTTTTGTTGACAGCGGGATGCGGAGCAGGAAGCGATTGCTTACACTGGGGAAGTGACTTGGAGGTAAATCCATATACATAAAGAACTATGACAGTGCAGATGTCAGCAGCCCACCTGGGCGTAATTGTGGAGACTTCCAGTCCCATAATGTTTTGTATTTTACTCACCTGAGCGATATGCAATAAAAGGAGGGAAAATACTGGGAGCCTTGTTTGCTGGTCATTTGTGCTGCAGTTCACCTATGAGGAAGTGTGTCAGGCCCGAAACGCGTCAGGAACGGCTGAGGTATGGCTTACCGCAAGACTTTCCCTGATCTTGACCTGCTTCCCTGTGTGTGCGTCTCGCCTAGGGGCAACCTTTTTCTTTCATATAATACGGCCAGGCCAGGTCGTGAGATGCACCACCGCTGAAATGAGCGGGTCTGCTGCTGGTTTTGCTGACAGCGGGATGCGGAGCAGGAGGCGATTGCTTGCACTGGTGGAAGTGACTTTGAGGTAAATCCATATACATAAAGAACTATGTCAGTGCGGATGTCAGCAGCCCACCTGGGTGAAATTGTAGAGACTTCCAGTCCCATAATGTTTTGCTATTTTACTCACCTGAGCGATATGCAATAAAAGGAGGGAAAATACTGGGAGCCTTGTTTGCTGGTCATTTGTGCTGCAGTTCACCTATGAGGAAGGGCGTCAGGCCCGAAACGCGTCAGGAACGGCTGAGGTGTGGCTTACCGCAAGACTTTCCCTGATCTTAACCTGCTTGCCTGTGTGTGCGTCTCGCCTTGGGGCAACCTTTTTCTTTCATATAATACGGCCAGGCCAGGTCGTGAGATGCACCACCGCTGAACTGAGCGGGTCCGCTGCTGTTTTTGTTGACAGCGGGATGCGGAGCAGGAGGCGATTACTTGCACTGGGGGAAGTGACTTTGAGGTAAATCCATATACATAAAGAACTATGTCAGTGCGGATGTCAGCAGCCCACCTGGGCGGAATTGTAGAGACTTCCAGTCCCATAATGTTTAGCTATTTTACTCACCTGAGAGATATGCAATAAAAGGAGGGAAAATACTGGGAGCCTTGTTTGCTGGTCATTTGTGCTGCAGTTCACCTATGAGGAAGGGCGTCAGGCCCGAAACGTGTCAGGAATGGCTGAGGTGTGGCTTACCGCAAGACTGTCCCTGATCTTGACCTGCTTGCCTGTGTGTGCATCTCGCCTAGGGGCAACCTTTTTCATTCGTATAATATGGCCAGGCCAGTTCGTGAGATGCACCACCGCTGAACTGAGCGGGTCCGCTGCTGTTTTTGTTGACAGCGGGATGCGGAGCAGGAAGCGATTGCTTACACTGGGGAAGTGACTTGGAGGTAAATCCATATACATAAAGATCTATGACAGTGCAGATGTCAGCAGCCCACCTGGGCGTAATTGTGGAGACTTCCAGTCCCATAATGTTTTGCTATTTTACTCACCTGAGCGATATGCAATAAAAGGAGGGAAAATACTGGGAGCCTTGTTTGCTGGTCATTTGTGCTGCAGTTCACCTATGAGGAAGTGTGTCAGGCCCGAAACGCGTCAGGAACGGCTGAGGTATGGCTTACCGCAAGACTCTCCCTGATCTTGACCTGCTTCCCTGTGTGTGCGTCTCGCCTAGGGGCAACCTTTTTCTTTCATATATACGGCCAGGCCAGGTCGTGAGATGCACCACCGCTGAAATGAGCGGGTCTGCTGCTGGTTTTGCTGACAGCGGGATGCGGAGCAGGAGGCGATTGATTGCACTGGTGGAAGTGACTTTGAGGTAAATCCATATACATAAAGAACTATGTCAGTGCGGATGTCAGCAGCCCACCTGGGCGGAATTGTAGAGACTTCCAGTCCCATAATGTTTTGCTATTTTACTCACCTGAGCGATATGCAATAAAAGGAGGGAAAATACTGGGAGCCTTGTTTGCTGGTCATTTGTGCTGCAGTTCACCTATGAGGAAGGGCATCAGGCCCGAAACGCATCAGGAATGGCTGAGGTGTGGCTTACCGCAAGACTTTCCCTGATCTTGACCTGATTGCCTCTCTGTGCGTCTCGCCTAGGGGCAACCTTTTTCTTTCATATAATACGGCCAGGCCAGGTCGTGAGATGCACCACCGCTGAAATGAGCGGGTCTGCTGCTGGTTTTGCTGACAGCGGGATGCGGAGCAGGAGGCGATTGCTTGCACTGGTGGAAGTGACTTTGAGGTATATCCATATACATAAAGAACTATGTCAGTGCGGATGTCAGCAGCCCACCTGGGCGGAATTGTAGAGACTTCCAGTCCCATAATGTTTTGCTATTTTACTCACCTGAGCGATATGCAATAAAAAGGAGGGAAAATACTGGGAGCCTTGTTTGCTGGTCATTTGTGCTGCAGTTCACCTATGAGGAAGGGCGTCAGGCCCGAAACGCGTCAGGAACGGCTGAGGTGTGGCTTACCGCAAGACTTTCCCTGATCTTGACCTGATTGCCTCTCTGTGCGTCTCGCCTAGGGGCAACCTTTTTCTTTCATATAATACGGCCAGGCCAGGTCGTGAGATGCACCACCGCTGAACTGAGCGGGTCCGCTGCTGTTTTTGTTGACAGCGGGATGCGGAGCAGGAGGCGATTGCTTGCACTGGGGGAAGTGACTTTGAGGTAAATTCATATACATAAAGTACTATGTCAGTGCGGATGTCAGCAGCCCACCTGGGCGGATTTGTAGAGACTTCCAGTCCCATAATGTTTTGCTATTTTACTCACCTGAGCGATATGCAATAAAAGGAGGGAAAATACTGGGAGCCTTGTTTGCTGGTCATTTGTGCTGCAGTTCACCTATGAGGAAGGGCGTCAACCTCGAAACACGTCAGGAACGGCTGAGGTGTGGCTTACCGCAAGACTTTCCCTGATCTTGACCTGCTTGCCTGTGTGTGCGTCTCGCCTAGGGGCAACCTTTTTCTTTCATATAATACGGCCAGGCCAGGTCATGAGATGCACCACCGCTGAACTGAGCGGGTCCGCTGCTGTTTTTATTGACAGCGGGATGCGGAGCAGTAGGCGATTGCTTGCACTGGGGGAAGTGACTTTGAGGTAAATCCATGCACATAAAGAACTATGTCAGTGCGGATGTCAGCAGCCCACCTTTGTGGGAATTGTAGAGACTTCCAGTCCCATAATGTTTTGCTATTTTACTCACCTGAGCGATATGCAATAAAAGGAGGGAAAATACTGGGAGCCTTGTTTGCTGGTCATTTGTGCTGCAGTTCACCTATGAGGAAGGGCGTCAGGCCCGAAACGCGTCAGGAACGGCTGAGGTGTGGCTTACCGCAAGACTTTCCCTGATCTTAACCTGCTTGCCTGTGTGTGCGTCTCGCCTAGGGGCAACCTTTTCCTTTCATATAATACGGCCAGGCCAGGTCGTGAGATGCACCACCGCTGAACTGAGCGGGTCCGCTGCTGTTTTTGTTGACAGCGGGATGCGGAGCAGGAGGCGATTGCTTGCACTGGGGGAAGTGACTTTGAGGTAAATCCATATACATAAAGAACTATGTCAGTGCGGATGTCAGCAGCCCACCTGGGCGGAATTGTAGAGACTTCCAGTCCCATAATGTTTTGCTATTTTACTCACCTGAGAGATATGCAATAAAAGGAGGGAAAATACTGGGAGCCTTGTTTGCTGGTCATTTGTGCTGCAGTTCACCTATGAGGAAGGGCGTCAGGCCCGAAACGTGTCAGGAATGGCTGAGGTGTGGCTTACCGCAAGACTGTCCCTGATCTTGACCTGCTTGCCTGTGTGTGCATCTCGCCTAGGGGCAACCTTTTTCATTCGTATAATATGGCCAGGCCAGTTCGTGAGATGCACCACCGCTGAACTGAGCGGGTCCGCTGCTGTTTTTGTTGACAGCGGGATGCGGAGCAGGAGGCGATTGCTTGCACTGGTGGAAGTGACTTTGAGGTAAATCCATATACATAAAGAACTATGTCAGTGCGGATGTCAGCAGCCCACCTGGGTGGAATTGTAGAGACTTCCAGTCCCATAATGTTTTGCTATTTTACTCACCTGAGCGATATGCAATAAAAGGAGGGAAAATACTGGGAGCCTTGTTTGCTGGTCATTTGTGCTGCAGTTCACCTATGAGGAAGTGTGTCAGGCCCGAAACGCGTCAGGAACGGCTGAGGTATGGCTTACCGCAAGACTTTCCCTGATCTTGACCTGCTTCCCTGTGTGTGCGTCTCGCCTAGGGGCAACCTTTTTCTTTCATATAATACGGCCAGGCCAGGTCGTGAGATGCACCACCGCTGAAATGAGCGGGTCTGCTGCTGGTTTTGCTGACAGCGGGATGCGGAGCAGGAGGCGATTGCTTGCACTGGTGGAAGTGACTTTGGAGGTAAATCCATATACATAAAGAACTATGTCAGTGCGGATGTCAGCAGCCCACCTGGGTGGAATTGTAGAGACTTCCAGTCCCATAATGTTTTGCTATTTTACTCACCTGAGCGATATGCAATAAAAGGAGGGAAAATACTGGGAGCCTTGTTTGCTGGTCATTTGTGCTGCAGTTCAGCTATGAGGAAGGGCGTCAGGCCCGAAACGCGTCAGGAACGGCTGAGGTGTGGCTTACCGCAAGACTTTCCCTGATCTTAACCTGCTTGCCTGTGTGTGCGTCTCGCCTTGGGGCAACCTTTTTCTTTCATATAATACGGCCAGGCTAGGTCGTGAGATGCACCACCGCTGAACTGAGCGGGTCCGCTGCTGTTTTTGTTGACAGCGGGATGCGGAGCAGGAGGCGATTACTTGCACTGGGGGAAGTGACTTTGAGGTAAATCCATATACATAAAGAACTATGTCAGTGCGGATGTCAGCAGCCCACCTGGGCGGAATTGTAGAGACTTCCAGTCCCATAATGTTTTGCTATTTTACTCACCTGAGAGATATGCAATAAAAGGAGGGAAAATACTGGGAGCCTTGTTTGCTGGTCATTTGTGCTGCAGTTCACCTATGAGGAAGGGCGTCAGGCCCGAAACGTGTCAGGAATGGCTGAGGTGTGGCTTACCGCAAGACTGTCCCTGATCTTGACCTGCTTGCCTGTGTGTGCATCTCGCCTAGGGGCAACCTTTTTCATTCGTATAATATGGCCGGGCCAGTTCGTGAGATGCACCACCGCTGAACTGAGCGGGTCCGCTGCTGTTTTTGTTGACAGCGGGATGCGGAGCAGGAAGCGATTGCTTTCACTGGGGAAGTGACTTGGAGGTAAATCCATATACATAAAGAACTATGACAGTGCAGATGTCAGCAGCCCACCTGGGCGTAATTGTGGAGACTTCCAGTCCCATAATGTTTTGCTATTTTACTCACCTGAGCGATATGCAATAAAAGGAGGGAAAATACTGGGAGCCTTGTTTGCTGGTCATTTGTGCTGCAGTTCACCTATGAGGAAGTGTGTCAGGCCCGAAACGCGTCAGGAACGGCTGAGGTATGGCTTACCGCAAGACTTTCCCTGATCTTGACCTGCTTCCCTGTGTGTGCGTCTCGCCTAGGGGCAACCTTTTTCTTTCATATAATACGGCCAGGCCAGGTCGTGAGATGCACCACCGCTGAAATGAGCGGGTCTGCTGCTGGTTTTGCTGACAGCGGGATGCGGAGCAGGAGGCGATTGCTTGCACTGGTGGGAGTGACTTTGAGGTAAATCCATATACATAAAGAACTATGTCAGTGCGGATGTCAGCAGCCCACCTGGGCGGAATTGTAGAGACTTCCAGTCCCATAATGTTTTGCTATTTTACTCACCTGAGCGATATGCAATAAAAGGAGGGAAAATACTGGGAGCCTTGTTTGCTGGTCATTTGTGCTGCAGTTCACCTATGAGGAAGGGCATCAGGCCCGAAACGCATCAGGAATGGCTGAGGTGTGGCTTACCGCAAGACTTTCCCTGATCTTGACCTGATTGCCTCTCTGTGCGTCTCGCCTAGGGGCAACCTTTTTCTTTCATATAATACGGCCAGGCCAGGTCGTGAGATGCACCACCGCTGAAATGAGCGGGTCTGCTGCTGGTTTTGCTGACAGCGGGATGCGGAGCAGGAGGCGATTGCTTGCACTGGTGGAAGTGACTTTGAGGTAAATCCATATACATAAAGAACTATGTCAGTGCGGATGTCAGCAGCCCACCTGGGCGGAATTGTAGACTTCCAGGCCCATAATGTTTTGCTATTTTACTCACCTGAGCAATATGCAATAAAAGGAGGGAAAATACTGGGAGCCTTGTTTGCTGGTCATTTGTGCTGCAGTTCACCTATGAGGAAGGGCGTCAGGCCCGAAACGCGTCAGGAACGGCTGAGGTGTGGCTTACCGCAAGACTTTCCCTGATCTTGACCTGATTGCCTCTCTGTGCGTCTCGCCTAGGGGCAACCTTTTTCTTTCATATAATACGGCCAGGCCAGGTCGTGAGATGCACCACCGCTGAACTGAGCGGGTCCGCTGCTGTTTTTGTTGACAGCGGGATGCGGAGCAGGAGGCGATTGCTTGCACTGGGGGAAGTGACTTTGAGGTAAATTCATATACATAAAGAACTATGTCAGTGCGGATGTCAGCAGCCCACCTGGGCGGATTTGTAGAGACTTCCAGTCCCATAATGTTTTGCTATTTTACTCACCTGAGCGATATGCAATAAAAGGAGGGAAAATACTGGGAGCCTTGTTTGCTGGTCATTTGTGCTGCAGTTCACCAAGAGGAAGGGCGTCAACCTCGAAACACGTCAGGAACGGCTGAGGTGTGGCTTACCGCAAGACTTTCCCTGATCTTGACCTGCTTGCCTGTGTGTGCGTCTCGCCTAGGGGCAACCTTTTTCTTTCATATAATACGGCCAGGCCAGGTCATGAGATGCACCACCGCTGAACTGAGCGGGTCCGCTGCTGTTTTTATTGACAGCGGGATGCGGAGCAGGAGGCGATTGCTTGCACTGGGGGAAGTGACCTTGAGGTAAATCCATGCACATAAAGAACTATGTCAGTGCGGATGTCAGCAGCCCACCTGGGTGGAATTGTAGAGACTTCCAGTCCCATAATGTTTTGCTATTTTACTCACCTGAGCGATATGCAATAAAAGGAGGGAAATACTGGGAGCCTTGTTTGCTGGTCATTTGTGCTGCAGTTCAGCTATGAGGAAGGGTGTCAGGCCCGAAACGCGTCAGGAACGGCTGAGGTGTGGCTTACCGCAAGACTTTCCCTGATCTTAACCTGCTTGCCTGTGTGTGCGTCTCGCCTTGGGGCAACCTTTTTCTTTCATATAATACGGCCAGGCCAGGTCGTGAGATGCACCACCGCTGAACTGAGCGGGTCCGCTGTTGTTTTTGTTGACAGCGGGATGCGGAGCAGGAGGCGATTGCTTGCACTGGGGGAAGTGACTTTGAGGTAAATCCATATACATAAAGAACTATGTCAGTGCGGATGTCAGCAGCCCACCTGGGCGGAATTGTAGAGACTTCCAGTCCCATAATGTTTTGCTATTTTACTCACCTGAGAGATATGCAATAAAAGGAGGGAAAATACTGGGAGCCTTGTTTGCTGGTCATTTGTGCTGCAGTTCACCTATGAGGAAGGGCGTCAGGCCCGAAACGTGTCAGGAATGGCTGAGGTGTGGCTTACCGCAAGACTGTCCCTGATCTTGACCTGCTTGCCTGTGTGTGCATCTCGGCTAGGGGCAACCTTTTCATTCGTATAATATGGCCAGGCCAGTTCGTGAGATGCACCACCGCTGAACTGAGCGGGTCCGCTGCTGTTTTTGTTGACAGCGGGATGCGGAGCAGGAAGCGATTGCTTACACTGGGGAAGTGACTTGGAGGTAAATCCATATACATAAAGAACTATGACAGTGCAGATGTCAGCAGCCCACCTGGGCGTAATTGTGGAGACTTCCAGTCCCATAATGTTTTGCTATTTTACTCACCTGAGCGATATGCAATAAAAGGAGGGAAAATACTGGGAGCCTTGTTTGCTGGTCATTTGTGCTGCAGTTCACCTATGAGGAAGTGTGTCAGGCCCGAAACGCGTCAGGAACGGCTGAGGTATGGCTTACCGCAAGACTTTCCCTGATCTTGACCTGCTTCCCTGTGTGTGCGTCTCGCCTAGGGGCAACCTTTTTCTTTCATATAATACGGCCAGGCCAGGTCGTGAGATGCACCACCGCTGAAATGAGCGGGTCTGCTGCTGGTTTTGCTGACAGCGGGATGCGGAGCAGGAGGCGATTGCTTGCACTGGTGGAAGTGACTTTGAGGTAAATCCATATACATAAAGAACTATGTCAGTGCGGATGTCAGCAGCCCACCTGGGTGGAATTGTAGAGACTTCCAGTCCCATAATGTTTTGCTATTTTACTCACCTGAGCGATATGCAATAAAAGGAGGGAAAATACTGGGAGCCTTGTTTGCTGGTCATTTGTGCTGCAGTTCACCTATGAGGAATGGCGTCACGCCCGAAACGCGTCAGGAACGGCTGAGGTGTGGCTTACCGCAAGACTTTCCCTGATCTTGACCTGCTTGCCTGTGTGTGCGTCTTGCCTAGGGGCAACCTTTTTCTTTCATATAATACGGCCAGGCCAGGTCGTGAGATGCACCACCGCTGAAATGAGCGGGTCTGCTGCTGGTTTTGCTGACAGCGGGATGCGGAGCAGGAGGCGATTGCTTGCACTGGTGGAAGTGACTTTGAGGTAAATCCATATACATAAAGAACTATGTCAGTGCGGATGTCAGCAGCCCACCTGGGCGGAATTGTAGAGACTTCCAGTCCCATAATGTTTTGCTATTTTACTCACCTGAGAGATATGCAATAAAAGGAGGGAAAATACTGGGAGCCTTGTTTGCTGGTCATTTGTGCTGCAGTTCACCTATGAGGAAGGGCGTCAGGCCCGAAACGTGTCAGGAATGGCTGAGGTGTGGCTTACCGCAAGACTGTCCCTGATCTTGACCTGCTTGCCTGTGTGTGCATCTCGCCTAGGGGCAACCTTTTTCATTCGTATAATATGGCCAGGCCAGTTCGTGAGATGCACCACCGCTGAACTGAGCGGGTCCGCTGCTGTTTTTGTTGACAGCCTGATGCGGAGCAGGAAGCGATTGCTTACACTGGGGAAGTGACTTGGAGGTAAATCCATATACATAAAGAACTATGACAGTGCAGATGTCAGCAGCCCACCTGGGCGTAATTGTGGAGACTTCCAGTCCCATAATGTTTTGCTATTTTACTCACCTGAGCGATATGCAATAAAAGGAGGGAAAATACTGGGAGCCTTGTTTGCTGGTCATTTGTGCTGCAGTTCACCTATGAGGAAGTGTGTCAGGCCCGAAACGCGTCAGGAACGGCTGAGGTATGGCTTACCGCAAGACTTTCCCTGATCTTGACCTGCTTCCCTGTGTGTGCGTCTCGCCTAGGGGCAACCTTTTTCTTTCATATAATACGGCCAGGCCAGGTCGTGAGATGCACCACCGCTGAAATGAGCGGGTCTGCTGCTCTTTTTGCTGACAGCGGGATGCGGAGCAGGAGGCGATTGCTTGCACTGGTGGAAGTGACTTTGAGGTAAATCCATATACATAAAGAACTATGTCAGTGCAGATGTCAGCAGCCCACCTGGGCGGAATTGTAGAGACTTCCAGTCCCATAATGTTTTGCTATTTTACTCACCTGAGCGATATGCAATAAAAGGAGGGAAAATACTGGGAGCCTTGTTTGCTGGTCATTTGTGCTGCAGTTCACCTATGAGGAAGGGCGTCACGCCCGAATCGCGTCAGGAACGGCTGAGGTGTGGCTTACCGCAAGACTTTCCCTGATCTTGACCTGCTTGCCTCTGTGTGCGTCTTGCCTAGGGGCAACCTTTTTCTTTCATATAATACGGCCAGGCCAGGTCGTGAGATGCACCACCGCTGAACTGAGCGGGTCCGCTGCTGTTTTTGTTGACAGCAGGATGCGGAGCAGGAGGCGATTGCTTGCACTGGGGGAAGTGACTTTGAGGTAAATCCATATACATAAAGAACTATGTCAGTGCGGATATCAGCAGCCCACCTGGGCGGAATTGTAGAGACTTCCAGTCCCATAATGTTTTGCTATTTTACTCACCTGAGCGATATGCAATAATTGGAGGGAAAATACTGGGAGCCTTGTTTGCTGGTCATTTGTGCTGCAGTTCACCTATGAGGAAGGGCGTCAGGCCCGAAACGCGTCAGGAACGGCTGAGGTGTGGCTTACCTCAAGACTTTCCCTGATCTTGACCTGCTTGCCTGTGTGTGCGTCTCGCCTAGGGGCAACCTTTTTCTTTCATATAATACGGCCAGGCCAGGTCGTGAGATGCACCACCGCTGAACTGAGCGGGTCCGCTGCTGTTTTTGTTGACAGTGGGATGTGGAGCAGGAGGCGATTGCTTGCACTAGGGGAAGTGACTTTGAGGTAAATTCATATACATAAAGAACTATGTCAGTGCGGATGTCAGCAGCCCACCTGGGCGGATTTGTAGAGACTTCCAGTCCCATAATGTTTAGCTATTTTACTCACCTGAGCGATATGCAATAAAAGGAGGGAAAATACTGGGAGCCTTCTTTGCTGGTCATTTGTGCTGCAGTTCACCTATGAGGAAGGGCGTCAGGCCCGAAACGCGTCAGGAACGGCTGAAGTGTGGCTTACCGCAAGACTTTCCCTGATCTTAACCTGCTTGCCTGTGTGTGCGTCTCGCCAAGGGGCAACCTTTTTCTTTCATATAATACGGCCAGGCCAGGTCGTGAGATGCACCACCGCTGAAATGAGCGGGTCCGCTGCTGTTTTTGATGACAGCGGGATGCGGAGCAGGACGCGATTGCTTGCACTGGGGGAAGTGACTTTGAGGTAAATCCATATACATAAAGAACTATGACAGTGCAGATGTCAGCAGCCCACCTGGGCGGAATTGTGGAGACTTCCAGTCCCATAATGTTTTGCTATTTTACTCACCTGAGCGATATGTAATAAAAGGAGGGAAAATACTGGGAGCCTTGTTTGCTGGTCATTTGTGCTGCAGTTCACCTATGAGGAAGGGCATCAGGCCCGAAACGCGTCAGGAACGGCTGAGTTGTGGCTTACCGCAAGACTTTCCCTGATCTTGACCTGCTTGCCTGTGTGTGCGTCTCGGCTAGGGGCAACCTTATTCTTTTATATATATATATATATTTGCAAACAAAGATCCTCAATTTGGTGATGCACTCCAAGCCGGATTCATTAAAGGTAAACAAGCATTTCTGTTCATGGATATTTCTCTCTGCCTTACGCGTTTCGGAGTTACAAACTCCTTGGTCACAGGCATTCAAGTACCGATGCAGTTATAAAAAGGAACACTCTTACCAGCATGTTATTTATTGCGTCCTTTAATTGAAAACAGGTAAGTTCAGTAATGTACTGCATGCTGGGTATTGTAGTGCATAGTGCATTTATCTTTTAGTAGATTTTAGCGTGTCCTTTAAAAGTTAATCCTTTAGTGGGTACTGCACTCTCATACCAATTCACTGTATTATTTCAGCCCTCCAGTGGGCCTCCGTGATAAGAAATGCTCCGTAATTAAGCCATCCGGTTTCCCAACACGGAGACTTCGAACAGTTCTGTGTCTCCCTGGCCCCCTTGTAATCATCTTGTGGGGTGGTGCAGCGCCACGGCTGGATAGCCGTAAATATTAGTTGCAAACAAAGATCCTCAATTTGGTGATGCACTCCAAGCCGGATTCATTAAAGGTAAACAAGCATTTCTGTTCATGGATATTTCTCTCTGCCTTACGCGTTTCGGAGTTACAAACTCCTTGGTCACAGGCATTCAAGTACCGATGCAGTTATAAAAAGGAACACTCTTACCAGCATGTTATTTATTGCGTCCTTTAATTGAAAACAGGTAAGTTCAGTAATGTACTGCATGCTGGGTATTGTAGTGCATAGTGCATTTATCTTTTAGTAGATTTTAGCGTGTCCTTTAAAAGTTAATCCTTTAGTGGGTACTGCACTCTCATACCAATTCACTGTATTATTTCAGCCCTCCAGTGGGCCTCCGTGATAAGAAATGCTCCGTAATTAAGCCATCCGGTTTCCCAACACGGAGACTTCGAACAGTTCTGTGTCTCCCTGGCCCCCTTGTAATCATCTTGTGGGGTGGTGCAGCGCCACGGCTGGATAGCCGTAAATATTAGTTGCAAACAAAGATCCTCAATTTGGTGATGCACTCCAAGCCGGATTCATTAAAGGTAAACAAGCATTTCTGTTCATGGATATTTCTCTCTGCCTTACGCGTTTCGGAGTTACAAACTCCTTGGTCACAGGCATTCAAGTACCGATGCAGTTATAAAAAGGAACACTCTTACCAGCATGTTATTTATTGCGTCCTTTAATTGAAAACAGGTAAGTTCAGTAATGTACTGCATGCTGGGTATTGTAGTGCATAGTGCATTTATCTTTTAGTAGATTTTAGCGTGTCCTTTAAAAGTTAATCCTTTAGTGGGTACTGCACTCTCATACCAATTCACTGTATTATTTCAGCCCTCCAGTGGGCCTCCGTGATAAGAAATGCTCCGTAATTAAGCCATCCGGTTTCCCAACACGGAGACTTCGAACAGTTCTGTGTCTCCCTGGCCCCCTTGTAATCATCTTGTGGGGTGGTGCAGCGCCACGGCTGGATAGCCGTAAATATTAGTTGCAAACAAAGATCCTCAATTTGGTGATGCACTCCAAGCCGGATTCATTAAAGGTAAACAAGCATTTCTGTTCATGGATATTTCTCTCTGCCTTACGCGTTTCGGAGTTACAAACTCCTTGGTCACAGGCATTCAAGTACCGATGCAGTTATAAAAAGGAACACTCTTACCAGCATGTTATTTATTGCGTCCTTTAATTGAAAACAGGTAAGTTCAGTAATGTACTGCATGCTGGGTATTGTAGTGCATAGTGCATTTATCTTTTAGTAGATTTTAGCGTGTCCTTTAAAAGTTAATCCTTTAGTGGGTACTGCACTCTCATACCAATTCACTGTATTATTTCAGCCCTCCAGTGGGCCTCCGTGATAAGAAATGCTCCGTAATTAAGCCATCCGGTTTCCCAACACGGAGACTTCGAACAGTTCTGTGTCTCCCTGGCCCCCTTGTAATCATCTTGTGGGGTGGTGCAGCGCCACGGCTGGATAGCCGTAAATATTAGTTGCAAACAAAGATCCTCAATTTGGTGATGCACTCCAAGCCGGATTCATTAAGGTAAACAAGCATTTCTGTTCATGGATATTTCTCTGCCTTACGCGTTTCGGAGTTACAAACTCCTTGGTCACAGGCATTCAAGTACCGATGCAGTTATAAAAAGGAACACTCTTACCAGCATGTTATTTATTGCGTCCTTTAATTGAAAACAGGTAAGTTCAGTAATGTACTGCATGCTGGGTATTGTAGTGCATAGTGCATTTATCTTTTAGTAGATTTTAGCGTGTCCTTTAAAAGTTAATCCTTTAAGAAATGCTCCGTAATTAAGCCATCCAAACGCGTAAGGCAGAGAGAAATATCCATGAACAGAAATGCTTGTTTACCTTTAATGAATCCGGCTTGGAGTGCATCACCAAATTGAGGATCTTTGTTTGCAACTAATATTTACGGCTATCCAGCCGTGGCGCTGCACCACCCCACAAGATGATTACAAGGGGGCCAGGGAGACACAGAACTGTTCGAAGTCTCCGTGTTGGGAAACCGGATGGCTTAATTACGGAGCATTTCTTATCACGGAGGCCCACTGGAGGGCTGAAATAATACAGTGAATTGGTATGAGAGTGCAGTACCCACTAAAGGATTAACTTTTAAAGGACACGCTAAAATCTACTAAAAGATAAATGCACTATGCACTACAATACCCAGCATGCAGTACATTACTGAACTTACCTGTTTTCAATTAAAGGACGCAATAAATAACGTGCTGGTAAGAGTGTTCCTTTTTATAACTGCATCGGTACTTGAATGCCTGTGACCAAGGAGTTTGTAACTCCGAAACGCGTAAGGCAGAGAGAAATATCCATGAACAGAAATGCTTGTTTGCCTTTAATGAATCCGGCTTGGAGTGCATCACCAAATTGAGGATCTTTGTTTGCAACTAATATTTACGGCAATCCAGCCGTGGCGCTGCACCACCCCACAAGATGATTACAAGGGGGCCAGGGAGACACAGAACTGTTCGAAGTCTCCGTGTTGGGAAACCGGATGGCTTAATTACGGAGCATTTCTTATCACGGAGGCCCACTGGAGGGCTGAAATAATACAGTGAATTGGTATGAGAGTGCAGTACCCACTAAAGGATTAACTTTTAAAGGACACGCTAAAATCTACTAAAAGATAAATGCACTATGCACTACAATACCCAGCATGCAGTACATTACTGAACTTACCTGTTTTCAATTAAAGGACGCAATAAATAACGTGCTGGTAAGAGTGTTCCTTTTTATAACTGCATCGGTACTTGAATGCCTGTGACCAAGGAGTTTGTAACTCCGAAACGCGTAAGGCAGAGAGAAATATCCATGAACAGAAATGCTTGTTTGCCTTAATGAATCCGGCTTGGAGTGCATCACCAAATTGAGGATCTTTGTTTGCAACTAATATTTACGGCTATCCAGCCGTGGCGCTGCACCACCCCACAAGATGATTACAAGGGGGCCAGGGAGACACAGAACTGTTCGAAGTCTCCGTGTTGGGAAACCGGATGGCTTAATTACGGAGCATTTCTTATCACGGAGGCCCACTGGAGGGCTGAAATAATACAGTGAATTGGTATGAGAGTGCAGTACCCACTAAAGGATTAACTTTTAAAGGACACGCTAAAATCTACTAAAAGATAAATGCACTATGCACTACAATACCCAGCATGCAGTACATTACTGAACTTACCTGTTTTCAATTAAAGGACGCAATAAATAACATGCTGGTAAGAGTGTTCCTTTTTATAACTGCATCGGTACTTGAATGCCTGTGACCAAGGAGTTTGTAACTCCGAAACGCGTAAGGCAGAGAGAAATATCCATGAACAGAAATGCTTGTTTGCCTTTAATGAATCCGGCTTGGAGTGCATCACCAAATTGAGGATCTTTGTTTGCAAAAAAATATATATATATATATATATATATATATATATATATATATATATATATATATATATATATATATATATTACCTACTAGCGGTCGCCAGTAGGTAGTTATAGTTAGGACCTCGTTTCTATTCATAAAGCGTTTTTTCTTTTCCCAATAACTCTAGCGCCGGTTGACGAATCTTCGCGAAATTTTTAAAACTAGTGGGGCGCTCCGGTCCGTTCCTGTCTTGAAAGTTTCGAGGTAATTCGTCCAGCAGGGGCCGAGAAAAAAGGGGAGACCCACAACACGTTTTCCCCATGTTAATTTCCATAGGAAACTTTAGACAAAGCTACAGCCCGAACTGCTGACCGGAATTGCACCAAATTTGGCAAAAAGGTAGCCCTTGGTTCAGAAAGAGCCCTTTTTGTTAAATGGTGTAAATCCATTCAGTAGTTGCTGAGAAATTAAAAAAGAAAAAGTTTCGATATCTGTGGCCGAGGAGGGTTCGCGAAACCTCCCGAGCACGAGCTTCACTCTGATTGGCTGCCAACACTCCAAACCAGGAAGTGTTGGCAGCCATCTTGTGACTCGGTAGAACTGAGTCACAAGAAAACAGTAAAAAAAGGTTAAAAAAGCAAGAAAAGGGGGCAGGGTAGAAACACCCTGACCCCCTAGGCCTGCTCAGGGGGTCCCACAAGGACCCCCAGGGCCACAAAAAACATTTTTGTTTTATAATTTTGGCGGAAATCGCATTGGGGTCGCGAATCCCACCGAAATTATTTTTAAAAAACTAAGCGCCGGCTCCCGCGCTTCGTTTTCAAAAAGCCCCCGGGTGGGCCAGGTCCCGGGGGCACTGCCAATTAATTAGTGGGGGCCCATGGGGGCGCCCGCAACCCAGGGGACTGCCACCTCCCCGGGGCTTATTACATTGTATGCGGATGCACTGCAACCCCCCGCAGCCCCGGGGACCGCCACCTCCCTGGGGCTGTGAAAAAAATGTGTGTGGGGGTCCCAATCCCCCCACCCTGCCCCGGGGAACGCCACCTCCCCGAGGCTTTCAGAATAAACCGTGGGGGCACGCAGCCCCCCCGCAGCCCCAATGACTGCCACCACCCCGGGGCTCTGTTTAAAAATTTGAATTGATGTGTTGGGGGCTCGAGCCCCCCCACACGCCCCAGGGACCACCACCTCCCCGGGGCACTCTATATTTAAATTCGGGGGTCCGTTATGGACCCCCGTGCCCCGGGGACCACCATCTCCCTGGGGCTTTGCAAACGTTGGGAGGGGGGGCGCCCGGCCCCCCTCCTGGAGCCCTTGATGGCCCTGGGGACCACCACCCCCTAGGGCCGGCTCCTGCAGTGTACGGGGGTGCTGTTTGTTATGACAGGGCGGGAGCATACCATAGGTTTCAGGGACGTTATAGTTAGTTGGACATTTCACTCGTACAAAACCATAGAAATTTCACCGTTATAGTTAGTTCAGCTAACTATAACTTGCACCCCCGCAATGCACTGCTGATGACGTCACATATGATATCATTCATGACATGGTCAGTGACATCACTGATGACATCACTGATGACATCTCAAATGACATCACTGATGACATCACTGATGATGTACTGCTTATGACCTCACATATTATATCACTCATGACATGGTCGGTGACATCACTGATGACATCACTCATGACATCTCAAATGACATCACTGATGACATCACTGATGGTATCATCCAGTGACTGTGAGTGTTTCTAAAAAGTTTATGAGTGTTAGAAATATATATCAAGGTGTATTGATGAATCAGTGGGTGTATCAGTGCCTGTATTGATGATTTAGTAGGTGCGTGACTGACTGTATAAGTGAGAGATTATGTATCTCAGTGGATGTATGGGTCACTGACTAGGTTGTCTGAATGTCTGTATCAGTCTGTCAGTTGTTGTGTAAGTGGCTGCATGGGTTGGTTTGTAGATACATGAGTGGTAGTATGGTTTATTGGTCAGTTGCCTGAGTACCTGTATGGATGTATGAGTATCTGTGTGGGTGGGTGAGAGGGTGTGTGACTGCCTGCAGGATGAGGGACTACGTGACTCAGTGGGTATATGGGTTAATGAGTGTAAGAGAAGGGTTGTATAAGTGACTGAGTGTGTCTATGGCTGTGTCAGTGAGTAAATGGATGTGTCAGTTGTATATGGGTGAGTAAGTGGATATGTGAAAGGCAGTATACATAAGTGTTGGAGTATATCCGTCAGTCTATGTGTGAGTGAGGGATTGTGATAGCTGTATGGATTAGTGAGTGGGTCTGTGAGGGTCTGTATGGGTCAGTGATTATATGTTAGCATCTGTATGAATAGGTGAGTGGGTAAGTGTATAACTTAATAGGTGGGTAAATGGCTATCTGACTGACTGTAGGTGAGTGAGCAGGTGTGTGATTAGCTCTATGAGTGACTGAGAGTGTGTGAGTGGCTGTATGGCTGTATGAGTGTATATATCAGTGGCTGTATTAGTGAGTGAGTGGCTGTATGGGTGACTGAGTGGATGTGTATGCAGACCTATGAATTAGTGAGTGGGTATATACATACTGGTATGGGTGTGTCAATGGTTTTGAGAATGGTGGTGTAGAAGTTGGAGTGGGTGTTTGAATGGTTACATGGAGGTGTGAGTGGCTGCATCAGAGATTCTGTGGATGATGTCATCAGTGATGTCATTTGAGATGTCATCAGTGATGTTACTGACCATGTCATGAGTGATGTAATATGTGAGGTCATAACCAGTGCATTGCGGGGGCACAAGTTATACTGAATTTCTCTGGTTTTGTAAGAGTGAAATGTCAGCCTAACTATAGCGTCCCTGTAACCTTTGGTCTTTTCCGTGAATTTCTAGTTTTTTAACTGCTAATTCCTAACTATAATGTCCCTGAAACCTGTGGTTTGTTCAGTGAATTTCTAATGTTTTTGAAACAGTTTCATTTATTAAAAGATTTTTGTAACTATTATTTGTGCCGTTTTTTGTAAGCTTGTCTATGTATTTTTATAAAGTTTAAATAAAATTATAATCACTTCTTTAAAATATATATAACGCAGCTGATTACATATTGATAGTGTTAATTATTTGAAGGATTTAAATTTTTAGAAAATTTAAATATTGTTCTATTGTTTATAATTTTGTAGAGTATGTTATTATATGACAGAATTAAGCGTAGAAAAACTATTATTTAATATTTTGGGGTAATTTTATTTACTGTGTTTTGCTAAATTAAGTTTTGTATGATTACTTTTAACAGTATAAAAGATGTATTGTTGCATCATTATGATAAATATCTTCTTTATATATATATATTATCTACTGGCGGTCGCCAGTAGATAGTTATAGTTAGGACTAGGCCTGGGCGGTAAATTCCGTTCCGCTCGCGGAATTTGCGGAGTTTGGGTAATTTCGCGTTCCGCAGAGAACGCGGAATTGCCAAAAATTCTGCGATCCGCGGCTTCGCGGAATTTTTTGCTTGTTCGCGCTTTCAAAGTGCGTGTTCGGGAGATATTTCCCCCTGAGCACGCAAACAGCGTTCGCGAAAAGGAAAAAAGCATCGCGAACGGGCAGAACAAGCAATTCCGGGTGTTAGCAGAACTTTTGCGTGCTCGCGGAGATTTTTTACCGTTTCGCGGAACTTTGCATAACGCGACTACGCAAATTCCGCCCACCCCTAGTTAGGACCACGTTTCCATAGGAAAAGCATTTTTTGATGTGCTTATAACTTTGGCGTCGTTTGACGAATCTTTACGAAATTTTCAAAAAAGTTCCTCTTTTTAGATCAGCTCCTATCTTGAAAGTTTGGGGGTGATTCGTCAAGGGGGTCTGAGAAAAAAGGGGGAACCCTAAACGTGTTTTCTCCATACAATTTCCATAGGAAACTTTAGACAAGGCTACAGGTCAAACTGCTGAACGGAATTACGCCAAATTTGGCAGGGAGAAAGGTCTTGGTCCAGAAAGCACGCTTTTGTTTAAATGGGGTAAATCCGTTCAGTAGTTTTTGAGAAATATCTAATTTTACAGATATCGATATTTGAGAATTCTGACATCTGATTGGCTGAGGCGTTACGAGCACGAGCTTGCGGCTCATTGGCTGCGAACGGTTGAAACTAGGAAGTGTTGGCAGCCATTTTGTGACTCAGTTGAAAGGAGTAGGGGAAAAAAAGAGAAAAATTGTATAAGAGGGTATAGTAGGAACACTGTGGACTTATTTTAAGCAGTCTGTACGGTGCACAGACAGGTAGTGTGAATGTTGCGTAGGCCGTGGAAATTACGTCCGCAAAACAACGATGCGCGGTATTGCGGCAATGTTCAGTAGGCTGTGGAAATCATATCGGGAAAACAACAATGCGCCGTATTGCGGCCTTCCTTTAATATAATGCGCAGTAATGTTTACTTATAATGCGGTGTTCACTTTTATCATGGATAGTGTCACTTTGTTAGAGAAAATGTAATATTATGTGGGAGGGCATGTTCTCTCCTGTGCGCGGAACAAAATTAACGTTTAATTGGCTGAGGTGTTCCAACAACGAGCTTAATGTTCATTGGCTGTGAACCATTGAAAGTAGAAGTGTTGCCAGCCATTCTCTCTCCCTCCGCGGAGTAGCAAGGACATCTGATTGGCTCACATGTTCCAAGCAGGACCTTCCAGAGCTTAATGTTCATTGGCTGTAAATCATTGAAAGTAGAAGTGTTGCCAGCCATTCCCTCCCCCGCCGCGGAGTAGCAGGGACATCTGATTGGCTGACGTGTTCCAAGCAGGACCTTCCCAAGCTTAATGTTGATTGGCTGTAAACCATTGAAAGTAGAAGTGTTGTCAGCGATTCCCTCCCCTCCGCGGAGTATCAGGGACATCTGATTGGGTAACGTGTTCCAAGCAGGACCTTCCGAAGCGTTAATGTTCATTGGCTGTGAAGCATTAAAAGTAGAAGTTTTGGCAGCCATTCCCTCCCCTCTGCGGAACACTATGGACATTTTATTGACTAAAGTGTTCCGAGTACAAGTTTGCTCCTTATTGGGTGGTAACGGTTCACTGTTGTCAGCCATTTTGTGACGCACTTCAAAGGAGTACAGGAAAAAAAAGTAGTAGAGGGGAGGGTAGGAACACTATTAACTCTGTACAGTGGTCACAAGGTGGTGGACAGGGACTGTGAAGGTAAAAATTGTTTTTTATATACTTTAAGGGCCATTTATATAATTTGCGTGGGGCCTACAAATCACGGCGGGAAAATAACAGAGTGTGTTGCGGTCTTCTTTTATTAAGCCAGCTTGTGGGATACTTCCCAGGTGCAGTATTTACTTATAATGTGGAGTTTACTTTTCTGATGGGGAGTGCTACATCTTTGGAGGAAAAATTATAATATGGAGGGAGGGGGTTGCAAAAAGAAAGCGCGCTGTTGCGGTCTTCATTTAAATAAGGTTCTGAGTAGGCTACTTCTCGGGAGCAATGTTTACTTATAATGTATAGTTATAGTGCGGTGCTTACTTCTGTCGCGGGGAGTGCTACTTCCTTGCAGCAAAATAGTAGGTGTGGTTGCGCTGCAAAAATTTCAGTCTAGGTTTGAAACAGTTTTTATTAAGCAATCACAAATATACTTTCTTAGTAAAGTGTAGCTGTATATATCAGAGGGGAGACAAATAAAAACGCAATTCATAAAATATCCCTTAAGCATGGCCACACCCTCCCTTTTTTTGTCGTCTATAGTTTGTAAAAGTGTTGCCCCATATTCTTGTTAATATAAGAGGGCATCAGTTACTTTTAGATAAAGTAGAAAAGAAGTGCTACAAGAAACACTCCCGCACTACATCATCTCAGGTCACAACAACAATAACAAGTAAAAAACAGTTAAACACAAATGACGTCATATTACCTAGAAATGTACGCTTCATCAAAACATTAAATGAAGCACTATGTATATAATTTGTTTTTAGGGACTACTATTTTATAAAATATTAGCAGTGTTACAAACTGTGAGGTAGTAAGTTATCAACGGAAATAACTGTAGTATATGTTGTTGATGTCTCGCACAGATAGATCTCCAACCCCTTTGAAGTACTATAAACTCACAGTATTAAAATGTACAGGGTACGTTTATAGTATTCCACAGGAGAAGAAGACTAAGGAGCACAACAAAAAAATCAAAATGTTTTACAATCTCTATTCTGTAGAAGTCAGGAAAGTTTTGTCGTAGTGCTTAGAGGTCGCTCACTGCTCCACTAACAGATCACGTACTATTTTAAGAACATATAGGATAGTAGTAATATATACAGTACTATTCCTATAAATTCTATAGGGAGAACGAGAATAGGAACCACAACAGAGGAAAAGAGAAATACCAAAATATCATTAAAAAATGTAGGGTTTATCAAAGGCATTCAGTAAGAAAGTGTCTATGCAAACAATCTTTTTTAAACTGCAATTTCGAAAAATATTGTCACTGTAAAAATATCTGATCAAGTAAGTTATAAAGGTCAGTAAGCTGTATTTGAGATGGTTTACTCCTGGCGGTGACAAATCTCCAATTCCTGTTGTGTGAAAATATGACACTCTACTACAATATAGAGAGTGACACTGATGCCACACAAAAAGGAAAAGGAAAATAAAGTCATGAACACAAAACAAGATCAATAACAAAATACTTTCCAGCGGTGAATATGTTCAGAGCTTCTTTTCTCCGGGACTTCGAAATCTTTCATCTTCACGCCGACGGGTCATAAACTCCTCTGAGATCATAATGACTGTGAATATTACAATATACATATTCACACTATATGATCCCAAGGGTGAAACAGAGTAAGAACCAGAAGCTGCTGACGTTACTTATAAATCTTTAGTCTTCGCGCCCACGGGTCACCAACACCTCTGAGGTCAAGTATAGTGTCAATATTATAATATACAAAGTGACACTATATGAGCTCAAATGAGCAAGAAAAGGAATAGTGTTTCCTCTATTTTGTCTGTTTCTGAATACAAGCTGCTGACGTTACATATAAATGGCAAAAACAACCAATAACATTTTTTTCTAAATACAAATCTTTAAATATTCACAAATAGCTACGTATTATAAATATCTACTATGCCATAATCAAACAACTTGCAACTCTGTAATATATTTTGTTGTCGCAAAAGAAGAATCCGACGCTAGAAAACGGAATCTGCATCACAGAATGGACACGCGTAATAAACTCACAAAAACGAAACTAATCGAACAACGGGTGTGGTTTATATACTTTTTGGTTATTGAGTAGTCTATAGAAGGAACATGCGGCTCCGCCCATTTAGATGTCACGTTTTACAGTTGACACGTGCTCACGTTTTCACTGTTTAACTTGTGCAGGTGTTGGGAAAAGTTACAAAATGTGAAGCGGTAAAGGTTTCGATTTCGATCCCCACACGTATAAGCTCCTTAATATGTACATACGTTGGAGACCTTAAAAACTGTTACCCGGTAAACCGTGTCATTTCCATTTCTCGTGACTAAAAACATCTATTAATTGCTGTAATTCTAAATAGAAGACATAAAAACATATCGTTCAGAATAGAAAAAAAATACGTGCTCATTTTTCTCTTCACTATAGTTTTAAAATAAAAAAAATGCCAGCATTTGTAAAGCATACAGCTACCTCCAGAGAGGTGTCCCGGCGCTCGGGGCGTTGGGAAGATTAAGCAAGGTATTGCCCACAGTGACATAGTGGTGGGCTAACGTGCCGCCGGAGCCGGGAATCGAACTGTGAACGCTGTTGTTCAAAGTCAGGTATCATAGCTGCTGCGTCACACTTTTTCCACACTTATATGTTAATTAGTGCTAATTAAGTTTTAAACATTGTTAAATTATAACTTATAACAGACTACTGTTACAGTTAGTTTTTCACTACAAAAAGTATGCACGTCTTTTTAAAATTTACTTAAAAACAATATAGGTTTCAGGGACATTGTAGTTACAAATTAGCATTTAAAAAACCATTGAAATTCACTGAAAAAACCATAGGTTTCAGGCACGTTATAGTTAGAAATTAGCATTTAAAAAACCTTAGAAATTCACTGAAAAAACCATAGGTTTCAGGCACGTTATAGTTAGTTGGACATTTCACTCGTACAAAACCATAGAAATTCCACTGTTATAGTTAGTTCAGCTAACTATAACTCATGCCCCCGCAATGCACTACTGATGACGTCACATATTACATCATTCATGACATGGTCAGTGACATCACTGATGACATCTCAAATGACATCACTGAGGACATCACTGACGACATCATCCACGTGAAAATCTGATGCCCCTCCTCACACTCTAATATAACCTTTGATACACCCACTGTAAAATACAGACTACCATTTTCTAGATCATTGACACACCAATACCAGTTACTACATACACACATCCACTCATTCATCCATACAATAACTCATACATGCACTCACTCCTCAATACAACACTATCATATGCACTCATACACCTATACAGACAATCACACACCGCCACTCATCCATGCAGTTACTCACACACCTACTCAGTCATGCTAAGAATCTATCACACTCCCATTTACTCACTTATACAATTATACACACACCACCTCACTTATTCATACAGATACTAACGCATACTTACTGTGTTATATATTCAGTGATACAAGTACACACTGATCTATACAGCCAGTCTCACAATCACTGACTATCATGTAGTCCTTTATATACTTCAACTCTCACATACACTGCCTTTTACATATGTAGTTACTTGGACATGTACCACTGAGACATTCATTCACTCACCAAGACACCGATACACACACTCACGCACCCATACAGCTGTTTCCACATGCACTCTTGAACCCATACACCCAGTGAATCAACCACTCACACATCTATGCACAGAGTCACACACCTCCCACCCACCCACACACACACTCAATCTCCCCCAAAAATACTCAGACAAACAATCAATAACCTATATAGACACTCATGTAGCTACTGACCAACCCATGCAGCAGCTTGCACTACAACAGACAGACTGATACAGACATTCACACAGTTTTGACACTAACCCATGCATTCAGTAAGACACATTTAATTACTCACTTATACAGTCAGTCACTCACCTACTAAATCCTCCATCCAGGCACTTATACACCCACTCATTCTTCCATACACCTTGGAATATATATAAAACATATTAAAAAAATTACAGAAATACACAGTCACTGGATGATGTCGTCAGTGATGTCATCAGTGATGTCATTTGAGATGTCATCAGTGATGTCATCAGTGATGTCACTGACCATGTCATGAATGATGTAATATGTGACGTCATCAGCAGTGCATTGCGGGGGCGCGAGTTATAGTTAGCTGAACTAACTATAACGGTGGAATTTCTATGGTTTTGTACGAGTGAAATGTCCAACTATAACGTGCCTGAAACCTATGGTTTTTTCAGTGAATTACTAAGGTTTTTTAAATGCTCATTTCTAACTATAATGTGCCTGATATATATATACACATATATATTTTTTTATTTTAAAAAAAGCGTCTTGCACCGGTCGCGAACCTATGTGCTTGGTTCGCTAATCTGTTATACCAATGTAAGTGCAAAATACATATTTACAGTGAAATAATATATACTTTTCAGGAAGAGGTTTATTAGTGAGTGAAAAAAATAGTATTACAGAAGTTATAAATTTGTTTTAAAGCCTTTTAAACAGATTTTTATGGACTCAGCGCCATAGCACAGCAGTTGGGGATCTACGCGTTCGGTGTGCAAATCCGTTATTCGAATGTAAGTGTAAAATACGTATTTAGACTGAAATAATATATATTTTTAACAAAGAGGTTTATTACTGAATATAAATAAATAGTATTAGTGTAGATGTAAAATATTTTTATGAGATTTAGAACAGATTTTTATGTACGCAGCTCCATTGGGCACCAGTCACGTAGAGGTCATGACTTCTCAACTTTTTTTTACTGTTAAATAAAGTTACAATAATTTTTAGAAACACTAAAATTACGGTGAGTTACACCTAGAGTACTAAAATATTATTGAAGATATTTTAAATCATATCAATCAATCAATTTAAAGCCATGCCGCGTCGGTTCCGAGATGCTGCATGGCTGCGGTGTGAGGTCCTGTTGTGTCATCATGGAGGATCCCATCAACGGGGCTTGTGATGCGAAGTCCAGTGTCGGGGATACAGCACGTAGCTGGCGATGTGTTGGTGCGGAGTCCAGAGTCATCATCATCATAAAATCTTTATTTCGGTTTATAATACCATAAAAGATACAAACATATAGTTCCTTATCGATAGTGCTCGAAATAGAGTTTATACAAAAACAAAAAAAGATTCCGTACACCAGATTCTAAGGAATCCATTTTCTTAAAATACAGTCTTATAAACACGATAAAGATTAAGCGAAAACATAACTCGCTATTTAAAATCACTATTAAAAATGGCTAAGATAAAGACTAAAGTGCAAGTGCAATTGTTAGAATAGCTATTGTCACAGTTGTTAATCTGTAAGGCCCAACAACTCTATATAGTTCATTGGGGGTCCTTTGCACCTTGTACATTAAAAATAAAAATAATAGAACACATTAAAAGTGCTTAAAGCCAGATTTTGTAGACGTTATCTTGGGAAATGAAACATCCTCAGGTCATTATATTTTCCTACAATTGGATCATAGCACTTGAGGAGGTAGTCAGTAACCTTCGCCTAATAGCCCAAAACTGGCCAAGAAATTTAGCGACTGCACACACAAATAGTGGTCTCGCATCTGATTTTAAGATACGTAGGGCTTCATAATGTCTATGGGTCCCCAACTGTCTACATACAGGAGCCAACCAGTTCCTTCTTGGTCTTGCATACGCAGGACATGCAAAAAATACATGGCAGACGGTTTCATTTGGATTTGAGCAAGAGGGACAGCACTTAGGCTGGCTGTTGTTGTTCTGCCAAGAATTGATAAAAGCATTAATAGGTAAACAGCTGTATCTAAACTGGCTATACAGTTTCCTGTCCCCAGGATCCTTGATAATATCAAAGTAGCTCTCAAGACATTTAACGGGTTTAATGTCTAAGAAAGCATCAGCTAGGCTACCCTGACGGATTTTCAAATAATTAGTCTGCTCTACCCATGACCAGTATTGGAGTTTTATTTGGTCCTTTGTAAGTAGGGGCTGGGGACCAACAAACTCATTTGGGAGGCCAATTGCTGCCCGGGTGGTATTCACATATTTAATCCACCCAATTTTTTTATTTCTATCTAGGGCAGAAACTTCATTAAAAGCAGCAGCAAAAAGAGCCAAATCAGGGATAGTAACCAGTCTGTACCAAAAGAGCAAAGGGCGCAATCTCGCTTGGTCACTGATTGACCTAACTCCCAGGTCCATTTTCAAGGGGAAAAAGGGGGTGCTTTGGGGGAGAGATACCAGGCTCCTAAGGAACTTGTTTTCCACAATTGCTAGCTTGCTTGCGTCTAGTGCACCCCACAATTCTGCCCCATAAAGAATACTGCTCACTACCTTAGGGCTATAGAGTTTGAGAGCGGGAGCAACAGGCTTGATGTACGATAGGCAGATCTCCCGCCGCAAGGCCCCGGTTAGCTGTGATAATTTCAGGGACGCCTTATCTAAGTGATTATTCCATGTCATACTGTCAGACAGCTTTATACCCAGGTACTCAAAGGAGCTAACCCTCTCCAATGGGACATTATCCAAGACCAGATTTCGTTTAAAGGTTTTGCGGGGATTCAACATCATCAGCTTAGTTTTAGCGGTGTTGATGACCAAACCCCTCATATCGCAAAAGGCCTTAAACTGATCCAAAAGCCTTTGGAGGCCCATGGGAGTTTTAGATACCAAGAGAGTATCGTCGGCAAACAGCAATGTTGCAATTTTCTGGTTCGCCAAGGAAGGAGCATCAGCCGGAATTGAACATAACAGGTAAGCAATTTGATTAACATAAAGGGAAAAAAGGGTAGGGGCCAGAACACACCCTTGGCGTACCCCCCGCCGGATCTTAATCGGGTCAGAGAGTTGCCCCTGGTTTCCCCACCTCACACGAGCAAAATTATCATCGTGTAGCCTAACCAGTAGTTCTAGGATTCCCAGAGGCATTCCCATGTTCATAAGGACCTGCCAAAGTAGATCCCTGGGGACTAGGTTGAAGGCTGTTTTGAGGTCTATGATGGTGAGGTATAAACTGCCTTTGCCCAGCACAACCACCTTCCAATACAGCATGACAAGGTGAAACGCCTGATCGATAGTGCTGGTCTTCCGCCGGAAGCCCACCTGTAATGGAGAGAGGATATTATTCTCATCCATCCAGGTCTGGATCTTACATAGGAGCGATCGGCAGAAGACCTTTTGGGCACAGTCTATCAAACTTATTGGTCGGTAGTTGGCGGGCTTGGACCTGTCCCCTTTTTCAAAAATTGGGATCACTTCGGCCCCCTTCCACGAGTCCGGGATGCTTCCTCCTCCGGCAATATCATTGGCCAGATTCATGAAATAGGTTGTCCAGTTTGCCCTATCTGCGCGAAAGAGATCTCCCGGGATGCCATCCGGGCCAGGGGCTTTTGCAGGTATGATGGCATCTAGGGAGCTCATGATCTCTTCCCCAGTGAATACAATGGTACCTGCTGGAGCACCCAAATCATGGGGCATCTGGAATCTATCGGTAGAGTTACCAATGGAGTATAGCTCACTGAAATGTTTGTGCCATTCTATTGCCGGAATATTATTGGCCAGGGGAGGTGTGCGTTCAAAATTGGTTTTTGCCACAAGCGACCAAAATTGTCGGGAATCAGGGTGTCCAATGGCCTCCCCTAGATCTTCCCATCTCCTTTCATCCCATTGTTTTTTTGCTTTACCCTGTACCTGTTTATAATCCCTTCTGGTATTGCGGATACTAATAGGATCCCTATTTTTGATAGCTACTGTCAATCTCGCTCTCGCTACCCTACATTCTTTATTATACCATGAGTTAGTTCCCCAGGGACTTCCTGCGAAGATCTGATCTTATTAATAGGAATAAGAAAAAAGCAGGCCAATTGATCAAAGTCCAGAGTCATCGTCGATGCTGTTGTTGAAAAGGGATGCGGAGACCTGGGTTGCAGATGTGCCATGCTATCGGGCGATGTGTCGGTTCTGAGGGCTGCAGTGGCAATGCAGGCCTTTGCGATATGTCCAATCCATGTAGCAGCAGTGATGTGTCCATTCTGCTCAGAGATGCGCCACTCAGCCGAGGAGATGCGTCGGTTCTGCTCTGGGATGTGTCACTCAGGAGAGAAGATGTGTTAGTTCTGCTGGCAAATACCTTAGGCCCTCTTCCAAGGGTCCAGGACTGGGGTGGCACCACTTGGCAGGATAGACTCACAGATGGCAGAGTCCAGGTGCAAGGTTGTTGGAAGCCTGTTATGTCCCTGAGGCTTCAGACCAGGAAGCCAGACAACTAGCCCTTGGAGTCACTCTGGGTTCTGAGGTACAAGAGATGCAGGTTCAGTCCTTCTCACCCAGGCAAGAGGGCAGCAGGCAGCAGGTCAGCACAGTGATCCAGGGATCCAGCAGAGTGCAGTCCAGCAGAGTGGCAGTCCTTCAGCAGCACAACAGTCCTTCATCCTAGCAGAGTATCCACAGGTCCAGAAGTGTACCGAAGTGGTGGTTTTTGAAGTCTTTTTATAAACAGTTGTGCCTTTGAAGTGAGAAGAAGCTTCTATCAGCATGCCTTTGAAGTCCGCAGATGCCCTGCCTTGGCTCCAGACTAACTACAGGGGGTATGCAGTCCTTTGTGTGGCGGCAGGAAAACAGCCTATTCAGGTGTAAGTGAGGCTGGGCCCAGCTCCTCCCTCCCATCCTGCCAGTGATGGCCCATTCAGCCACACCTAAGCTCCCAAGGTGTGTGTCTGTCTAGGAGAAATACACAAAGTCCAATTGCCAACTATACCCAGTCACATGACCAGAGACAGACTGCAAGCACCAAATGGCTAAGGTGAGAAAATGCTGACTTTCTAAAAGTGGCATTTGCAGAATTGTAATTTAAAATCTGACTTCACCCTAAGTTAGTATTTTAAATTAGGACTCCAGAGACACCAAACGTGAACCAGTTATATCTTCCCATTTGGAAATTGCACTTATAAAATGTAATAAGATAATCCCAATGTTATCCTATGGGAGATATAAGCCTTGCAGTAGTGAGCAACTAATGTAAGAGTTTTTCACTACCAAGACATGTAAAACTTTAAAGTTCATACCCTGCTTTTTAAATACATTGCACCCTGCCCTCTGGGCTGTCCAGGGCATACCCTTAGAGTGACTTACATGTATTAAAAAGGAATGTTTTGGTTTGATAAAAAGGTTTATTTCGCCAGGTCAAAATGGCAGTTTAAACTGCACACACAGGCTCTGCAATGGAAGACCTGAGACATGTTTAAAGGGCTATGAGTATCTCAAATATGGCAATTGTGTATGAGCCAATGTTACCATGTTTAGAAGAGAGAGGACATACACTTTAGCACTGGCTAGCAGCAGTAAAGTGTTCAGGGTCCTAAGGCAAGCAAAAACGAGGTCAGAAAAAATGGAGGAGGAAGGCAAAAAAATTGGGGGAAGACCACCCTAAGGATGGCAGGTCTAAGAGTGACGTTTAACTTACTAGCCCTGGATACCTCTTGTACCATATTATAGGAAATTATAGGTAAGTTAAATATGCCAATCATGTATCAGCCAATTGTGGCCATACTGTGACCTGGACTACAGGACCCAGTGTACTTCAGAATTGGAAAACCAGCAGCATCATTCCAAAACGTGGGGTGTGACCATACACAAAGAGACACTTTCTTACAGTTACCCATTAACATGTTCACACAAGGGCAAGCAAACAACAAGAGTATACTCTAAGGGTTGCAGGATACACACTTCTTGGGGATAAATACTCCTGAGACAGCTGTCAAAGGCATCCATGGCACAGGCTGTGGCACCATACCAGAGTGACAAATACAAGCATCTGATGCCTGTAGTGTGGACAGTACATTGATTACAGTCTCACCTCCCCAGGGCATTTTCCACTGGTGTGGCCAGTAGCTTCTTATCCAAAGTCACACTCTCCTCCAGGGCAGCAACTCTTCCAGCTAATTTCTCCATCTGTTGCCTCTGTAGCATCTGAAGCCCTCCCTGGCCAGGACAGCGCTACCCCTCTGCCCCCCACAATAGGAAAGTCTCCACAGGCCGTCTTGGCAGTTTTGACATCAGCATGACCCATAGATCCCAGCTGCCAATCTGTAGTTCCCAGTTCTGCCTCCTTCACCACTATGGCATCTCTTTAGAGGCCATTGGCTGTATGATGCGGGTAACACCCACAGGTCCATGGTTACCATCGCCCTCAGTCAAAAGTGCTTACCCTAAAGTGACATCTGCTTGTGCTCAAGCTCCAAACAGAGAGAATTACAATTTTTTTCCCTGCAGAACCACTGGGGCACTATACTTTGTTTCAGCATGGTGCAAAATGAGCATTATGTAGTGAGTACAACATTGCTTTATAATAATTAATGTTCAGATATGTATTCCTATGTGTCACAAATAAAATATAAAACAAGTAAAGGTATGATGAAAAGTTTTTTATGTATGTATATGTATGTGGCACGTCTAGAGAGTGAATCTAGATAAATGGCAGCGGAGCACTGTACAGTTTCAAATACAAGCATAAAGTTAACAAGTGACAGGAAGCGTAGTTGGTTTGTGGACTATTCATGCATTGTGATGTAATGTACTTTTAAGAGGTGCATCTTCAACTCTTTTCTAAATTGAAGCAGTGTTGTGGTGGTCGCTACTGGTTCAGGAATGTTATTCCAGAACTTGGGTGCATAGATGGAAATGGCCTTCTGCCTTCGTTTTAGGTTGAGTGTAAGCGTACGAACTCTTGTAAACTTTAGTATACTTCTCTGTGGGTTTAAAGCCATTCCCCTGCTAATTATTTGTTGTTTAAGTTTTCTTTAAAAATCCTTGCTTGCTAGTGGTCAGCCCTGCCTCTTTGTCTCTGTTTTTATCTTT
The DNA here is from genome assembly GCA_963921515.1 of Calotriton arnoldi. Lineage (NCBI taxonomy): Eukaryota > Metazoa > Chordata > Amphibia > Caudata > Salamandridae > Calotriton > Calotriton arnoldi. Next base: position 3,833,850 of record CAWUFW010000433.1, read on the forward strand.
GTTCCTCTCAGGCAGCAGGGACTAAATACAGTATCATTACACTTGGTTGTGTTTATCTGTTCGTGGGGGGACTATTTTATTACTTTTTTTTCTGCCCTGCTTGTGTTATACTGTGGGTGCTTCAGGCCAGGAGCTGCTTCCATTTTATTGCAACATTCATCTCTCCCACCTCCTCTCAAGCCGGGAAAGACCAGCCATTATGCTCTGATTGGACCTGCTGCAGTGGGGGTGTTTTGCTAATCATTTAGGCTGTGCTGTCTCTAAGGAATGTGCTTGCCTGCGGCTTTGGTTAATGTGACATTGAGGCAGGATTCTTCTAAAATGTAATGCAAAGGTGCCTCCCAAGAGCTATAAATCATTATCATTGGTTAACCTCAGGCCTCCTGCAGATGTTTACTTTCATTTTTTCCAACTGCTGGCAAACTTTTTTGTTGCCCTATAAGCACCATCCCCTCTAGAGGCATTTCAGGCTGGTAGCTAAATCCCGGCAGCCCCGTGCCCCCGCCTCCCTAGTTTTGCATCCTGCCCAGCTCCTGTCCTCTTTCCTGGAGAGGTTCTGCCTGGCTCAGGGCTGAGCTCCCACTCAAGCTGCCACCGCGGTCAGTTTAATGCTATGTGATTCTCACCGCCCGTCTGGTTAATCCCATTTTGTGCATGTAACCCACTATCACTGGAAGTTTCTTCCATTGTATTCCTATAGGCTGTGCTGTCTCTGAGTAATGTATTCATCCCTCCCACCTCCTTCCAAGCTGTAAAAGACCAGCTTTTATGCTCCGATCAGAGCTGCTGGCACCACGGGGAGCTAAGGCTAGGGTTGGAAGATCGAGGCGGAGACAGCCTTTAGACGGCATCATCCGCCCTGGCCGGATATCTGCTCATCGCCAAATGGCGTTTTATTTTTTTACTTCCCCGCTGCATATTCGACAAACAGACATCACCCCGGATCACAACAGCCCCTATTGAGACAAGCCTATGCTGCACACAGACAATGACAAGAGTTGTCATGCTTTTTTGTTTAACTTCACAACACCAATTTACAAAACAGAAAACGTGAACAGGGTGGGAAGTGGCTGGAGTGGGGGAGATGGGACAGCGTGAGGCACCCTAATTCACGCGTGCTGTGTTTTGTAAGAGACACATGACTGATGTAGGGCAAAATCCATTTTTCACTTTAGGTGTGCATTATAATCACATACGTAGACTGCATCCGCATATAATCTTTTGTTGGGTTAACCTAAGTGTTAGGATCTTGTAACGTAATAACATGAATGTGATGTGTTTAGGCCAAAATGTAGAATATGTGAAGAAGTAACGTGGAAAATCAAAAGTAACCAGCGGAAAACATTAACTGAAACGCTCGTGTTGTGCAATTCACAATCACTTTTTTTATTGAATGTGCTTATTAAGCATGTCGTTTTATATGTAAATGAAAATATTAACTGTATGTGTCTCAATTTCTACATAACTTTGTAACTCTCAGGTTCCATTTATCTTATGTTAGCTGAATTTTGTAGGCCTGAAATGCATTTTCCCTGGAAGCTTTCGCATTAGAATTAATAGCTGAATTTCATGTGCATGTTAGATTCTGTTCTTTCTCACGTTTATGTTGTAGATGGAAGAAGTGCCCTTGTTAGTTAGAATAATGTCTTTGTTTTCGGAGTAAGGCAAGGAGAGAAGAGGATACATCGGGCGTAATGTCGATAAGGAGAACTGTTGTATTTTCTCCCGGAGAGGGCCAAGGAATCAAGGTCATTGTGTTACTGTTTGGGAGTAATTGCTGTCCCATGGAAAACTACCTATGAGAATGTGACCTCATAGGATGGCATGACCTGAAATGAATCATGGGAAGACACCTGTGATATTGGAGTATTGCAAGTAGGGAAAGAGCCCCACTTCTTCTCTGCCTTTTGGAGAGAGAGTATCTTAGAATGAGCTCTGTCTCAGTAGCTTTACGCTACTCAACCCATATGAAGTGGAGATGATGGAGCAAGGTCTCGTAGAAAAGAGATTTGCTCGGAAGCAATCCACTCGTTTAACTCATTAGCATAGTTATTAATAAGTTTAGTGAAAACTAATACGGACTACATGAACACGCTGGTTAGTGAAGCTTGCATATATGTGTATTAACGCGGATAACAATGAAGAAGGACTAAAAACCGCTTTAAATGGGTAAACTGTTGTGCACATGCGTCAACTGCATCTACGTAGGATGACGAACTAATGCTTGGAGGGAAATTCTGGCGCATGAGCAGAAGGTACTAAAATGGAGTTCTGAAGGCTTGCGTGCATGGCATCTGCTTATTTGAAATGAATCGAACTATTTAACTAATGCTAAGCGGGGAAAGATATTAATAAATTAAATGGGATAGAGTAGAGGTGGGTGGTATACAGTGCAAACACTTTATTTTAGAAAGTAACATTTGTCTTCTGACTTTTATCATTAGTGCGTATTTGGGCCTCTTGTGCATAACCGAATTGAATGGAGTGAAGCGAAGTCTGCGCATGCCTACTGAAGTGAACCATGAACAATGACTGTGCAGTTGAAAGGGAGCCAAAGGACAAATGCTACATCCTGGGAACAGGATGGTGAAGAGTTCAACAAAGAAGAGATACATTCCTGACAGTTTTAAAATGTTTCTATGTCGATACTCTTAGTATATGGGAATAAAATTTATGAATAAAGAATAAGGGGATGGGTTTATGAACAATAGTTGATCTGATTCTAGTGACATGTAAGCATGGTGTGATGAAGAACCCCCCTTGCCTGACCAATCAGACTTCGTATTTTACGATATTGAAACTTTAGTGGGTGGAACATGGAGAACCGAAAAGTATAATTAAGATAGTTTTGGTTAGTTAGAGGAGAGATTTTGCTCGAAGAATTGCTGGGAGAGATGCTGAAGCTGGAAGCTGTGCTGAGGAAGATTCTATGAGATGCTGGAGTTGCTGATGGAGAGCTGACTGCAGAATCTGAAGAAGAACTTTCTGTTATAATTTAATTGAGTTAGATCTGAAGATTGCGGAAGAATCTCGAGGAGGAAGAGAGTGTCAGAGAGGGGTGCGGCGCATTCGTCGGTATTTTTAGAGAGGTCAACTATCCTGTCCTGATTCCTGTCCTGAAGTCTTTGTCTCCTGACCTATCCCAGGGGACCCTTACCAGCCCTTTGGCCTGGGGGTTAGTCTTCCACACCATCCTTGGTAACTATAAATTCCGTATTTGTTAAATGATCTTTTCTCTCTGTCCTCTTTTCTCTCTCACTCTGAGTATTGATTATTGCATGAGTCCGAGACATACGTATGGTGATTATGAATTGAATTTTCTCTCCAAATGAATGAAGGTGATTGCACTGTACTGAGTTGTTCACATGCATTTAATTTAGATAAAGGTTTTAAACATTCCTGAGTCTGTGGTTATTTAATTCAAATAAATGAAAGTTAAAGTTATGTTAATTATCACCATCAACTAGTTCAACTAATTGTCCATCGACCAGAGGAAAGAACTTGTTGATCTGTGAAGGGTTAGTTAAAGATGAAAAAGGGTATCGAATGAACTAATCCTAAATTTAAACAGAAACCCCTTAACCGACCAGCGGTTTTAACCACCGTGAGTTTTATGGGCCCAAGTGAGTATATAGTAATAGAGTTTCTGTTGTTGGTGAACCGCTGGATCAGTTTTCTGGTAGCAGAGCTATGGTTATTATTGACTAGTTTGGTGATAAATATTAATTATTGATTTATGTTTAACAAAAGAGTTAGGGAGATATTCACAAGAACGTGTGCTAAATATCACCAAAAAATGTTAACGCAACTTTACACATCGCAGTCCATCGCGGGAAAATAACCCTGTGTTAACGTGGAATTCACAACACAGCGGTACCATGCGATAGTCTCCTGAAACCGCGGCCAATGTCCGCGATACAACCACCTCGACGGCGATAAAAACACAAACCCCAACACCAAAAAACGTGCGATGAGCCCATTCGCGATGAGGAAATCAGTGATAAACAGCGCCAGGCCTGCCATACACACCCAGCAGGCAGGAAAATCACTACAAAAGGAGAAAAAACACACAAACACAAAATGACCAACACCCAAGCACCATGGAGGCAGCCGGAGCAGGCGCAGAGGACGAGCGCAACCCCACAAGTACCCCGGACGACCAGCCCGGGACCACGGTGACAGGGAAGGGCAAGGACAAGAAGAAGAGGAAGACGAAGTACAGTCCGCAGGAGAATCGGATCCTGGTCACGGAGGTGATAGAACACCATCAACAACTGTTCATCGCCTCCAATGTGTCATTGGGCACCAGAAATGGATTATGGCGGGCCATCGTGGACAAGGTGAACGCCGTCGGAGAGTACAAGAGGTCAATGGACGAGGTCAAGCGCAAGACCAAGGAGAAACTCGCAGCCAACCAGAAGGCAGCAATGCAGACTGGAGGTGGGAGGCCTGCGCCACAGCAGGAGCTGGATGACATGGAGGAGCTGGTGTCGACAGTCATCAGTGTGGAGACCGTGGCAGGAGTTGGGGGACCGGACACTGCTCGACAGGACACAACACAACCGCAACAGGGTGAGTGACCACCAGGTACTGGGGGACGGGGAGATGGCCACAATGGCACACATGCACAATCAAGCAGGGCACAGTGCACACCCACAATGATTCTGGATCATGGCCCTGAGCCACAGACTGTCACAATGTACAATGCCATGCTGTCTGAATGTGAACCTGTACCATGCAGCTACATACATGTGGACACATTGTAATACACCATCTCCCCTTCACATTGCAGGGGCACCGTCAACACCTCCTGCAGAGCAGTCCCAGCCACTCTTCACTGATGACGAGGAGGACACCACCAGCATCGACACCCAAGCCCTCCAAGACATCATTGAGCTCATCCGCCAAGCACCTCCAGGACCAGGGCAGCCCAGCTGCTTCGAGGAGACCCCACCCACTCCACAAACCACCCAGCAGGAGGCACCCACAACCCCGGCTGTCTCCCAAGACCCCCAGGAACAACACATGGCCTTCCAACGCCGTGTGCTGGAGGGCCAGAGGGAGACGGCTGAGCAGGTGCGGGAGAGTTTGACCTCATGGCTACCAAACTGGACGCCATCCATAGGTGTCTAGGTCCCATCAGGGACCAGCTCCAGTCCCTAACGGACACTCACAGCCCGCTCCATGGTCTCCAACGAGCCATGACTGACATCGCTGGAGTCCTGATTCGGAGTCAAGAACACCTGTCCGCTCAGAGTGGCTCCAGCGATTCCAGCCGTGAGCTGGCACACATGCGGAGGCTCATGGAGGACATGGTGCGGATGGAGGCGGAAAGGATGGCAGCCACCGCTGCACATCAGCGAAATGTAGCTGGCATCTACCAGGCCCTGCATGTCCTCATCTTGGCATTGCTGCCACAAGGCATGGTGATGATGAATGCTGCTGCCCCCACACCATCCACATCTCCGCCCCCTGGTGTGTCAGTGCCTCACAGTGCGGCAGGCGTATCCACTCCGGCACCTGATGTGTCACTGCCACACAGTGCGGCCTACAATCCTCCTCCAGCCGGTACTGCAACACCCACAGGTGGGGCAGAGCACACATCCGAGGACGAGGACGTGGATGGGATTGAGTTCAGTAGGAGGCACTAGCATTCATGTCCGCCACCTTGCCTGTTTCTGCTTAGTGCCGCACATGGCCCCATGACCTGCCACCGACCCCTGATACACTCTGCTCCACTCTCCTTGGACCGCGACATGGACTGCCATATCCTGTTCGATGACCAATGACACGGCGACCAGACTGCGGATTGTACCCTTCCTCTTCCGCAGTACTTGTCATCCCCGGATAGACTCTGGCTGGCCCTCCACGGGCCCATATTGTGTAGTGTGCTTGGCATGGACCTGTACTGCTCCAGCTGCAATACTCCACTGGATGTGCAATAAACATCCAGAAACGCACTGCTGTGTCATGTCCTTCATCATTCATGTATGAATGTGTGGATGAATGTAGGGACAGTGATTTCCCTCACGTCAATGATGCTCATCTAGTGGGATGCCAGTCACAGTGTGCCACATTGCCTATTGTGTTCCGCTTGCCGTGGACACTACAACAGGGACACACGCATTAGTCACTTCCTTGTCTGGACATGGACTGAACCACGCCCTGAGCTCCCGAGTCATTGTTGCAAGCCCTGCGCTGGTCTGGCGTACGCCAGGCCAGACCACTCCGCTTACGCTCCGAGGGGGGGCCCACATAGCTACATGTCGCAGGCGTACATGCTGGTGGTATGCAGTTCACTGGTCTAGTTGTCAGCATGCCACAGCCACTCCCTGAGGGCAGGTTTGCACACACACCACACCAATCCGGCACAGGCGTCACAGGCCATGTGACCCCACCAATATAAGGGGCCGGCAACGTCACATTCCCCACTGCCGGTGGTGACTGTATGACGGACGCTCCACGGTTCTCAATCATAAAGGGCCCATGAGTTGTTGCGCACAGGGTTGGTTGCACCCGAAGCCTTGCGCCCGTCACGGGCCTACCACCACGTGGCGCTGACTGGGGTTGCACAGGGTTAGTGGCACCCGAAGCCTTGCGCCCATCACGGGCCTACCACCACGTGGCGCTGACTGGGATTGCACAGGGTTAGTGGCACCCAAAGCCTTGCGCCCGTCACGGGCCTACCACCATGTGGCGCTGACTGGGGTTGCACAGGGTTAGTGGCACCGAAATAGCTGAGCGGGTGTGCAGCCTGCGATGATGATGTGTGCACTGATGTGGTCTCTGCCATTGATGCCTCAGGACTCAGCGTCATGTGTGGGACCTGCTGTGCCGCGGGGCGGCTCCGCCTGATGTAGACCATGCCATGGTGGTGGGACCGGGGCCTGGAGCTTGCACGGGCACGTGGTGTGCCCACTGGTGGACACACCATTGGTGGCAGGTGAGCAGTGGGCCCTGGGTGCGCAAGTGCGGACAGCCAGTGCTGGCCGGCGGGAGGGGGTGGGGTACGGCTGCATGCGTGCGCAGGGACGGACAGGCGTTGTTGCCGAGTGCTGTGTGATGGACTCTGCCATGATTGACTCTGGCCTCGATTGCAGGTTGCAGACCTGGTTGCTTGCAGTGTATGTTAACCACAAAGAGCTGCTCCTAACTTAGTGACCACTGTGAGGTTTGGGATATATTGTGAGTGAAGACATCTCACAAAATGTAACGGACTGGTCTCACACACCACCTGGTGTCATGCTTCATCATTGACCAGTCCTCGCCCTCTAAAACCTTGGTTTGATAGAGGGCGGGCATACACCTGACGACAGGGATGCACTTCTAAACTAAGTGGGGGCCCATAAATAAGTGAATGTGCTTAAAAATCATTATAGTTATCTTTATCGTGTTTTTAATGTGAAAGGTAACTATATGATATTAAAATCAAATGACGGTATATGGGGGAATTAATGTCCCCTAACCATTATGTGAAAGGTCAACATGTTTCTGCCTTGTTGGCCCGGTTGGGTCCAGGGCTTTCATCAGGACCTAATTAGAACATGAAGGGCTCCGTTCTTACCAGCTGGTGGCAAGAGTAGACCACTGTGTGGGCGTGATCAATGTCACTCTCCACAGTTTGATGGCTTCTAAATTCAAGCCTGTAAAAGAAATTTGAAGAAACATATAAGCCAACAAGCCTTCGTTGTGGTGGAATACTGATCACAATACATGCACTGTTTCAGTACAACGTGAGTGACTACTTGTGTGACATGTGGCACTCTATTTATGTACACAAATCCAGAGAAACAAGTAGTGTGAGCGTAAGTCTCACTGTTCTTACCCTAAATACCAAGGCTACTTGCCCCATGAAAGGAGGGGAGGGGAAACCCCTGTTGTCAAACCCTGTTGAAGAAACAAATCATAATTGGCGTGAAAACCGTGGTCTGTGACAGAACAAAGACCACTACGCATTCAACCACATCTACACATGGAGTGGTTAAAATATCATACATTCACTCAGCTCTCATTCAAACCCTTACTGCTTCAAGGGAAATTTCCCATGTGGTTCCTAGGCGACTGCTCCCGTTCCTCCCCGATGTGGAAATGAGGAGGGAGAGTGTCTTAGTTGCATATGTACAAGGTAGATAAAATAAAGTTCAGTGATAGTGAATGAAAGTATAAACATCCTATTGTAGATACATGGGTATATGATACATAGCAAACATTCCCTATAAATCAGGCATAATATAGATACAATATATCGGGTACCTGGCTGGTCCTTAGGCATTAAAAGTTCCATGTAGAAGATACATTGGGTCGTGTAATAGCAATGGACCAAACTCAAGTGAATTTTGCCATGAGAAGCGATTACACTTCTTTTGAAAGATGCAGTAGAAGGATTAAGACTAGTTTCTGGGGATGATAGCAATGGACCATACTCAAGTGAATTTAGCCATGAGAAGCTGATTTCACTTCTTTTTAAAGAAACAGTAGAAGTATTTAGTCTAGTTTCTGGGGTAGAGCATTCCAGATTCTGGGCGCCATCCCTGAAAAGGTTCGGTTATATGTTTTCTTCTTGTTGAATCTTTGCGGTTTCAGTAGAAGGTTTTAGCACTTCTCGTAGATCTGTCCCCACAGGAGGGCGTCAGTTTCCGTGCCAAATAGTAGGGAGCGTTATGATGGATGGCTTTATGTGTCATACATGCTATTTTCAAATGAATTCTGGCTTCAAAAGGTAGCCAATTAAGGGATTTTAGGTCAGGGGATATGTGGGAGCTTCTTTGGAGCCAGTGATAAGTCTCGCTGCGGCATTGATTGTGGCTCTTAGAGGGGCCGTTGCAGCTCTGGGCAGTCCGCAGAGAGAGACACTCCCGTAATCCACTCTTGGGATGACTAGAGCTTGTACTGCCAGTTTGAAGTCCTTTTCCGGCAGGAACGGTTTCAGTTTTCTCAAAGTATTTATCTGAAAGTTTGCTCCTTTTGTTGCGTTGCTGATGTGTTTTTGCATATTGAGGTTTGTGTCCAGTGTTATTCCCAGCGATTTGGCTGCGTCAACGATGAGAGGTTGGCAGTTGAGTACAGTAAGGTGTTTGATCCAGTCTTGCATTATAGGTACTTGGGCTGGAGGAGCGATTAGGAGGAATTCGGTTTTGAGGGCATTCAGTTTTAGATGGTTTTCTGCCAGCCAGGTCTGAGTTTTTCCGAGAGTAGTGTTGAGCGATTTGATGTCTTCTATGGTGTGAATCTTAAGGTATAGTTGTGTGTCGTCAGCGTACATGTGGTATTGCACATTAGACGCGTGGAGAATTTCAGTGATTGGTTCCATGAATAGATTGAACAGTGTCGGAGATAGTGAAGATCCTTGTGGGACACCTAAAGAGACTGGGACGGGTTTGGACAAGGAGTGGTTGACCTTGAATCGTTGTGATCTGTTTTGGAGGAACGAAGTAAACCAATTTAGAACTGGTCCAGATAACCCCATCCTGTGTTTCAGAAGGTCTATCAGGTTATCGTGTTTGACGGTGTCAAAGGCCAAGGAAAGGTCTAGCAAGATGAGTAAGCAGGCTCCGTTCTGATCTAGGATTTGTAGAGCGTCGTCAATTATATGGGTCATGGCTGATTCAGTGCTGTGACCTGCGCGGAATCCTGATTGGTATTTGTTGAGTAGGTTAAAATGTTCAATATGACTTACCAACTGGAGGTGTACGCATTTTTCTAAGAGTTTGGCCAGGGTAGGGATGTTGGATATAGGGCGGTAATTGTTTAAGTCCGCCGGGTCAGCCGTAGGTTTCTTTAGAATGGGGGATACCTGCCCGGCTTTGAGGGTGTCGGGGATGCAACCTTGGTGTAAAGAATTATTTATGATCTTGGTCCAGAGAGGCAGCAACAGCGGGGTGAAGTCTTTTACGAGGTTTGCTGGGAGAGGGTCAGTGAAGTGATTGGCAGGATTCAGGGCAATAAGCATTTTGAGAATAGCTTCTTCATTGTAGGTATTGAAGGATGACCAAGATGCATTATTTTTTAGGTCGAACCTTGCTGAGATTCGATGTGGGGCATTTAGAAGTGATGGTGAGGGGTTTGTATGTGAGACAGAGCATGTGATTAGATCGTTGAGCAGGTCCTTCTTTATGGTATCGGTCTTCTGAGTGAAGAAGGAAGCAAATTCTTCACAGTTAGGTCGTGGGCTTAATTTATCTTGGTGGCGGAGAGGTGCATCCTTACATTGAGTTTTGATTAACTCGAACAGCTTTTTGGGACGATTTTTCGCTTGATCTAATTGGTGACTGGAGAAGTCTGCTTTAGTTTAATTGGTCAAATAACAAGCGCGAGCCTGAACCTGATTGGTTGATAGATAGAAGCTACGCTAGGATTGGTCGAAAAAGAATTGAATGTTAAGTCCTGATTTGACTGCTAGTGTGAGCCGTGCTGACATAGGACGGGACGTAGGTAATAGAGTTCAAAGATATACGGAAGACTCTTTTCTATATCGTCCGTCTGAAATGTTTGGAGAACGAAAGAAAATGACGGTAATAAAAAAATTAAAAATTTCTTTAAGAAAGTAAGCCTGTGATGACTAGAGAGGGAATTCCTATTCTGCCACCTAAAACGCCTGCTTCATTTATGATGATGGAAAGAGGATATCATACTTGTGTGTGGTTAGAGAATTGGGTGGAGTACACGAAAGGGGATGGTGTTTTGGCTTTTCCAGATCATGGTACTTTTAATGTAAAGATACTTCAGAATTTGAGAAATCGAATGAATATGTTAGAACCAAATCCAAGATTGACACAGTATGAAGCTTTAGAAGAATGGGAGGTTGAGGCATTTGAACGAGAAAAATTCAGAAGTGGTCGAAGATTTAAAGGGTTTTTGCCTAGGTATCCGTATGAATCACGTGGAGATCAAATGAAGCGTTGGAGAAGAGCTGTAGTGACAGAGGGTTTATATCCAGTATTGATGGCTGAAGAACAGACAGGAAGTAAGTGTAAGGAGAAAACGAAAAATATTAATACGACAGGAGATGGTGAATCAGATGATGAATTATTGGAAGATATTTTAATTAAAAACCCTCCACCGTACCAAAAGGAACCTAGTAGAGTCACTCCAAGTGCACCGGTGATAGGAACGCATTTAACCCCACAAATTCTACATGATGCGCCAGTTAATAGGGTGTTGCAAGATAATGAGAGAGAAGCTTTAAATAAAACTAGGGAAGAATTAGTTCAGAAAATAAGTCAATTAAATCTAAATGCCGAAGCTTTGACAATTCCAGTGACTATTGGCCCTGTTATCCCATTATATGGAGATAAGGAGGTTTGTCCGAAACCTCAAGCTGTGACAATTCCGTTAAGTAATCCCAGAAAAGAAGTAATGATGTCTGATGATCAGGCCAGTGAGAGTGATTCAGTTATTTCATTAATGGATCTTTCAATAATGGAACATTTAACCGAAACTCCAAAGAGAGTTTCACCTGAAAAATTGAAAGAAAAAGGGTCTGTGGTCCCTATGGGAACCAGAGGTTCAGCAACGGTTACTCCCGAGGATTTAGAGAGATGGGCACAGGGAATAGAAAAGCAAAACTTACAACCAAAGGTTCTAGATATTAGCAGATTGATGGTAGATTTGGAAGAAATGATAGCTGGAAATGTGGGCACAGAAAGGTTGAACATCTACAATGATGAGGAATTGTTATTTTTATGTAAGAGCATAACCAGAAGAGCAAAGGTATTTCATGAGAAGTTGACAGAGGTTGCATCAGAGATTGAAATAGATATAGGAAGATCAAAATTATTGCAGAAACCATATCGAGTGGAGTTCACTGAAAAAGATTTAGAAAATGTAAAAACGTCAGGTAAAAGACTACAGATAAAAGAGTTGATGACCATTTTGCGAAAGTGGGGAGACATTGACAAGTGGAGGATTAGGTGGATAAGAAAGAAAGAGGAAGTACAGGCAAGGAAAGCGTCGTCTGCATTTCCGGTAAGGGAATTAGGAAAGATTGAGAGAATATATCCAATGAGAGAAGTTCCTGGTGGTGGATATGTACATGTTCCTTGGAGCAGACAGGATATTTTGTCATTTACAAATGATTTCCCTAGGTTGAGAGAAAAACCTGTTGAATGGTATAAACAGGTAGAAAGATTTGTGAAGGTTTCAAAGGTTTTGTTGAAGGACCTGGATGGTTTATTTGATATTGTGGTACCTGCTGATTTATGGACAGAGTGTAAAATCACAATTGATTGGCCAAATGAGGAATATGCAAGAGACTCTAAAACAGGAGCGCCATCAGAGGAGGTGATGAAGAAATATCACCAGGTGATTACTTTCCTGAAAGAAAAAATCCTTCCTAAAGAAACAGACTGGGTAAAGATAGATAGAACAACACAGGAGCCAAAGGAGTCTGTACACGCGTATTATGAGAGGTTGTTACAGGTGTTCAAGCAGTATAGTGGATTTGAGAATATTTGTGATAAAGATATGGGACACTTTGTATATCGGTTTGTGTATGGTCTGAAACCGGAGATTAGCCAGATGATTCAACAGCACATGTTGTGCTGGCAGAGCAAGACAATAGACGAAATATTGAAATATGCGAAGTATTGTAGCGACGACATTGAGGCAAAACATAGAAAGCTAAAAGAAAAATGATGTGGGCACAGGTAAAATTGGCAGAGCAGCAGGAAACAAATGTAATTTCACAAACTGATAATCAGATAAAAGGAAATACTCAGGGTGAACAAGTGTCGAGTGGTGGTAAAGGGAGAGGACGAATGAGTAGAGAGGAAGCAAGGAAGAAATTTCCTTGTCATGCGTGCGGAAAGCATGGACATTGGAAGAACGAGTGTAAAAATGTCCAGAATAATAATGGGCCAAATCAAAATTTAAATCCGCAGATGCAGAATGAAGTGGTTGTGAATCAGCATCAGCAGCAGCAGGTAGTTACTCCACAGTATCAGGTGCCACAAGCTCCTATGCCAAACAATGTGAACATTCAAAAATATAGTGCGAACACCGGATTTCACAGAGAAAGTGGTAAGAATTACCTCTGTGGTTTCACAATATTTTTTACAGAATGATGGAGATGATTCGGACTCTATGCAATGACGGTGCCTGAGGGGGGAGGTAGAGGAGTGCGTGCTTGGCGCATCCTTGTCGGTAGATCAGACAGGTCCATTTATTGACGGGAAAGTGGAAGGTAGTGACATCACTTTTCTATTGGTCACTGGTGCTACCCGGTCTACTGTGAGAACAGCAGACATCCCAAACCTACCCCTCTCGGGAGAAACTATCCAAATTGTAGGAGTGTCAAACAAACAGATTAGAACCCCAGTTACAAAACCAATGGAAGTGCATATTGGAAACTTTAAAGACATGCATCGGTTTGTGGTTTGTGATTCAAGTCCAGTAAATCTGTTAGGGAGAGACTTATTGTGCAAAATGAATTGCACAATCTATTGTACACCTGATGGTGTTGCTTTTCAAACACCTGATGAGGATGTTCAATCAATCAATCAGGGGTTTATAAAGCGTGCTACTCACCCATGAGGGTCTCAAGGCGCTGGGGAGGGGGGAGGGGGGAGCAGCTCCGGATCAGTCGAAGAGCCAGGTCTTGAGGTCCTTCCTGAACGTGTGCAGGGTCGGGGAGCGTCTGATGTTCACCGGGAGCTCGTTCCAGGTTTTGGCTGCGATGTAGGAGAAGGCTCTCCCGCCTGTTCTGTTTCTGCGGATGCGGGGGACCTCTGCCAGGGTGAGGTCGGCGGAGCTGAGGTTCCTCTTGGGTACGTGGAAGGATATTCTCTGGTTGGTTGAGGTATTTGGGTCCGATGTTGTTGAGGGATTTGTAGGCATGGGTGAGGAGTTTGAAGGTGACCCTCTTCTCGACGTTGTTTATAAGATGATGTTAGCTAAACAAGGTACAGAAGTGGATGAAATGTTTTCATTATTAATGGAAAGTGAATTACCAGAAGAATTAAGAACCACAGTAAATCCAGAGGTGTGGGACTTTTCAGGAAAAGATATAGGGCTAATGGCGAATGTAGATCCTGTGAAAATAGTGGTAAAAGAAGGTGCAGTTTATCCAAACACACGACAGTATAAAATGAGTCCAGAAGTGAAAGCAGGAGTTGCTCCAGTAATTAACCAAATGATTGAGGAAGGAAGACTGAAATAAATAATGGGTAGTCCTTGTAATTCACCAATTATGGGACTCAAAAAGCCTAGTGGTAAGTACAGGATTTGCGGAAAATTAATAACATTTTAGTACCTTGTTGCCCAGTGGTGCCAAATCCAGCAGTGATCCTTTATCAAATACCCTGGAATGCAAGTTGGTATACAGTAATCGATTTGTGCCAAGCATTCTTTTCCATACCTTTGCATCCAGACAGCCAGTATCTTTTTGCCTTCCGGTTTGAAGATCGTGTTTTGGCATGGCGCCGAGTTCCTCAAGGGTACACAGAGAGTCCCTCAATTTTCAATCAAATTCTGAAAAAGTGTCTAGAGTCACTAACTATGCCTGGAAAATCAGTTCTGGTTCAGTACATTGATGACCTATTGGTGGCATCAAAGACACGAGAAGATTGTGTCACTGACACAATTGCATTACTGAACCATTTGGCCGAAGGAGGACATAAAGTATCTCCAGAAAAATTGCAGTTTTGTCAACAAGAAGTTAAATATTTAGGGCATAAAATAGAAAGAGGAGTTAGAAAAGTGACCCCAGAAAGAATAAAAATAATCAGACAAATGCAACTACCTCAGACACAGAAAGAGATGAGAATGTTTCTGGGAGTGGTTGGGTACTGTAGGCAGTGGATAAATGGTTTCTCCCTGCTGGCGAAACCATTGATACAATTGACCCGGAAAAGAGCAAAAGATCCAATTGATTGGAATGATGAATGTTTGGAAGCCTTTGTAAAACTCCGAAATTGTTTGTGTGAGGCCCCTGCCTTGGGCATGCCTGATTATTCAAAAGAATTTGCACTATTTTGCTGTGAGAGAGAAGGTTGTGCACTCTCAGTTCTAACTCAGAGGCATGGATTAAGCCGACGTCCAGTGGCATATTTTTCTGCTACTTTGGATCCAGTGGCTTCAGCTTTACCTGGCTGCCTAAAAGCAGTAGCTGCTACTTGTATGAGTCTGGAGCAAAGTGAATCAATTGTGATGGGACATTCTGTAAAGGTTTATGTGTCACACTCAGTCGAGATTCTTTTAACAAGAACTCGAACACAGTACCTCACTCCTAGTTGGATGACTAAGTATGAAAGAGTGATTTTGAGAGCAGAAAATGTGATGGTGATAAGATGTACCATAATGAATCCTGCCACATATTACCAGACCCATGTTGTGAAGAAGTGAAAGATGAAGTTGATCATGATTGTTTGGATGTGACTGAATTATGTACTAAGCCCCGCCAAGACATAAAAGAGATACCCTTGACGGAATCAGATCATATATTGTTTGTGGATGGGTCATGTCTGAGAACGGAAGAAGGAGTGCTAAGTGCTGCATATGCTGTATGTAAAATATCAGGAGTAATTGAAGCATCCTGTTTACCGGGAGTCAAGTCTGCACAAGTAGCCGAATTGGTGGCCTTAACAAAAGCATGCAAAATTGGGAAGAATTGGAGAGTAACCATATTTACAGATAGTCAATATGGTTTTGGGGTTGTGCACGACTTTGGCCAGCTCTGGATGCAGAGGGGATTTCTGACTTCTTCAGGATCTCCGATCAGAAACAGCAAAAATGTAAAAGATTTGTTGGAAGCATTACAATTGCCAAGAGAAATAGCTGTGGTAAAATGTGCTGCACATAGGTCAGGAAATGACTATGTGACGGAGGGAAATAGGTACGCAGACCAAATTGCTCAATACTGTGCAAGAAATACAATGGCAATAAACAGAAAAATGGAAACGGGTTGAAACCAGCTGCCAACTTATGTTTTTCTCAGCTCTAGAAACATGGGATGAGGTCAGACAGTTGCAGGAAGAAGTTGAGGAGAAGGAAAGGGAACTCTGGATAAAGTCAGACTGTACAAAGAGGACAGAAGATGAAGTGTGGATATACTCAGATGGCAGACCAGTCATGCCAGATTGTCTGCTTTCTCAAATGGCAAGAGTACATCATGGGACAACACATATTGGTAGGGATGCAATGATTAGACTATTCAGACAAAATTGGTACAATCCAAGGTTTAGGGTAGTTGCAGAGAGCCTTTGCCAACGATGCTTAATCTGTCAGCAGCAAAATCCAGGCAGAAAAACAGTGGTCAGTTGGGGAAAAATTGGAAAGGCAGAAGGATCATTCACCAGGCTGCAGTTAGACTTCATTGAGTTTCCTCAGTGCAATGGATTGAAGTATGTTCTTGTGATAGTGTGCTTATTCTCGAGATGGGTGGAGGCATACCCCACTAGAAGAAATGACAGTCTCACAGTTGCTAAATTACTGTTGAGAGAGCTGATACCTCGATTCGGTTTTCCAGTCACTTTGGAATCAGATAGAGGACCTCATTTTAACAATGAGATAATTCGATTAATCTGTGCTGCATTTAACATTGAACAAACACTGCACTGTGCTTATCGTCCAGAGGCTTCTGGAGTAGTTGAACAGCTTAATGGCACAATCAAGTCAAGGTTAGGGAAGGTGTGTGCATCCACAATGCTAAAATGGCCAGATGCATTGCCTCTTGTACTGATGGGTCTCAGAAGTATTCCTGATAGAAAAACAGGATTGAGTCCTCATGAGATACTCATGGGAAGGGCAATGAGACAAGCATATATTCCTGGAAATAAATTGATGAATATAACTGATGATCTGGTATTGGACTATTGCAAAGGATTGGCTGATCTGGTGCATTCTGTCTCTCATCAGGTTAGAGAAGACGCAGTTGCAAGGCAGCCAAACCAGGCGCATGATTTGAATCCTGGAGACTGGGTGTTAGTGAAGAAACACGCAAGGAAATCGTGTCTAGCACCCAGGTGGGATAAACCACGTCAAGTCATACTGGTCACTACCACAGCAGTGAAGTATGTAGGTTTACCCAATTGGATTCACGCTAGTCATACCAGAAGAGTTCCAAACCCATCTGAACAACCAGAGAAGCCACTGTCTGAACAAGCTGAGACGTAAGAAATTGAAAGTTGTGAAATAGAAGAATCTAGAGTGATAGATTCTGAAAGACAACTATATGACGAACAGCCAAGTACCAGTCAGGAAGAGTGGATACCAGTTATTGACATACCTGAAGTTGTTAGCAAAACAAGAAGAAGAATCAAATTAGGGGAACAGGAAAGTAGAAAGGAAAAGACAGGGAAAGAAGAACACACTCAGGTAGAAGCGAATCAAGCTACTCAGAAACCTGAGCAGGGCCAGATAGTAGAAGAAGAACAAGTTCAGGCAGAAGAAGAACAAATCATAATATGACCTGAACAGGATCAGATAGAAGTAGAAGAACAGATTCAGGCAGAAAAAGAACAAATTTTAATAAGACCTGAACAGGACCAGAAAGAAGAAGAACAGGTTCAGGCGGAAGAAGATATAACAATAATAAGACCTGAACAGGTGCAGGAAGGAGAAGAAAACAATATAGAAAATACAGAGTCAAGACAATTAGAGAGTGGAAAAGAACGAGAACAGATTGTGCCCAGACCAAGTGAAAATAAAAGAACCTTAGAAGAAGACGGAGAAGGTGAAAGTGCAGTTCAGGTCAAAAGAGTTGGAAAAGGAGATAATTGGCCAGATGGAGTGAAGAGACTAAGATATTACCTAAGAAAGTCAGAAAAGAAACCAGAACAAGTAAATGAAATTACGAGTCAGACGCAACCTAAACAAACCTTAGTAAAACTCACGCGAAGAAGTCCAAGATTGAGAATACTGAACAGAAAATACAAGGCTCCGAGTGGACCTATGTTATACTAGAGGAATTTGAGAACTTAGATTTACGTGAAGAATCAGAGAGAGTTCATGTTGCACAGATTGATAAAAACAAATTAAGTCCTCCTTAAAATAAAGGACTGAATCTTAAGAAAATTTAGATAAAGAAAGAAAAAGAGAAAAGAAATTTTCTCAGAATTTAAAATGGCAGAAATTGAAGTGATCGAACAACCGAAACGAAATCTGAAACAAAGATGTCTTAGAGTTTGTCTATGTAGTATTTTATTATTAACATTAGTATGGTTATTTCTAACAGTGGTGGTGCCTTTATTAAAGGTAACCAGTAACAAGAATAATACAGTTGCTATTGAAAAAGTAGATGCAGTGAAAGGAACTAAGACAGAATTAGGGAAAATAGATGAGATAACCTATAATCATAATGAATCAGATAATGATTTGTCTTTAAATGTGTTTACTAAATTGTTATTTCAGTACGTTAATACAATGGAGAGTAGTGATTGTTATGTCTGTATGAAATTACCCTCATCAGTGTCAGAAGGGGTAACTTATCACCATATACCTTTAACATATGGTGTATCATGTAGTGTTCTATCAAGTTTATTTTATGTAACCGGAAACTTCAGAATTTTTATTCAAACTTAGATGTAGTGTTTTCAGAATTACCTATTCGAAAGAATATGAATCCAGTATTTAGTAGTAAAGATGCACAGTTCATGGGCGAATTTTTCTTAACGATGAGCCCAATAGATATAGCACAGGCACATAGAGATAACTTAACATGTATATTGCGTGAAGAAGAAAAGGAATTTTTTAATTTAGTAGAAGAAAGGAGACAGGATTTAACAAAGAAAGCTGCTGAACAGAAATCCCATATACCTCCATGGGCTGAGAAAGAGGGAAGTTATGCAAAGGGCAAGGCTTATGCTGCAATGTCCATAGATTTTGTGAAGAATGGAAAATTCTGTCTCCATAGGTCAAAGACTAATTATAATAACATTTTCATTGGTTCCAGTGAATGTGAACACAACTTCCTAATTCTAGGGGATGGGGACTAAAAGAGGGAAACAATCCGGTATTTCCAGGAGTATACTATGTATGCGGAAATAATGCCTATTATAGGTTACCTGCACGATGGTATGGGAGCTGTTATTTTGGAATAGTATTTCCAAAAATGTACCATGTGTACAGAATCAATGAAATCAATGAAATATCTAATGGACTAACACGAAGAAGAAGAGCTAGTTTTTCAGAAATAGTGGGGGATATATTTGGTGCATTGATACCCTCAGTTGGAGTCATTCTAAATTCACAGAAAATTTGCAAATTGTCAACAGTAGTTGATCGTCTTTCAACTGATACTGCTGGGGGATTCTTAATGATTAATACAGAAATGGTTGCAATAAGGTCTATGGTTTTACAAAATCGTCTTGCGCTTGACATCCTATTGGCAAAAGAGGGCGGAGTCTGTGGTATGTTGAAAATTCAACATTACTGCACTTATATTCCTGATAAAAGTCAGGAAATTAAAGGGTACATTGAAAATATTACAAGAATTCATAAAGATTTGACCCAACTGGAGGTTGACAGTGTATGGGAAAGACTAACAAGAAGCATCACATCAATAGGGAAATGGTTCACTAATTTTGGAAAAAGTTTCTTAGGACAAATAATATTGCCAGTAGTTGTGATAATAATAATAGTATTAATAATAATGATCACATGCAAATGTTGCAGAAGCAAGGGAAAAAGAAGAATGCATGCAGAGAGGGAAGGAAAAGGAAAGAAACGAAAGAGGAAATATGAAGAAATTCAGTGAGAAGAAATGAAAGGAAAGCTATACAAAAAGATGAAAGATTTAGAAGGAAAAGAAGTAACTGACGAAATGAGGAGAGAAGAAGGAGAAAACTGAGAATTGCTAAAGTTGGCATCTGGGAAGGGATGGGTAATTTTGTGATGGCTCAAAATGCCATCAGAGAGGGGATTGATGGAGCAAGGTCTCGTAGAAAAGAGATTTGCTCGGAAGCAATCCACTCGTTTAACTCATTAACAAAGTTATTAATAAGTTTTGTGAAAACTAATACGCACTACATGAACACGCGGGTTAGTGAAGCTTACATATATGTGTATTAACGCGGATAACAATGAAGAAGGACTAAAAACCGCTTTAAATGGGGAAACTGTTGTGCGCATGCGTCAACTGCATCTACGTAGGATGACGAACTAATGCTTGGAGGGAAATTCTGGCACATGAGCAGAAGGTACTAAAATGGAGTTCTAAAGACTCGCGTGCATGGCATCTGCTTATTTGAAATGAATCAAACTATTTAACTAATGCTAAGCGGGGAAAAGATATCAATAAATAAAATGGGATAGAGTAGAGGTGGGTGGTATACAGTGCAAACACTTTATTTTAGAAAGTAACATTTGTCTTCTGACTTTTATCATTAGTGCGTATTTGGGCCTCTTGTGCATAACCGAATTGAATGGAGTGACGCGAAGTCTGCGCATGCCTACTGAAGTGAACCATGAACAATGACTGTGCCGTTGAAAGGGAGCCAAAGGACAAATGCTACATCCTGGGAACAGGATGGGGAAGAGTTCAACAAAGAAGAGATACATTCATGACAGTTTTAAAATGTTTCTATGTCGATACTCTTAGTATATGGGAATAAAATCTATGAATAAAGAATAAGGGGATGGGTTTATGAACAATAGTTGAACTGATTCTAGTGACATGTAAGCATGGTGTGATGAAGAACCCCCCTTGCCTGACCAATCAGACTTCGTATTTTACGATATTGAAACTTTAGTGGGTGGAACATGGAGAAACGAAAAGTATAATTAAGATAGTTTTGGTTAATTAGAGGAGAGATTTTGCTCAAAGAATTGCTGGGAGAGATGCTGAAGCTGGAAGCTGTGCTGAGGAAGATGCTATGAGATGCTGGAGTTGCTGATGAAGAGCTGACTGCAGAATCTGAAGAAGAACTTTCTATTATAATTTAATTGAGTTCGATCTGAAGATTGCGGAAGAATCTTGAGGAGGAAGAGAGTGTCAGAGAGGGGTGCGGCACATTCGTCAGTATTTTTAGAGAGGTCAACTATCCTGTCCTGATTCCTGTCCTGAAGTCTTTGTCTCCTGACCTATCCCAGGGGACCCTTACCAGCCCTTTGGCCAGGGGGTTGGTCTTCCACACCATCCTTGGTAACTATAAATTCCGTATTTGTTAAATGACCTTTTCTCTCTGTCCTCTTTTCTCTCTCACTCTGAGTATTGATTATTGCATGAGTCCGAGACATACGTATGGTGATTATGAATTGAATTTTCTCTCCAAATGAATGAAGGTGATTGCACTGTACTGAGTTGTTCACATGCATTTAATTTAGATAAAGGTTTTAAACATTCCTGAGTCTGTGGTTATTTAATTCAAATAAATGAAAGTTAAAGTTATGTTAATTATCACCATCAACTAGTTCAACTAATGGTCCATCGACCAGAGGAAAGAACTTGTTGATCTGTGAAGGGTTAGTTAAAGATGAAAAAGGGTATCGAATGAACTAATCCTAAATTTAAATAGAAACCCCTTAACCGACCAGCGGTTTTAACCACCGTGAGTTTTATGGGCCCAAGTGAGTATATAGTAATAGAGTATCTGTTGTTGGTGAACCGCTGGATCAGAGAGACTTCTGAGGAAGACTCCACACACTGACACCTTAACCTATCCTGCCCCTAAGAATGCGTAAATAGGGATGTCACGTTAGTGCTAGTGTAGGGGTTGATTAATGCTTTATCTCCATCAACCCTCGATGCAGGAGAACTTGGATTCATGTTTCTTAATCTTTTGTATCCTGATTCTTGAATTAATTGTCTTGTGCATGTTGCACCGTCTTAATCTTACCCGTAGATTTGGATTGTTGGTTCCAATGAACTTCTACACCCTTGTCTTGAGGTGTCTAGATGTCCAGTTGTTTTTGGCTTTGTGATAAATTAATTAACCGTATTTAGTAGTCTGTGATTATTATGGGCCTAGAGAACTGAAATCGAATTGGTTGACATTGTTAATGAATTTCTCTCCCCTCCATGCTTTCATGCTGAGAAAAAGTACCATCAACTCGAGGTTCTAGAGCAGATCTAGAACATGCTTCTTCAGCTGCATCACAAACAAATCCCAGTGCTGCTACAAAGGCTCACACTTTGGAAATATGAACGTTCAGGTACTCGCTATCCAGAGTATCTGTCAGCTGTCAAGTAGTGCTGGTGCTCTCCAATTAAAAGTATTGCAGCAGTGCCGAGAAGTGCATCAAATTAAAAAAGTGCAGGTACTCAGGACCTAACAGTGCCTGCCCATTTAGATCACTGATTAAATTCCATCATATATGTTTTAATATGGTAGGGGCAGGCTAAGAGCTTAAACGACAATTTCCCTCTCTCTCTCTCGCCCCCCCTCTTTCCCCCACCGGCGTCTGGGGCAAAGGCTTTTGGGCGAAAAAACAAACATTGAGAGTTATTTGCAGAGAGATTTTCTGAAGGCCACAACATGTGTACTTAGTGCAGAATGGCCAGCTGGGGCACGCAGAGTGAAACTGCCCTTTCAGCCTCTCTCTTCCTCGTGCAGATGGAGACATAGGTTTTTGTAGTCACGCTTGATGGGTCTCGCAGCACTGGAGGTGTCGGGCTCTGAGGCGTGGGAGGCTGATAAACTTCTCCTGCTTTTTACAACTCCAATTTTTAGGTCTCGCCTAGCGGTGCAGCGCATGCGCTGCTCGCTTTGTGAGGCATGCAGTATACACTATAGGTGAGGGAAGCCCCGCCCACTCCCCCGCCCACTTTTTCATTGGCTTGTGGCTTTGTTGTTTCTAAATGCTGCCTTCTGATTGGTTTAGAGGCTGCTAGTCCCGCCTTATGACGGCCATGTCTCCTTCCACGGCTATTGGCCCCTTTACTGCGTGTTTCCTGAGCACTACTTTATACCCGCGCCACCCCTCCCGCTGTACGTGCCTTCTATCCCGCCCCACCCACTCCCGTTTTTCATGCCTTAATCACGCCCGCCCACCCGTCTGCAATGCATTAGGTCTCGCGTAAATGCGAGTCCTCTTGCATTGCAAATGCCTGTTTGGTTAATCTCCAGCATTATCGGTCATGGGTAAAGTGAGTAGTCTTTCTACTTTATCTATGATTTCCTACTACATGTCAAAGGCAGGGAACGCGCGTGCGCAGAATGAGGGGCATGCGAGGCGAGCAAAGTGACGCTAGGTAGGTGCGTGCTTCAAGACACGTCATACGCAACAACTATGCAGCGAGCGTTACCGGAGCAGACCCGTCAGCAGCAGCGGCCGCTGTCTGAGCGGCGGAGAGTGACAGGTCGAGACTCCGCCCCCGTGACCACGTGACAACCGAAAGAATGAGCAGTGAGCCCCCTGTGCGCGCCCCGGAACCCGGTGAGCGAATGGGAAAGAATGAGCCAGAGGAGGGAGGAGGTCCTGTCTTGAGACAGGCTTACAGAGGGGAGGAGAGGTTGGGTTGTTGTGGGCGAGACAGTGGCCTGCGAGTGGAAGTGGTCAGCCTAAAAGGTACCCCCAGACCTCACAGGCAATACAGGAAGTGTTATAGCTGTATAACGGTACGAGGTGTCACACCTACTATAACGTCCAGGAAACTTCTGCTTCGGTCGCTTCTCTATCAGGATCAATATTTATGTTATCTTGGTAGAGTTCCTGTACTGGTTTTGAGTCAAAAAAAGAAAGGGAAGGGGTAAAGCAGCAAATGCAGACAGATGTGGCAGCATAACGAGCTATGTAAAGCAAAGTAATCTGATAAGCGACGACCGTTGGCGTGTTTGAGATTAAGAATTAATTTATTGTATTTGTGTCTCTTTCATGTAGAGATAATTAAAGAAGGATTAGACTGAGGACAGAGAATTGGATACATTTAGACAGGAGAGAAAGCGAGTACCCCACTTTACCCAACATATCCCTCAACGTGTTTGAGTATCCGTGCTAGGAAGCGACTTCAGTAAAAATTGCAAATGCGCATCCTGCTTTACCGAGGGCAGGCAGGAGCTCGCGCCGCTCTCCATTACCAGGACCTCATTGGCAGCTGTAATGCAAATGCGCATCCTGCGATGCGCTTTACCGAGGGCAGGCAGGAGCTCGCGGCAGCTGGCGGCGCTCTCCCCTAGCCGGACCTTCCGCGCCGTCGAGGTCGATAAAATGAGGACAATTCTTTAACTATAAAAATACAGCTATTTTGCGTTAGGGTATGGTTTAAAACTACACGTGTTGTGTTACATGTGTGTCGACACACACACACACACATACAGACTCGCCCACGCTGGATCTGCAGTACTTTCTTAAAAGCACTACTTTTTTCAGTTGTAATTACTTCACGAGTGCGCACATATGCTTGCTTTTTAGCCCTGGTCCGTGCTCTCTTAAGTACAAACACACACACACTCGAGCACACACACATGGATACGCACACAGCACGCACACTGACACAGACAAGCACACACACTGACACAAAGACACACGCACTGACAGAGGCACACAGACAGGAACGCACACTGACACACAGACACGTGCACACACGCACCAGTACCTGTTGGGGATTAGCTGCTGGTGTCCACACGCTGGTCCTGCACGTGCCTCACTGGTGCACACCAGGGTTTGCCCATAAATACCGGGCGTGCATCGTGTGTTGACACAGCCCTTTCTCTGCACATTGTAGTACACAAATGGGCGTTGTGTTGGGAGTGTGCATTCTTCCTTCCAACAATGAGCCTGCCTGCGTTCTTTCCGAGTAAACACAGCTTGAGCGCTCCTTTTGTTAGCGCCTCGACGCCTCGGCCCTGCTTGTTGTATTCCTCTTAGGGTGTCCATAAACGGGCTTTCCAGTATCATGTCCTTATATAGGCACAATTCGCCCTGTCCTTATATAGGCATAAAATCCCAGCCCTTATTTAGGCATTAAACCATGCACTCCAAATACAGGCATGGTCTCCGACATCCGTCCACCCTAACATCACAACGAGTACATGAAGAACAGACCCTTAGGCTGCGGGAATTTCCCTAGTCCAAGACTATCGATTTCTTCAAGGACTCATATATTATGTATGAACAGTTATTCCTTAGGGATTCATTCATGACGTCTTTCGCTGACCGACTCACGTCAATACTAAACATTCCTAGGTACTCTCAGGTATAAATATACCTTCCCTAGCCCTTGTAAACTAGAGGAGACCTCGACTTCAGAGGAGCCCGTTTCCCGGCCTGACGCACTGAGAAGACGCTGTCATCCCTGCACGCAGAGAGTCCAGCTTCCAGTGATCTAACTTCCCTTGCGGGGTGTTGGAGTTCGAGTCTGGCAAAGAGATTCCAACCTCTCTCATTCTTCAGGTATGGAGCTGATAAGAACCTAGAGGGACTCTTGGCATACTAGGCATACTGGGGTTAACATACTCTTAGTATACCATAGTAAGGAATACTTCACCTACTTCATACCTCTCCCTACACCTAAGCAGGTTAGGCACATTGGGGTAGAACTAGCTTAGCAACGCATCGTATGAGTACTCGCATTTTTAGTCTGTGTTATTTATGTAACAGCATCTATACTAAAAGATAATGCTATCGCAGTATTATTTATTTTTACTGCTCACACTGTACATTATTTATCTCGCATACTGTCTTGTGATCGTAACAGCTCATTTTTCTTACACCAGAAACGAGACTGTTCAATAAATCTTTTATTGAAAACGCCCGTCTGTTCTTTCTGTGTAACTTGGAGAAAACTAAGCATGCACAACTGAGCTGAGTGAAATAGTTATCTATTGTTTCCACGACTCTGGGACACGTTCTGATTCTAAAGGGAAACACAGTGGTCATGTTTTGCGGCTGCCAGAAACTACTCCCTTCTTGTTGTCAAGGAGTTTCTAGTGGCCTCTGAGCTAGCTGGCACAAGTAATTAACTTTAATATACTCGATAGGGACATACTGACCTTAGTCCTATGTCAAACCTATAGGATATATTATTCCAATGCGCAGAGCCTATTAGGGAAATAGGAGCTACACTACATGGCGCCCAACGGTTTGGTAAGGCAGTAATTCAACGTTAGATACTGAGTAACTCAGCCGTGCTTTTTCTCTCAAGACCCCTACCCATATACTCCAAAAGACGTCTGGAGTGGGCATGGTTTAGTATCCACCACGGCTACATAGGGCAGCACCCTATATATTAGCTGTTTGGTTTGCTCTACGTTGAAGGATACAGTGTTCCAAAATATTGTGCACCTTATCTTTGTTTCCTTGAAACTTGTTCTACATTTTTCAAACAACAAAATGCCTGACAATGAAAATAACACTGGAAACGGTGGAGCTGCGGCTGATCCAGCCCAAGCAGCAGTTTTTAACTTTACAGGTTTAAATGAAACCGAGGAGGGTGTTATAGACATCCCTCAAAACTTATAAAACATGGCCTACCGCCAAGAGGAGGTAGAGCAGTTTTCGTGATAGAGGCACACGAATCCTTTCAGACAGAGGTATTCTATTCATGGGTAATATTTCCTGAATGCAATCCGATATCACACACATTTCACTTCTACAAAGAAGATGATCTACCAGAGGAATACATTCCTTTCGAGGATATCGAAATTCCATTAACATACCAGGAGCATCAGCTCTGGTTTAAAGGCGCCCTAAAACATCACAAAAACATTACTAGGCTCGGTCCACTAGGTAGACCAGGAGCAACATGGCCGATTCTAGCCGGCTATACACCTCATCCTGAACTGGATATAATGTCAGATGAGGAACTACTTACTCAAATACAAGAGTTAATAAAAATCTACAGACAATTGGTTCAATATGTCATGCGGACTTTTACAGTCCAGCAACCATTAACACTTCCAAATCCAACTCCCCAACAGGGGAATACACTAAAAATTACACCACAGACTCTATACGCAGTCATGGGTAAAATGCCCACAAAACGTGAGCAAATTCCTTTCTGGATAGCTCAAAAAATTACTCAAATCGAAGCAGTATTTCCAAATACTAGCCCGTATGAGAAACACAGAATACTGACAATCAGTTTACCAATGGGGATCACACCACAACTGGAAGACTGCACCACTTGGGGTTCAGTCTTTGCTGCCATCTATACCAAAACACATGGCATTCCGTCAATTGCGGTAATACCTGATGTCCTCAAACAAATTCAAAATGAATACGGGGCAGAGCCTGCTCTGAATTTAGGTATGGAATTACTGAAAAATTTCGACCAGGTCTCAACAATAATATTATCTAATATTAAAGGAGAGGCAGCAGCAGTGGCGATCCACCAAAAATTAAGGGAATTTGATGTTACAGAACATCAAACAGAGCTACCCAGAATTATAGAACAATCTTATGCAGAATTAGGCAGAGATAGTTTGGGTGGAAGACCAGTGAAGCCGAAGCTATCTGAAAGTCCTGAGAAGGACTCAATTAAACAAACTCCTACGTCTTCTAAAAAGAAGTGGGAGTCTACTAAACAAAAATCGAACGAGAAACGTTCTCAATCCCGAGGTAGGTCTCCTCAAAAGGAGCCCTCTGAAAGGAGGTATAACCTCAGGAATAGGGATAATTTGAGAAAACCTGATAGGTATCAAGATACTGATACACGTTCCTCTCGTCCCTTTCAGATCTCATCACAGACTTCGGAAAGAAGAGGACGGACGGAACACAGAGAAGAACGTGTGAAATCGAAAGACGACAAACACGCTCCAAAAACTAGAGTAAAACCTCAATTCTCCAAAAAGAAAGTAGCAGGTCTAAAGATTGGACATGCCGAGAATACTGAGAACACAACTCAAGAACGGAGAATGGGCTCAGACAATGCTGGACAGTGCAGCAGAAGTCACAATAGTTCGCCAGAACCTGAGGGAACTTCTGGAGATAGTGGACTTGAATGAGTACATCACAGTAGAGACTGTAGACACCAGGGTTAGTACTCCACAAAAGTTATATGAGATAACACTCCGGATGGAGGGAGACAAACCTAGACAGGAGAAAGCACTTTTTGGGGAAAGACTATCAAAGGGCTATGACATACTTCTAGCAGAAAAAGACTGGCCACCACAATTTGTCAGGGAGTGCCCACATGGCGAGGACAATATTATGCCTGCCTTCTCCAACCATATTCCAATTCACCTAAAATATACATATGCCAGGAAATGGGCAGTGGCCCAGGCCCCAGCATTATATAAAAATCATGTAGGATGGGATGAGGACTCACCTAACCATAAAATACATCTGAAACATGAACCAACTGCACAACGGCAGTACCCAATAAAGCAAGAATCTAGAAAACAGGTCAGGGAGATCTTAGATCAACTTATAATACCAAGGGGTGATTGAAACATGCACCTCCGCAATGAACAATCCTTTGTTTCCTGTCTCCAAACCAGACCATACATATCGTCTAGTTTTGGACTACAGACACCTAAACACTTGTTCTAAAACTTTTGCTGTGCAAAATGCACATAGCACAGCATTAATGAATAACATTGTGCGTAAAAATATAAAACAACATTAGACATCTCAAATGGTTTCTTTTGTCAAAACATAGCACCTGAAAGCAGGTACTTAACAGCATTCTCCATAATGGGGACCCAGCGTCACTTTTGACGACTCCCACAAGGGTTCAAGAACAGCCCAGGTTTATTCTCAGCGAGGGTAACGGAGTTACTACAAATTTATGACAATGAGGCATTGTCCTATGTCGATGACATTTATCTGACGGACGATGACTTGGAAAAACACTTGAACAGGGTGAGCACCATTATACTGGGATTCGCCTCTGAGGGCTACAAATTCAACTTTAAAAAGTCCAGAATTGCCCATCTCAATGTCCTATTCCTAGGATATGAGCTTTCAAGTGAAGGCAAAAGCTTGGCAGCTAACTTTTTAGAACAGTGTGCGCTGCTCCAACCTCCAAAAACGCTAAAAAACTTACAATTCATCCTGGGTTTCCTAAATTTTGGAAGAACATACATTCTAAATTACGCAGAAAGGGTTAAACCTCTCTACGCATTAATTAAACCTGATTTTTCAATCAGAAACTGGACACAGGAACACACAGAAATCTTGCGTTCACTCCAGGCTAACATGTTAGCAACAAATCACTTACAAACACGCGTAAGTCAACGCAACTTGGTGATCCGAATAATTTCGGGTCAATGTGGATTCACCTACTTAACCTTCAATGAGGGTGAGAAAATACCAATC
Source organism: Calotriton arnoldi (assembly GCA_963921515.1). Lineage (NCBI taxonomy): Eukaryota > Metazoa > Chordata > Amphibia > Caudata > Salamandridae > Calotriton > Calotriton arnoldi. Next base: position 3,862,983 of record CAWUFW010000433.1, read on the forward strand.
GCATACAAATCCCATTTGTACACACAAGCGGAAATGCGCTTCAGTTCAACTGAAAAAATCCTAACAGCAGTTCAAACCGCTGTAGCAAAAGATAGAGCCTTAGCCCAAGGGAAACGCATTATTGTCGTCACCCCAGTACCAGCCTTAGAAGCGGTTACAAAAGCAAGCATTCCAAATGCCAAAGCATTACATCCAAGATGGATACAATGGGTTAATTCTCTTGCTGCAACTGATGTTGAATATGTTTTTGATCCAGATTTAAAAACACAAGCATTCCTGCAATACGAACATGAATGTCCCCTGCCTACTGAAATTCTGCCTCTCGATCAGTACGAATTCATAATTTACACTGACGGATCCGCACAACCCGCAATAGGGAGTAAGCAAGCTTACAGTGCAGCGTGTGCAATCGTTAAAGGTCGCATGCGAAATGGCATCTTCAGACCTATGGTCACTAAAACACAGTCTCTAGGAGATTGTACAGCTCAGCGAGCTGAACTACAAGCATTCAAACTGGCACTTGAAAGTACAGATCGAGAATTCCCCACACTGATAGTGTGCGATTCCTTTTACTGTGTTCAGTCGTATAATGACTATATACAAAACTGGCTTGAAAATGGTTTCAAAGATGCAAAAGGTGGCACAATAAAGCACAAAATGCTTTGGGAACAAGTAGTTCAGTTGAAAAACGAACTACCAAAGGCTCACGTGATCCACACACTGAGTCATCAACGTGATGGCGTTCACGTTGCAGGGAATTCATTGGCTGATGAAGCCACAAAGGGGGCTGTGCAGACGGCTTCCGTAGCTGCGATCACTCGTTCAAAAACAAAAATAGACGGTGAGATAATGTTGGCTGTCAATGCTTCAAGCAAAGGCAACAGTGCAGCGTTACCAAAAAAGTTTCCACTCAAGTACTCTTATGTAATTGATGCGAACAACGTTCCTTTTGCTCGAATCCCTGGAGTGGGGGATAGGGTAATCCCAAACATGGAACGTAGAGCAGCCTTGATTTATGAAACACATTTGGGGGAAGGTCTGTCACATCAAGGGATCTCTAAAACAATTTTGACGGTAAAAGAGATGTACTGGTGGCCTGGAATGAATACAGAAATACACATATTCATCAACAACTGCTTAGACTGTAAATTACAGCGAGAGAGCCACCAGACACCATGCTGCGAATGCGGCAACCCAGTACAGACACCATTGTTAGACAGCATTCGTCTATCTACGCACCTGCGTCCTACTGGACAACGGCATTCCCACAAATACTGAATTTAGGTTCCTATGGTTATGGCCTCAGCGCTCAGCTGACGCTCGAACTGTTATAAAAGATTTGCGAGTCTTTATCGGCATATACGCAATAGGCACGCTACATTCTGACCAGGGTCCTGCGTTTAGCTCTAGGGCTTACAAAGAAGCCATGGCCAGTCTGGGCGTTGCATTGCGGTACTCCTCTCCATTCCATCCTGAGGGAAATTCGGTTGTGGAAAGGAAAAACCGAGACATAAAGCAGTCTATAACAGCTAGAGTATTAGGTTCGGGTGACGAGTGGGTCAAACACCTTAGTGGGGTACAACGCTCTTTGAATAATCTGCCAAGAAGTTCTCTAGGGGGGGTCACTTCATATGAGGTCCTATTTGTGACAGGAATGTGGATACCGGACCTTGAACACGTAGGCACAGTGGTGGAAAATAAACCTTTTGATATCAAAGATCGTTTGGCTGTTTTACAGGACTTAAACAAATTAAGAACGAAACAAAGCAACGTACTCCTACAGCCAACCACCACTGGGGAAAAATCGGCGGTCCCAGCAAGGCCTGTCTGGATTCCAAAAGTTGGGGATCTAGTCAGAGAAAAAGTTGCGGACAAGAAGGAATTTGGACCTTCTTACAGACAACCAGTACCTGTCCTAGCAGTTCAAGGAACAAGAACAGTACTTCTGCCGCCCCTTGCTGGAAGAAAGGAGAAAAGATTTGTGTCCATCGACCTGATCAAACCACAGTATGTGGCCAATACTAAATAGTAGGCCTCGTGGACTCCGACCTAGTAGCAGACGCACTCCTCTCGCTACTATCCAAGAGGTTCAGACTGAAAGACTGATAACAATCGAGAATTCAGCTGTAACTGATGGAGGACTAAGCAACAACGCTATGGAACTCATCCCTCTTGAACACCAAGTAACAGTTAGTCCAAATACACCTGTCTACACCAATGTAGCAAGTGATGAACTGGTTCCAGTGATTTCTACAAATCCTGATGCTATTCCAACAATTGATAGGACTGCTTCTGGCTATTTCATTGACTTTGATACGTTCTCAGAAGATCCAAGTGAACCTGAAACGACGCCAGCATCATTCAAATTCAAGCAGCAAGTACAAGACTTTCTTCACTTTCTGAAAAAGACTTATTTGGTTTCTCCATGAATTGAATTCTGGATTATATCTGGACTTTTTGTTTTCCTGCTCTGGCTAGCTTTGGTAACAACTGTGAGCGTGCTTATAAGTGGCAGATACATCCATGTGAACACTAAAGGAAAAGGCGTGAACGTACTTTTGAAACCTCATAAATCTTCCCATCGTGAAGCAAGAGACTTGTCATCAGTGAACATCACAGCTGTTCCTATACAGGATGGTATAGTGTGGGAAAAACAGATTTTGATGTCTTCGGCCCGACGGAACAATTGAACATTCCACATTTGTTTAAAATTTCACTAAGTGATCTAATTACGTCCAGTACCTATTCAGATGATTGGGACTTTGAGACTGTCAATGATATAATGTTTGACCTAGAAAAATCTGCTGCATTTTCTAAACATGAATATTTAGAGGGTTCATCAGACTATGAACAAATGTACTGTTATAACCACTATGGTCATCATTATTTGCATAAAACTGCATATCCAAGAAATGTGTGTATGTTTAACCAATGGGAACATTGTCCTACACCACCTAAAGGTAGTTCAAAAACATTTGCTAGTACATTTCCATATTTTTCAGGTTACAATACATCTGATCCAGAAATGTTTTACTATAAAAATGTAAACACGACAGGACTGAAAATTATGTTAACAAATATAAAACAGATTTACTCTGCATTATTTAATGCCCAACTGTCTAGACAGGGTTTCGACTTTTGGAAAGACACAATAGACACAAAAACAGTCTGGGGTACTAAAGATTGGCAAGTGCAGGGGATAGAAGCTTTATTTAGAGCCTGTATCATCCCTGAACAAATAATGTTTTTGAATGAAACCATCCAACAAACATCTTGTCTTGGATTAGCCAAGATCAAAGAGATGAACACACCTTCTGTACCAACACCTGCAAGAAATAACGATACACAGGCGGTGGTGACAGTTGACAATATACTACAAATCAACAGATCTAATCCTGATTGGAAAAAATGGTTGATCTGGCCTACAGACACGAATAACTGTCAGGAAAGATTCCTGAATAAAACTCAGGGCTTTACTATTCATAGGCCAGACCCAAGATACGTCCAAAGACAACATCCGGGGGTAGTAACAACATACAGTGTAGGGAAATTATGCCTCGATTGGCTGCATAAGTCTACACTACAGGATGTGAAACAACACTTAACCTTACTTAAGAAGGACGCAGACCTTAGGGAATTCTTGCTTGGACCAAGAAAACCGCGTCAAAAACGTTTCATATATGCCGGCATTTATGCTGCCTATAATGAAGCATGGAAAGTATCACAGATGGAGGCTGCAGAACGAATACGTAAACTTGATCGTATTAATTTAGAGAAAACACTCTCTGTGGTCGACAATGGGTTAACAACTTTGTCCTCCAGAATATATTCATTGGATGGCATTGTATCCTCTGCTATCGACATACTAGAACAAGATTTGGCGATGTTACAACAAGGCCAATCTCAATTACGTTCTATTATGTTATTAAGCTGGACGCTGCAATCTTTGCGAGCTGGCTATGTGCCTTGGCGTTTCATCAACACATCGGCTCTATTTGCAGAATACAATCTAACTGATAAACAGATCGAATTGGCACAAAGAGGAGCAAGGTATACAGTGCTGAGCATTGAAAAACTGGAAAAGTTACCGTTCACAGTGGCAGAAAAACCAGCTACAGAATGGCTTATTCATGGCAAAATCACACTACCTGTGAGTACTTTTCAGTTTCAGTATTGCCTCAGACAAATGCAAGCAGGCAAATATGAAAGGTTGGGTAAGGAATACATTAAGACATCTTGGGATTTATCGTATACATTTAGATGTTGGAGTGGGGATCGTGAAGTGTTTTTGAGCGGTACAAACTGTAACCGTGCACTAAGCGGTTCACTTATATGTCAGGACATTTCCTTACACAGGGCTTGTAATGGTTCTGTGGCAAATTTGTCTTGCCATCAGCAGGGTACACCAGCTGCTGTGATTAATCCAACGTTTGGACAACTTTCTAATTGGAGTTACCTCATGTTGAATGATCAGAGTTGCTGCGGAATGCTGCCAGGTATCCCATATCTAGTAACGGTCAACTCCAGGGTCACTTGCTGTATGCAAGTATTGTTTGCCCCAATAGACACAGTCAGGGAGTCGCCTCTATGGCCTTCGCTGAACGTCTCTTTTATAAGATTTGATACTTTGAGCAGAATGAAAGCCATGCTTTTACAGCAAACAGTGCCTTTGACCTCGGCCAAAGAAACCTATGATCTACAAATAGCAAGGACTTCGGCTGAGATACAGACTTTAATACGTACAAACTGCCCTATACATTTCGTAGAAATGATATCACGTATCTTCAACATGTCTGATACAACTGGCATTATACATGTATTTAAGAGCATCTGCTCCGGTCTGTTAGCACCTTTCCAGGCAATACTCGGAATCATCCTGAACTTTGCACACTCGGTGTTTGGTGGCATACCATTAATTCTAGCACTTGTTGCCGGAATTCTATTTCTCTTCCTGCTATTGCGCTATGGCCAGGCTATTCGCAGACATCACTCCAAGTGAAATGGAGAAAGCGCTCCTTGAACGAAAGTGCCGTGAGCGAATAGTACAGCTATTGGGCATGACTCGTCTACGGCACCTTAATACAACTTGGTTCCTGTCATTCAGACCAGTCTGGCAAGATTGCATCTTACCTGTTCTACGATGCCTGCTATGCGGTGTAGAATGCGTGTTGGACACCTGTCTAACATTTCCATCGGATACGCCAACGGATGTCGATACTCTGCTGGACCAGATAACGGCCCATGCTATGTGTTGTCCCCAGAGGCTTCCTATCCTGATGTCAGCATTCATTGAGATCTCACAGACGCTTCCGGCTGCTCCTGAGGTACGAGAAAGATCTACAGGCACACAGGTAACAACGGACGCGAACATTGCTGCTGCGACCAATGCTGAAAGCAATGCTTCCCATCTCTGTGCAATTAATCTACTTCACGAGGTGTTCCAACTAACACCAACTACAGTGGATGATGTTTTGTCTATAGAAATAGATGATCTCATGTTTACACCAGACCCGTAAACTAACTCTGATTCAGCATACAGTGTTCCAGAGATGCGATGACAATTTGGCCTTCATTCTACAAAAACTTGGAACTCTACCAAAATTGAACTCTTTTTCCCATTTTTCGAACGAAAAGGGCACTTCAATCTGCTTAAAGTAGAACTAGCCTTATAGTACAGACTTGGCGGTACTTCCACAGACACTTAGGGGCCGATTCCGATCTCGGCCGGTAGTGCTCCGAATCGGATTCGGATTTACCGGATCCGATTCGGAGCCCTGTTTCCCGACCGAATCGTACGCGGGTCCGGCCGAGCGAGTACGATGCAGGCACCCGCGAAATCTCCGACCGACTCGAACGCGGCTTCAACACGCTCCGACCGACTCGCATGGACACGACTCGCACCGCGCTATGGAGACGTTTCCCGGCCGGGTAAGTACGATGCGCGCCGCGACCACTCCGATCGACTCGCGCCGTCCGGCTCGAAAAAGCTGTCGGAGCCGGACTTTGGGGGTTCGCGTCGGACCCCCTGTACGCGTAGGCGCGCGAGTCGCACACAGGGGGACCCATGGGTCCCCCCTACCTGTGCATGTATGCTCTCGATGCGCATCGACGCGTACCTGCTGTAGGGGGCGCCCTTGTCCGCCTCGCACCCATTGAGTCAATGGGAGCCCGCGTACGCGTTGTACGACCGGCTCCCATTGACTTCAATGGGAGTCCGACCGACTTGAGTCCGATGGCATGCGTGCGCATCGTACTCGTTCGGTCGGACTGCCAGAGTCCGATTCGGTCGGAAATCTCTCCGGGTCCGGCTCGGTCGGAGAGATTTCCGGCCCGAATCGGAATCGGCCCCTCAGTCATCTTGTGTGTCTAAAACAGTTTATTAATTTTCATGACATGAAATGACTTTGATTTTTGAACAACTTATCGATCATTTTTTTGTCACATGTAAATATTACTGCTTATTTCATTCCAATTGCATTTATTTTCGAAACTTTATGCCTGAAATGAAAAGCATTTGCTTCAAATGTACAGTACCTTTTGCATTTTTTACTATGTTTTTTAATGCTTTTAAGAAATATTTTTTAAAAATATGCGGTACTCCATTTTATGTTTAGCATCTTAAATGTTTAGCATTTTAGTGTTATCGTATACACGAAAGTGGAGTGGGTGTTGTATTCCTCTTAGGGTGTCCATAAACGGGCTTTCCAGTATCATGTCCTTATATAGGCACAATTAGCCCTGTCCTTATATAGGCATAAAATCCCAGCCCTTATTTAGGCATTAAACCATGCTCTCCAAATACAGGCATGGTCTCTGACATCCGTCCACCCTAACGTCACAACGAGTACATGAAGAACAGACCCTTAGGCAGCGGGAATTTCCTAGTCCAAGACTATCGATTTCTTCAAGGACTTATATATTATGTATGAACCGTTATTCCTTAGGGGTTCATTCATGACGTCTTTCGCTGACCGACTCACGTCAATACTAAACATTCCTAGGTACTCTCAGGTATAAATATACCTTCCCTAGCCCATGTAAACTAGAGGAGACCTCGACTTCAGAGGAGCCCGTTTCCCGGCCTGACGCACTGAGAAGACGCTGTCATCCCTGCACGCAGAGAGTCCAGCTTCCAGTGATCTAACTTCCCTTGCGGGGTATTGGAGTTCGAGTCTGGCAAAGAGATTCCAACCTCTCTCATTCTTCAGGTATGGAGCTGATAAGAACCTAGAGGGACTCTTGGCATACTAGGCATACTGGGGTTAACATACTCTTAGTATACCATAGTAAGGAATACTTCACCTACTTCATACCTCTCCCTACACCTAAGCAGGTTAGGCACATTGGGGTAGAACTAGCTTAGCAACGCATCGTATGAGTACTCGCATTTTTAGTCTGTGTTATTTATGTAACAGCATCTATACTAAAAGATAATGCTATCGCAGTATTATTTATTTTTACTGCTCACACTGTACATTATTTATCTTGCATACTGTCTTGTGATCGTAACAGCTCATTTTACTTACACCAGAAACGAGACTGTTCAATAAATCTTTTATTGAAAACGCCCGTCTGTTCTTTCTGTGTAACTTGGAGAAAACTAAGCATGCACGACTGAGCTGAGTGAAATAGTTATCTATTGTTTCCACGACTCTGGGACACGTTCTGATTCTAAAGGGAAACACAGTGGTCATGTTTTGCGGCTGCCAGAAACTACTCCCTTCTTGTTGTTAAGGAGTTTCTAGTGGCCTCTGAGCTAGCTGGCACAAGTAATTAAGTTTAATATACTCGATAGGGACATACTGACCTTAGTCCTATGTCAAACCTATAGGATATATTATTCCAATGCGCAGAGCCTATTAGGGAAATAGGAGCTACACTACATGCTCTCCAGGAGCCTCTGTGCTGCAGACAAATGACACACCTGCTTCGTGTGCGCTCCCTCACAAAGAGGGAAGGCTCCTGTTGCTGTTCACGGAAGCCTTGAAGGGTCGCATTACCGGCCGTGCGCCTGCTAGTTTTTCTACCAGTGACACGACGAGATTTTCTGTTGTGACTGGGGGAATTATTTTCCGTTGTTAACTTTTGTGATCTGTATAAACAAATAGACCACAGCTCTGCTTACAATTGTGTATTAAAAAAATAGCACGCCATGCAGATTCCTTTTCAATATCATTGGAACCCTGCGAACCTCAGGTGTACACTGCGTGTATGGGGAGGTGGGCGCACGAGGGGGTAGCAAATCCGATGGCACTTTATTTTAGACACAAGTATTCGGTGTCCAGCCGTTGCAGAAGCATACGATTTAGGCACAGGTAGGCAGCACCAGAGCTCCAGTTCCCACCGATGGACTCCCACGTATTGAATTACACCTACCTGGTGTTTCAAACATAGCAGGAACAATAACTTATTTCAGACACTGCAGTGCTAACGGCTGCCAGCCAGGAAACTGCACAGGAAAGGAGTTTATTAATATGAAAAATCACAAAGAGCAATATATCTAATGTATGTAACCTATGGGATTAATGCGCGTTCTGCAGAGCACTGCCAGTAACCTGCAAGTCTCATTCTCTTTTTTGCAGTAAGATAGCTCAGTGGGTTGTTGTTGCAGAGATCCTTGTATAACCTGCAAGGCGTTAGTTCCAACCCTGATATGATAAATCAGTAGTTTAGGCAGCCACAGCTCTATGTAACCTGCTAGGCTGAATTTTCATTTCTTACAAGCACTGTCTCAATCTTTCACTTTTTAAGGTTGATAAAATGTGTGCCATTGAGTTCGATAGTAATATATAAATATTTATTAGCTTGTAGAATAATTAAGTTAGACTTTTGTCCTTCATTAATGTTGAATATTAATTTCATTATGCACATGTATAACATACCTCGTATACTTACGTCAGTAGTAGATATGTGTTCAAATATAAAGCTTGAGATAGTATATGCTTTCATATCTCAGTTTGGTATTACATGTGTGACGGCGCTATCAGCCAGCACTGTTTTTTTCATGCCTAAATCAAGTTGCAATCTGCGATGCAGTGGTTATGCTTTGTTACAAAATGTAGCCATGTTGTTTTTCTGTCTACATAAAATATTGTCTTTCCCACCAAATCATGCCATTTTATTTTAACCAAACTTGCTCGCATGTCTTCCTTTTCTAGTGGTAATAATGCGGTCCTTTTTATTTCATCAGAAACAATATTCACAGGACTCATTGACAAGTTCAAAAGTATTTAATGTGTTGTCGTGATTACCGTCAAATGGGAATGTCATATTGCTAAAAATACATATGAGCTAAGCTATGTTGCAGTAATGTGCGATAATATGCTGCATCGCCAAATGCTTATAAGGTCCTAAAGGCGAGACCGATTGCATTGCAAATGCTTGTTGTTATCAGCTCCCTCATTTCCCATTTACTGGAGTATCCTCTGTGAGAAATGCTTTCAGTTTTACAGCTTCGATACTATCAAGATGCATTCAGGTAGGCCAAACGTTTGTCTTCAACTCAGAATGTTAGCACTCTAGTTGCTCATAAGAACACTGTGGTAAAACTGCAGTTGATATACAGGGAGTAAACTGGCAGGCAGATGCTGGTGTATAAAGTTAATATTTCAGTCTACATGTCAGAATGCCTTACTGAAATGGAGAGGAAGATATTTGAGAACTCATAGAAAATGTGTCCTAATTTTGCTTTCTACCATACTAACCATAATTTCTATGGCAAAACAAACCCCCTCATTTTGTTCATTTCTAAAGAAAACGTTTAAAGGTTGAAAGCTTTGATTCAATTAAAATGGCTTCAGGTCTGCCACACGTTTGTCACAAGTAAGAATGTTAGTGCGCTAGTTGTTTTCAGAAAACTGGGGGGTTGCAGTAGAACACTGGGGAATCAACTGAAAGACTGCTGCTGTTGTTGGATGCACATGTTTTACTCAGCATGACAAACTTTATTATCACATGGCTGAGGAAGATAGTGTGAATTTACAGAAAATATGCTCTCATTTATATTCTGTTATACCTTTCATACCCTCTACAAGAAAATCATGAGAGAAAACAGTTTTCTCTCAAACATGGTTCATCAAATCCCAGCAGAGGATCAGCATTTTACACAGAGTAGAATCACCTTAGAATACACCTATAATTAGTATGGTACCACCAACAAATGACTTAGAATTTGATTAAAATATGTTTTCTCACTTTGTATGTGCTCCATTGTGTGACCATCAGAACCTATCATTCACTACAATGCATTTAAATGGGCATCATGCCTCAGAATCTTGTAAGGCTGACACAACATGGTGTCCATGTTGTGGCCAGCCAATCATGGAGGGGTCCCTTTGGTGTCAGGGTATGCTCACCTTGCCCCTTACATATTTTTTCATTCATTTTCAAGATGCAAGAACCATGTCCTTGGGTCCTGTAATGCCTGCCACAACATATTGTTCAGGTTGTGACCAACCAATCAGGAATGACTAGTCAGTTGACCAATCAGAGCATAGCTAGGCAGCAAAAGTCCAGAGGTCCAAACATTTACAACCTTAATTTCTCTAAAACTACTGAATGGATTTACAACAAATGACTAAAAGTATGCTTTCTAGGTAGAGATCTGGCTTTCTGCTAAATTTGGTGTTATTCCATTCAGCTGTTTTGACTATAGTGCTGTTAAAAATTCCCTATGGAAACTGCATGAGGAAATTTGTGTTTTGGGACCCCCCCCAACAGACACTTTTCTCAGCCCTTGCTTGATGGATCACCCAAACCTTTTCAGGAAAGAGATGAGGTGGATTAACTTTTTTGGGGGACAATGTGTTGAAGATTTGCCAAATGGCGCTAAAGTTATTAGCAAAACAATTAATCCATTTCCTATAGTAACATGGTCCTAACTATAACTACACAGAGGCCAACGACACTGTGTAATATCTGTGTGTGTTTGTGTGTGTGTTGTTATGGTTATATAATTAAATGTTGGAACAAGACACAAAATACCATAAAAAAATTGCTGGGATATGCTAGCAATAGTTTACTATAATTTACACCCCCATCAAACACTGCTTATGGCCTCACATATTACACCACTCATGACAAGTTCGAGACTTTTCACTGCCCCATATCTTCAGAATTCTGACCTGGCTGGCTGCATTTACTCGGTACCTACAAAACGTTTGTATAAACTGGCAACACCACGCCCCTCATGGACATGGAATTGTAACAACAAACTACAACTTCAGCCACTAGATTTCCCAAATACTGGCCATTAAATAAATTCTTGCCAGCTGCTCTTCCTCTTTTCTTTGCTGTACATGGAAAAAATAAGTGTTCATTTTCTTTCTCTCAGTGCTGTAAGTTTAAGGGTGTATGTTTAGGTAAAATTAAATTGTTTGGAGAATACTGTTGACTATTTTACATGGTTACCTGAAACAAGTAGTCAACTTTAAGTGAGATTTTATTTCCCCTATAACTACGGGCTTCAGAAGCCACGCCTTTATGAGCTCAGTTTTGCCTCAAAGTCCTAGTACTAAGGGCTGGACAAAACTGCTGAGACATGGTATGGAGAGAGGCTTGAAGTGGCAGTTTGCAGAGCCTCGACTTTGAATATGCAGAACTTATCTCCAAAAATGCGGTTCTGTGGTGGGTTACTAAAGCTAACAAAGAAGCACATTTTACTCCTCCCCATATTATATTGTTTAGATGATTGGCAATTGTCATAGGTTGCTCTCATACAGCTCTAATATGAAATGGCCTCACTCAAGCCATGTCATTAAGACAATCCCCCATGGTTGCACATGCAAACACCGACCCAGCTCAGAGACCCCCCTTGATCCTAAAGATGCATCTGGTAAGCCTGGCTGCTTGTAGGACTTTTCACAGGGGAGAACTTGAGGCATGTGTGATTGCATCGAACAATGCCATAGCTCGCACAGTGTATTCCCTTCATGCACCAGAAGCATGCTTGAGATGTAATAATATTTTTCGCGCTACTTGACATGACGTGTAGAAGCAAGGGCGCATTTTACATAGAAGGTTGGTTGAGAGCACATTCCTCTCCCTAAAACTGTATCCTGATTAGACACACATAAGGACATGGAAGTTACATGAAATGTGAAAACTATTTAAAGTTGCCATCACATGATATTTGTTCCTTCAATGCAAGTTTGACTCCATTATGCATAACATCTGGGCCGACGAGTACACTAACTACTTTGCACAGGGTTCACGGTTCGATCCCCGGCTCCGGCGGCAGCTTAGCTCAGCACCATGTGACTCTGGGCAATAGCTCACTTAATTTCCACGACGGCCCCCAGCGCCTTGAGACCCGTAAGGGTGAGTAGCTGCGCTATATAAAAACGGACTTACTTACTTACTTACTTACTTTCCTTTGAACAGAACAGGACATTACACAACAACACTTGGCTTACATAGAAACATGGTTTAAATTGACAGGAGAGTACTCACTACTGCACAGCTGCTGAAGTAATTCCAACTGAGCATGGAGAACTGGAGGGGTCTTCTACAGGACTCACTTTTTCAGTGGGGTGGGTCGTAAGTACTTCCAGTGGAGCTTGTGGACCTTCCCAGAACATCCTTGTCTTTGATGTTTGCCCTGACCCAGAGGTCCTCCAAGCACTTTCAACACTCTCTGGTGTTTCTGACAGAAATTCCCACTGTGTACTTCTGGTGACCAGCTTCCAAATTGCCAGGCATGCAGTGTTATTAGGCTGGATGGACCCCATGAAGATGAGGGCAATTATTGAGGTATGCACTTGCGCTGTGTCACATCCTACTTGTCTTACTTGGTGTAGAACTCCACCTATGCCAAGCTGTATGTAGCATAGTTGTGTAAATACCTAGAAAAATTATTAGTGTTAAAGCCAGAAGCAAATATGGTGTCAAAATACTGTGATGTCAATAATATCATGAGACTCAATAGATAGGAGGTACAAATATTTTATTTCTTAGGTCTTTTTATATAATTTTTTTAATGAATTTGTACATAATATTGTTTTTCAATTATTGAGTTTTATTAGTTTTTGCGTTAAACATCATTATTTTAATGTTAAGTGTGTGTAATTAATTCTTATTTATGTCAATTTTATTTTTTTGCGCTAGTTGTTGGGTTTGTAAGGGAATACAGTGGGAAGTATTTTTCAACATTTACATTTTAATAGATTTTTTACAAGTTTTAATTTCTGAATTAGATAATTAATTATGTCAATATCTTGTCTGTTATTCAATAGATCATTTTAACAATATGATAATATTTTATACCTGTTAATTGATTAATTGGAAGACTATTAATTATTTAAAAGGTTTTAATTTTTGAGTGTAAGTACATTTTAATGTTTTTAAGTTTTTGATAAATAAATAATTGTATAGTTTAGTTTTATTCTAGTTTTAAATAATGTGCATTGGTATTATGTAATTTGTTTTGTGCTTATTGGAATTTTAGGGGAACATGGGGGAGTATTTTAAGTGTTTTTAAATGCATTAATTGATTTATGTTTTAATATTATTTTATGTACTCAACTCTATTTCTATTTTATGTTTTTAATCTTTAATAATTTTCATAAATTATATAATGTTAAAATATTTTGAATTTGTTTATGGAACTATATTTTATTCTTTTTGTCTCATATATATGTAATTTATTTTGTATTAATTAAGGATGGGGAATATGAAATCTAAACTTTTTAAAGTTGAATATTTTTGCTGCTCTTCCTTATGCTGGAGTGGCAACAATAGTTCTCAGCCCTCAGAAATCCAACACTTTCCCTAGAGATGCTTATGTTGGAGGCTAACTAATAAATCTAACTGTCAAAAGTTGATCACGTTCCTTACTGTTGCTCGGCTTAGAGTGGGAATTGTGAAATCTGATGCCTCCAAAGTCCAACACTTTCCCTACTGTTGTGAAGGTTGGAGTGTGAATTGTAAATCTGAACCATCCAAAGTATAACATTTCCATACGGTTGCTTACGTTGCAGTGGGAATACTAAATCTGGCCCCTCCAAAGTCCACCTCTTTCAGTGGCGGCACATCCATAGAGGGCTCTAGGGCGGCGAACTCCCGAAATATCCTGCTTCACTCCTCAAACTAATTCCTTGAAGTGTTGCAGAAATATAATGTACAATATGCACACCATTTCCAAAATCTTGAAAATTCTGAATGCTGAGTTAGGCTTAGAAACTGTTTTCTTACAAGTCCTACTCCACCAAGAGCCTTCAGCTTGAAGATTTCATTTGCTTTAATAATGCACTTCTTACTAGCAGACCTGTCAGCTATATTACCTGTCTCTAGCTGGCACTCTTAGAACCTACTAAAGGTGTCAATCCTTCAAATGCTCTTAAAACTCAATAGAACATGTCATGTCTTACTAGATAGGGAGAGAGAAGAAGAAGCTATATTCACTGTTCCATAATAGTCAAGGCTAGTAGGTGCCCCCTCTGAGTTACTGATGTCTACGTATTGCATATAACAATCAAATGTATAATGCTACTGTTTTCATTTTTGAAGCATTCGATGATTATATTCAGTTTGCTTCCTGAAGGAGAATGACATTGTAAGTGGGTTTGAACAAAACGTGTAGGTTGGCGCACTTAACTGTTCCTATTTTGTTTGGGGTGGCACAAGACAAACCAGTACTTTCCACGGTTTTCACAGAGGACTTGCAATTTTGTCTTGAACAATAGGGGGTAGATTTTCAAAAATTTTGCACTGGGTTAGCATCACAAAAGTGACGCTAATCAACACAAAATGTTTTTTACCAATTTACTTTCCAATGCAAACCTGGTTTTGTGTTGGAAAGTACCCTACAATTACTGCAAAGCAGCACAAAGCATTGCTTTGCATTATGTAGCGCCCAGGGGCGTTACATGGGTGGTACATGGGCATTCCCATGCAACTACCAATGCTTTTTGATGCAAACCCTTATCTACAAACAAAATAACAAGCGAACTCATGGACCACTACAATGTCAGAAATAATTGATTCAGTGGCTCCTCTAAAACTAAGAAGAATCACAGATAGAGACAAAAATCCTTGGTTTAGTGGCTTCCTGAAGGAGGAAAAGAGAATTCTGAGACTATCCGAACGGTAATGGAGACAACACCCATCATCCCCTCAACTAAAACTACTAAGAAAGACCAGAAACGCATACAACAAAGCATTCTCAAATCAAAAAAATTATTCTTTAGATTGGAACTGGAGAACGCTCAAAATAGACCACGTAATGTCTTTGAAATGGTAAAACTACAGTCGAATAAATTGGCCAAATCCTCTAAAGAGGCAACAAAACCACTAATAAACTGTGAGGAATGCTCGTCTTTCTTCACAGACAAAGTTAACTCACTGAGAAGTGAGCTTTGAGCAGCCGCTATCAACCTACCTTCCCTATCGGCTACGCAAATCGATGAACCTGCACACTCCCTCCAAGCAGTGCCCAAAAATTAAGCACAATGGTCTTCCTTCAAGTTATATGACGACAACAACATCGCCAAAATCTCATCTACAAAGCCTAATAACCACTTCAATGATCCTCTTCCTTCGAAACTCTCGACGGCAACCAACCAATTTGTCATCCCCATCTGGACTGCGATAATCAACGCCTCCCTGTCGCAAGGCTCGATACCAGAGTGCCTAAAAACTGGGAAAGTCATCCCCATCTTAAAAAAAACGACTTTGAACGCTGCTGACCCAAATAATTTCAGGCCAGTATCCAATATTTCCCTATTAGCGAAAGTACTAGAAAAATGTGTACATCAACAACTGAGCCAACACATCTCTAAATGTAATCTTCTGGACGGCTGCCAATCGGGTTTCAGACCAGACCATAGTACGGAAACTACAATACTTCATATAGTAGATGATGCCTTGCATGCTCTAGACCAAGACAAATCTTGTCTCTTAATTCTTATGCACCTTTCGTCTGCGTTCGACACCGTAAACCACGGTAAATTGCTAGATCGACTCAGAAGTAGGATGGGACTGTGAGGAATCATCCTAGAATGGTTTAAATCTTTCCTGGAGAACAGATCGCAATGAATTTTAGTAAATCAAAAGCTATCATCGCCGTCCCCTATTACAATTGGCGTACCGCAAGGATCAACTCTTTCTCCAACTCTCTAACCTCTAAATGGAAACTCTGGCTGAAAAACTGCGACACACCAACATCCTGTTTCATATGTACGCTGATAACACACAGATCTACATTAAAGTCTCGTCGCTGGAGGAGATCAAGTCAAGCATGAAATACTAAAGATGGCCATGCATTGGCTTACTAGTAATCAGCTTAAACTGGACGTGCAAAAAACAGAATTCATGCTAATTACCCCCCCCCCCCCAAAAAAAAACTCTTCGGAAATAAAGGAATGCGCTTAACTGCACCCCGATCTTAGTGGACTCAAATCACTAGGAATCACGCTGGACAGGAACCTAAACATGCGAACCCACATCAACGCCCCAAAAACGCCCGGTACCACCTTAGTTGTCTTAGAAAACTGAAACCATTCCTAGATACGTCAGACCTCAAAATGGCAGTTCAGGCTTTGGTCATTGCGAGGATCGAATACGGATGCTCAACTCTATCTGGCTTGCCCAAGATCTCAACAGCTCTGCTAAAAACCTGTCTCAACGCAGCTGCAAGACTCATAACTGGATCTAGAAAATTCGATCACATCTCTCCGCACTTAAAAGCTCTGAACTGGCTTCCATACGAAGCCAGAGTGCAACTCAAACTGGCCTGCATCACACATAAGGCGCTTCACTCAAAAACACCAGTGTACCTAGCTCAGAAAGTGGTGATATCTGGAGGAGGCAGGAACTCATGGGGCGCAAAATATCTTGTGCTGAAACCTCCATTCTTCCAGAAGAAGAAAACATACAACAGAGCTTTCTAAGACACCGCACCAAGAATCTGGAACTCGCTACCGCTAAACATTAGAAGAATACCGTTCCATTCAAAATTCAAGAAGGAGGCTAAGATCTTCCTAATGGGTAAATTCCTACCTTAACTCTCTACAAACAATCGTCTAATCATCTGTCTATTGACTCTTCATCCGTTCCCTACAGATCTATAATTCAGAAGTGCCCCTCTATGACTTCCAGAATGAAGCGCTCTGGGATCTACACAATCTTTTCCAGGGTCCCCTGCTCATTATGCCACTGAGGCAAGCACTCAGCTAAACTTTTGATCTCTGAGTCCTTCGATGGTTAAATAGGAAATTTGTAATTTGACATAGTTGGTCAGTCTCAGATACTATTGTAAGCACAGAGAACTTTTACTGGCACTGTTTTTATATATATATTGTTTTATATTGTTGTTCATTTGTAAGTGTATGATGCTTGCTACTGTCGCATTCGAGATCGCTATATCTCTTTTAAGCGCTCTGACACCCTTTCGGGTCACGTTCGCGCTATATAAAACACTAAATAAATAAATAAACTGTAGATAGGGTTTAGCATTAACGTGATCTGAAAGGAGGCGTTAAGAGGAGAAATGTTTTCATTTCTCCTTTCTTTTCCTTCTTTGCAGGCATGCTGCACTGTTCAGCACACATACAAAGTGGGAAAAGTGTTTGAACTTTCTAGGCATAGTATTTTGTACAGGAAGGGTAGCCTTCCTGTACAAAATCTATACTAGGGAGGAGATAGTCATATCTCTTTAGATATGGTGCTCTCCTGTTCCCTCCCTGTCTCGCAACGCAGTGTAGCATTTGTTGCTGCTGCGCTGTGTTTCGTGACTTTTATGAAAATCTGCCAAGACTGTATACAGATGAAACGGACACTCCCAAGTCTTCATCTTTGAACTCACTCTAATAACTATAGTGGCTTTACTCTCATGCGTTGGGTAACATATTCCATTTTTATACTGACCAGTAGTGCGGTGTCTGTTGTGTGTGTGTGAGTGAGAGAATGGAGCATCTTGGCCATATGTGGCTAAAATATGTGAGAGCATGGCGAACATCACAAGCTGTTTGAGGATAAAAATGTATTTGCTAACAATAAAAATTTGCTAATTAAGGACAGCGTTCTTTTTTCATGAAGACAAGGACAAATGTTTGGGGAACTGAATATATTTATCAAATGAAAATGCTATATTTCATGTTGAAATGTCTCTATTTTGGTAAGCTGAAGTTCTCAACACAAGGAATCCATTTCTGAATTATGTTTGAGCAAGAGTTCATGCTGAGTTTGGGACACCTAGGGCTGGATTACGATGACTGTGTCGGTCCCACTGCCATTGTAACCATGTTTACTGCCTGCCATATTACAATGGCGGGCGGATGGTTGGTGGTCGGAAAGACTGACCGCCACACATCTGACGGGCTCCTTGAGCCCGCCGGTGCGTTGGAGGGAGCCGCAATGCCTACAATGGTGGAGGTGCCTGCCAGGCACCGCCGTAGGGAATATGATGTCCCTCCCCGCCTGCCGTTTCATGGCCGTTTACCCACCATGAAAAGGCTGGCGGAAAGGGACATTGGAGGCCCATAGCGGGCCCCCCTTCCCCCCTGGACCTCAGTTTTGTGTTTTGGGGGGCATCGATGGTGCACCCCTACATATCCCTGCAAGTGCCTGCCATATAGTGCATGGATATGCTAAAAGTGTATTTTTTGTACTGCAGCTCGCAGCACACATCGCAATACAAAAGATACACTTTGCGACCGCCTTGAAGGTGGTCGCATTGTAATGCCATTGGCGGGACCGACCGACAGCAAGTCGGGCGATCCCGTCTCTGATATGCCATCATAATGAGGCCCTTATTTCTGATTTTGGTGCCTTGGTTCCCCAGGACTCTTACTTCTATGGTTGCTATTGCATACCTTTCTTGGAGACATTTCCTCATCTATTCCATAGTACAGTTAAAACGTCTCTCATATTGTCATTACAGCTGACTGATCCTGTAAGACTGGTCTAATTGCCCAGATCCTGTGAGCTCTGTGTAATATGCTGTAGCATTCCTCTACTGCTTCCAAGATTAGCACTGTTGTCTTTGTGTTGTGATTGTCAGTTTTGTGACTTTTTATTTGTTCACTCTGTCCCTTCCAAGTAGATTCTCAGTCATAATACATAACACAGTATCTTCATGGAAGAGACTGGATGAAAAAATCAAGAAAGATGCTATACACATTTTGAAAAAAAATGTGACGTATAACTGCCTGGAAGAGATAGATATTGATCCCAGCTTTAAGAGACGTTATGGTGAAAATCAACAAGTTTTGTCGAATGTTAAATCTCAACTTCCATGTGATGTGTGCCTGGCAGCCCAAAATAATCATGTAATATTTAATCATTAACCTCTTCAACACTTCTAGATTTTTTTAGTCAGTGTATTAGAACATTGTGATGGAAAATGCTCCATTTCACTTTGTTTTTTTTCCAAAATTGGCGTGGTTTAGGAACCCCTGTTCCCACCTGGAGAGGTTTCGTTCATTCACTTTGCTTTGTCGCTCAGTCAAAATCAGGTTGGGGTTGAAATAGTAAACCTGATCCCTCCAGAGTCCAAATGCTTTTCAAAGTGTTGCTTACATTGGAGTGGGAATAACAAATCTAACCCCTCCAAAGTTCGATATTTTTCCTACCACTGATTACGTTGTAGTGAGAACAGTAAGTTTAACCCCTCCAAAGCCCAACACTTCCCCTACTGTTGCTCAGGTTGGAGTGGAACTAGTAAATCTGTCTGCTTCAAAGTCCAACACTTTCCCTACTGTTGCTTGCGTTGGAGTGCGAATAGTGAATTTGACCTTCTGAAGCCCAATATTTTTCCTATGAATGCTCGGAATGGAGTAGGAGTGAATTTTACCCCTCCAAATCAATTCTTTTATTTGATTTTAAGCTGTATATATATATATATATATATATATATATATATATATATATATATATATCAGTCAATCAATAGCTTTATTTCGATAATATGTATCATAAAAGCATTGTTCGACAGTTGTACAATAAAAAACAAGTACTCAATGGTAATAAATCCTTGAATACATAATTTGGCTAAAATTGTACTAACACAGTATTTTGAACAACATGTTATACTACCAAGCATTAAAAAACAGTTATCATTAAAAACAATTATCTAAAAAATGTCCATACAGGTTTCTGCAAATTCATTCCATTGAATGCGCACATAAATTAAAAGGAGATATAGAAAGAATGTGTAAAAAATAGCAGTTCATCACAACGATGTCATATAAAGTGCAGGTGCTTTGTCAATCTGAAGAGACTTTCTTGGGTTATGGTGACATCCCGATGTAATCTAAGATTTTGGTGAGTGAGGCATCACATGGCTTTTTGCCTATCTCCGGTGTCGCCCAAGGCTTATGGTTATGTCGCCCCACGCAGGGCTTTATGCCTGACTAACCAAGCATGACTTAAAAACTTGGCCACCCTGCAAGAAAAGAGGACATAGGGACAGATTTCAGGATGCGCAGAGCAACCCAGTGCTCGCGGGTGCCCAAGTCTCTGCAGATGGGTTTTAGCCATTTAGACCTTGCGTTGTTGTAAGCTGGGCAAGCAAACAAGACATGGGCAACACACTCTAACGGGGCTCCACAACAAGGGCAGCCTTCTGTTGTGTTCTGGGCTGAGTGCCACTTTGATGTTAAAGCATTAACATGAAGCGAGCCAAACCTAAATTGGGTGTACAGAGCCCTATCCCTATCATATATATTTCTGATTTAAAACGTATTTTTATTTTAGTGTAAATTACTTTTCTAGCAATTCATTTTATTTGTAGTGATTTTAATTTATTGTTATGTTATATGCATTTTTAAAATATTTACTGTTTGGTATTATAATTAATTTTTTATGGTATTTTTCATTGATTATGTTTTAAATAACAGTTTTATTTTTTTAATGTGTTTATTGCAATTATTTCCAAAAGTATATTTTTATTTGATTTTGTAAATTATATTTTTTTATACATATTTTAAATGGAAAGAATATTTTTAAAATCTACCATTATTTTTAAAGTTAATATACATTTTTAAAGTTAACATAGTATATAATAGTTACAATTTGATATACATGCCCACTTCTTGACAATATTGCAATCTTCCGTATATTTTGTTGTCTATATTTGTAACTTTACATGCAAAGTATGCAAAGTTGACATTTGTGTCTACAATAAATTTTTAGCTATATTTTTGTTGATGATATTTTTGTTTGTGATATTTCGTTAGACAACCGTTATTTACATATGTATTTGCTTTGTTGTGTGCCGTGTGTTTAGTAGGACGTGTAATGTGTTATGATGTGTTCATGAGCGTGTGTTACATAAGTTGTGTATTTTTATACTTTGTTACTAATTTACATATTTTTGTTTTGCAATTATGTGCATATCTATTGTACAGTTTTTACAAAGTGATTTGTTTGGGAATTTGCCATATCTAAAATTATCTGACCACTTATTTTTTGTTTTATTTATTGTAGAAACTACATTTCTCATCTTTTCACATTTTTCTAATGATATTTGTATGTGGGTCTTCAGTGTTTAAGGTTGATCATTTTTCTGTTGTTTATCTGCTGATAGTGCTATTCCCCAACAACAACTGATTTCTATGTGATTTCCTTTTATTACTTGAGAGTGTCCATGTATGTTGTGTGACTCACTCCAGTGCTGGTCTAGAGTAGGTCTAGACGGAATTTCAATTGCGTCAGAGTAATTTTGATAATTCCGCGTTACTCTTTGACACGTAATTACCAATAATAATGTGATTACGCCCGCTCACGTAACTAAGAGTAATTTTGGGGGATCCTACCCAAGAACACACATTTTGTTCTGTTGCATGCAGCGCTATTTCTTATTGCAAAATGCATTTGCTTGTCAATTTTGGTCCTGAGGGTGCATTTTGTGCTAGGAAAATAGCGCTAAATGCTGGGAGTAAGTTGGGAGGAATCCTACTGCCAAGTCACATTTAGTGAGTGCTGCTCGAATTCGCTGTTCATGTTCTGTTGCATTTAGCACTATTTCTTAGCGCAAAATGCATCCTCACATCCATTTTGGATGTAATGGGGGATTTTTGCACTAAGAAAATAGCTAAATGCAGAATTTTGGGGTAATTTTGTGCAATTACGCTATACAGAGTTATGCAGTTTCCATCCACCACTATTCTAGAGTACATTTGAGACTCTTTGAGGTGTAGTACCACTTGAGCAGATGTGAGTGTAACTTCTATAAGCTGAAACTGACTTACCCTTTTTCCTTTTATATGTGCATGTCCCTTCCTGTGCCCTTCCTTCATTTTCTTTACACCACCACCTTTATAGTAGATTTTCCCCATTTTCAGCCACTCTACTTTGCCATTCCAGCATTCACATCTAAAACGTAAAACTATGCATGCATAGTTCTCTTTACTTTCATCAGAAAACTATGCACACAAGCGATAAGATAGGCACATCTGTAGATATAAGCACATAGTTTTATGCAGTGCATTTATGACTACATAAAGTAGCCCTTGAAATGAAATGAAATGAAATAAAATGCATTTCTAGAGAGCGCGCATATTCCAAGGATTGTTCTGGCACTATAGATTAAGGTTACCTGCAGACTAATGATGATCGTTCTAAGCCACTTGCTGGAAAAGCCAGGTTTTTAGCCTCTTCCTGAAAACCGGATACTCAGCGATCGCACACAGTTCCAGAGGGAGTTTGTTCCAGGCCCTTGATCTGAAATAAGAAAAGGATCTTCCTCCAATTCTGGCCGACAAATTTTAGGGATGCTGGCTAGATGGCCATGGGCTGATTGTGAAGCCCTGGGAGGGGAATAAGCACAAATCCTCCTCCTCAGGTACACTGCTCCTTTCTCATGAATGGCTTTATGAGCTAGGACCAGTGTCTTAAAAATAATCCTCTTTTTAATGGAAAGCTAGTGGAGCGTTTTCAAATGCGGGGTCATATGGGTTCTTTGAGCAAGATTGAGGATTTTTCTGGCCGCCACATTTTGGACCATTTGCAGACGACTCAGAAGATAGTCAGGAAGACCCAGATAAAGTCCATTTTAATAGTTGAGCCAGGAAGTAACCAGGGCCTGGATAATCATTTTCCTGGTTTTGACAGATAGGAGAGGTAAGACTTTTTTAAAAGTGCGTAACAGCCCAAAACAAGTGCCCACCAGAGCCTGAATTTGAGCCTTAAAGGACTGAGCACTATCAATTTTGACTCCCAACTTTTTTACCGAGCTCTGATGAGTGCCAGGGTGAGGGATACCCTGAGCCCACCAAGACCTCCAAACCTCAAGTGTGGTAGAGCCAAAAAACAAAATCTCCATTTTATCGGGATTGCATTTTAGTTGGTTAACGGACAGCCAATTGAACACATTAGCGATTCAGGATTTAATAACTCCTTCATCAAATTCTGCCCCTTTTTCAGAAATGAAAAGTAGCTGAGTAGCGTTGGTGTATGATATTACTTTAGCCCCCAATGCCTCAGCAAGGACGGCCAGAGGTGTAAGAACGCCAAGCCCTTAGATATATTCAGCTGTTAAATCCTGAATTGGGGATGCAAGTGGGGGGAGACATACTTCTTGGCTTCTGTTGTCCAAAGAGGAAGTCATCCACTTCAAGGCCAGACTTCCAATCCCAATGGATTGAAGATGGGCCAGCAACATTTTATGGGGGTCGGTATCGAATGCCGCTGATAAATTCAACATAATCAAAATGGCCTTGCCCTCATCATCTAGCTTATCTTTAATGAAATCAGTTCATTCTAGCAGAGCTGTTTCCGTACTGCAGTTGGCTCTAAAGCCTGACTGACTAGGATGCAGAAGATTGTGACTTTCGAGGTACCCTGAAATATGGGAGTTAACATGTTTTTCTAATACTTTTGAAAATGCCGGTAGATGAGAAAGCAGCCTGTAGTTGGCTTGGACTTTAGAATCAGCCGACAGCTTTTTAAGTAGAGGCAGAATTTTGGCATGTTTCCACTTGGTAGGCACCCTTTCGAAAACAGTGACACATTCAAAATTCTACTTATAACGGGCTTAATAGGCTGAGCCACTTTGGCAAGTAACATGGGCGGACAACGATCGGACTGGGACCCAGACTTTCGACACTTGATGGGCAGCAAAGATTTGTCCATAGAAATGGATGGAAAATTAAGAAAGATAGGCGACTCGGAGGTGATAGCTGCATCTGCATTCAGAAGTTTTAACAATTTTGAAAATTTCTTTCGATTTTTTTTATCTGATTCTTCAATTTTCTTCTCAAAGAAAGATTTTTTTCTCTATACGGATCTGAGAGTAATAGTCTTGTAGTGCTGACCTATAGGTGCATTTGTCCTCTAGATTGCAGTTTTTCCGCCATTTCCTCTCAAGACGTTTACAATATTTTGTACACGTCATAGGATTCTCATTAAACCAAGGGGCCGACTTTAGTTCTGAGGAATCATAGAGAGAGCAGAGAGAGGAGCTAGGTCGTTAATGCTGCTAAAAATCCAATCATCCATGCGCTCAGCATCTACTCAGGATCCCCAGACAGAGAAGGGGAATCTACTTCCAAGGCACTGCAAAGGTCTGACGGAAGAACTCTATGTAAGGCTCTAGCCATGGTCTTAATTTCTTCCGAGAGAAGCTGATTGTGGATATGTTTTAACCAATTGAACTTAATTAGATGATGATCTGACCATGTTGATGGTAAAGGGTCGAACGACACAGTATTACAATTGGAGAAAATTTGGTCTAAGATATAACCGGCCTGGTGGGTGGGCTTGAACACCTGTTGGACAAGGCAGAGTGAGGACAAAGCATCTGTAAAAGAGGCTACCTCCATATCTAAAGGTTTATGCATATGGAGGTTGAAATGACCTAGCACTAAAAAAAATTGACATATTTAATGGACCAGGTCACCAGGATGTTATTTAGTGATCTCAAGAAAGGGCCGGCATGGCCAGGGGGTCTGTAGATCAGAGCCCCTGCTGCACACTGTTGAGACGGCTGAGGGCAACAAAATCCCAAACTTTCAGCTCCATCTTATTCCCCCAGGGCGATAGGAAACCAATCATAATCACTTTTATAAATTATGGCCACCCCTTTGCCTCTACCCTTGAGGCGGTCCTTCCTGAGTATTTTATATCCCGGAGGAATGGCTGTAGCTAAAGCAGTAGCGGCCTGTGGAGGGAGTGCTTCCGGGTGGTGGCGTGGGGTGGGGGAGGGGCAGGGTGGGGGGTAGTAAAGTACGGAATACGGCCGAATAGAGGTAAGTAAACATATAAATAAATAAAATGAATTTCGATGCGCGCGCTGCATCGCATTTGGCGATGCAGCGCGCGCAACAAAATTCGTTTTATTTATTTTTATGTTTACTTACCTCTATTCGGCCGTATTCCGTACTTTACTAACCCCCACCCTGCCCCTCCCCCGCCCCACGTCACCGCCCGGCAGCACTCCCAACACGGGCCGCTACTGAGCTAAAGCGGGACTGGAGAAACCTGTAAGCTACGTTTCTGTTAAAAATAGGAGATCTGGTTTTTACCATCTAATAGCTCAAAAACATGTGCTTCGTGCTTCTGCAAAGAGCGAATATTCAACAGAACCACTGAGAACTCCCCAAAATTGGCCTATTTTTTCGGATATAGGTGGTAGTATTGCTCTTAGCTGAGACTTGGGGGGTCCAGTGGCAATGTGAGCAATAAAAATCCGTATTCAATATATTGGGAGGTAAGTGTGATGTGCAAAATGGCTTGGAGGCAATTCTGTGCAAGGTTATACTATTGTAGGTGGCCCTAGGCCAGCCATCTGCTTTAAAACTGGCAGTGTGCCTGGCACTTGCCGATTGCCGCTTCTAGGATGCTGACGTGTGCAGACGGGCTTGCCTTAGGTGTGCCTTAGGTGCACCAGTGGTGCGTCCGCGCAGCGACTCGATTTAAATACATATAGCCAGGGACTAGAGCACATACTGTTCAAAATGGCGCCTCTAAGTGTCCTGAAGGAGGAAAGATGGCCGAAAACTGATAAATTTGTCCCCATTGATTTTTAGCTGCTCCCTCCACCCTGAAAGCCCTTTAAATTCATACAATGTGCAAATCAGCAAAAATGCCCAGCGTTTCACAGATATTTAAAACAGGTCAAAACAAGTACAAAACGATCTGCAGTTTGTGCAAAGTGTAAGAAAGTGGCTCTGTATATACTGCACCAAAGTAAGGTTCAGTGTGCACAGAGTCCACAGTCCCCAGAGGTTTGGCAGAGGCTAAAGTTAGATATAACCTTACTCTCTAAAGTGGTAGCTTGGTCGCGCAGTAAGGCGGTATCAGAGGACAGTGTAAAGCATTTGTTGTACACACTCAGTCAGCAAATGAAGCCACACACTCAAGAACTGAACTCTAGGCCAATGGTTTGTATATAAAAATATAGTTGTTTTATTTTAGAGCCAACAATAGGTGTCAAAATATACTTTCTCAGAATGAGATGCTTTAGTTAAATACTGTTCAATAGGCAATAGACTTTTGAATGCAATAGTTACAGTTGTTGCAATATGCAACACAATTTTAAACACAATTATACATTGAGCTCAAGGGAAATTTCTGGTTAAATGCAATAGATTACTTTTTGGATTACTTTTCTAACCACAGGACTGGATCCTAGATTCAGTCCTGGGACATCTCCTGTAAACAGTTGAGTAAAAACGTTTTGGTTACAGTTGTGATTTTTAAGGAATATTATTGTATTTTAAAAGTTGACACTTAGAAACTTAATTCAGCAAAAACCAGGCAATGTTATCCTATGGAAGGAATTCAAGTTACCAGTAAGAACAGTTGTGATTACTTTTTCTTACTCAGTGTTGGATCCTGGATCCAGCACTGGTGCATCTCCTGTAAACAGTTGAAGGAATGTGGTTTTTTATACATGCGATTTTTAACGAATATTTGTAAGTTTGCAAAATTGACACTTAGAAACTTTTTCAGCAAAAACCAGGCAATGTTGTCCTATGGAAGGAAATTCAAGTTACCGGTAAGTACAGTTGTGATTACTTTTTAGGGTCAGTGCTGGGCACCAAGATCCAGCACTGGGATCTCTCCTGATAGCAGGTGAGTAAATTCGTTTTCAGTAATTCGGCTGATTTTAGGTGAATATTTTAAAGTCTCAAAACTCGACACTTAGAATAATCTCCAAGCAAAAACCAGTCCATGTTATCCTATGGAAGGAAATTCAATTCGCCGGTAAGTTACTTTAACGTTACTTTTGTAATCCAGTGCTGGACTCCTAGATTCAGCACTGGGACATTTACTTAAAACAGGAAAGTAGTTTTTGTAGTTTGTACGATTTTTAAAGAATATTCTTGTATTTCAAAAGTTGACACGTAGAAACTTTTTCACAAAGAACCACCAATGTTATCCTATGGAAGGAAATTCAATTCACAGGTAAGTTACTTTTTAATTACTTTTGTTACTCAGTGCTGGACACCTAGGTTCAGCACTGGGACCTTTCCTGCAAACAGTTGAGAAAATTCGGTTAGGTTATTTGTGCGATTTTTAAGGAATATTCTTAGTTTTCAAAAGTCGACACTTAGAAACTTTTTTGGAAGGAAAAGTGTCCATGTTATCCTATGAGGAAAAACGAGTTATCGGTTTTGAGGTAAGTAATCAGTCTTTTGAGTTAGGGTTCTGGGGTTAGACTCATGGGTCTCCCAGGGTCAGTGATGCACTGTTGTTGTACCCTCAGCGGCACTAGGGCGGCCGGGTGCAGAGTGTGGAGGCCCAATGTTATCCTATGGAGGATAGGGGGACACCGGTTGGTGGCTGCTGGCAAGCAGGCTACTGGGTTGTGGGAGCAAAGCTCCTAGGGTTAAGCTCAGGGCACGTTGGGGACCAAGTTAGCACAGAAGGGGCACCCTCAGCGGCACTAGGGCGGCCGGGTGCAGGGTGCTGTTTTGAGGTCGGGTGCCCTGTTGATTTCAATGGAGATTTTCGGTTTTGGTTTTCAGCTGCAGGCTCGGTCCAGGAAGACTTCCAGGAGGAACCAACAGCTGGGCAGGTAAGTTGGAGGGCTCGGGGACGTAGGTGCACCTCGGGTTCCTTTCTCCAGGGCGCAGGGCGGCTGGATGCAGGGGTGTCTTTTGAGGTCGGATTTCACCTTACCGGGCCACTCGCGGTTGGGGGGGGGGTTTCCGTGCAGAGGCTGCAGGCGACGTTGGGGAGTCCTGGAGGGGTCAACCCACGGTGGACTCGGACTCTGGTTAGCTGGGGGACCTCACTGGGACCGGTGGGCCACTTGAACTCGGGCTGTAGGCGACGGGTGCAGTGGTGGTTCCAGGCGTCGGGTTTCTTTCTCCTCAGCAGGCTCGGAGGCTTTGTTTGGTGTTTCTTTTGAACAGAGCTGCTGTTCACAGGAGATCCGGTCTTTGTTGAAGGCAGTCAGTCCTCCCTGGGGTTCTGGAGGTCGCTGGCTGCAGGACAAGACTATTTTTGGCGCAGGATCTCTGGAAACTGCAGACGGGCCGGTAGGGCTGGGGCCAAGTCAGTTGTTCTCTGCAGTCTCCTCTGCTGGGCGTCTTCTTTCGTCCTTTTTCTTCTTAGGTTGCGGGAATCTGAGGAAGGAAGGTTCAGGGTGCCCCTAAATACTATATTTAGGGGCGTTACAGGTAGGTAAAGGGCAGGGACCAATGGGTCCCTGCCCTGGGAGTGGGTACACTCCCTATCCTGCCACTCTCCTGTGGGAGGGGGCAGGAGCCTAGTCCTGATTGGGCAGGGCTCCCCATCTTCAAGATGGCGAGAGCCCGGAGATGTGCTTCACCTCGCCTCCCCCACCTGAGGGGTGGGGTTGGCAGAGGCTGGCACACCCCTTTCCTCCCTTGGTGTTTCCCCGCCAGGATGGGGAAGAACCGGTGGGGGCCAGTTGCTGAGTACAGCAAGTGGTCTGGGGAAGCTCAGAAAGGCGGAATGCCTTTGAAGCTTCCCCTGCCCATCCTGGGGAGGAGGCCTAGAACCTCGCCCAGGACGTGCATTGTTGCAGGCCCGGGAGAGCGGGTGGCTCTCTACCCAGGGGTCCAGCAACATGTCTGCTGTGTGGCAGCCTAGGCAGCCCCTCAGACAAGACGTGGATTGTAGGTTAGGTTCAGGGGGCAACTCTAAGTTGCCCTCTGTCGTGCATTTTACAGTAAATCCCACACTGGCATCAGTGTGGATTTACTGTGCTGAGGAGCTTGATACCAAACTTCTCAGTCTTCAGTGCAGCCATCATGGTGCTGTGGAGTTCGTGCTGACGACCTCCCAGCACCATATACTCGGAATGGCAGCACTGCACTTACAGTGCCCAGGAATGGACCTGGGTACTGTAGGGGCACAGGGCTCGTGCACCTGTACCCTCACCACTGGCATAGGGCACCCAGCTAGAGGGGTGACTGAGGTATGCCAGGGCAGTGGCACACAGGGATGTGTGCCATGTCGACTCTCTGTTTTGTTCTGCACCAAGACACTCAGCCTGCAAGGGCAGTGTGTGTGTGTCAGGGTATAGGGCCTCTAAGGGTGGCACAATAAGTGCTGCAGCCCTTAGGGGTCTTCTCTGGTCACAGTGCCCTGGGTACCTAGGGTACCATTTACCAGGGGCTTACCTGTGGCCAGAGATGCCAATTGGGTTTAGGCTTAGCACAGTTTTTAGGGAAGGAACACAGGCCCTGGGTACCTGATTGGCAGGGATCCAGGGCACACCAAGGAAAAGTGCATCAGTTTTCAGGCAAAAAGTGGGGGGGTTACTGCAACAGAAACCCACTTTCCTACACAAAGTAAGCAGAGGGACTTTACTGTGTCCGCGCAGCACCTCTCTTTAAATGCATATGGCCAGGGACAAGAGGGCGCACTGTTCAAAATGGCGCCTCTAAGTGTCCCGAAGGAGGAGAAATGACCGAAAACCGATCAATTTGTGCCCAAAGACTTTTAGCCGCTCCCTCCTCCCTGAAAGCCCTTCAAATCCATACAATGTGCGAATTAGCAAAATGCCTGGAACAATCAGCAGTTCGTGCACAGTAAACGAGAGACCTTCAGGAGTACTACTTCACCTACTCATAAATGTCAGTGTGAACTTCCCCACTGCATTGATCTGTGCATATTTAAAACTTGGGTAGAAATCCTATTCGGCATATGTAGTGACTAGGCCTAATTCGGTGTTCCTTTTCCATGTTTTTGCGTACTATGTGTACCCTATTCTGCGTGATGGCTTGTCCAGCTGGCCTTTAGCGATACATGTAAAAGTAGCTTGGGGTAGAAGAATGATCTCCAACCCCTTTTGACCCTGTAGCATTAAAAGGAATTACCTCACAAGACCACCCCCAAAGCAACAGGTTATAGTGCTTTATTTGAGGCATAAACGATCTATTTTGAAAACTCGAAGATGAAACCTGCCAATTAACTATCATTGATAACGGGCACTAATAGTTAGATACGTAAACTAGCAAAGGCGAAAGCCATACCTGCATTTAGAAGGCGTTAAGTTAGATCACCTAACTAGTTAGGCATGCAAACTCTGTCGACAATGGCTGCAAGCAGGAACCTCTGGATATCAAGACATACTTCTAGCTACTCCTAAATAACATATAATTCATATTTGTTTTCTTTATCTCAATGTTTGCTGCATTGAAACAATGTTAAATGACAAGCAAATGGTTTTCTAACCTCGGCTAGTGTTTCATTGACTTGTGGTTGGAATTGGGATAAATTAAGGCAGAAGATTGTAGGATGTCAATTGGGCACTCAACCAGAATCATATATGGAATTACTCACAAACCAGCTGTGTGCAGTTACAGCCAAGCAAAACAGCATCCCTCAGTACATAGCTCTGCCAAACATCCCCAGGGTTAGCAAAGTGTGTCTGAATTAATTGTGAGCACATAGAAACAGTAAGGGCTGATGAATTACCATGCTATATTTGGAGACCAACTGAGACCCTGTTGCTATCCCTAAGAGGAGAAAGAGTGACAGGCTTCACCCGGTCTTTAGTATATGAGGCTCCTTTCATGCGCGCTGATTCCCCAAAACCTAAAGGGTTGGAAACAGACATTGTGCACTGTTTGATCCACAATAGCACCTTAGTGTTGACACTTGTTCCACTTCCGACCTCTTAACAACCTTCTATTGGCTGCTGATGGGTTATGGTAAGAACAAGGAGTGAAACCTGCAGAAGAAGTCCTTTTTAGGTCTCGCCTAGCGATGCAGCGCCATGCGCTGCTCGCTAAGCGAGATCTATTGTTGTCGACTTGCTTTCGAAGGGGGACAGGACATGTGCACGCGCACAAAGGACTGCAGTTGTGCACGCGTACGGCGGCGTTAGCACAACTCCAAGGACATGAGATGTGCACGCGTACAGGTCACGGCGTTTAAGCAGAATGCGCGCATGGCGCGCTTTCGACTTCGCTTTCTCTCTCGTCCTTTCTGTTGCCGTCATGTGTTGACGTCCAGTTCTCGCCCTCCTCCGGATGTCCGCGTTCCTTCCGAGCGCGACTACACTCCCATTTATGGTACTAAAAAAGCTAACATTACCCTACCCGTGTATTCGTCACATATTCTCCATTACCTGCAGTGCACAAGAATAATCCTGGCCCCAGTACTACCCACACTCCTCTCTGACCTCCGAGTCCGAGACCTCATATTACCACCAGCCCCAATAGCACACCTCATACTCAAACTGGGACCCCACATTATTTCTACAATAATTCGATACTATCCCCCTCTCACTTACCCCCATGGCGAGGGCACCAGTTCCTCTCAGGTTTAGCGCGGGCGGCGAGAGTACAGAAAGGGGGCGCGCGCCGGGAGGTCACTGCGCATGCGCCCACCTCCCAAAAAAGAGTACAATGGGTTGCCTACAGTCTGCGGGGCGCTGGCGTGGCGGCCATCTTAAGACGGGGCTTTCTCAGAACCATGCCAGTGATTGCATACCGCTGCCGCCATGGTCGGTCAGGGTGACTATGAATGGTTGTGGGCTTGGACATACGTCAAGAGCGCGGAACTGTTGGGGGCCGCCGGTGAGGGCAACCGAACAGCTTCTAACGGCAGACACCTTGTGTTAGCCTAGTTTCCGTTCATTACAAAGAAAACATTGTGATGTACAGGTAATTCTGGCTACCTGGCTTACTCTTCAAAAAGACCCGTGAGTCCCACATCAATGCGGGGAAGTATGACTGTCATGGTGAACTTGTAATATGGCTGTTAACGTCTCCGTGGTCCGCGATACAAAATAGCTGACACTGGAGGTCTGTCGAGAATTTTAGAGAGGTACTTGTTCTCGATCCGATGCAGAAAGCAAGTTTGCCTATTCCTCACGGAGTTGCTATGTGAACAGGTTGAGTTATTGCCTGCTTTGATTCTCTGAAGAGCAGTATAATTTGTTTTCCATTCTTTACTTGTTCTCTTCTACCTTGTGGCATCAATCAATCTTATGAATGTGGAACAATGATACATGCAATTATTAATGGTAAGTTCTTCCGTAAGTAGATTGTTTAGTGGAACTGAATGCACAGACCTTAGATTGGGCATTAATATACTTCCAAACATTGACGATTTAGGTCTCACATTTGCGAAAATTTGAGGTATTGGCATTGTAAATTATTTAGGTGTTTTTAAAACCTGCAAGCGGTGCGTAAACACTCACTTTGTACTTATAGTCCTTGCTTCTCGTAAGCAAGTACTATAAGTACAAAGTGTGTGTTTATGCACCGCTTGCAGGTTTTAAAACACATAAATAAAAAGGCATTGTAATTTACAATGCCAATAGCTCAAACTCTCGCAAATGCGAGACCTATTGCATTGCAAATGCTTGTCTTTTATGGCTATCAGTTTGACAGCAGCAGTCGAGGTCCCACAAGCTGTCTTTCAGATGCAGCGATTCCTGCCTTCTAACAGCTTCTCAACTAATTCTGGGGCACAGCAGAGGTGCATATTGTATCAGGGCACCTTTAGTCCCCAACAGCTCAAAATGCAGACCATTATTGTGATCTTGGAGACGCTCGTGTAGACTTGGCTTTTGGCCTATCGAAATTGATTAGGTAGGTAATAAAATATATTTTTTAGAAACAATTGTCCATTAAAAAATTCTTAACAGGACATAATATAAATAGCTTAAAACAATATAAAAATATTAGACCTCAGATGCTGTGCTTGATAAAAAGTAGAAAGCGTGCAATTTCCGCTGCCACATCAAAATAACGCATTCTGGACAGCAGTGCAATTGCGTCAAGTCTGGACCGTATCTGATATTTTGAAAATATAGCTTTTAAGAACCTAATATGAAAAGTTTTGTTAAATGAACAATCCATAAAAAGATGACATATCGAACAATTCATATTTAAAAAACACTGACTGTGACCGTTTTAATCCTGCATGCCCGTGGTCGAATTTATTTGTGGTTTTCTGCAGCTGTTGGTCATAGAAACAGTAATGATTTGATTGGATTGTCACAAGGAAGGGAGCTTGGATGGAGATCAAGGGGCAAAATAAAATGTCAAATATATGCGCAGTAGACCCAAATTCTGAAAGCCCATTTGTTTTATTGTTAACCTTACTTTTAGTGTACAATTTGGGTCTCTGTTGTTGTAAAGTCATGGACCAGTATTAACAACGCTGGCAGGACATGTGACTGGACTCGGATGCTATATTTATAAGGCATTATTAGAGAAGGAGTAATTTCTGATGTTAAGGCCCTAACTGGCCCTGGGTTTGGCAGAGGGCTTTTTTTGCCTTGATTGAAAGAAGACCCATCCCATCTTAGCTTCCCTTTCCAGATCTGCTGCAGAACTCCTATTCAGGTTTACATAATTGGAGACCGAAACATGTTAAGTCTTGGCAGCCATGAACTGCCAGCCCCCTCCCATTCTTTACTCAATTTCCTGCCTCCTCTCTGCAGTTAGATGCTACGTTCGCTGATGGTTTTTTTCCCACAGCTTAGACCCAAGGGGGCACTTTAGTGAAATTATGCTAATGCTTATTCTTTTTTTTTATTCTGCACTCATCCCAGCCCTCTGCCTAACACTCGTCTGAGACTTTCTTGAAATGCACAACAGTTAATTCTGGGATTTTCCTTTAATCATTTATTGCCAGTAGACTTCCTCTTCTGTCTTTAAGTATGTCTGAGTCATGAAGAGGCACAGTTACTGCCAGCCTTGCTCTCGTAAGCAATGATTATAAGTACAAAGTGTGTGTTTCCGCACGCTTGCAGGTTTTCAAAACACATGAATAAAAGGCATTGTCATTTACAATGCCAATAGCTCAAACTCTCGCAAATGCGAGACCTGTTGCATTGTAAATGTTTGTTTTATTTGCTAAACTTCTTAGTCTGCAGTATCATGGTATCCTGGCTACAGGTATGCCGAGAACCACCATAGCTAATGTTATATTCCATATAGGTACCCCAATATAGGCTCAGGTAACATCCTAACCTTTCACCTATATTCTCCCCTACATCACACAAATACGGTTCTTGGGGACTGATCTTTTACCTAGATTCGACACTGCACGCAGGACGCAGGGTTTTCTCTAGTAAAAGCCTCATACATTATGCATGAGGATGCTTGGAAACTCAGCAGGACTACCATCTCCTGCACAATAACTATCTATAAAGTTCATTCCCTACATCATCCTAAGGCCGACAATGGCACAGCAAGGTACAACCCCTGGGGACACCTTTGGGTATATAAACATCACATCTTGCTGAGATAGGGAGAGGAGAACAAGGACTTCCATGCCGACACACTGACACGAGACGCTGAGGCTCCTGCATGCAGATGCTTCAGCTCGCAGTGGTCTGACATCCCTTGCGGGGTGTCCAGCTCGAGACGAAGACAGGGTCCCACAGTCTCTCACTTCAGGTAATGGGGTTGACTTTATCCTAGAGGGACTCTTGGCTTAACACCTTCACACATGCTAGGTACACTTCGGTACATCTAGTTAGGGCCGCATCGTAAGATTACGCATTTTACTGTCATGTATTTTATATACCTGTCTGTATTCATGGTTTTAGCACCATGGTAGAAATCTACCATCCTTTTACTTTCCTAGTGCTTCTAATCATTTATATCTGTTTCTGTCTAGTGGTTGTTTCAGCACACCTATTTTACACTAAAATGACGACTGTTCAATAAATGCTTATTGAAAAACGTCCATACCGTTTATTCTGTGTATCTCTCTGAGACAAAGTGAGCACGAGTGACTGAGCGAAAAGTGATGCAGTGTTTCCATGGTCCTGAGGGATCAGGCTTGTCATGTTCGATAGTTGCCAAGAACTATTCTCTCCTTGGTAAGAGGGGTTTCTAGTGGCACTGTGAGCTAGCTGGTATACAGGCTAACATACCCAGTAGGGGTGTCTGGAATCAGTCTGGCACCAATCCTACAGTGTATGTTATCTAAACGCGCAGATCCTATATAGGTTCTATAGGAACTACACAACATGGCACCCAACTTTGGTTGGGTACTTCTTTAACAGTCAAATCTGAGTAGTTCAGTTGTGCTATTCTCAGAGACCCCTACTCACATTTCCCCAGAGACGTATGGAGTGGGAGGGAACAAAAATCCGCTGCAGCTGAGTGGGCAAATCCTATGTATTGGCTGTTGGTTAATCAAGATGAAGGACACATTGTTCCTATTGTGCATAAAACCTTATCTCAGTTCCCTTGAAGAACTCTCCATACAAAAAAACAATGACTGAGCAGGATGACGCTGTGCGTGCACTAAATGTCTCAGCCGAAGAAGAAGGAGATGAAATACAAATTTCTGAAAATGTTAGAAATGCCATCACCCTAAAACTAGCATCATATGGTTTACCAGCTAGGGGTGGGCCAGTAACCTTCGTGATTGAGGCACACAAATTATATAGGACAGAGGTATTCTATTCATGGGTTAAATTCCCACAAGCAGATGCACGAACAAACACATTCCATTATTATATGGAAGATGACATACCGAACGAATATTGTCCATATGAGGACATTGAAGTTCCGCTCACCTACCAGGAGCATATAAACTGGTTTAAAGGCGCCCTTCCCCAAACAAGAGATAAAGTAAGACTCGGTCCGCTCGGAAGAGACGAAGCAACATGGCCAGTACTAGCAGCCTATTCACCACATCCTGACATTGACACCATGCCAGTAGGAGACTTAAGTACACTTCATAAAGAACTAATAAGACTTTACAGAAACATGACACAGTTTGTGATGAGAACACTTACACTTCAGCCAGCCATGGCTGTACTAACAGGACCAATTCAAACATCAACAACTAAAATAACACCACAAACGCTACACGCAGTGATGGGTAAAATGCCCACTAAACGTGAACAAATGCCATTCTGGATAGCTCAAAAAATAACACAGCTAGAGGCAGTATTTCCACACACCATCCTACAAGAAAAACACAGAATGCTAACAATCTGCTTGCCCATGGGGATAACTCCCCAGATAGAGGATTGTACCACTTGGGGTACAGTCTTCGCTGCCATATATACCAGGACTCATGGTATCCCGTCATTAGCAGTAATACCAGATGTATTAAGACAAATACAGAACGAGTATGGAGCAGAACCTGCTCTGAACTTAGGGATGAAATTACTAGGTAATTTTGCCCAGGTATCAGCTATAATATTAGCAAACATTAAAGGGGAGGCAGCAGCGGTGGCAATACGCCAACGCCTGAGGGACTTCACTCCTTAACAACAGGAGCGTGAATTACCGAAGATTATTGAAGACACCTATGCAGAATTAGGTAGAGATAGTTTGGGGGCTAGAGCAGTGAAACCTCAACTGATGGGTGGTCCTGAAAAGGATAACTCCAAGCAAACACCTGCTTCTTCAAAGAAGAAATGGGATAATAACAAACAACAAAAAAATAGAGAGAATAGATCTCAATCCAGAGGTAGGTCCCCTCAACAGGAGCCCTCCGAAAGGAGGTATAACGTTAGGAATGGAAATAACATTAAAAAACCTGACAGGTATCAGGACACTGACACATGTTCCTCTCGTTCCTTTCAGGGTTCATCGAAAAACTCTGAGAGGGAAGGACGGTCAGAACTCAGACAAGAAGAGCGTACAAAGTCCAGAGACATGCAACGCGCTCCTGAATACACTTCAAAGAAAGAAGAAAAACCAAAATCAAAACCTCATTTTAAAAAGGAGAAAGTAGCAGGTTTTAAGATCAGACATGCCCAGAATCCTGAGGACTCAACTACTGAACGGGGAATGGGCTCTGACGATGCTAGACAGTGCAGCAGAAGTAACAATAGCTCGCCAGAACCTGATGGAATTTCTGGTGACAGCGGAGCTGAATGATTATATCACGGTGGAAACACCTGATACTAGGGTGAGCATTCCACATAGGTTACATGAAATAACACTCCAAATGGAGGGGGACAAGCCCAGGAAAATTAAAGGTCTTTTTTGGAAGAACCAAAGTTTTGGCTATGACATCCTTTTAGCTGAAAGAGATTGGCCGCCTGATATTGTTATGGATTGCCCAAAGGGAGAAACTGTAATTTTGCCAGCTTTTTCTGACCTCGTCCCCATATACTTAAAACATACATATGCACAGGAGTGGGAGGTAGCCCTTTCTCCAGCACTATATCGCAACCATGTTGGGTGGGATGAAGAGTCAACTCACCACGTGATACCACTAAAATCTACTTCAACTCCACAGAGACAGTACGCAATAAAACAAGAAGCTAAAAAACAGGTCAGGGAGATCTTAGATCAACTTGAATACCAGGGGGTGATTGAAACTTGCACCTCTTCAATGAATGATCCTTTGTTTCCCGTAATGAAGCCCGATAATTCATACCGCCTAGTTTTAGACTACAGACATCTGAACTCATGCACAAAAACATTTGCAGTACAGAACGCACACAGTGCCGCATTTATGAATAACATTGTGCGGAAAAAATGCAAAGCAACACTAGATATCTCAAATGGATTTTCTGCCAAAATATAGTGCCTAAGAGCAGATATTTGACAGCATTCTCAGCGCTGTGGTCCCAGCAACAATTTTGTCGACTCTCCCAGGGGTATAAGGACAGACCAGAGTTGTTCTCAGCTAGGGTAACTGAGTTACTTCAGAATCTGGATGAGTAGGCATTGTCCTATGTAGATGATATTTATCTGACGGATGATGACCTAGAGGAACACTTGACCAGGGTGAGCGCCATAATTTTGGGATTCGCCTCTGAGGGCTACAAATTTAACTTTTAAATAATCAAAAATAGCCCACCTCAATGTCCTATTTTTGGGATATGAGCTTTCAAGTGAAGGGAAAAGCTTGGCAGCTAACATTTTAGAAAAGTGTGCGCTGCTCCAACCTCCAAAATCATTGAAAAATTTACAATCCATACTGGGATTCCTGAATTTTGGTAGAACATACATTTTGGATTACGCAGAGAGGGTTAAAGTTAAACCTTTCTACGACCTCATAAGACCTGATTTTTCAGTTAGGCAATGGACACAGGAACACACAGATATCCTTTGTACCCTACAAGCTGACATGATAGCATCTAAACACTTACAGACATGCATAAATATCTGCAACCTGGTGATCCGATTAGTTGCGGGTCAATCTGGGTACACCTAACTAACATTCAATGAAGGCGAAACAGTACCCATAGCATATAAATCACACTTATACACAAACACTGAGATGCGTTTTGCATCCACAGAAAAAATTCTTACAGCAGTACAGACTGCTGTAGTGAGAGAAAGAGCACTGGCTCAGGGGAAACGAATAATTGTTGTGACTCCGGTACCTGGCCTTAGAGGCTGCTACAAAGGCAAGCGTTCCAAATGCTAAAGCCTTACATCCGAGATGGATACAATGGGCTAATTCTCTCACTGCAACATGAACAAGAATATCCTCTCCCAAATTAAATAATGCCTCTAGATCAGTATGAATACATAATTTACACTGACGGATCTGCTCAGCCGGCCATTGGAAGTAAACAACAATACAGCGCTGCATGGGCGATTGTAAAAGGTCATATGCAGGACGGCAAGTTCCATCCTAGCTGTACAAAAACACAGTCTCTAGGAGACAGTACGGCTCAGCTGGCAGAATTAAAAGCTCTTTTACTGGCACTGATTAATACGGATCGAGAATTCCCCACACTAATTGTGTGCGATTCTTTTTACTGTGTCCAGTCATACAATGAATATCTTCACTACAGGGGACAAAATGGGTTTAAGGACTCGAAAGGTGGCACAATTAAGCATAAGATGCTATGGGTACAGGTAGCTGAGTTGAAAAACGCACTACCAAGAGCTCACGTGATACACACGCTGAGTCATCAACGTGATGGCGTTCACGTTGAAGGGAATTCATTGGCTGATGAAGTCGCGAAGGGGGCAGTACGAACTGCTGCCGTAGCTGCAATCACTCATTCAAAAATGAGAATAGACGGACAGATAATGGTAGCTGTCATTGCTTCACGCAAAGAGAACAAGGCATTGCCGAAAGGTTTTCCACTCAAGTACTCCTACAAGTTAGATGTGAACAGCATTCGATATGCTTAGACTCCAGGAGTGGGGGATAGAGTAATACCAAACATGGATCGCAGATTAGGATTAATACTAGCTGCACACGAGGGTCTGGGTTCTGCACACGCAGGAGTTACTGCAACAGTTTCTTTACTGAAACAACGCTACTGGTGGCCAGGGTTAACAAAGCAGACCAAAGATTTTGTCTTGAAGTGCAACATCTGCCAGCAGATGAAGGGGTCCACCGTAGCACGTCCAGTGCAGACACCATTATTAATATCAGACAGACCACTCGCGTGTGTCTATTTGGACCACTGCGGCCCCTTACAATCTGATGGGGCTTACAAGTACATCATGGTTGCAGTGGATTCCTGCTCGAGGTTCCTATGGGTATGGCCTCAGCACTCGGCTGACACTCGAACTGTTATCAACGATTTGTGAGTCTTTATAGGGACATACGCAGTTGGCACATTACATTCTGACCGTGGCCCCGCGTTCAGCTCTAGGGCTTACAAGGAAGCCATGGGAAGTTTGGGTGTTGCATTGCGGTACTCCTACCCGTACCATCCTGAGGGAAATTCGGTTGTGGAGACGAAAAAACGGGACTTAAAGCAATCTTTAACAGCAAGGGTATTAGGTGCGGGTGGCAGTTGGGTCAATTATTTGTATGAGGTACAGCGAGCCATTAACAATATGCCAAGAAGTTCTCTAGGGGGTGTCACTCTTAGCGAGGTTCTTTTTGGGACGACAATGTGGGTTCCTGATCTCGATAGTGAAGACACAGTGGCGGATGAGAATCCTTTTGACATCAATAAACGTTTGGCTGTTTTACAGGATCTCAATGAATCGAGAGCACTTTGAAGTAACGTGCAGGTGAAAAGGACCGCCACTGGGGAAGTCAAATCAGTCACGGCAAGACCTGTCTGGATTCCTAAAGTCGGGGATCTGGTCAGAGAAAAGCTTGTGGACAAAAAAGAATTTGGGTCATCCTACAGAAAGCCTGTACCTGTCCTGGCCATTGAAGGAACAAGAACTGTACTTCTACCGCCTCTTGCCGGAAAAAAAAGAGATTCGTCTGCATTGATCTGATCAAACCACACTATGTGGCCGATTCAAAATAGTAGGCCTCATGGGCTCCTGGGTAGCCGACGCTCTCCTCTCACTACCATACAGGAAGTTCAGACAGAAAGGCTCATCACGTTCGAAGAGTCTCCTATACGGAATGATGGAGTATGCAACAATGCCATGGAACTCGTTCCTCTTGAAACAGAAATTCAAAATAAAAATGAAATTTCAATTCGACCTAACACTGATGTCTACATCAATATGCCTCAAGAAGAGCCATCTAAATTTCAACAAAACCTGCTGAGCTACCTAAAATAGATCGAACTGCATCTGGCTATTTCATTGACTTTGATACCTTTTCCTTGGATCCAAGTGAACCTGAAACAACGCCAGCACCAATATCTCGTAAACAACAAATCAAAGACTTCTTCATTTTTCTGAAAAAGACATACCTGGTGTCACCTTGGCTAGAGCTTTGGATAATCACTGGTATACTGTTCTTTCTGTACTGGATAGGCTTAGTAACTGTTTTCTGCTTACTTATTAATGGAACTTATCTGCGCCAAAGCTCTGCAGCATCAAAAGTGAACTTGATCCTGAAACCTCATGCTTCATCACATCGTAAACAAAGAGACTTGTCCTACGTGAACATTTCAGCAGTTCCTATATGTTAGACCTGGTACCATTGGCGTGGGTCTCCCTTCCATTTTTTGCGCTATGCCTGATCTGTTACTGACCTGTTTTTGCTGGATTAGATGCTTTGGGCACTTTGCCACTGCTATTCAGTGCCAAAGTGCAAGTGCTCCCTATGATAAATTAATGTATGGATTAGTGACTCCATGTTTGGCCTATTTGATTCACTGTCAGACCTTAGTACAGTGCACTGGTTGTGCCCAGGGCTTGTGACTCAAATGCTGCTGGTGGGCTTGCAGCACTGGTTGTGCCACCCACAGGAGCAGCTTGCAAAGTGTGTCTCAGGCCTGCCATTGCAGAGCCTGTGTGCAGTCTGGTACTGTCATGTCGACTTGGTAAGTGCACCCACTTACCAGTCCCAAAACCTTCCCTTTCCTACATATTAGTCACCCCTAAGGTAGGCCCTAGGGCAGGGTGCATTGTATGTGTAAGGTAGGACATGCCCTCGTGTGTGTGGCATATCCTGATAGTGAATTACAGCCAATTTCGTTTTTCACTATTGCAAGGCTACCTGTCCCCATA
Source organism: Calotriton arnoldi (assembly GCA_963921515.1). Taxonomy (NCBI): domain Eukaryota; kingdom Metazoa; phylum Chordata; class Amphibia; order Caudata; family Salamandridae; genus Calotriton; species Calotriton arnoldi. Next base: position 3,904,679 of record CAWUFW010000433.1, read on the forward strand.
GGCCAGAATGGGCAGTTTGATTATAACACCTTATAATCCTAACTGACCCAGGGAACATGGTAGAAAAACGAATTTAGTATGCCTGAACTCAGAATGATAAAATACATCTTTTAGTGAAGTTGGTTTTAACATTCTGTGTTTGAAAATACCACTTTTAGAAAGTAGGTATTTTCTTGCCTAAACCATCCAGCCTGCCTCTGCTAGCTTGTGTATTGTATGTCTGGGTTTGTGAGTGACAGGGGCGGGGGGACTCCAGGAGACAGGGTGAGTCAGCACAGGGCTGAATAGACCTAACTGCATGTTGAGTGGTGGGAGGAGTGCCTCCTGGGTCTGAATAGGGCTGTGCCTGCCTTCCAAAATGCTGGCTTCACCTCCTGTGGTGCGTCTGATGTCCCTGGCCCACACTGACAAAGAGAGAAGGTGTGCACTGGCAGAATGCACCCAGAACTGGTTTGGACTAGGTACAGGACCCTCTGCCTTTAGAGGACAAAGGATTTATGGGTATAAATACTGGGGCCCTGACCCCAAGACTTTAGATCACTTCTGGAACAAACAAGACGAACCTTTGCTGAGGAGAGGAACCAGAGAAGCTGAAGGAGGAGACTATCCCTATGCTGTGTGCTGTTTGAGGGATTGGCCTGCAGTGGTTGCCTGATTGCCAAAGAAAGGAGAAAGGAACTTTGTGCTACTTTCATCATCTTGCAGAACATCTCCAAGGGCTTGAAGATTGAGCTTGCCTCCTGCTGAAGTCTCAGGGACACAAGACTTCACCAACCAGCTCCCCTGAATTCCCTTGCTGGGAATTTGAAGTGCCTGCTGTTGTGTTGGGCCTTCTGAGAGGCTGCGTGTCGCTGGGAGCTGGAAGCGCGACTCACGAAGAAGAAGCGTGTCGCCGCCGCAGCCGCTGTCGTCGCATCGCCGAGAAAGCGTGCCGCCGCTGCCGCCATCTCATCGCCGAAGCGCCTCGCATCACCGGAGAAGAGTGTCACCGTCGCATCAGACGCCGTCGCATCATCGGAGAAGCATGTCGCAGGGCCTTTCGCGGCTCAGAAGATTCACTGAGTCGCCGCATGGCCGTCGGGCGTGCACGCATCGCCCCCCTGAGTGTCGCATCAAGAAGAAGACGCCATTTTGTTTCATTGCACCGGGTCGTCATCGCATCACGGCGCTGTGGATCGCATCGCCACAGAAGCGCAGTAAGAAACCGACGCATCACCTCCTCTCCGGTAAGGAACCGACGCATCACCGTCCCCTACGCAGCAGTAGGGAACCGACGCATCACCTCCCCCGGCGCAAGGAACCGACGCATCACCGTTCTTGCGTGTAAGGAACCGACGCATCACCTTCCCTGCAACTCTTTTGTTTGTATCGCGTTATGCATCCTGTTAGAAATGGGGGTCTCTAGTTGGCAATGGCTGGCCACTGTCCAAGTAGGGACCCTTCTTCCTAAGTCAGAGTGAGAGGGCTACCCTCTTTAATACCCCTGCTCAACCCTGTGGTAACGTAGCACGAGCAGGTAGGCTTATCTCAGAGGCAGGGTGTGAAGCATTTATGATCATACACAGTAACACAGTGAGGAACACTACAAAGGGACACCACACAAGTAGTTATTATAAAAAATAAGTATCTTTATATAAAGGCAGATTTATCACAAGACCAATAACTGTAAAAGCCACAATACTGTCAAAAATAGGATAGCTGTTGAAAGGCTGTCAAAAATAGTTCAAAGGTTGCAAAAATAAGGTTCAAGTTCAAAGCAGTGGTCTCTGCGACCCTTTCTTTCACAAAGTACCTGGGTTTAGTAGCAAAACCAACAAAGTGTCGCAAATAAGCTGTAGCGATGATTCTCGGCACGCGAGGCCGGCGATGCGTTGAAATCCTTGCCGCAAGGGAGGATGATGCGCCGATCTGCGGGATGCGTGCGGAGACGATGCGACAAACTTCTGCACGCTGGACCGCCGATGCGATGACTTTCTTGCCGCGTGGGAGAAGTCGATGCGGTGATCCTGTTGCGCTGTGCGATCGTGTTGCGATCGCGAAGACAAGAGCGCTCCGCGAGGGAGCGACGAAATTCGGTGCGATGCGATCAAAGTGGCGAACGCACGGCGTCTGCACTGCGATGTCTCGAAGCGATGATTTCTTTCAGGGTTGCGAGTTCGCGGCGACAGCAGCGCGATGATCTTTCCAGCGCGTCTCGGCTGCAGCGGCTCGCAAAGGGGCGTCAGCGATGGTTTCGGGTTGCGGGCCCTCGGCGGCAGTAGCGCGATGATTTTCCCAGCGCTCTCGACTGCAGCGGCCCGCAAAGATGCGTTAGCGTCGATTTCTTACCCTCTTTTCTCTGATGCAGACTAGAGGCCCTGGAACTCACAGGAGCCTCCTCAGCAGATAGCAGTCTTCGCAGGGAGGAAGCAGGAGGTTGGTGGTGGAGTCTGATGTGCCTGAGACTCCAGCAGGAGGCTAGCTCTTTTCCTAGCCCTTGGGTGATTGCTGTACAAAAATAAAAGTTCTCTCAAGAGTTCCTTTTCCTCTTCTTCAAGGTCCAGTGGTCACTGCTGCAGGCCAGTGCAAGAAACAACACACAGCACAGGGACAGTCACTTCCTGCAGATTCCTCCAGTGGCACGGACAGAGTTTCCTCTCCAGATCCAAAAGCAATACAAAATGTAGGGGCTTGAGCACAGATATTTATACCCCAAAAGCCTTTGATCCTTGAAGCTAACAGTCACTGAACCTAGCCAGAACCAGTTCTGCTCAGGCCTGGAGCACTTTGTTTACCAGGCTGCATCCTTCCTTTCAGAAAGAGGGGGTCTGCTAGCAGACACACAGTGGGAGGTGGAGCCAACATTCACCTTGCCAGGCACAGACCTATTCAGGTCAAGGAGCCACCCCTCCCCACACTCTAAATGCAGATCTCTCTATTTAACCCAGGTCTGACTCAGCCTGTCCTGTCCCTCTAAACCCAGACAGCCAATACACATAACGGCAGAGCACACTGGAAGGCTTTAGGCAAGAAAATACCTACTTTCTAAAAATGGTATTTTCAAACACAGAATATAAAAATAAACTTCACTAAAAGATGTATTTTAATATTCTGAGCTCAGGCATACTAAATTCGTTTTTCTACCAGGTTCCTGGGGTCAGTTAGGACTATAGAATGTAATAGTCAAACTGCCCATTCTAGCCTATGAGGAACAGGTAGCCTTACAGTAGTGAAAAACGAAATGGGGCATAATTCACTACCAGGACATGCTACACACACCAAGGCATGTCCTGCCTTACACATACAAGGCACCCTACCATAGGGGTGACTTACAGGATGCCAAGGGAAGGTTCAGGGGCTGGGAAGTGAGTGCACTTCACAGCCAAGATGGCAGTTCTGGACTGCACACAGAAACTGCAGTGGCAGGTCTGAGACACACTTTACAAGCTGCTTCTGTGGGTGGCACACATCAGTGCTGCAGGCCCACCAGCAGCATTTGGTTTACCAGCCCTGGGCACACATAGGCCACACTACTAGGGACTAACAGGTAAACCAAATAAGCCAATCAGGGGTATACCAATTCACATAGACATATTTACACAGGGAGCATTCGCGCTGTGACACTGAATGGCAGTGGCACAGCGCCCAGAGCATCTAACACCAGTAAAACAGAGGAGACAACAGCGAAAAATGGAAGGGAGACCCACGCCAATGGTGCCAGGTCTAACACATCCAAAGGTACATTGAACATTGAGTGTCGCATTTACCATCTTTATTGAACTGAACTATTTTCTACCATTGACAGTCATATTTTTCATAGTGTATTGTGGATTTTTGTTGTTTTGGGTCTTGTGTTAAGTCTATATAAAAATACTTATTTTTATAATACAACCTGTGTGGTGTCCATCTGTAGTGTTGTCACTGTGTTACTATATGTGTTCACAAATGCTTTACACACTGCCTCTGAGATAAGCCTGCCTGCTCGTGCCAAGCTACCAAGGGGGTGAGCAGGGGTTATTTTAGTAGTGTATCCCCCTTACCCTGACTAGATGCAAGGGTCCCTATTTGGACAAAGGTACCTACCTCTGCCAACTAGAGACCCCCAGTTCTAACACTGTACCTGATGGTATAGTATAGGACAACGTGGATTATGATATATTTGGCCCGACAGAACTTTTAAAAATACATCATTTATTTAAAATTTCCTTAAATGATATCATTACCTCCAGTACAATTTCCGATGATTGGGATTTTGAAACTGTAAATAATATGTTGTCTGATTTAGAGCAATCGGCCGCATTTTCTAGCAATGAAATGTTAGAAGACACATCAGACTTTAACACCATGTATTGTTATCAGCATTATGGTCATCATTTTCTACACATATCCAGTACCCCTACGAATGTTTTCACATATCACCAATGGGAACATTGCCCTACACCACCGAAAAGTAGTTCAAAAACCTTTGCACAGAAATTTTCATATTTTTCAGGGTTTAACATTTCAGACCCGACCTCATATTACTATAAGGTTGCACCTACATCTGCACTGAAAAATATGCTGACTAACACCAAACAGATTTCCTCTTCTTCCTTTATTACCCAACTGTCTGAACAAGGTTTCGACTTATGGAAGAACACTATAGACTTAAAATCAGTCTCGGGTTCTAGGGACTGGCAAGTCCAGGGAACAGAGCACTATTCATTCCCCAGCAGATGATATTTCTGAATTATACTGTGCAACAGACTTCCTGTCTTGAAATAGCCAAGAACAAGGATTTGAACACACCTCGGATTCCAACACCATCTCATACCGAGGCAAATTTTACATCACATGAAGGGGTAGCAATAGATGACATTATACAGGACAATAGACGAGACCCCAATTGGAAGGGATGGTTGGTTTGGCCCACAGACACAAACAGATGTCAATCAAGATTCAGGGGTACCACCGAAGGGTTCAGTATCCATAGGCCAGACCCACGCTATGTACAAAGAGAACATTCAGGGGTGGTGACATCATACAGTGTTGGGAAGTTATGCCTCGATTGGCTAAAAACCTCAACACTACCCCAGGTGAAACAGCCCTTATCCTTACTAACAGAGGATGTGGACCTATGGGATTTTTTATTAGGTCCGAGAAAGCCACGTCAGAAATGTTTCTTATATGCTGTCTATAATGAAATCTGGAAAATCTCCCAACAAGAAGCAGTGGAGAGACTTCGAAAAATAGATAGAATTAACCTAGAGAAGGCGTTAGCCGTAGTTGACAATGGTATGACTACGTTAACATCCAGGATTTATTCACTAGGCAACATTGTATCTTCTGCTATTGATGTACTAGAACAAGATTTGTCCATATTACAGCATGGGCAATCACAATGACGTTTTATTATGTTACTAAGCTGGACGCTGCAATCATTGCGCACTGGTTACGTGCCTTGGCGTTTTATCAACAGTACGTCCTTGTTTTCTGCATACAATCTAACACAAAAACAGATAACAATGGCACAAAGAGGAGCAAAATATACAATGCTGTGTATTGAAAAATTGGACAAGTTACCTTTTACTGTGGCAGAATCACTATCCACAGAGTTGTTAATCCATGGCCATATAACATTACCGGTCACAACTTTCCAGTTTCAGTATTGCCTAGAACAACAACAGGCTGGCAGATATGAAGAATTGGGTAGGGAATTCATCAAGGAATCTTGGGAATTACCGTACAGATATTGATGCAGGAGTGGGGATCTGGTAGTGTTTCTAAGCGGTACAAACTGAGAGAACGCTTTAAGTGGATCTCTCATATGCCAGGATATTATGCTGCACAGGCCCTGTAATGGTTCTGTAGCAAACCTGTCCTGTCACTTGAGCGGCACCCCAGCAGCCGTGATCACCCCGGTATTCCAGCTACTTTCGAATGGGAGTTACTTGATGCTGAACGATCAAGGTTGTTGCAGGATGCTTCCTGGCATCGCATATCTAGTCACCGTGAGCTCCAGGGTTACTTGCTATATGCAAGTATTGTTTCCACCGACACACACAATCAGGGAGGCACCTCTATGGCCTTCGTTGAATGTTTCCTTAATATGGTTTGATACTCTGAGCAGAATGAAAGCCATGCTTCTACAGAAAACCGTGCCCTTAACCTCCGCCCGGGAGACTTTTGATCTCCAGATCGCAAGGTCCTCGCCTGAGATACAGGCACTTATACGTACGAACTGCCCCTTCCATTTCACAGAAATGATAAGTCGTATCTTTAACATGTCTGATACGACGGGTATAGTACACCTATTTAAGACCATAGGTTCGGGAATGTTAAGCACCTTTCAGACGGTCCTCGGAGTTATACCAAACTTTATACACTCCGTATTCGGAAGCATTTTTGGAGGGCTTCCGCTGATCATGTTCCTAATAGCAGGTATCCTGATTGTAATTTTTCTGCTATGCAATGGACGTCCCAGTCACCAAGGAGATGGAAAAGGCACTCCTGGAGCGTAAATACCGTGATCGCATGGTACAACATCTGGGCACACCTCGCTTACGGGAACTGAGCGCCTCTTGGTTCCTGTCATTTAGACCAGTCTGGATGGATTGATCTTACCTGTTCGACGATGCCTGTTCTGCGGAGAAGAATGCGTGTTGGATCTCTGTCTGACACTTCCATCCGTTGCGCAACCCGACGTTGATGCTTTTCTGGACCCGATAACGGCCCATGTTCTGCAGTGTCCCCAGCATATTCCCATGTTGACGGTAGCATTCTTAGAGCCACCACAGGAAGTCTCTGCTCCTGTTGGAATGGATACCGGCTCCTCCACCAACACCCAGGCCTTGGATGGCGCACAGGCTGCCCTGGCATTGGCTGCAGGCAGTACAGAAGATCATCTGTGCTCAATTGACAATCTATGAAGTGTTACAAGGATTGTCGTCTGCGAAGGCAGGCAACAGCAATGTTGCGTCTACCAGCCAGGACACATAACCATTTGACTTGTCGTGTGCTGGGAAAAATTCGGCCTTTTTTCTAAAAACAACTCAAATTAGAGCTTCAAAACAATTGACACTTTTTGTTACCTGCATGGCTTTCCGATGCTTGTAGATGTTCGAACTATATATACGGATACATTAGAGCTATTGCTTGTGTGACAATTTTTTAAGCATCTTTAGATTTTTTTTAAACATTTTTTTGCAAAACTATTGTTTTTACCCATAGGGGTGTCTGGAATCAGTCTGGCACCAATCCTACAGTGTATGCTGTCTAAACACGCAGATCCTATGTAGGTTCTATAGGAACTACACAACACTAAGTGGGCTGCTGGCCATGATGGTTTCGTAAATGATGCAGCTGGTTTGAAGATGGTGTAGGCCAGCAAGGGGAACCAATGGAGATCCATCAGGATGGAGGTGACATGGTCATATTTCGTCACCTCCCTGGATAAGATATTCTGCACAGTGTAAGATTCCCTTAAAAGGCACCAATGTGGAGTCTAGGAGGCCACTATCTAGATGTGAGAGTACAAGGGCTTGAACAGCAGTTCTAAACAAACTTTTGGGAACAAACAGTTACCCTTTATTTAGATGAGAGTCGGTACCAGTTAGTCTGTTTGTTTGGCAATTTGTTCCTTGAGGGTGAGGTTTGTGCCCAGGGAGAATCCAAGTGACTTTCTGTGAAATTTGGGCTATGAACCCATCAAAGTTCACGTCATTGAGCTGAGTGTGTACTGTTTCTTGTTTGCTGTGCAAGGCCAATAACTTAAATTCTCTTTTGGTTTGGTTCAGCCTCAGGTAGGCGCTGGACATCTGGGGCGAGATCACAAGCAGGTAGTGTTTGAAGCATTGGATGTCTGAAGTAGAAGAGACTTTCAAGTAGAGTTGTATATCATTGGCATATCGGGTGAATCCTAATGCTGTTATCTGTGAATAGGGCACCAAGTGGCTCCATTTTTTAAGACGGTAAGAGACAGTATATAATCCCGGGAGACTCTGCAGGTGATAGGGATGGCAGCCTGTTGTTACGTGACCTGGGGCTCCATCTCGCTACCCCCTTTTCCAAAACATGATGAGCATCTGGCAGGCTGTGAGGAAAAGGTTAGCCTGACAGACACTCACCATATCAGGGGCAAGCAGCCAGTTGCTTTATGTACCCTATTGCGCAGGCGCCTAGCAGCCTGAGCTACGTTAATCAAATGAATAAAATCGGGGGCATGGTCTGGCCACGAAAGAAAATGGCCGCCTGGGTCGGGAGCTCCGCCGGGAGAGGAGCCTTTGACGGAAGCAACGCTTTCACCTGTGTCCTAGGGGCTAAAATTCTGATGTTTCCTGCATCACCAGAGCCCGTGGAAACTTTTTGCCCGAAGTCCGGAGTTGTACGAGGCCCGGTATGATCCATTTTGAAGAGGCAGTGTTCTGAGGAGAGCATGAAGTCAGCTGGCCTTCACCAATCTAGAAATCCTCAGACCTCGCATGCGCAGAGACCGAGGTTTCTGTGACTGCCTATGGCCCTCTGAATGCGCCTCCGCTGTACGCCTTCAATTCCGAGCGGAGCTTTGAGGAAAGTCTGTCTATCCACATAAATATGGCTGTGACAGTCCCGAAAATCATGCGGCAGTTCTGGAGTGATGTGCGTCGTACAAAATGAGGTGAATTTACTCGCTTAGTGGAATGTAATTTTGGAACATATTTTACTGCCTAATATAACGTTTAATCCAACATGCCAAGCCATTTTGAAGAGGCTGTGTTCTGAGGAGAGTGTGAAGTCAGTTGGCCTTCCGTAATCTAGGAACCCTCGGACCTCGCATGCGCGGAGACCGCAGTTTCTGTGACTGCCTCCGCCCCTCTGAATGCGCCTCCGCTGTATGCCTTCAATTCCGAGCGGAGCTTTGAGGAAAGTCTGTCTATCTACATAAATATGGCTGTGACAGTCCCGAAAATCGTGTGGCAGTTCTGGAGTAATGTACGTCATACAAAGTGAGGTGAATTTACTCGCTTAGTGGAATGTAATTTTTGAAGAACAAGTTACTTACCTTCGGTAACGCTTTTTCTGGTGGATACAGTATCTGCCTGTGGATTCCTCACCTTTTGAATACCCCTTGCGCCAACATTCCGCGGAAATTCTTTTCCTAGCTCTCCCACGTCGACGAGGATGTCATAATAGCACGGCTCCGCTCGCGACTCCGTATGACGTCCTCGGAGCCTTAAGAAGACCTCGTCGGCGTGCTGACGTCAGTTCCACCCATTATTTCCGTGCCTTCGAGGCAAACGGGCGGACCGACACATTTTCACACGTATACAAAATATATATACAAATGCAAGTACACATAGCATAACCAATAATAGCATGGAAAAAGGGCAACAAACCAAGCATTTTCCAATATGAAACCGTAAGCATGAAAAAGACATATTAAAAACATTCATGTCAAACAGTTAAAGCATTTTTGGTAGAAACAGGTGGACAACGGGGAGGCGGGTGGGACAGTGAGGAATCCACAGGCAGATACTGTATCCACCAGAAAAAGCGTTACCGAAGGCAAGTAACTTGTTCTTCTGATGGATACATCTGCCTGTGGATTCCTCACCTTTTGAATAGAATCCCAAAGCCGTACCTCTCCCGGAGGAGGGTGTCCACCTGACTAGACCAAAAAATCTTGCAGAACAGAACGTGCAAAATGGCCGTCCCTCCTAACCTCCGAATCCAAGCAGTAATGCTTCGCAAAGGTATGGAGGGAGGCCCAACAACAGGAACACCTCTAGCCAAAGCAGAAGAAGCTGACTTAGCTCTAGTAGAAGGAGCTCTGATACCTTCAGGCGGGTCCTTCTTGGCCAGAGCATAGCAGATCTTGATACACAAGATGATCCATCTGGAAAGAGTTCGCTTGTGTACAGCTCTTCCTTTCATCCGACCAATGTAGCCCACGAAGAGCTGATCATCCAGCCTTAAATCCCTGGTCCTGTCCAGGTAAAAACTGACCGCCCTCTTTGGGTCGAAACGATGAAGTCTCTCCTCCTCCTTGGAAGGGTGAGGGGGAGGATAGAAGGTGGGTAAGGTAATGGACTGTCCCAAATGGAAAGAAGTAACCACCTTAGGAAGGAAAGCAGCTCTGGTCCTAAGAACCAACTTATCTGCATGAATGGTCAAGAATGGAGGCTTAGAACTAAGAGCCTGAAGCTTACTTACCCTCCTGGCCGAGGTAATAGCGATCAAGAAAATCGTTTTAAAAGAGAGAAGCCTCAAAGGACAACTATGAAGAGGCCCAAATGGAGAACCCATTAGAAAAGTAAGTACAAGATTTAAATCCCACTGAGGCATAATGAAAGGTTTAGGAGGAAACTTATTGGTAAGGCCCTTAATGAACCTCATAACTACAGGAGATTTGAACAAAGACGGCTGGTCCGGCAAACAAATAAAAGCTGACAAAGCCGACAAATAACCTTTAACTGTAGCCACGGCACAACCCTGCTAGGCCAAGGAAAGAGAGAAACTCAGCACATCAGACAAACGAGCCTTTAAAGGATCAATGGTCCTCTCTCCACACCACTTTACAAATTTGGACCACCTGGAGGAATACACAGATTTGGTGGAGTGCCTCCTGGATGATAAAATGACATCCACCACATCCGGTGGGAGAGAGAAGGAACTCAGGTTGCCCCGTTCAATCTCCAGGCATTAAGGTGCAGGCTCTGGAGGTGGGGGTGTAGAACCTGCCCCAGCGATTGCGAGAGGAGGTCTGCCCTGAGAGGGAGACGGAGCGGAAGGTGCAATGAGAGGTGAAGTAGATCTGTGTACCACACCCTTCTCGGCCAATCCGGAGCGATCAATATAACTTGGGCCCGGTCTTGGCGAATCTTCCTCAGAACCCGAGGAATCAAGGGTATGGGGGAAACGCGTAAAGAAGTTGTGAGCTCCAATCCAATTGAAACGTGTCCCCCAGCGCTCCCTGCATCGGATACTGGAGACTGCAGAACAACGGGCAGTGCGCATTCTCGTGAGTGGCAAACAGGTCCAACCGAGGGGACCCCCACATCTCGAAGATGTGATGGACCACCTCCGGATGAAGCCGCCACTCGTGATCGGCCGAGTAATGCCGACTGAGACTGTCTGCACGAACATTCAACACACCGGCTAGATGATTTGCAAACACACAAATCTGATGTCCCTGAGCCCAGGACCAGAGACGCAGAGCCTCTCGGCAGAGACGATACGACCCCACCCCTCCTTGTTTGTTGATGTATCACATCGCGGTAGTGTTGTCCGTCAGGACCTGAACTGACTGACCGCGAAGGGAAGGAAGGAAAGCCTTTAGTGCCAAACGTATCGCCCACAATTCCAGAAGGTTGATGTGAAGCAACTTTTCCTCTGGCGACCAAAGACCTTTGACCTCCAGATCCCTCAGATGAGCACCCCACCCTAGAGTGGAGGCATCCATGATCACTGTGGCCACCAGCGGAGGAGGCTGAAAGGGCTTTCCTTGAGACAGGTTGCCCTGCACACTCCACCAAGTCAGCGCAGCTGCAGCATCTCTGTAGATTCTGACCTTCTCCCCAAGATCTCCGTTGTGTTGATACCACTGCCTGCGGAGGCACCACTGGAGTGCCCTCATGTGCCAGCATGCATGACTGACCAACAGTATGCAGGAAGCGAACAGACCGAGCAGGCGTAGGACCTTCAGGACTGGAACAACCGCTCCATCGTGAAACAAAGGAATCATCTCCTGAATGTCGAAAATTCTCTGCGGATGCGGAAATGCCCGACATACAGTAGTGTCCAGTATTGCCCCTATGAACAGGCTGCGCTGAGAAGGCACCAGGTGAGATTTGGGTACATTTATTGAAAAACCCAAGTTGAACAACAGTTGCGTTGTTGTTTGCAAATGGCTCAACACCATCTCTGGAGACTTGGCTTTTAACAGCCAGTCATCCAGATAGGGGAAAACAGGAACCCCTGACCTTCTGAGATGTGCTGCTACCATCGCCATCACCTTCATGAAGACTCGAGGTGCGGAAGTCAGACCGAACGGGAGGACCACAAGCTGGTAGTGTTGCGACCCTACCGTGAACCTGGAGATACTTCCGATGCGATTTCAGGATGGGAAGATGAAAATACGCATCCTGCAAATCGATGGACACCATCCAGTCTTCCCGTTGCAGCGCGAGAAGAACCTGAGCTAAGGTCAACATTTTGAACTTTTCCTGCCTGAGGTAAAGATTCAAAATCCTGAGGACCAGGATCGGCCTCAACCGACCGTCCTTTTTGGGTATCAGGAAATACCGGGAGTAGCACCCCTGACCCCTTTCCTGCTCTGGAACCACCTCTATCGCACCTTTCTGCAGCAAGGCAAGAACCTCCTGCTGCAAAAGCAGCAAATGGTCCCCTGAACACTAATCCTGGCGAGGAGGGTAAGGAGGAGGAAACTCTAGAAAAGGGAGGGTGTACCCATTCTCTACAAGATTCAAAACCCAACGGTCTGAAGTAATTGATTTCCAAACTTGTAGAAAATGGGACACCCGACCCCCTACAGGACCAACATGCTCTAAGATGGGGGATCTAGAGCTGCTTCCCTGTGGCACCAACGGTGGGGGAAGGAGAAGAGGAGGAGGAGGACTGCTGCCGAGCGGCTCCTCGAAGACGGCCTCTATTTTTACCCCTGTACAACTTGTACAAAGGGTTCTGCTGCTGATTCTGCTGAGGCTGCTGACGGCCACGAAAGGAAGCCGCCCTTCCAAATTCTCGATACCGCTTGTAGCCGTACCCTCTAGACTGAGTTTGAAGGCCCAGAGATCTTGCAGTCGCTCTGCTATCTTTAAAGTGCTGTAAAGCAGAGTCATTATATAACAAAAGGAGGGAGTGAAGAGGTAGTGTCTCACACGGACACTGTGGCGGATACATCCTCCTCTAATGCTTAGTAAATAAATCAAAAGAATCCACCACATGGGACTAGAAGTATAAAGGAAAGTGTGTTGAGTCATCCAAATGTGGATGCACACAGCGTTTGTTTAAATACCCCTCACACACCAAAAGGACCCTTGGTGTCATGCTTCATCATGGGGGTCTTCCCGTCCCGCTGCGGGACGGGCGTGCTACGACCTACGGCTACGCGGGAGCACTGATATTAACAATACTATGTGCAGTGATGGGGTAGTGAGAGGAGGGGTCGAGAAAGGATACGGGTGGGTGATTAAAAAGGACCTGGCCTCATGGACTTAGAAGGAACTTTAATAGGTCATTGAGGCTGGACCTGTTAAAAAGTGATGCGGAGAAATCCTGCCAACAATGTGCGGATGCTCCTATAGAGTCAACATGTTTGAAGCAAAGCTTCTTCATCAGGACTAAGAAGATCCCTCAGTATCCACTATGTTGATTTATCCCAAATGGGTGTGCTATATATACAAAAGTGATAAAAATAAAGAGCATAAATTATGCACTCTATACGATACCCAATAGTATCATGTAAATGTCAATCTGAAAGAGAAAGTACAATTAATAGCGCTTTCCCATAAATAGAGTGTGTGTTTTCTGTTAAATGTATGTGTCTTGTATGTTCTCTGTCTTCGTCCACAGGTCTTCACACCGATAGACCCTGGTATTGATAGCACTAAGATCACGCTACAGTCACCTTGTGGTCTCTTTTACCTTTTCAACTTTATTTCTTTTTCAGAATCCGAGCGTTTGCGCATGGGAAAGCGCTATTAATTGTACTTTCTCTTTCAGATTGACATTTACATGATACTATTGGGTATCGTATAGAGTGCATAATTTATGCTCTTTATTTTTATCACTTTTGTATATTTAGCACACCCATTTGGGATAAATCAACATAGTGGATACTGAGGGGATCTTCTTAGTCCTGATGAAGAAGCTTTGCTTCGAAACATGTTGACTCTATAGGAGCATCCGCACATTATTGGCAGGATTTCTCCGCATCACTTTTTAACAGGTCCAGCCTCAATGACCTATTAAAGTTCCTTCTAAGTCCATGAGGCCAGGTCCTTTTTAATCACCCACCCGTATCCTTTCTCGACCCCTCCTCTCACTACCCCATCACTACACATAGTATTGTTAATATCAGTGCTCCCGCGTAGCCGTAGGTCGTAGCACGCCCCGTCCCGCAGCGGGACGGGAAGACCCCCATGATGAAGCATGACACCAAGGGTCCTTTTGGTGTGTGAGGGGTATTTAAACAAACGCTGTGTGCATCCACATTTGGATGACTCAACACACTTTCCTTTATACTTCTAGTCCCATGTGGTGGATTCTTTTGATTTATTTACTAAGCATTAGAGGAGGATATATCCGCCACAGTGTCCGTGTGAGACACTACCTCTTCACTCCCTCCTTTTGTTATATAAAGCTATTTTGACAGCGTACAGCTGTGGGAGTAACCCAGAAATTCTGTGATCTGAGTGATAACGGTCAATGTACCGTGTATCCTCTTCTTTCAATTTATTTATTTTTTCACTAAAAGAGCGTATATATATACATACATTTTACAGACACACACCACTGCACTAGGTTCAACACATTCAATCACATTCGATCACCATGGCGGAGACAGCAGGCCTCACATTTGATGAGGAGGAAATTGACAGAATCCTAGCGGCTCTGAACCCCTTTGAAGGTTTGAGTAGCACTGATCCTGGTCCTAGCAATACAGACTGGGACGAATTGGCAAATCTTAGAAGAACGCAGATAAAAACAGCACTGCATGGTCTATTGATGACCGAATACCTCAGAGCCAAGGCAGCACCCCAAGGACTTATAGTTCGGAACGAACCTTTCATTTTTCAGAATGATAAAGCCTTTAAAAAGGATTGGTCCCTTATTTCATGGCATTGCACCAGAGATTGGCTGGTCCTTATCATCAAGACCGCCACGAGATTGGCTCAGGAACTCAAAGTTGACATTCAGAAACTAGAAATTCAACTTAAAAGCTACCAATCACATACAGCATTAAAGAAAAGGCTGGATGAACTTAATCAACAAATGAATGAATATCAGATTACTCTTAAGCAAAGCAAATTTAAGAAATTGAAAAAGACACAGCAGCTTTTAGTCATGAACGTGTATATCCTTATATACGTGATGATTATATAGCAAAGAGATCAAACAGCGAACAAGGATCGGACAGTGACCTATCCGACACAGGCTCCAGCGACTCCTTCTCAAGCCGCGGGAGTAACCAGAGAAACCAGAGAGGAGGAACACAGTATCAGAAAACATTTAGACCCAGAGGAAGGGGATGGAGCCAGTATCAAGGTCCCCCTCTCTATGCACAGTACCCATATGGACTACCACCGATGGGGGACCCTACCAGCATTGGAACCCAATACCACCGGAATACAATTATTACGGACCACCTCCTCCTCATTTTTAGGACCGCGCCCTGGCCCCCAGAGAGGAAGGAACCGGAGAGGCAACCAGGTCCACTGGCACAACGAATCCGAAGAGGCAGCAAGGATGGCAACGAGGAGCATGACGGCATCACTGAACCAACCATCAACCAGCAGAAGGGACATTTAGTGGTGAACCTGACTGAGTATACACTCACGGAACCACAACTGAGTGTCCTGGAGAAGGGCCTAGGTTTTGTCCCTACCAACAAGATGGACAAATTCAAACTCTGTCTCGAAATAAAGGAGTTTATGAGGAAATTAAAACTCCGTGCCTTTTTCTTAAAAGAGACGACTGATATACTAGAAGGTCAGATATCAGACACGGGATTACGACCCAAATCCACCTTTACACCTCTGGACTCCACACTACCAATTGAATTACTTACTTTTGAAAAAGCAGTGATGGAGGAGGTAACGGGTCTATCAACCGAAGACAAGAATGTCTTCCAGAACACGACCAGACTAGAGAAACTAGCATTGCAGGAACTTGCGAATAACATCGACCTGGTAATAAAACCTGCCGACAAAGGGGGTGCAATCGTAATTCAGACGACGCACAACTACGACACTGAGTGTAGGAAGCTACTTGATGACCCAAGGAACTATGAAGTCATGTCTGATGACCCAACTGAGGTGATACGAATACGGATTGCAGGAATGGTTGAAGAAGCAATGACACATAACTGGATATCCAGGAAGGAAGCAGATTTTCTTATACAAAAATCACCGAGAGCACCATACTTCTATACCATCCCTAAAATTCATAAGAATTTAGAATTTCCTCCGGGGAGACCAATTGTGTCTGGGATTGGTTCCATACTTGAACCCCTCTCCAAATTCGCTGACGCTTTTCTTCGCCCCTTAGTTCAGAAAACAGATACCTATCTAAGAGACACTAAAGCGGTATTACAATTAATAAAGGACCTTGACTTCGACCCAGTTCAACATCTCCTACTTGGTCTCGACGTCGAGAGCCTTTACACAAGCTTACCCCATGGCGAAACTCTAGGAATCATAGAGGAAGTTCTATACACCACTACATGGAGTTACCAGACACCACGCAGTGTGGTTATGGAATGTATCTCACTAGCACTAACAAAGAACTTTTTCCAATATGAAGGGGTGTACTATCTACAAAAGCACGGGACCAGCATGGGCAGCACCTTCGCCCCGAGTCTGGCCGGACTTTATGTTTACCATTTGGAGACCACTAGAATATTACATCTAGATAACCCATTCCAGGACCACATCATTGTCTGGAAACGGTACATTGACGATGTTCTAGTGATATGGAAAGGTGATACCGACTCTGTTAAGGATTTCATGATATGGCTCAATCAGCAAAACCCTTTTCTGAACTTTACTTACACAGCTTCCAGCAACATTCTGGTGTTTCTCGACCTCAATATCTATCCTGCAAGTGGTGGTTTGAAAACAACGACCCATTTTAAACCAACGGCAAAAAATTGCTTGCTATTATATAATAGCTTTCACCCCAGACACCTGCGGGATAATCTTCCCTATGGACAATTCCTTCGCCTACGACGCAACTGCTCCGAAATCGTTTCAAGATACAGGCTACTGATCTGAAAGACAAATTGCTGAAACGGAACTACCCTGAAGGTATCGTGAAGAAAGGGCTTAAGCGAGCAAGGAACAACAATAGAGATGCCCTTTTGGAAAACCATCCCCCAAAAGAACAGGAAACGAGACCTATCTGTGTAACCACCTTCAGTAGCCACTCAAATCAAGTTTCTAAAATAATAAATAAACATTGGAGAATACTAAATTGTGGCAAACTTAACTTTCCTAAACCAATGTTCTCCCACAAAAGAGGCAAAAATTTTAGGGACATCCTGGTCCATACAAGACCACACTCCATTCAGGAGAGGGGGCCACCCTATCTGAACCTTGCACCTTTACAGGGACACCACCCATGCGGGAACTGCAGCACATGTAACCTTACCAAAAAAAGCAGAAATATCAAGTTCACGAACGGAGAGGTCTGGGAGCAAAGACAGTTCACAAACTGCAATAGCAAAAATGTGGTGTACATCATCACATGTCCATGTAAACTGGAGTATATTGGCATGACTTCCAGACCAGTTAAAGTCCGTATCAGCGAACATAAGAGTAATGTACGCTGTAAGAAAAGCACTACTAAAATGGCGAATCACTATTTGACCATGACCCACACAGTGGAGGATTTGAAATGGACCATCATTGAACAAATTAGACACGAGAGAGATTTAGTTGAAAAAGAACAAAGATGGGTGTTCCGTTTGGGGACTAACATCAGTGGCCTTAATGACGATATTCCCTGGGCCCACCTTTCATAATGTAATCTCCCCTAACGTGAAGCATCGATCAAGTCCCACGTTTTTTCCAATGATGACCTTGCCAGGCACCTACTGTTTTTTGTATATTCCATTTTTTTGAACAGCCCATTTTTTTGAACAGCCCTGGAGTGACTCTATATCATTTCTGAATAGAGGTCGTTGAACCCTTTTAAGACCTTTTTTCCTTTTTCCTTGATGCCTATGGGTTTCATTTCCAATTCCTTGAATTTTGGAGACCATTCCCTTATTATCTCTACAAGTTGGTCTAGAGATAACTAAATAGCGCAATTTTATTATATTTTTATTTTTTCCTAGGTGACATGAACCTTTTTGTACTCTCCTTGGTTTGTAATTGAATTCCTCCTACAGTTACTTTTTTTCAACTATGACCTGTCCGCCTCTATATATATAAGCTCATGTGCAACGCCTCTCTCTCTGTTTTTCACATCACGGCGCCCATTTCCAAACCGGGCACCGGGCCCTTTTAAAACTAATATAATCAGCGTGAGAACGCAACGCTCTAATTATTGGGCGCTGATAGTAAAATTTATTTTTTTCCCATTTCGTCTCCAACATGTGTCACTATGACAACCCCCTTACGCTCTGATTAAAGGCCTCTTAACCGACGTGACATTGCCGCGCTCTAGCTTTTGACGCTGATAACAGCAACACAATTTTATCCCCTTCCGCCTGTAGACACGTGTTACCTAGACGACCTGACCTCACGCCTACGTTTACTTCCAGGCGAGATAGGGCGCCCTTTTGCGCGCAGGTGTAGATAATCCAGGCCACTTAATGGCAGTATAAATGGCATTTCCCCGCGGTTCCTTATCCATCACGGAGCCGCGGGATGGTGTTATTTCAAGGCGAGACTGGGTTGACCTTAACGTAAGTACGGCATAGCCGTTATAATTTTGCAGGCATTTGAACACCGCCAGCACTGTTAAGCACACCTGCTGGAGAGTGTGTTCTCAGTTTTTGGGAGTAGGATTTGGAGACTTCCTAATTCTCTTTTTATCGTTTTTCAAACAGAACTACGTTTGGCGACTTTCTCCCCCACCCGTTACAAGAGGCTTAAGGAGTATTAACTCCTACATTACATAGTATGTATTTTCGAGTGATTGATGACATTATATACTCACGAACTTACCCTAGCCACATAAATAGAGTGTGTGTTTTCTGTTATATGTATGTGTCTTGTATGTTCTCTGTCTTCGTCCACAGGTCTTCACACCGATAGACCCTGGTATTGATAGCACTAAGATCACGCTACAGTCACCTTGTGGTCTCTTTTACCTTTTCAACTTTATTTCTTTTTCAGAATCCGAGCGTTTGCGCATGGGAAAGCGCTATTAATTGTACTTTCTCTTTCAGATTGACATTTACATGATACTATTGGGTATCGTATAGAGTGCATAATTTATGCTCTTTATTTTTTATCACTTTTGTATATATAGCACACCCATTTGGGATAAATCAACATAGTGGATACTGAGGGGATCTTCTTAGTCCTGATGAAGAAGCTTTGCTTCGAAACATGTTGACTCTATAGGAGCATCCGCACATTATTGGCAGGATTTCTCCGCATCACTTTTTTAACAGGTCCAGCCTCAATGACCTATTAAAGTTCCTTCTAAGTCCATGAGGCCAGGTCCTTTTTAATCACCCACCCGTATCCTTTCTCGACCCCTCCTCTCACTACCCCATCACTACACATAGTATTGTTAATATCAGTGCTCCCGCGTAGCCGTAGGTCGTAGCACGCCCCGTCCCGCAGCGGGACGGGAAGACCCCCATGATGAAGCATGACACCAAGGGTCCTTTTGGTGTGTGAGGGGTATTTAAACAAACGCTGTGTGCATCCACATTTGGATGACTCAACACACTTTCCTTTATACTTCTAGTCCCATGTGGTGGATTCTTTTGATTTATTTGTAAAGCAGAGTCAGCCTTCGTACCAAACAGCCTCGTACCATCAAAGGGCAAATCCAACAGAGTTGCTTGAACATCTGGTGAAAATCCAGAAGATCTTAGCCAAGCCTGTCTCCTCGTTGCAACAGAGGAACCCATTACTCGGGCCACCGAGTCAGCAGTGTCCAACCCTGACTGAATAACCTGACGGGCAGCCGCCTGAGAGTCTGACAGAGCTTCAAGAAAATTAACCCGATCATCCTCAGGTAGTGGGGGCCAACTGTTTAACAGAGTCCATAAGGGCATGGATATACCTTCCAAGTAAGCAGGTAGCGTTAATAGATTTCAATGCCATACTTGCAGAGGAAAACACTTTCTTAGCTGCCTGCTCCATCTTCTTAGAATCCCTATCCCCCGGGATGGTAGGGAAGGAACCAGATGACTGTTTGGAGCAAGAAGCTTGAACCACCAAGCTTTCAGGAGATGGGTGAGTAGACAGAAAAGCCGGATCCCCAGGAGCTGGCCTGTCCCTCCTCGCAATAACCTGGTAACAGCCAGAGCAGTCAAGGGCTTTTGCCAAACTTCTAAAATAGGTTCTGTCAAAGCCTCATTGAAGGGTAGAAGAGGCTCACTTACTGAAGAAGATGTATTGAGTACCTCAGTCAAAATATTAGAAATTTCAGCTGAAGGCAACTGCAGGTCTAGCAAATCAGCGGCTTTCCTTACGACTACATGATAAGGAGCAATATCCTGTGAGATCCCAGCCTTTGGTGAGGAAAGTTCCCATTCTGGGGAAGTATCCAACCCACTGGCCTCTTGTAGGCCCTCAAATTCGTCAACAGAGTCGATAATCTCTCCCTCCTCCTGCTCCTGCCTATATTCTTCCTCTTCAAGCAGTCTCTGCGCATCTCTCCTGGAGCACTGCTTCAGGATCGGCGGCGGCGGCATCAGACGCGGCACCGGTGACTACGGCACCGGCGTCGAAGGAGGGCCTTCAGGATCAAGCATCGGCGCCGATCGAATTCGAGGCGGCGCCGAATCGACAACAGATGGAGTCTGAGGATTTGGAGTGGAAGACCTCGGCGCCGGTAAATGCCAAGCCGGAGCCGTCGGCATGAAAGGCACGAAAGGCGCCTGGGCGTATTGATGGGGAACACCCAAATTAAAGGCCAACGGACCCACGGGGCCCAAAGGTGCACCAGTAGGCTGGGAGGCCCTGGCGAACAAGCCAAACATCGCATTTAAAAAATGCGTAGGATCCGTTCCAGGGCCCGGAAAAGGAGGATAAAAATCCATACCTTCCTGAACAGGATCTACCTGAGGACGAACTGGAGGCTGCGGAGCCGGAGGAGACGGCGCCCGCACGGGCGAAGCCCCATGAACAGGAGAAGACTCCCTGGGTGTCGGAGACCTCCTGGGCGTCGCAGTACCTTTAGGCGTCGAAGAGCCCCTCGACGCCGGCGAACTCGGAGCCGGTGAGTGGATCGGATTCGCCTGCGGAGAAGGAGAAGGTGATGGAGACACAAAGTCCTTTCTCCGACGCCGCTGAGCTGGTGAAGCCGACCTCGAAGCCTTGCCCTTCGAAGAGCGACGTCGAGAACTATGTCTCTTCTTTGACTTCTTGTGCTTCTTGGATCTTGAAATGTACGAGGTCGACGACTTCGGGCATCTACGACCCCTCTTCTCCTTCTTTGCTTTAGCCATGAAGAGTTTCGCCTCACGTTCTTTTAAAGACTTGGGATTCATTTTCCTGCAGCACAAACACCCTTCGACGTCGTGGTTGGAAGACAAACACCAAAGGCAATCATCGTGGGGATCAGTCATCGACATATGACCGTCACACTCCCTGCAGGGCTTGAATCCAGACTTCTTTGAAGTAGCCATTTCTCAAGATACTCGAAGAAACAAAGTAATCACTAAGAAAATGGAGAGTCCCAGAAAAAAACCGTTACACGTCAACGGCGCGGAAAAAAAGGGAACTGACGTCAGCACGCCGACGAGGTCTTCTTATGGCTCCTATGACGTCATACGGAGTGGCGAGCGGAGCCGTGCTATTATGACCTCCTCGTCGACGTGGGAGAGCTAGGAAAAGAATTTCCGCTGAATGCTGGTGCAGGGGGTATTCAAAAGGTGAGGAATCCACAGGCAGATGTATCCATCAGAACATATTTTACTGCCTAATATTACGTTTAACACCACATGCCAATCTTTATAAGTTACTTGGCCTTTGTGACGTTTCCAATTAGCCCGGAAAGGTATTATACAAAACGACGTGACTGGAATCAATAATTATTCTTAATTCCTGTCAGTAACAACACCGGTTTTCCTGAGCTTTATCTTCCAATAATTACTTTTACCAAAAATAAACTCAACAATTGAGACCAACTTACAAGGGTAAGAAATGAAGAGCTAAATCTCATATTTATAAACTCTGTTCAATAGTCCTTGTACTTCTTACTTACCTTACTGTTATTGTTGAACTTAATAATTTCCAAGGCTTCATTTTGGAGCAGTAGTCCAGAGGACTAAGATACACATCTGTACATTGCTGTGGGGTTTGGTCTTGATGTCAAGCAATAAGCACAGGAATAACCCCTCTACACCACTCCTATTTGCTGAAGTTCTTAAGCAATCAAGCAAAATGCCCGCGAAAGGGACTGCTCCTTCCACAAAAGAATCACCTCAGAGTACCAACGCCTCTCCACAAGGTGATACAATGAATCGCATTCTACAGGAAATTTCCACTGTCAGTTGACGTCTGGAAGACATGGATGCTAATATATCATCCCTGGCAGCTGAGACCAAAACTATTAGGGCAGAGCTTGTGGGATTGCATACGAAAACTGATGGATTAGATCTAAGATTGACAATGGTGGAGAGTCGTCTTGACACAGTGCAAAAGAAGGACCAAGAACTCTTATTCCTTCGTAGTAAGTTAGTTGACTTGGAAGATCATAGTAGAAGAGATAACGTTCGCTTCTTTGGATTTCCGGAGAACATTGAAGGTCAAAATGCTAGAAT
This sequence comes from Calotriton arnoldi, assembly GCA_963921515.1. Classification (NCBI taxonomy): domain Eukaryota; kingdom Metazoa; phylum Chordata; class Amphibia; order Caudata; family Salamandridae; genus Calotriton; species Calotriton arnoldi. Next base: position 3,927,312 of record CAWUFW010000433.1, read on the forward strand.
GTTTTTATGTGACGTTCTTCCGAAACTAATCGGCATTACCTTTGATCCTCCATTAGAAATCCAAAGAGCTCATCGCATCGGCACTCTACGAAAGGATCATACAGCTCGGCCGAGACCACTCATTGCTTGTTTCCTGAGGCATGAACAAGTTAGACAGCTACTAACTGCAGCGCGCTCGCAAGGTTCATTCTCACATAATGGACATGTCATTCATATGGCTGCAGACTTCTCTAAAGAGACTAATGAAAGACGCAAAGCATTCCTGACCATCAGACCTCAACTACGACAAATGGACATCAAGTATGGCTTATTTGAGCCATCTCGCTTTCGTATTACCAAGAATGGAGACTCTAGAGATTTCTATGATCCGGTAGATCTGCAACAATTCCTGGATCACATGAAAATACAAGACAGGGACACACAATGTACTTCAACTGATCAAGCTCATACAAGCCTGAATTTCTCACAACAAACACTTGACAACAAAAGACGTAATATTAGCAATCCACGGCACCGAGGAAGAGACCCTGAAAGATCTGTTCGTACCCAAGATGACAAATCCTCAGCGCTGCACACTGTCTCTGCTTTTACACAAGAGCAACATAGAGACAAATCCCGCTCTCCTCTTAAGTCTGCCTCAGACGCGGACTGACAACAGTAGTCTACCAAGATATAGTTAATGATCACAATTCATCTCACTTAAGTAAAATTAAGATAAGCACTGTGTTAATAACTTACATTTCTATCATTAGAGTAGGGTTGATTATTCAGTTACAGGCTGTGTACTGAGAATATACTCAAACTCCATGTAATTGAATGTTATTTTTAATATATTGCATTATATTATGTTAGAATATATCACTTTATAGGATGTTATATTATGTCATACTATATACTACTGCTTAATCCAATTTTTATCCCTTAATGTATTCTATTTAGCATATTATATTTATTCAACTAATTCCTAGCCTATATATACCTATACATAATAATTATTGCTTTCATATTTGATATAGAAAATATTTATTATATTTGCAAAGCAACAATTCCACTATAGTTTAACTAATCTCCCATCTCATATTATATATGTGATTATACTTCATGATTCCAAATAGGTCTAACGTATTATCATAGTTTCCATTTTTACATTATAGTAAGATATATATATTCTCTCGGATTAGCCGTATTTGGCATCCTTTTGTCGGGGCTCCTCTCTGCGGTGGTGCCCGAGGGGAACTAGACCCGCGGTTAACAGTTTAGTATTTTTAGTGCTTGAATTACTACATATCAATCTACGCATTCTATTAACATTCTCTTTCATACCCTTATTATATCTACAAATTTCTTATTCTAACACTTTAGATACTCTTTGTTCAATTGGCTGTTCATATCTTTGTTAAGAGCCAGGGGCCCCCTTTCCTATTCCTATCCCTCCCCCCTTATATCTTTCTTCACCCTCTGATTTTATCTTTTCAGTGCGCCTTCCTCATCTCTAAAGACTTATAAGACTACTTTTAAAGTTTACCCCAATACATTTGTCCTCCTTAGACATGTCCAATACGACAAACACACACCCCCTTTGTGTATTAACATGGAATGTACATGGTCTCACACATTACATCAAAAGGAAAAAAGTACTATCATATCTCCAATCTAAACGGGCGGATGTGGCATTACTTCAGGAGACACATCTAGATGCATTTGAATCAGAAAAACAATGTAGAGATTGGGTGGGCAAAGTGATCCATAGTAGTGTACAGAAGGGAGAATCTACGAGCACAGGCCTCATTCGCAAGTGTGGAGTAGCAATCCTCATTCACAAATCTCTCCAAGTTACGATATTAAAGTCATGGACAGACCCTGATGGTCGTTATGTATTCGCCAAGTTGCATATAGGAGATACTTATATTTGTGTAGGATCAATCTATGCTCCAACAGGAGCAAAAAAATCATTCTTCCTCCATCTGAACCGCTTACCAACAGAGATAGGCGCCTCACAATATCTCATAGGTGGTGATTGGAATATAGTGAGAGACCCAATTTTAGATAAAACAGGCCCTTTAGACATTAATAATGCTGCAGACAGGGCACTAATGGATGATATATTGGCAGACAACGGCTTAATTGACCATTGGTGTCTCTCTCACCCATCTGATACTGAATATACATTCTCCTCTCCTACTCATGGTACTTTATCTCGTTTAGACTATTTTTTAGTGACTCAAAAAAGGGTCCAATCGATTCAAGAATCCTGCATCTTAGAAGCAGCATTATCTGATCACTCCCCGGTTTCCTTAGCTCTGGAAGTTGGAATACCTTGACCAGGACGCAAACCTTGGCGCATGAACATACAGCAACATAAATCTCCTGAGGGTAAATCTCAATTACAAACTTACTTTCAAGATTACCTCTCCACAAATCAGGGTTCTGTGACCTCAAGTAGAATAATATGGGCCGCAGCTAAAGCTACTATTAGAGGTCAATTAATGCGTGAGGCGGCATTAGCTAACAGACGGAATGCTGCACGACAAAAAGAACTAGAGCAGAAAATACTATCATACACTCGCTTATATACAACAACACCAACCTTACAAAACCGTAAATCTTTAGAACAAGCCCGAATGGCATTAAATAGCCTATTTACGTCCAAGGCAGAATTTGCCCTTCAAAGAATGAAAGGGAGACACTATGACCAAGGAGAAAAGGCAGGCAGATTATTAGCGGCACAACTACGACAAAGAAAAGCAGCTATGGCCATCCCAGCTATTAAGTCATCTCAAGGTTACCTACGTGATACAGCCTACAGTTTTATTGCCCTGTTGTACCCAGATGCTGAAATGAATCGCCTACTTCTTCCAATCACGAATGTTATATAGTGTTGCTATTTTACTAGTACACAAATGCATTTACTCTGTCTCAATATCTGACTCTGTTGTGGCTGCAGTGCGACTTGTCTGTTACCTATTATGATATGTTTAAAATGATAAATAATTTTTTTTGAAAAAGACCTCCAAAAAAAAAAAAAGTCATCTCATGGTAGTATACTTACTTGGCCACAAGACATAGTAAATTAATTTGCTTCTTTTTACAAATCTCTCTACACACCAGGGGCACAAATAGATTCGGAAGGATTGACTAACTTTCTTTCGAAAGTGGATCTCCCCCGTCTTTCTGATGAAGGTAGGGCTTTTCTTGAGGCAGAGATGAACAGGGATGAGATTGCACATGCGATATCCAATTTACCATATCATAAGGCCCCCGGAGAAGACAGTTTTCCAGCTGAATTTTATCGTTGGACCGGGCATAATGTTATCGATTCTCTACATACTGCATTCCAAGAGCCGGAACGTGACAACTCCTTAGGTCCCCTCTCTAACAAAGCAATAATTGCAGTACTCCCTAAACCTGGAAAGGATCCCTTGATTTGTGCCAGTTACCGCCCTATTTCACTTTTGTATTGTAATATCAAAATATTTGCCAGTATTCTAGCTTCTCGTCTCAAGAAAGTATTACCCTCCCTAATTCATCCAACCCAAGTGGGATCTGTTCCAGGACTGTTGTATTCCTCTTAGGGTGTCCATAAACGGGCTTTCCAGTATCATGTCCTTATATAGGCACAATTCGCCCTGCCCTTATATAGGCATAAAATCCCAGCCCTTATTTAGGCATTAAACCGTGCACTCCAAATACAGGCATGGTCTCTGACATCCGTCCACCCTAACGTCACAACGAGTTCTTGAAGAACAGACCCTTAGGCTGCGGGAGTTTCCCTAGCACAGGACTATTGATTTCTTCAAGGACTCATCTATTATGCATGAACCATTATTCCTTAGGGGTTCATTCATGACGTCTTCCGCTGTCCAATTCACGTCAATGCTAACATTCTGAGGTACCTTTCAGGTATAAATATACCTTCCCTAGCCCTTGTAAACTAGAGGAGACCTCGACTTCAGAGGAGCCCGTTTCCCGGCCTGACGCCTTGAGAAGACGCTGTCATCCCTGCACGCAGAGAGTCCAGCTTCCAGTGATCTAACTTCCCTTGCGGGGTGTTGGAGTTCGAGTCTGGCAAAGAGATTCCTACCTCTCTCATTCTTCAGGTATGGAGCAGACTAGAACCTAGAGGGACTCTTGGCATACTAGGCATACTGGGGTTAGCGTACTCTTAGTATACCATAGTAAGGAATACTTCATCTACTTCATACCTCGTCCTATACCTAGGTTAGGTTAGGTACATTGGGGTAGAACTAGATTAGAAACGCATCGTATGAGTACTCGCATTTTTAGTCTGTGTTATTTATGTAAAAGCATATGTACTAAAAGATAGTGCTCTCGTAGTATTATTTATTTCTACTGCTCACACTGTACATTATTTATCTCGCATACTGTCTTGTGATCGTAACAGCACATTTTACTTACACCAGAAACAAGACTGTTCAATAAATCTTTTATTGAAACGCCCGTCTACTTCTTTCTGTGTAACTTGGAGAAAACTAAGCATGCACGACTGAGCTGAGTGAAATAGTTATCTATTGTTTCCACGACTCTGGGACACGTTCTGATTCTAAAGGGAAACACAGTGGTCATGTTCTTGCGGCTGCCAGAAACTACTCCCTTCTTGTTGTCAAGGAGTTTCTAGTGGCCTCTGAGCTAGCTGGCACAAGTAATTAAGTTTAATATACTCGATAGGGACATACTGATCTTAGTCCTATGTCAAACCTATAGGATATATTATTCCAATGCGCAGAGCCTATTAGGGAAATAGGAGCTACACTACATGGCGCCCAACGGTTTGGTAAGGCAGTAATTCAACGTTAGATACTGAGTAACTCAGCCGTGCTTTTTCTCTCAAGAGACCCCTACCCATATACTCCAAAAGACGTCTGGAGTGGGCAGGGTTTAGTATCCGCCACGGCTAAATAGGGCAGTACCCTATATATTAGCTGTTTGGTTTGCTCAACGTTGAAGGATACAGAGTTCCAAAATATTGTGCACCTTATCTTTGTTTCCTTCAAACTTGTTCTACATTTTTCAAAAAACAAAATGACTGAAGACGCCGGAAACGGTGTAGCTGCGGCTGATCCAGCCCAAGCAGCAGCTTTTAACATTACAGGTTTAAATGAAACCGAGGAGGGTGTTATAGACATCGCTCCAAACTTAAGAAGAGCCATCACTCTAAAACTTATAAAACATGGCCTACCACCAAGAGGCGGTAGAGCAGTTTTCGTGATAGAGGCACACAAATCCTTTCAGACAGAGGTATTCTATTCATGGGTAATATTTCCTGAATCCAATCCAGTAACACACATGTTTCACTTCTACAAAGAAGATGAACCACCAGAGGAATACATTCCTTTCGAGGATATAGAAATTCCATTAACATACCAGGAGCATCAGCTCTGGTTTAAAGGCGCCCTATAACATCACAGAAACATTACCAGGCTCGGTCCACTAGGTAGACCAGGAGCAACATGGCCAATTCTAGCCGGCTACATTCCTCATCCTGAACTGGATATAATGTCAGATGAGGACTTACTTGTTCAAATACAAGAATTAATAAAAATTTACAGACAATTGGTCCAATATGTCATGCGGACTTTTACAGTCCAGCAACCATTAACACTTCCAAATCCAACTCCCCAACAGGGGAATACACTAAAAATTACACCACAGACTCTATACGCAGTCATGGGTAAAATGCCCACAAAACGTGAGCAAATTCCTTTCTGGATAGCTCAAAAAATTACTCAAATCGAAGCAGTATTTCCAAATACTAGCCCGTATGAGAAACACAGAATACTGACAATCAGTTTACCAATGGGGATCACACCACAACTGGAAGACTGCACCACTTGGGGCTCAGTCTTTGCTGCCATCTATACCAAAACACATGGCATTCCGTCAATTGCGGTAATACCTGATGTCCTGAAACAAATTCAAAACGAATACGGGGCAGAGCCTGCTCTAAATTTAGGTATGAAATTACTGAAAAATTTCGACCAGGTCTCAACAATAATATTATCTAATATTAAAGGGGAGGCAGCAGCAGTAGCGAACCGCCAAAAATTAAGGGAATTTGATGTTACAGAACATCAAACAGAGCTACCCAGAATTATAGAACAATCTTATGCAGAATTAGGCAGAGATAGTTTGGGTGGAAGACCAGTGAAGCCGAAACTATCTGAAAGTCCTGAGAAGGACTCAATTAAACAAACTCCTACATCTTCTAAAAAGAAGTGGGATACTAATAAACAAAATTCAAACGAGAAACATTCTCAATCCCGAGGTAGGTCTCCTCAAAAGGAGCCCTCTGAAAGGAGGTATAACCTCAGGAATAGGGATAATTTGAGAAAACCTGACAGGTATCAAGATACTGATACACGTTCCTCTCGTCCCTTTCAGATCTCATCACAGACTTCGGAAAGAAGAGGACGATCAGAACATAGAGAAGAACGCGTGAAATCGAAAGACGACAAACACGCTCCAAAAACCAAAGTAAAACCTCAATTCTCCAAAAAGAAAGTAGCAGGTCTAAAGATTAGACATGCCGAGAATACTGAGAACACAACTCAAGAACGGAGAATGGGCTCAGACAATGCTGGACAGTGCAGCAGAAGTCACAATAGTTCGCCAGAACCTGAAGGAGCTTCTGGAGATAGTGGACTTGAATGAGTACATTACAGTCGAGACTGTAGACACCAGGGTTAGTACTCCACAAAAGTTATATGAAATAACACTCCGGATGGAGGGAGACAAACCTAGACAGGTGAAAGCACTTTTTGGGAAAGACTATCAAGGGGCTATGACATACTTCTAGCAGAAAAAGACTGGCCACCACAATTTGTCAGGGAGTGCCCACATGGCGAGGACATTATTATGCCTGCCTTCTCCAACCATATTCCAATTCACCTAAAATATACATATGCCAGGAAATGGGCAGTGGCCCAGGCCCCAGCATTATATAAAAATCATGTAGGATGGGATGAGGACTCACCTCACCATAAAATACATCTGAAACATGAACCAACTGCACAACGGCAGTACCCAATATAGCAAGAAGCTAAAAAACAGGTCAGGGAGATCTTAGATCAACTTGAATATCAAGGGGTGATTGAAACATGCACCTCCTCAATGAACAATCCTTTGTTTCCTGTCTCCAAACCAGACAATACATATCGTCTAGTTTTGGACTACAGACACCTAAACACTTGTTCTAAAACTTTTGAAGTGCAAAATGCACATAGCACAGCATTAATGAATAACATTGTGCGTAAAAAATATAAAACAACATTAGACATCTCAAATGGTTTCTTTTGTCAAAACATAGCACCTGGAAGCAGGTACTTAACAGCATTCTCCATAATGGGGACCCAGCGTCACTTTTGTCGACTCCCACAAGGGTTCAAGAACAGCCCAGGTTTATTCTCAGCGAGGGTAACAGAGTTACTACACATTTATGACAATGAGGCATTGTGCTATGTCGATGACATCTATCTGACAGACGATGACCTGGAAAAACACTTGAACAGGGTGAACACCATTATACTGGGTTTGGCCTCTGAGGGCTACAAGTTCAACTTTAAAAAGTCCAGAATTGCCCATCTCAATGTCCTATTTCTAGGATATGAGCTTTCAAGTGAAGGCAAGAGCTTGGCAGCTAACTTTTTAGAAAAGTGTGCGCTGCTCCAACCTTCAAAAACGCTAAAAAACTTACAATCAATCCTGGGTTTCCTAAATTTTGGAAGAACATACATTCTAAATTACGCAGAAAGGGTTAAACCTCTCTACGCATTAATCAAACCTGATTTTTCGATCAGAAACTGGACACAGGAACACACAGAAATCTTGCATTCACTCCAGGCTAACATGTTAGCAACAAATCACTTACAAACACGCGTAAATCAACGCAATCTGGTAATCCGAATAATTTCGGGTCAATGTGGATTCACCTACTTAACCTTCAATGAGGGTGAGAAAATACAAATCGCATCCAAATCCCATTTGTACACACAAGCGGAAATGCGCTTCAGTTCAACTGAAAAAATTCTAACAGCAGTTCAAACCGCTGTAGCAAAAGAAAGAGCCTTAGCCCAAGGGAAACGCATTATTGTCATAACCCCGGTACCAGCTTTAGAAGCGGTCACAAAAGCAAGCATTCCAAATGCTAAAGCATTACATCCACGATGGATACAATGGGTTAATTCTCTTGCTGCAACAGATGTTGAATATGTTTTTGATCCAGATTTAAAAACACAAGCATTCCTGCAATACGAACAAGAATGTCCTCTGCCTACTGAAATTCTGCCTCTCGATCAGTACAAATTCATAATTTACACTGACGGATCCGCACAGCCCGCAACAGGGAGTAAGCAAGCTTACAGTGCAGCGTGTGCAATCGTTAAAGGTCGCATGCGAAATGGCATCTTCAGACCTATGGTCACAAAAACACAATCTCTAGGAGATTGTACGGCTCAGCGAGCTGAACTACAAGCATTCAAACTGGCACTTGAAAGTACAGATCGAGAATTCCCCACACTGATAGTGTGCGATTCCTTTTACTGTGTTCAGTCGTATAATGACTATATACAAACTGGCTTGAAAATGGTTTCAAAGATGCGAAAGGTGGCACAATAAAGCACAAAATGCTTTGGGAACAAGTAGTTCAGTTGAAAAACGAACTACCAAAGGCTCACGTGATCCACACACTAAGTCATCAACGTGATGGCGTTCACGTTGCAGGGAATTCATTGGCTGACGAAGCCGCAAAGGGGGCTGTTCAGACGGCTTCCGTAGCTGCGATCACTCGTTCAAAAACAAAAATAGACGGTGAGATAATGTTGGCTGTCAATGCTTCAAGCAAAGGCAGAAGTGCAGCGTTACCAAAAAAGTTTCCACTCACGTACTCTTATGTAATTGATGCGAACAACGTTCCTTTTGCTCGAATCCCTGGAGTGGGGGATAGGGTAATTCCAAACAAGGAACGCAGATTAGGACTAATCCTAGCAGCACACGAAGGGATAGCTTCTGCCCATGCAGGTGTTTCAGCGACAGTATCTTTACTCAAGCAAAGATATTGGTGGCCTGGCATTCGGAAACAAACTAAAAACTATGTTTTAGAATGTGATATTTGCCAACAGATGAAAGTCTCAACGGTGAAATGTCCTGCGCAGACACCCCTGTTAATTTCAGACAAACCATTAGCTTGTATTTACCTGGACCACTGCGGTCCCTTGCAAAGGGACGGTAACTATAAATATATCATGGTTGCAGTGGATTCATGCTCTAGGTTCCTATGGTTATGGCCTCAGCGCTCAGCTGACGCTCAAACTGTTATAAAAGATTTGCGAGTCTTTATCGGCACATACGCAATAGGCACGCTACATTCTGACCAGGGTCCTGCGTTTAGCTCTAGGGCTTTACAAAGAAGCCATGGCCAGTCTGGGCGTTGCATTGCGGTTCTCCTCTCCATTCCATCCTGAGGGAAATTCTGTTGTGGAAAGGAAAAACCGGGACATAAAGCAGTCTATAACAGCTAGGGTATTAGGTTCGGGTGATGGGTGGGTCAAACACCTTAGTGGGGTTCAACGCTCTTTGAATAATCTGCCAAGAAGTTCTCTAGGGGGGTCACTCCATATGAGGTCCTATTTGGGACAAGAATGTGGGTACCAGACCTTGAACACGTAGGCACAGTGGTGGAAAATAAACCGTTTGATATCAAAGATCGTTTGGCTGTTTTACAGGAACTCAATAAATTAAGAACGCAACAAAGCAACGTATTCCTACAGCCAACCACCACTGGGGAAAAAATCAGCGGTCCCAGCAAGGCCTGTCTGGATTCCAAAAGTTGGGGATCTAGTCAGAGAAAAGATTGCGGACAAGAAGGAATTTGGACCTTCTTACAGACAACCAGTACCTGTCCTAGCAGTTCAAGGAACAAGAACAGTACTTCTGCCGCCCCTTGCTGGAAGAAAGGAGAAAAGATTTGTGTCCATCGACCTCATCAAACCACAGTATGTGGCCAATACTAAATAGTAGGCCTCGTGGACTCCGACCTAGTAGCAGACGCACTCCTCTCGCTACTATCCAAGAGGTTCAGACTGAAAGACTGATAACAATCGAGAATTCAGCTGTAACTGATGGAGGACTAAGCAACAACGCTATGGAACTCATCCCTCTTGACAACCAAGTAACAGTTCGTCCAAATACACCTGTCTACACCAACGTGGCAAGTGATGAACTGGTTCCAGTGATTTCTACAAATCCTGATGCAATTCCAACAATTGATAGAACTGCTTCTGGCTATTTCATTAACTTTGATACATTCTCAGAAGATCCGAGTGAACCTGAAACGACACCAGCATCATTCAAATTCAAGCAGCAAGTACAAGACTTTCTTCATTTTGCGAAAAAAACTTATTTGGTTTCTCCATGGATTGAACTCTGGATTACATCTGGACTTTTTGTTTTCCTGCTCTGGCTAGCTTTGGTAACAACTGTGAGCGTGCTTATAAGTGGCAGATACATCCATGAGAATACTGAAGGAAAAGGCGTGAACGTACTTTTGAAACCTCATAAATCTTCCCATCGTGAAGCAAGAGACTTGTCATCAGTGAACATCACAGCTGTTCCTATACAGGATGGTATAGTGTGGGACAAAACAGATTTTGAAATCTTCGGTCCGACGGAACAATTGAACATTCCACATTTGTTTAAAATTTCACTAAGTGATCTAATTACGTCCAGTACCTATTCAGATGATTGGGACTTTGAGACTGTGAATGACATAATGTTTGACCTAGAAAAATCTGCTGCATTTTCTAAACATGAATATTTAGAGGGTTCATCAGACTATGAACAAATGTATTGTTATAACCACTATGGTCATCATTATTTGCATAAATCTGCATATCCAAGAAATGTGTTTATGTTTAACCAATGAGAGCATTGTCCTACACCACCACACGGTAGTTCAAAACATTTGCAAACAAGTTTCCATATTTTTCAGGGTACAATACATCTGATCCAGAAATGTTTTACTATAAAAATGTAAACAAGACAGGGCTGAAAATTATGTTAACAAATACAAAACAGATTTACTCTGAATTATTTAATGCCCAACTGTCTAGACAGGGTTTCGACTTTTGGAAAGACAATAGACACAAAAACAGTCTGGGGTACTAAAGAATGGCAAGTGCAGGGGATAGAAGCTTTATTTAGAGCCTGTATGATCCCTGAACAAATAATGTTCTTGAATGAAACCATCCAACAAACATCTTGTCTTGGATTAGCCAAGATCAAAGAGATTAACACACCTTCTGTACCTACACCTGCCAGAGATAACGATACACAGGCAGTGGTGACAGTTGACAATATACTACAACTCAACAGATCTAATCCTGATTGGAAAAAATGGTTGATCTGGCCCACAGACACGAATAACTGTCATGAAAGATTCCTGAATAAAACTCAGGGCTTTACTATTAATAGGCCAAGACCCAAGATACGTCCAAAGACAACATCCGGGGGTAGTAACAACATACAGTGTAGGAAAATTGTGCCTCGATTGGCTGCATAAGTCTACACTACAGGATGTGAAACAACACTTAACCTTACTTAAAAAGGACGCAGACCTTAGGGAATTCTTGCTTGGACCAAGAAAACCGCGTCAAAAACGTTTCATATATGCCGGCATCTATGCTGCCTATAATGAAGCATGGAAAGTATCACAGATGGAGGCCGCAGAAAGAATACGTGAACTTGATCGTATTAATTTAGAGAAAACACTCTCTATAGTCGACAATGGGTTAACAACTTTGTCCTCCAGAATATATTCATTGGATGGCATTGTATCCTCTGCTATCGACATACTAGAACAAGATTTGGCGATCTTACAACAAGGCCAGTCTCAATTACGTTCTATTATGTTATTAAGCTGGACGCTGCAATCTTTGCGAGCGGGCTATGTGCCTTGGCGTTTCATCAACACATCGGCTCTGTTTGCAGAATACAATCTAACTGATAAACAGATCGAACTGGCACAAAGAGGAGCAAAGTATACAGTGCTGAGCATTGAAAAACTGGAAAAGTTACCATTCAAAGTGGCAGAAAAACCAGCTAGAGAATGGCTTATTCATGGCAAAATAACATTACCTGTGAGTACTTTTCAGTTTCAGTATTGCCTCAGACAAATGCAAGCAGGCAAATATGAAAGGTTGGGTAAGGAATACATTAAGTCATCTTGGGATTTACCGTATACATATAGATGTTGGAGTGGGGATCGTGAAGTGTTTTTAAGCGGTACACACTGTAAACTTGCACTGAGCGGTTCACTTATATGTCAGGACATTTCTTTACACGGGGCATGTAATGGTTCTGTGGCAAATTTGTCTTGCCATCAGCAGGGTACACCAGCTGCTGTGATTAATCCAATGTTTGGACAACTTTCTAATGGGAGTTACCTCATGTTGAATGATCAGAGTTGCTGCGGCATGCTGCCAGGCATCCCATATCTAGTAACGGTCAACTCCAGGGTCACTTGCTGTATGCAAGTATTGTTTGCCCCAATAGACACAGTCAGGGAGTCGCCTCTATGGCCTTCGCTGAACGTCTCTTTTATAAGATTTGATACTTTGAGCAGAATGAAAGCCATGCTTTTACAGCAAAAAGTGCCTTTGACCTCGGCCAAAGAAACCTATGATCTACAAGTAGCAAGGACTTCGGCTGAGATACAGACTTTAATACGTACAAACTGCCCTACACATTTCGTAGAAATGATAACACGTATCTTCAACATGTCTGATACAAGTGGAATTATACATGTATTTAAGAGCATCTGTACCGGTCTGTTAGCACCTTTCCAGGCAATACTCGGAATCATCTGAACTTTGCACATTCGGTGTTTGGTGGCATACCATTAATTCTAGCACTTGTTGCCGGAATTCTATTTCTCTTCCTGCTATTGCGCTATGGCCAGCCTATTCGCAGACATCACTCCGAGCGAAATGGAGAAAGCTCTCCTTGAACGAAAGTGCTGTGAGCGAATAGTACAGCTATTGGGCATGACTCGTCTACGGGACCTTAATACAACTTGGTTCCTGTCATTCAGACCAATCTGGCAAGATTGCATCTTACCTGTTCTACGATGCCTGCTATGCGGTGAAGAATGCGTGTTGGACACCTGTCTAACATTTCCATCAGCTACGCCAACGGATGTCGATACTCTGCTGGTCCCGATAACGGCCCATGCTCTGTGTTGTCCCCAGAGGCTTCCTATCCTCATGTCAGCATTCATTGAGATCTCACAGACGCTTCCGGCTGCTGCTGATGTACGAGAAAGATCTACAGGCACACAGGTAACAACGGACGCGAACATTGCTGAGGCAACCTATGCTGGAAGCGATGCTTCTCATCTCTGTGCAATTAATCTGCTTCACGAGGTGTTCCAACTGACACCAACTACAGTGGATGATGTTTTGTCTATAGAAATAGATGATCTCATGTTTACACCAGACCCGTAAACTGACTCTGATTCAGCATACAGTGTTCCAGAGATGCAGTAACAATTTGGCATTTTTTCAAAAACAACTTGGAACTCTACCAAAATTGAACTTTTCCCATTTTTCGAACGAAAATGGCACTTCAATCTTCTTAAAGTAGAACTAGCCTTATAATACAGACTTCAAGGTACTTCCACGGACACTTAGTCATCTTGTGTGTCTAAAACAGTTCATTAATTTTCATGACATGAAATGACTTTGATTTTTGAACAACTTATCGATCATTTTCTGTCACATGTAAATATTACTGCTTCTTTCATTCCAATTGCATTTATTTTCGAACTTTATGCCTGAAATGAAAAGCATTTGCTTCAAATGTACAGTACCTTTTGCATTTTTTACTATGTTTTTTAATGCTTTTAAGAAATATTTTTAAATATGCGGTACTCCATTTTATGTTTAGCATTTTAAATGTTTAGCATTTTAGTATTATCGTACACACGAAAGTGGAGTGGGTGTTGTATTCCTCTTAGGGTGTCCATAAACGGGCTTTCCGTATCATGTCCTTATATAGGCACAATTCGCCCTGCCCTTATATAGGCATAAAATCCCAGCCCTTATTTAGGCATTAAACCGTGCACTCCAAATACAGGCATGGTCTCTGACATCCGTCCACCCTAACGTCACAACGAGTTCTTGAAGAACAGACCCTTAGGCTGCGGGAGTTTCCCTAGTCCAGGACTATTGATTTCTTCAAGGACTCATATATTATGAATGAACAATTATTCCTTAGGGGTTCATTCATGATGTCTTCCGCTGTCCGACTCACGTCAATACTAACATTCTTAGGTGCTTCTCAGGTATAAATATACCTTCCCTAGCCCCTGTAAATCAGAGGAGACCTCGACTTCAGAGGAGCCCGTTTCCCGGCCTGACGCACTGAGAAGACGCTGTTATCCCTGCACGCAGAGAGTCCAGCTTCCAGTGATCTGACTTCCCTTGCGGGGTGTTGGAGTTCGAGTCTGGCAAAGAGATTCCTACCTCTCTCATTCTTCAGGTATGGAGCAGACTAGAACCTAGAGGGACTCTTGGCATACTAGGCATACTGGGGTTAGCGTACTCTTAGTATACCATAGTAAGGAATACTTCATCTACTTCATACCTCGTCCTATACCTAGGTTAGGTTAGGTACATTGGGGTAGAACTAGATTAGAAACGCATCGTATGAGTACTCGCATTTTTAGTCTGTGTTATTTATGTAAAAGCATATGTACTAAAAGATAGTGCTCTCGCAGTATTATTTATTTCTACTGCTCACACTGTACATTATTTATCTCACATACTGTCTTGTGATCGTAACAGCACATTTTACTTACACCAGAAACAAGACTGTTCAATAAATCTTTTATTGAAACGCCCGTCTATTTCTTTCTGTGTAACTTGGAGAAAACTAAGCATGCACGACTGAGCTGAGTGAAATAGTTATCTATTGTTTCCACAACTCTGGGACACGTTCTGATTCTAAAGGGAAACACAGTGGTCATGTTTTGCGGCTGCCAGAAACTACTCCCTTCTTGTTGTCAAGGAGTTGCTAGTGGCCTCTGAGCTAGCTGGCACAAGTAATTAAGTTTAATATACTCGATAGGGACATACTGACCTTAGTCCTATGTCAAACCTATAGGATATATTATTCCAATGCGCAGAGCCTATTAGGGAAATAGGAGCTACACTACAGGACGTTCATCCAGGAATCATTTACGTACCTTGGCACATACATTATGGTCTGCTAAAAGCCTTTCGCAAGATGCACTAGCCTTATCATTAGATGCTGAAAAGGCGTTTGACCGCATTGAGTGGGAATACCTTTACAAAGTGCTGGAACGTTTCGGATTAGGGGATCAGTTTATTAATAAAGTACGACTACTATATGACAATCCCTCTGCACAAGTAAACTGTGGAGGTTTTTTATCTGGCCCATTTCCAATCCAAAGAGGAAATCGTCAGGGATGCCCTCTATCCCCACTTCTTTTCCTTTTAGCAATGGAGCCTCTGGCGGCCACTATTCGCCAATCAGATGAAGTCATGGGCATACATTTTCCTACGGGTGAATCCAAACTCTATTTGTATGCTGACGATATACTACTCACTCTCACCAATCTCTCTCGCTCCCTACCATCTTTACTCCAAATCATAGACAATTTTTCCTCCTTCCCAGGTTATAAAATAAACTGGGACAAAAGTGAAGCATTACCCCTCTCCGATGGATTCACAAAAGCAGCTATACATGGATTCCCTTTCCATTGGCAACCTTCACACCTTAAGTACTTGGGTATTCTAGTAAACAAAGGTATGGAATGCATGATTACAGACAACCTGAATCCACTGATCGCCCAAATGCAGCGTGATTTTGATAAATGGAAAATCTTAAACCTTTCCATGTGGGAAGAGTACAAGCTGTTAAAATGGTCACTCTCCCACGTTTTATATATACTCTAGCTATGCTTCGTCTTCACATTCCCTTATCTACGCTGCAACTTATAGACTCCAAGATAAAAACCTTTATATGGGGCTCAGCAAAACCTCGCTTAGCTGTGGCAAAATTAAGAGCTCACCACTCTTATGGGGGAATGAGTCTTCCATCAATTGAACACTATACTCTAGCATTACAAATCTCTCAGTTATCATATATGTTACCGGGGATTTCTGATGTTCCACAATGGGTTCATATAGAACGACACCTTTTATCCTCAGATCCAGGTATTTCCGCTTTATATGGTATTGGAATTAGCTGCCAGAAACCCAAAAACCCAATCTTATCAGCTATGCACAAATCCTGGCAACGGGCACATCGATTATTAGCTTTAAGTCCAAATATTCATGAAAAGGCGCCTATATGGGATAATACCAGTATTCGCATCAATAGAAAACATTATCCAGGGGATTATGGATGTCAGCAGGTATTCAAACCTTAGATCAAATTTTTCACAATGGTGATTTTAAATTGTTCACACAATTAAAGAAGAATTTGATCTTCCAATGCATCAATCCTCGAAATATATCCAAAATTCAACAATGTTTGAAATAACAACTAGGTTTATCTTCTTGGGCACTTCAAACCTCACAAATAGTATCATATTTAAATACTTGGGGCAAACATAAAGGAGTAATATCTGGTCTTTATAAAATTTTTACAATGCACCTTTATTCGCAACCTCTCTCACAGACACTACAACTCAAATGGCAGACTCGGCTTTCAATATCCTTCACTGCAGGGGAGTGGGAGGAATTGATGGAAGACTTAGACAAAGGAACTCGTGAAGCTAGATTAAAATTCTGTCTCTTTAAAATCCTTCATGACTGGCACTGGTCTCCGGTGAAACTGCAGAAAGCTGGGCTACTTTCCCATGCTAATTGCTGGAGATGTTCTAACACCAGTTGTGACTCAACTCATATTGTCTGTGAATGTCCAATGATACAGTCTTTCTGGACATATGTGGGTAAAGTCTTACGCTACACAATGCCTTTGTGTCTTCCACTTATCCCTGCTAATATCCTTCTCCACGACTTACGACTCTCTCCAAAGATCTCTAAACCACAACGCCGTCTTTTCCATACAGCACTGGCTATAGCAAAAATATGTATCTTACGACACTAGAAATCCCCATCCCCTCCTTCACAAGAAGAATGGTTGACAACGATGATACACACAGCATCGCATGAAAGAGTAATTTATAATCTTCAAAATCAAACTGACATATTTCTTCAGGTTTGGTCACCTTTCTTGAATATGAATAGTGGTAGCGATATTGATAATAATACCTCCAAAACAGATATCCCTATCCCTTAGTCCAGCATTGTTTTACTTTAGTGTTTTTATTCTTTCTCACCCTTCCCATCCCCCCCTGGCTTCATTCTTTTTAAATCTATCTCATTAACCTCATTATATTTTATAGTATCTCACCCCTTTTTATATTCTATTTTATCCTAAATTACTTTATTCCACTACCTATATAAGATATTTTATTCTAACTTATTCATTCTATATTCCTGATTCACTTTATATTATTCTATTACTTCAATGAACTAATCCAATAATAATAAAGAGATGTAAGATATTACTACTTAATTATAGCTATAATGGTTTAATTCTTGTATTTGTTAAGTCATATTGTGATTTGCGTCTTAATCCTTTGCACTTGTTCCTCCTTTTTATTCTTTTTTCTATTTTTCTCAACTATTTAACTATTCAACTTTTTAACTATTCAACTATTTATTCAACTATTTATCTCTCTATGTATTCTATTTATTAACAAATAGTATTTATTACATATGTTTCTTCTTATTTTAATGTATCCATTTAATCTATTATGAAATATTAGATATTATTATTATTGTTCTTGTGATGAAATTTTGCAAAATGTTGATAAAAAATTACAACACAAATGAATAAAATCCTCTTTTTTGTCCACAAAGTCTGCATGCTGTGGAACCTTTGTATTTCTGGTTTACCAAAGAAGTAGTAAAATGTGAACCCATAGACGTCCTACTTGTATGGGTGCAAATGTACTACTTTTTGGAATTCACAAACACTAGCTGAGTAAGCTTGGAAAGCTGCACCAATCTGAGGTTTCCAAGCGTACTACTTGCAATCAAACACCCAAAAGGTGATGGGACGAATGTTTGCAAATAAACTTACCACTGGCTATGGCAACCTATTGTTTTTGCCCACTGTGCCACTGTAGACAGAGGTTCACCGAATGCAAATAAGTGCTGACCTTGTTCCTAATGTGAACAGTCCAACCAAAAAATGGTCAACTTACCCTCCACCCTTCATCCCACCACTTTTTTAGTTGGGAAATTGAGATTCACACCTCCCGATTCTCACGGACTAAGATACTCCCTTGGTGAGGGTTGTTGTGAAAGAGTAATGGTGAGAGAAACGGTGTGAGCAGCTGGTTTTGTTTCGATTGGGAGCTGCCCTTAGTGTGTGCATGAGTGGTGTTGCTGAGTTGTGAGTAGCTGTGCGATATGACTGGTGAGCTGAAGTACAGGTGGCTGTGGGTGAATAAGTCGTGTGCAAGTGGGTGAGTGTTATGAGTTTGAATGGCTAATGCCAAAAGTGACCTGTGTGGCTAATCGTGAGTGAATAATAAGCAAATGGTGCCGTGTGGTATCATCAATAGATGATAAGTTTATGTGGGTTGATGGCTGGGTGGCATGACTTTGTGAATAGTGTCATAAGTACACCAATGTTGCGGCACTGTGTAAGTATGAGGTTGAATAGTTTCAGTTGTAGCAAACAAGTGAGGATTTAAGTGGCTGTAATGAGTGCTGTTGGGTGATGGTTTAAGCAGGTGGCATGTTGAGCTAAAACTGCCTCTACAACAGAACTAAAAATGTTGCATCAGGCTCAGTGGAAGAGTGTATGAGTGAGAAGCAAGAAGCAACTGAGCAGAAAATCTGTCATGCTCATCTAACTTTTGAAGTCCATCGGCACTGATACCTAAGTATATTACAGTGATTTTGCTAAGAGCTGTGATGGAGCAGGGGAAACGAAATAATTTTTGTACCCCTTGCAAATTAATGACCTCATAACGATTAATGATATTAACCATTTGAAACGCATGAACTAATCAACAAATGCACTTTTTAGTAGACATTACACGTGGGCAACTTGCTAAATGTCGCAAAATCTAATTTATTTACAAATGTGAAGTAAAATAACATGAGTATTGTGATTTGCGTAGTAAATAGAATAAATTGCATGATTTGTGTTGCGTAATAAAATTGCACCGTGGCAAAGAATGGAGGTGGTAAGTAAAATGGCTTTAAATGTTGCTTCTGCTAGGTAATACCTAACACGGGTCTTTAGAATGGCGGGTGGTAAACAGAAAGGCTTATTTTCCATGTTTTCATTTCTGTTGTGTTTGTTCTCATATTAGTTTCGTTCGGGCCTGCTAGGCCATGCTTCGAAAATGGCCGCTGGGAAGGACGAGATGGTGTGCGCTGAATAAAATGGCCCCGCGCATGGGCAGTATAAAAGCTCCAGTCACGTGTATGCGGCCTGTGCCCAGAGTGAGAGATGTCAAGGCCAATCTGACCTGCAACGAGGATTGTGCCAAGAGTTCAGCATATATGCCTGGGAACGGATGGGAAAATCGAGCGACAAGGGATGAACTAATATGTGACCAGCAAAGATTGTTACAAAATGGATTAACAAATTGGACTACTTTTGGACACCGTGATCATGAGACTTATTGTGTGCTTTATTGTCCCCAAACCGGTTCTAACAAGGAGGGCGATGAGGTGACCATCACCACCCCTCCAATGGACCAATTAGCGTGATTCTTGCCCCTAAAGATTGCAACTTTTAAGTATAGAGAGCCAGAAAGTAGGGTATAAGAGGATCTGCTCTTACGTTGTGAAAAAAACTTCTTCTTTTATTCTATCCTGATGCTGCGAGAGACTCTGTCATTTTTGGACTAACGAACTTTGACTGGGGAAGGAACGAGACCGTTGCGAGAGTTGCCCGGGAGGAGATTACGTCCGAGGAGGTTAGCGGGACAGTCAGTCAGTTTGGGAGTCCATCCTGTGATCTGCGGTTCATCTTTCTTTCCTAATGAACCATTCTTGTCATTGCCCTATGGCCAAGGGTAATGAGTATTTCCCATCTTTATTTTAACTTTTACTTAAAATGCTTACTGATATAATAAATGCATTTGCTTAAAATGAACTTTACTTTTGCCTAAAGAATTTCGATAAAATTATATGCTAACTCCAAATGAGTCTGTGGTTTCTTAAATAAAATTGTGATTTATAAATGCTCAAGGTTTTAATTGTGATTGAGCTGGTCTTAATCACCATCAACTGATTCTACTAGTTGGTCCATCGACCGAATAGCGGAGAACCTTGATGTTTAGAACCGACAGGATCCGAAGTTAATGTATATAATGAATAGGTTATAATTCTGTCATTTTAATAAGGTATCCCGCTTGTCCAGCAACTCATTTTTCCTTAGCGTTTGATCCAGAAAATAGAATGAAAGTATGTATGCGGTGTTATGGGCCCCACCGACATAAGTTTCAAGTGATCAAAGTTGTATAGGTGTTTTTTCTGGATTAGTGTCATAAGGAAAAATTTATATTAGCCGCGCTGGATCAGATTTCTTGGTAGCAGAGTTATGGTTACTATAGATTAGTTTGGTGATTATTGATTATTGATTTTTCGTGTCTAACACTCTGTTGAGTTTGTATTACGTTATGTGTAAGTCAGAATTTTGAAGCTTCCGGGAAGTAGGAAGTGGACACGTGTGGCAAGAGAAGTCACACGGAATTGTGCATTGTCTGATTTCAAATTTGGTGATAACACAGGACTGTGTTATGTTAGGGAAATTTCACGTATGAATCGCATTTGAGTGAAATAGCAACAGGTTTTCTTGTGAAACTCTGGCCTTAATTCTCAGGAGCAGTGTAGTCTCCACATGTGTTTTATCCCCAGAGAAACGGGTTTACCTCTTGCTTGAGAGAAGGGTAAGGTAGAGAGAAGTGCTACACTTATCGAACGAAACAGTATTCTTGTAAGTGGGAATAAACTATCTCTTTTGTTTAGAGGAACAGACAATGGTAATGTGTTTTACGTTGTAACTAATCGATTTTAGTTTAAAAGAAAAGCTAAGAAAACTGCTGATAATTTTTGTAAAGGAGGGGCCAGTACAAGCTGGAGTAGAACTGACATCAACAAGAACCGCGCTGGGATTGGCCAGTTGTGGAAGAACGAAGAGTTTCCTGATTGGTGCGTTGGTGTGAGACGCGCTGGGATAGGTTAGTGTGAGAGTGACGTAAAGGCTTTCTGATTAGTGCGTTGGTGTGAGACGCGCTGGGATAGGTCCGAATAGCCGAGCAGTAGAAAGAGCCAATTAGGGGAAGGATTGTGTAAATTGCTTTGGCGAAACAACAGTAAAAATGCCTTATTATAATGAATATGATATAGAGAAACCGTCATGGTTTGCGAAGCTGAAAAACTTTTTTAAGAAAGATAAGAAGGTTGTGACTAGAGAAGGAGAAGTACTTCCTTCGCCGAAAACGCCAGCATCTCATATGATGTTGAAATATGGCTATCATACTTGCATTTGGTTGGAAAATTGGGCGAAGTATACCAAAGACGATGGAGTATTGGCATTTCCAGAAAACGGATCGTTTAGCACAGCGGTACTTCAAAATTTGAGAGAAAAGATGATGAAACTTGAACCGAGACCTAGACCGACACAGTTCGAAGCCTTAGGCGAATGGGAAGATGAGATGTATGAAAGGGAAAGACACAGAGGTGCAAAGAATTATAGTTTAGTTCATGGAAGAGTATGGGGTTTGAATCATGAAGACAGGATGAGACGATGTCGGTATGCTAACATGACGGATGGCATGTTTCCTGTCAGAACAGTTGAAGAATTTACAGGGAGAAAGTGTACGGAGAAAAAGAAGCATGCAGTAACTGAGAGATATGGGTATGGAGGTAGCGACACTGAGGATGTGTTGCTGGAGGACATTTTAAATAAAAGACCCCGTCCGTATCAACAGGATTCTGTGGTGGTGACACCAAATGCACTGCCAATGAGAACTGTAATAAATCAAAGTCCTGAACAAATGTCTGAACTAAATAGTCCATTTAATAAACTAGAAACACCACAGACTGTGAAACATGATAATGGTAATACAGCTGAATTAGCCAAAACCATAAGAGAGTTTATTGAAAAGATAAGAGAACTGACAAAGAATATGGAAGCCGTGACTGTGCCAGTAACTATAGGGCAGTAATCCCAGTATTTGAAAATCAAAAGATAGATGAACACTCTTTAATAATTCCATTAAATTCCAGTATGCAAAAGGTAAGAGAAGGGATAATTCCAGAAAATAGAGAGAAAGAAGATTCTGTTGGTCCGTTTAGGTCAAGTCCACCTGTAAATTTGACAATTAATGAGAGTCAGATAAATAAGATTCCTATGGGAGCCGAGTCAGCAACTGAAACTCCGGAGAGAAGTGTAAATTGGGCAGAAGTAAATAAAACTCCTGTGGGTCCGACTGCAGAGGAATTAAATGATTGGGTGAGGAGCTTGCAGAAAAAAGATGCCGAACCACAACTTTTGGATGTGGTCAGATTAAAGATAGATATGGAAGAATTAATTCTAGGAACTATTGGTACAGATCGATTGAAGTCCTATCAAGATGATGAATTAATGTTTATGTGTAAAAGCGTCACTTGGAGAGCTAGGAACTTGCATGAAAAATTGGAAGAAACAGCGAACGAACTAGGAGTAGATTTTGGAACAATTAGAGGATTACAGAAACCGTACAGGGTAGATTTTAGTGAAAAGGACATAGAAAATCTGAAAACTTCAGGACGACTAACACAAATAAAAGAACTGATTGTTCTATTGAGAAAATGGGGAGATGTAGACAAGTGGAGAAGTAGGTGGATAGGAAGAAAGGAGGGAACAACGGATAAAGCATCATTGGCTTTTCCAGTAAAAGAGAAAGAAATAACGGTAATAGAATGTCCAATGAGAGAAACTCCAGGAGGAAGTTATGTACATGTCCCATGGTCCAGACAAGATATATTGTCATTTACAAATGATTTTCCAAGATTGAGAGAAAAACCTGTAGAATGGTATAGACAGGTAGAAAGGTTTGTAAAAGTTTCAAAAGTGTTGTGGGAAGATCTGGATGGATTGTTTGAGATTGTTGTTCCTGCAGATTTGTGGACAGAGTGTAAAATTACAATTGACTGGCCGAAGGAAGAATATCCTAGAGATGCAAAAACAGGAGCCCCAGGTTCAGAAGTAATGAGAAAATATGAACAGGCAATAACGTTTCTGAAAAATAAAATCCCACCAAAAGAAACGGTCTGGGTAAAGATTGATAGAACAACTCAGGAGAGTAAGGAATCTGTACATGCCTATTACGAGAGATTGCTTTTGGTCTTTAAACAGTATAGTGGTTACGAGAATTTGAGTGAAAAAGACATGAGTCATTTTGTGTATAGATTTGTATATGGTCTGAGACCTGAGATAAGTGAAATGATTAAGCAGCACATGTTGTGTTGGCAGAATAGCACAGTAGATGAGGTACTACGGTATGCAAAATATTGCAGTGACGATATTGAGTTTAGACAGCGTAAACTCAAGGAAAAGGCAATGTGGGCACAAGTAAAGGTTGCAGAAAAGCAAGAAGCTCAGATGAATAATCAGTCTAGTGATGCAGGACAGACCAAGTCCAAACCGAATATTGGTAAGGGAAAGGGTCAGATGAGTATAGAAGAAGCTAAAAAGAAATGGCCATGTCATAATTGCGGAAAATTAGGGCACTGGAGAAACAAGTGTAAATTTCCTCCGAAAGTTAATACCGAAAATCAATCATTGAATCCACAGGTGCAGAATGAGGTGAGTTACCAACAGCTGCAACAGCCGCAGGTAGTTACTCAACAGTGTCAGGTGCTGCAACCACCTCTTCCAAAGAGTGTAAATCCTCAAAGATACAGTACAGAGGCAGGATTCTACGGAGGAGAGCAGGTAACAAAATTGCCGCGCGCAGCTGCAGTTTCGCAGTACTGGTTACGGCAGGATGGAGATGAATCGGATGAAAGCTTATGACGGTGCCTAGGAGAGGAAGAAGAGTGCGTGCTTGGCACAACTCTAGAGGTAGATCAGTCAGGTCCATTTGTGGATGGAAAAGTGAATGGTGTAAATGTTACTTTCCTTGTGGACACTGGTGCTACTCGTTCTACTGTCAGGTCAGTGGAAATTCCAAACCTTCCTCTCTCAGGAGAATCCATCCAAGTTGTAGGTGTTTCAAACAGGCAAATTAAAACCCCTCTTACAAAACCAATAGAAGTGGAAATTGGTCCATTCAAAGACATGCACCGTTTTGTGGTGTGTGATTGTAGTCCTGTGAATTTATTAGGACGCGATGTGCTTTGTAAAATGAATTGTACCATTTACTGTACTCCAGATGGTATTGCTTTCCAAACACCAGATGATGATGTTCTGTACAAATTGACAATGACAGAACTAGAACCAGGAATGTATGATACGTTTCCTGTGTTCGATGCAGAGAAAATCCATGCTGAATTAAAAGAAACAGTCAGGTCTGATGTATGGGATTTCACAGGTGAAGATATTGGACTAATGAAAGAAGTTGATCCTGTAAAAATTACTGTAAAAGAAGGAACGAATTACCCAAACACCCCGCAGTACAAACTGATGCCAGAGATTATTGAAGGAATAACACCTGTAATTAATAAGATGATTGAACAAGGGATTTTGAGAGAAATAATGAGCAGCCCATGTAATTCTCCTATAATGGGATTGAAAAAGCCAAATGGAACATATAGGATAGTACAAGATTTGAGATAAGTAAACAAAATTGTTATTCCTTGCTGCCCAATTGTGCCAAACCCTGCTGTAATACTGTATCAAATTCCCCATGATGCAGAATGGTACACAGTTATTGATTTGTGCCATGCATTCTTTTCTATTCCATTGCACCCTGACAGCCAGCCATTATTTGCGTTCCGGTTCAGAGAGCGTATTTTGGCATGGTGCCGAATTCCTCAAGGGTATACTGAAAGTCCTTCTATTCTAAAGGAATCATTAGAAAGTTTAATAATGCCTGAAAAGTCTGTGATGGTCCAATATATTGATGACCTATTGGTGGCATCAAAGTCCAGAGAAGCATGTGTTACGGACACCATTGCTTTACTGAATCATTTGGCAGAAGGAGGACACAAGGTGTCCCCATCAAAACTGCAATTTTGTCAACAGGAAGTACAGTATCTAGGCCATAAGATTGAGAAAGGGATGCAAAAAGTGACAACAGAAAGAATAAGGATTATTAAAGGAATGAGAGCCCCAATGACACAAAGAGAGGTGAGAATGTTCCTTGGAATGGTTGGTTATTGCCGACAGTGGATAAGTGGATTTTCATTGATTGCAAAACCTTTACAGCGATTGACAAAGAGGGATGTCAAAGATTTGATTGCACTGGATGAGGAGGAAATGAAGGCTTTCGAGGAACTGAGAACAAGTTTGTGTGAGGCACCAGCATTGGGAATGCCTGATTATGAGAAAGAATTTGAGCTGTATTGTAGTGAGCGAGACGGATGTGCACTCTCAGTATTGGTACAGATGCATGGAAGAATGAAACGACCAATAGCTTATTTTTCAGCTGTTTTAGACCCGGTAGCAAAAGCGTTGCCTGGATGTCTGAAAGCAGTAGCTGCTACTTGTGCGAGTCTGGAACAGAGTGAAGGCATTGTGATGGGATATCCTTTGAGAGTATATGTCCCACATTCAGTTGAAATCCTTCTGACCCGAACAAAAACTCAATTCATGACACATAGTCAGCTGACTAGGTATGAAAAAGTGATCTTGGGTGCAGACAATGTAACCATTGTAAGATGCACGAGTGTGAATCCTTCCACCTCACTGCCAGATGCAGTAAATCCAGAGGTCAAAGATGACGTTGATCATAACTGTTTGGATGTGCTTGAGTTTTGCACAAAGCCCCGCCCTGATATCAGGGTTGAACCTTTAAAAGAGTCAGATTATGTAATGTTTGTGGACGGGTCATCCCTGAGGACAAATGAAGGTGTTTTAAGTGCTGCGTATGCTGTATGTACGGTGGCAACCATAATTGGAAGCATCCTGTTTGAGAGGAATACGTTCAGCCCAAGTTGCTGAGCTAATTGCTCTGATTCGAGCGTGCAAACTGGGAAAGAATTTCCGAATCACTGTGATCACGGATAGCCAGTATGGCTTCGGAGTGGTCCATGATTTTGGACAGATCTGGTCCCAGAGGGGATTCCTGACTTCCTCAGGGTCTCCTATTAGGAATGGTGAGTTTGTGAAGAAGTTGCTTGAGGCGATACAGCTGCCTAAACAGATTGCGGTGGTAAAATGCACTGCTCACAAAAATGGAACTGATTACATTGTAGTAGGTAACAAATTTGCTGACGAATTAGCTCAATATTGTGCCAGAAATATGACCTCAATGAATCGGAGAAGGAAAAAAGAGAATGTTTCATGTCCCTTGCTGTTTACTAACCCAGTTGAAACATTTGATGAGGTAAAACAATTGCAGGAAGAGGCAAGTGATGGGGAAAAAGACGTTTGGATAAAATCAGGTTGCAGACGGAGAGAAGAAGATGAAGTTTGGGTTTACAGGGATGAAAGACCAGTTATGCCTGATAGCATGATCTCTAACATGGCACGGATGTACCATGGACAGGCACACATAGGTAGAGATGCCAAATTTAGGGCTATAGCTGAAAGCCTTTGCCAAAGATGCCTTATATGCCAACAGATAAATCCTGGAAGGAAGACAGTAGTGAGTTTGGGAGTAATAGGACGTGAAGGAGGTCCTTTTACCAGAATGCAATTAGATTTTATTGAAATGCCCCCGAGTAATAGATTGAGGTATGTCCTGGTGGTCGTCTGTTTGTTTTCTCGTTGGGTGGAAGCCTATCCGACAAGAAGGAATGATGGAGTTACTGTAGCTAAGCTCCTGCTGAGAGAATTAATTCCTAGATATGGCTTTCCAGTAACGATAGAAACAGATAGAGGAACGCATTTCCAGAACGAAATTATCCAACTGATATGTGAAGCACTTGACATTCAACAAAAGCTGCACTGTGCCTACAGACCAGAGGCTTCTGGAGTGGTAGAGCAAGTAAATGGCACCATAAAGAATAGGTTGGGAAAAATGTGTCAAGCCACAGGGCTCAAATGGCCCGATGCCTTACCATTGGTGCTGATGAGCATAAGAAGCATACCTGACAGAAAAAGAGGTCTGAGTCCTCATGAAATAATCATGGGACGAGCAATGAGACAAGCATATGTACCTGTCAACAAACTGCTGACTATAACTGATGATCTCATACTGGACTATTGCAAAGGATTGGCTGATGTGGTACATTCTGTGTTTCATCAGGTTGGACCGGATGCGACCACTCTTGAAAGAAAACCAGCTCATGATCTGAGTCCAGGAGACTGGGTCCGCATAAAAGTCCACAGAAGAAGAAATTGCTTGGTTCCACGCTGGGACAAGCCACATCAAGTGATTCTGGTGACAACGACTGCAGTCAAGTATGCAGGTGTGAAAAATTGGATTCATGCCAGCCATACTATCAGAGTTCCAGATCCTGAAGCTCGACCTGTAAGTCGACATTTGGAAATATCAGATACCAGCTCGGCATCTGAAGCAGAGACTGAAACAATCAGAGTTCCAGATTCTGAAGATCGACATGTAAGTGGACATCTGGAAATATCAGATACCAGTTCGGCATCTGAAGCAGACCAACCTGAATGCAGTAAAAGACGAACAAAAGAATCCGAAAACAAAAGAACTGATATTGAAACAGGAGAAACTGAATCAATAGACAGTGACGGTGAACAGCCAAGTACAAGCTTTGGGGAAATTCCTCCGGAAATTGTAGAGGTAGCTCAAGAAAATTCAGAATCAGATAGAGACATTGAAGAAATTGCGGAAGAAACACGAGGAGGATTAGACTCAAAATTACAAGCGGAAGAAACACGAGGAGGATAATACTCAGAACTACAAGCGGAAGAAACACGAGGAGGTTCAGATTCAGACAGAGAGACTGAGATCATAAAGTTCAAAGTTAGAGAAAGTGAAGTGAGATCTGAGACAGAATCTGAAGAAAGTGAAGGAGAAAGAAGGCAAAGAATAGGACCAAGAAAAAGAACTTGGAGACTGGAACGAGGAGAAAAGGAAAGTGAATTGAAAAGGCCGAGAAAAGGAGACAATTGGCCCAACGAAATTAAAAGACTGAGATATAAGCTAATAAATTTGAACAAAGACAATGCAGAACAAGTAAATGAAATAACAAGTCAGGAAAGACAAAGAAAAACAAATAAAAGACAATTGCAGAGACCCAAAAGAGTGAAAAGACCTAACTTGAAATACAAGTCACCTGAATGGGTATACATAGCACTGCCTGACATAAAAGAAGTGGATAGCTGTCAGGAGTGATCAGGCTAGAGCTTCCCAACTTCAAGGTAGCAGCCTAACTAGACGTCTGCTAGCATTTCCAATGTATGGGAGACTTCGCTGAGTCATTTCCTTGACTCTGGTTTCATTGTGGATCCAGATCCTTCTCGGTTCACGGCCGCGGAATTCCAAGATGGCCGCCGTGAACCGATTTTGGGGTTAACAGTCTAGTTGTTTACTCGCGAGCGATCGCAGCTGTTTTAGCGCTCGCTTGCGATTTCTGTGGCGCACTTCAACTGAACTTTTGAGGGACAGGCAGCGTTTGAGGAGAGCTTGTCCGAAATTCTTGAAGACTCGTAGTTTGGGCATCGGAGAGTCAGAGAAGCAAAAGCTAAGTCAAATTAGCAATATAGGATATTATCAGGTGTGAATTAATATTGACAGCATTCTGCCTAGAGATACATAAATATCCTATTAGGCTCTGGGTGACAGTGAAGTGAGAGTTGCTGTGGGCACATTGAGCTTTCCAAGTCAGTGACACTCTAGCAAAGTAAAACGAGAATAAAAGTGACATTGTAATTTCAGCCAGAGGAGAGAAGAAGTCAAGTTTTAGTCTCCCCATTAAAAGAACTCATATCCTTATAACTTGGCTACTACAGAATCTACAAGTGATAGTACGTAGATATAATTATATATATATAATTGTACTTACCAACGCAGCGGTTTCTACATCACCTGCAGTAAGACAAAGAAGAAAAAGATATCAGGACAGAACCAATTATCATCAGACAAGACAACTTGTTTCAATAATTAAGGAGGAAAAAACAAGAGAAGCATCACAAGGTTCAGGTTAAGAAAAGGTAACAAAAGAACCATAGGGAGGTAGGGAGTATTTTAGTATTAGAAGTTACATTGCGTTTCTGTTTCAGGGTACTACCAGTATATCCCTACAACTGACCAGAACCGAATTGAGAGTGACCAAGAGGTGTAACTCAGTACTTACATAAGAGAGCAGCAACCACTGTAGAAAAGACAGGTATTTAAAAGTAATGATAATAAATATCATAGGGAGGCAGTGAGATTCCGTGGTTACATGTTATCATTATTTACAGGATTCAACACGAAGCTTTGTAGAGTCCAGTCAGAAGAAGACGAAGCAGTGCAGTCTCTCTTTTTCATCCCAATCCCCTTTCCCCCTCACTTCTGCTAGTGAGCACTGTAGCTCGCTGCAGTGGAGTCGGGGATTGAGGAAATTCGCATCGGCTCCTGCGGAAGCTACAGTTTTTGGAGTTGGTACTTGACAGATTGAAGTGCCCACAACCAAACTTCCGCCCGAGCAGGATGACACAGGAAATTGATGTTAAGGCTTTGGCATCGGTTTTAGATGGCTTACAGAAGCAATTGAGTGACACCATGGAGGAGAATACGTCTCCTAGGGCAGAAGTGAGGAAATCTAGTCAGGAGGCCCTATTCTTGCGCCAACGGTTTGAGGAATTCTCCTCAGGTTCCCCCTCGGGGTCCACGGAAGGCAAGACTCAGTCCTTCTCCCCTGCACCATCAGTTACAGAATTGACTACACAGGTCATTACTTTCAATCTCTCCCACGATCCCTCTTGCTGCTCCGGAAAGATTTAGTGGGGATCCGAATAAGGCCCAGATATTTTTTACGCAGTGTTCATTACACTTCCTGTGTAGACCCATAATATTCAAAGAGGATCAATCTAAAGTGACCTTCATATTGTCCTACCTGAGCGGAGATGCTGCGGCTTGGTCGATGCCTTTGGTGAACAACAACGATTCCATTTTGTATGACTTTGAGGCCTTCAAGAAGGAATTCTTACGCATCTTTGATCGAAGATCCATATCTCAAACCACAGACAACGAACTTTTGGATTTAAAGCAGGGTAATCGAGACTTAGTAGCATACCTGGCTCAATTTAATAAATTGATTGTGGAGACTAACTGGCCAGAAGCTAAGAGGGCCGCAATCTTTTATAGAGGTTTGAAAGACGAGTTGAAGGATGGATTGGCGCAGATTCCTAAGCGGCCTACTGAAGTGTCTGAATTAATTGATTTAGTCCTGCAAATTGACCAGCGTCAATGCGAGAGGAAGAATGAGAGACGCAAGGAGGTGAGATATGTTCCTCCGCGATTCGACAGAATAAGGTCAGAATTTTCCAAACCCAAGGAAGGAATAAGTGAAGAAGAACCAATGCAAATTGGGTCAGTGCGGGGACCCTTATCAAAGGAAGAAAGAGAGAAGAGAAGAGTAGGCAAGCTTTGCATGTATTGTGGAAACTCCGGACATTTTGTCAGAGATTGTCCTAAGAAGCCCAAAAATAATCTTTGGGTAAAAGACAGGCTCCACCAGTAGGAGGAGTTGCTCTGGTGGAAGCGGTTGATAAGTCAACTCCGAATTCTCAATTCATAGCCAACACTCTACAATCGTCTGCCCCGCATTTGATAATCTCCGTGCAAATTAGGTTTGGAGATACAGAAGTACATAAGATTTCGGTTATGATTGATTCTGGGGCAACCGGAAACTTCTGTGATATCAGATTTGCTCAGTCCTTGAAGATCCACTTTCTGAAGAAGGATAAGCCAGAAGCAGTGCGGGCTGTGGATGGTACTAACCTTTCCTCTGGCCCTATTGTATATGACAAGGAAGAAATTTCCTTGAGAGGCCCTGGGAATCATCTCAGCATCCTGAAATGTAGTCTTATAGATGCACCCCAGTTTCAACTCATTTTGGGGCTGCCTTGGCTAACGGAGCACAATCCAAGGATTGACTGGGCCAAAAATGTCCATAGAAATGGATTCAGACTATTGTAAGCAACATTGTCATGGAAAGGAACGTGTGA
The DNA here is from genome assembly GCA_963921515.1 of Calotriton arnoldi. Classification (NCBI taxonomy): domain Eukaryota; kingdom Metazoa; phylum Chordata; class Amphibia; order Caudata; family Salamandridae; genus Calotriton; species Calotriton arnoldi. Next base: position 3,958,665 of record CAWUFW010000433.1, read on the forward strand.
ACCATCAGACAACACCATCTTTGAGTTTGGCTAGTCTGACGCAGTCCATTTGTGCAGTGGAGATTCCAAGGATTCCCTCTGAATACCAGGATTTGGCCGCAGTTTTCGATGAGCAAGAAGCAAAGAAACTACCGCCGCATCGAGAGTATGATTGTTGGATAGAGTTGGAGCCAGGTGCTTCGTTGCCTTGTAGCAGAATATATGCGCTTTCTGAAGTTGAAAATTTACATCTAAAAGAGTATGTGGATCAATATCTGGCCAACGGGTTTATCCGTCCTTCCCAAACTCCAGTCTCTTCCCCCCTTTTTTTTATTCCAAAGAAGGATGGCAAGCTTAGAATGTGTATCGATTATCGGGCCCTAAATCTGGTCACTAAGAAGAATCGATACCGTTTGCCATTGATTTCGGAACTGCTTGATCAGGTAAAAGAGGCAAGAGTGTATACCAAACTGGATTTAAGAGGAGCGTATCATTTGGTACGCATGGCCGAAGGAGATGAATGGAAGACAGCTTTTCGAACCCGGCTGGGTTTGTTTGAGTACCAAGTGTTGCCTTTCGGGCTGTGCAACGCTCCGGCTGCCTTCCAACACTTTGTCAATGATGTGTTGAGGGAGTTTTTGGACCGTTTCGCAGTTGTCTACATTGACGACATTCTCATCTTTTCAGCCAACCAAGAGGAACACATTCAACATGTACGTGCCATCTTGAACAGATTATTGGAAAATCAACTATTTGTCAAGTTGGAGAAATGCGTGTTCCATGCCAATCAAGTAGAGTTCTTGGGGTTTGTTTTGTCATCTGACGGTGTCGCTATGGATGAGGCCAAGGTAAAGGCAATAAAGGATTGGCCTTCCCCACAAAGTGTAAAAGAGGTGCAGAGCTTTATTGGCTTTGCCAATTTTTACAGGAGTTTCACTCCCCAATTTTCTGAAAAGGTTTGTCCTCTGACTCGCTTGCTTAAGAAGGGGGTCAAATTTGAATGGAATGTTGATCTTGAGAAGGCCTTCGTGGAATTCAAGCAGATTTTTGTCACGGCGCCAGTGCTGCAGCATCCAAATCCTGAAGAGCCTTTCTACGTGGAAGCTGATGCGTCAAATTTGGCCATTGGAGGAGTCCTCTCACAAAGACACAAGGTTACTGGGCAACTTCATCCGGTGGCTTACAGATCACGTAAATTATCTGCAGCAGAAATTAATTATTCCATTGCTGACAAAGAGTTGCTTGCAGTAAAAGACGCATTTTGAGTATGGCGACATTACCTATTAGGGGCAAAACATGAAGTGACGGTCTTCACTGATCATCGGAATTTGCAATTTTTAAAGTCAGCTCGGACCCTTACCCCCAGGCAACTGAGATGGTCTTTGTTTTTTGCTGACTATAATTTTGTGTTAACTTATAGACCCGGCTCTGCAAATGGAAAGGCTGATGCTTTATCTCGTCTCCACTCAGGAGAAGAAGAAAGCAAGACCAAGGAGGGGTTGATTATCCCTCAAGAGAAGATAATCAGTGTAATTTCATATCCAGAATTTGAACACAAGTTAAAAAATTCCCTGTCTAAAGAAGAGCTGAGAAATTGGGTTAAGGAGGGGACTGGAAGAAAGATCAAGGATGGGAAGCCCTATTATCTGGAGAACCTTTTTGTACCCAATGATGATCTCCGATTGGAAGTAATACGACACTGTCATGATGACTTGCTGGCCGGTCACAAGGGAGTTAAGAAGACCGTGGAGTTAATTCAACGGGAATTCTGGTGGCCCGCCATGGAAGCTCAGGTGAGACAATATGTGGCATCCTGTGAGCAGTGCATAAAGGGAAAATCTTCTAGGTCTGCCCCACAGGGATTGTTACAGCCTTTGCCCCCTGCTCCTTATCCTTGGCAGACGATTTCCATTGATTTCATTGTTGATCTCCCCTCGAGTCAGGGTTACTCTACAATTTGGGTGGTGGTAGATCACTTCACTAAGATGAGTCACTTTATCCCTCTAAAGTCCATCCCTACTGCAACTCAGTTGTCTTCCTTGTTCACATTGCATGTAGTCAGGGCGCATGGAATTCCAAGGGTGGTCATTTCTGACAGGGGCCCTCAGTTCGTTTTTCATTTCTGGAGGGCCTTCCTTAAGAGATTGGAGATTGATTCTCGTTTGTCCACTAGTTTCCATCCTGAGACTGATGGACAGACAGAAAGAGTCAATCAAGAACTGGAGCAATACTTGCGTTTGTTCTTGATGGATCATGAGGGTGAATGGCCAAGTTTAATTTGGGCGGCAGAATTTGCTTACAACAATGCTGAACAGACCTCTACCGGGTTTTCTCCTTTCTATCTAAATTCTGGGAGGCACCCAAACACCTTAGTGGGCAAACATGAGAGTGAGGTTCCGGCAGTTGAAACAGTGGTACAGAGCATTCAAGAGGCCTATCAGGTAGCTACTGACAATTTGATTAAAGCTAAGTGTTCCTATAAGAAACAGGCAGATAAGAAGAGACGTGCTAATCCCATTTATGAATCAGGTGACAAGGTGTGGATTTCGACTCGAAATATGCGCCTAAAGGGAAACCGTAAATTTCAACCACGATTTGTGGGTCCTTTTCAAGTAGAGAGAATGGTGAATCCAGTGAGTGTGAAGGTTCGACTTCCGCCCAGATTACGGTTACATCCGGTTTTTCATTCTCTTTGTTGAAAAGGAACCCCTCACAACTGAGAGTTAGAGGTCCACCAGCTTCAGTCCAAATTCAGTCCTCGGAAGAGTTTGAGGTAAAGAGAATCCTTGATTCCAAGATCAAGAAAGGGAAGTTGTTCTACCTGGTAGATTGGAAAGGCTATGGCCCAGAAGAAAGGACCTGGGAACCTGAGGACAATTTGCACGCCCCAAGATTGGTGAAAGAATTTCATAGTACTCATCCTTGTAAGCCAAAAGAGACTGAGAAGGGGGCCTTGGTGGGAGGTACTGTCAAGAGTGATCAGGCTAGAGCTTCCCAACTTCAAGGTAGCAGCCTAACTAGACGTCTGCTAGCATTTCCAATGTATGGGAGACTTCGCCGAGTCATTTCCTTGACTCTGATTTCATTGTGGATCCAGATCCTTCTCGGTTCACGGCCGTGGAATTCCAAGATGGCCGCCGTGAACCGATTTTGGGGTTAACAGTCTAGTTGTTTACTCGCGAGCGATCGCAGCTGTTTTAGCGCTCGCTTGCGATTTCTGTGGCGCACTTCAACTGAACTTCTGAGGGACAGGCAGCGTTTGAGGAGAGCTTGTCCGAAATTCTTGAAGACTCGTAGTTTGGGCATCGGAGAGTCAGAGAAGCAAAAGCTAAGTCAAATTAGCAATATAAGATATTATCAGGTGTGAATTAATATTGACAGCATTCTGCCTAGAGATACATAAATATCCTATTAGGCTCTGGGTGACAGTGAGGTGAGAGTTGCTGTGGGCACATTGAGCTTTCCAAGTCAGTGACACTCTAGCAAAGTAAAAAGAGAATAAAAGTGACATTGTAATTTCAGCCAGAGGAGAGAAGAAGTCAAGTTTTAGTCTCCCCATTAAAAGAACTCATATCCTTAGAACTTGGCTACTACAGAATCTACAAGTGATAGTACGTAGATATAATTATATATATATAATTGTACTTACCAACGCAGCGGTTTCTAGATCACCTGCAGTAAGACAAAGAAGAAAAAGATATCAGGACAGAACCAATTATCATCAGATAAGACAACTTGTTTCAATAATTAAGGAGGAAAAAACAAGAGAAGCGTCACAAGGTTCAGGTTAAGAAAAGGTAACAAAAGAACCATAGGGAGGTAGGGAGTATTTTAGTATTAGAAGTTACATTGCGTTTCTGTTTCAGGGTACTACCAGTATATCCCTACAACTGACCAGAACCGAATTGAGAGTGACCAAGAGGTGTAACTCAGTACTTACATAAGAGAGCAGCAACCACTGTAGAAAAGACAGGTATTTAAAAGTAATGATAATAAATATCATAGGGAGGCATTGAGATTCTGTGGTTACATGTTATCATTATTTACAGGATTCAACACAAAGCTTTGTAGAGTCCAGTCAGAAGAAGACGAAGCAGTGCAGTCTCTCTTTTTCATCCCAATCCCCTTTCCCCCTCACTTCTGCTAGTGAGCATTGTAGCTCGCTGCAGTGGAGTCGGGGATTGAGGAAATTCCCATTGGCTCCTGCGGAAGCTACAGTTTTTGGAGTTGGTACTTGACAATAGCAGTCACGAGGACCCAGACAAAGACTGTGAACAAGTGGGTGAGAGTGAACTGCGCCAATCCTGAAAGTCAAAGAAAGAAAACCGGACTAGACACACAAACTGATAAAGTCAAAGAAAGAAAACCGGACTAGACACAAAAACTGATAAAGACAAAGAAAATTTCTGAAGAGACTGAAAGGTGCGCCAAAAACAGTTGATCCCAGTCAACACTAAGTCATTTGAGGTGTGGAAACACATTTCTGTACATATAAATAGATAATATTTCAACATGGTCGACACTGAGAATAGAAGATCTAGATGTGGGTTTTTCCGTAGATAGTGTAAGATGTGTTTCTATTGTACAGGCTTTCTAATGCTTATCTGGTTCATTTTAGCAATAATAATTCCACTTAGGTTAGTTGTAGAAAATACAACTGTAATCACGAATGACACGAATAGTGACAAGAAATCTAACATAAAGAACACTGCAACACTAATAGATAGTACTGATTTTCATAGGGACAAGTCAATAACTGATTTCTCCAAGAATGTCTTCACGAAACTCTTGTACGAATATGTGGAGACAATGGATGTGAGAGATTGTTATGTATGTATGCAGTTACCTGTGTCTGTAACTGAAGGTGTGACGTATCATCACCTTCCTTTGACGTATGGAATAAGTTGTAGTGTTTTAGCTAGCTTATTTTACAAAACAGGTCAATTAGAGTATTACTACACTGACACAGATGCTGTTTTTGCTTAAGTTCCCGTAATCCCTGAACTAAATAAGGTGAAGTTTGCAAAGATTTTTGGAGAATTTTTCTTAGAAACAAAAGAATTAACATTAGAATATGCATTTAGACATAATCTTACTTGTGGGTTAAGAAAGGAAGAAAAGGTTTTCTTAGACATGGTAGAAGACAGAAGGGTTAAGTTTCAAAGAAAGGCAGCAGGAGAAAAGACAAAAACCCCACCTTGGGCGTTTGAAGAGGGAAGTTATGACAAAGGCGAAACAAATGCAGCTATGGTTCTAGATTTGCCCCAACAAGGAAAATTGTGTATTAGTAGAGATAACACTATGGGGCCGATTCCGATCTCGGTCGGAGGCGCACCCAATACTATTCGGCCGGGAAAAAAGCCATGCGAAAGCCTGTTTCCCGACCGATCCGTACAGCACACCGAACGAGCAAGTACGATGCGCACAACAGCAAAAATTCCGGCCGAGCCGTACTCACCCAAACCAGGTCCTGTTCTCCGACCGAGGCGAATCCGGAAACGCCGAATCGAGTCGCACGGAAGGAAAAATGCAGCCTTGTCCGGCCGGACAAGTACGATGCGCTTCCCGTACGCGCCGAACCCGTCGCTACGCACGGCACGTCAAAGCATCCGGGAGAGGCGCACATAAGCTCCGATTCGCGCCACAACACAATCCACGGCTACGAGACGAACACGGCACCGACGAGGACGACGCGAAGCGACGAAGCGAAGCGACGAGGACGACGCGAAGCAACGAGAAGGACGAACGACACGAACCAACCATGAATCCCTTCGTCCCGATCATACCAATATTCTACATCTACTACCGGAACAGGCACGGACGCGTACGGCGCAGAAGGTAAGCCAGACACCAACCACAAAACACATACAACACGTACACGACACATCACACACATACACAGGGAATCTGAATATACTTACACCAGCAACAGCAGCACCATAGGGGCGGGATGCCCATCACCAATGCCACATATGCACACAGGGGCCTGAATGCGCACCACCACCCCAACCCAGGGGGGCTGGATGCCTACCACTACTACCACCCTTAGCCAGGGGGCAGGATGCCCACCACTACTACCACCCTCACACAGGGGGGCAGGATGCCTACCACTACTACCACCCTTAGCCAGGGGGCAGGATGCCTACCACTACTACCACCCTTAGCCAGGGGGCTGGATGCCCACCACTACTACCACCCTTAGCCAGGGGGCAGGATGCCCACCACTACTACCACCCTCACCCACGGGGGGCAGGATGCCCACCACTACTACCACCCTCACCCAGGGGGGCAGGATGCCTACCACTACTACCACCCTCACCCAGGGGGGCTAGATGCCTACCACTACTACCACCCTTAGCCAGGGGGCAGGATGCCCACCACTACTACCACCCTCACCCATGGGGGGCAGGATGCCTACCACTACTACCACCCTCACCCAGGGGGGGGCAGGATGCCTACCACTACTACCACCCTTAGCCAGGGGGGGCTGGATGCCCACCACTACTACCACCCTTAGCCAGGGGGCAGGATGCCCACCACTACTTCCACCCTCACCCAGGGGGGCAGGATGCCTACCACTACTACCACCCTCACCCAGGGGGCAGGATGCCTACCACTACTACCACCCTTAGCCAGGGGGGCTGGATGCCCACCACTACTACCACCCTTAGCCAGGGGGCAGGATGCCCACCACTACTACCACCCTCACCCAGGGGGGCAGGATGCCTACCACTACTACCACCCTCACCCAGGGGGGCAGGATGCCCACCACTACTACCACCCTCACCCAGGGGGGCAGGATGCCTACCACTACTACCACCCTCACCCAGGGGGCAGGATGCCTACCACTACTACCACCCTTAGCCAGGGGGGCTGGATGCCCACCACTACTACCACCCTTAGCCAGGGGGGCAGGATGCCCACCACTACTACCACCCTCACCCAGGGGGGCAGGATGCCTACCACTACTACCACCCTCACCCAGGGGGCAGGATGCCCACCACTACTACCACCCTCACCCAGGGGGGCAGGATGCCTACCACTACTACCACCCTCACCCAGGGGGGCAGGATGCCTACCACTACTACCACCCTTAGCCAGGGGGCTGGATGCCCACCACTACTACCACCCTTAGCCAGGGGGCAGGATGCCCACCACTACTACCACCCTCACCCAGGGGGGCAGGATGCCTACCACTACTACCACCCTCACCCAGGGGGCAGGATGCCTACCACTACTACCACCCTTAGCCAGGGGGCTGGATGCCCACCACTACTACCACCCTTAGCCAGGGGGCAGGATGCCCACCACTACTACCACCCTCACCCACGGGGGCAGGATGCCTACCACTACTACCACCCTTAGCCAGGGGGGCTGGATGCCCACCACTACTACCACCCTTAGCCAGGGGGCAGGATGCCCACCACTACTACCACCCTCACCCAGGGGGGCAGGATGCCTACCACTACTACCACCCTCACCCAGGGGGGCAGGATGCCTACCACTATTACCACCCTTAGCCAGGGGGGCTGGATGCCCACCACTACTACCACCCTTAGCCAGGGGGCAGGATGCCCACCACTACTACCACCCTCACCCAGGGGGGCAGGATGCCTACCACTACTACCACCCTCACCCACGGGGGGCAGGATGCCTACCACTACTACCACCCTTAGCCAGGGGGCAGGATGCCCACCACTACTACCACCCTCACCCACGGGGGGCAGGATGCCCACCACTACTACCACCCTCACCCAGGGGGGCAGGATGCCTACCACTACTACCACCCTCACCCAGGGGGGCTGGATGCCTACCACTACTACCACCCTCACCCAGGGGGGCAGGATGCCTACCACTACTACCACCCTTAGCCAGGGGGGCTGGATGCCCACCACTACTACCACCCTTAGCCAGGGGGGCTGGATGCCTACCACTACTACCACCCTCACCCAGGGGGGGCAGGATGCCTACCACTACTACCACCCTTAGCCAGGGGGGGCTGGATGCCCACCACTACTACCACCCTTAGCCAGGGGGGCTGGATGCCTACCACTACTACCACCCTTAGCCAGGGGGGCAGGATGCCCACCACTACTACCACCCTCACCCAGGGGGGCAGGATGCCTACCACTACTACCACCCTTAGCCAGGGGGGCAGGATGCCCACCACTACTACCACCCTCACCCACGGGGGCAGGATGCCCACCACTACTACCACCCTCACCCAGGGGGGCAGGATGCCTACCACTACTACCACCCTCACCCAGGGGGGCTGGATGCCTACCACTACTACCACCCTCACCCAGGGGGGCAGGATGCCTACCACTACTACCATCCTCACCCAGGGGGGCTGGATGCCTACCACTACTACCACCCTCACCCAGGGGGGCAGGATGCCTACCACTACTACCACCCTTAGCCAGGGGGGCTGGATGCCTACCACTACTACCACCCTTAGCCAGGGGGGCTGGATGCCTACCACTACTACCACCCCCACTCATAGGATGGACAATGCATGACACAACAAGCACACCACAACCTAGGGAATGCAAGATTAAGACATCCCCCACCACCATGACAAGCGTGTGTAGGCTGTGTCAAATGCCTACAACACCGAACATGACTTTGAACATACAATGTGACCCCCTAGCACATGTGCCACACATATATGTGTGTGGCACCCACAATGCAAGCAGCCCATGACCATTGTGGCAATGGGGCCTAAACCCCCATCATCACAGTGACCAAAAGGCAAGTGTGGGGTCCATAGCTGAAGCACATTTTGACCATTGTGGCAATGGGGTCTAAACCCCCATCATCACAGTGACCAAAAGGCAAGTGTGGGGTCCATAGCTGAAGCACATTTTGACCATTGTGGCAATGGGGTCTACACCCTCATCATCACAGTGACCAAAAGGTAATTGTTGACAAAGAAAGAGCTGCAACTGCCAAACTGCATGGATCATTCCTGGTCACAGAACCAAAAACTCATCTGTGGCAAAGTAGTGTATGTGTCCCATTGCAACATAAATTGGGGGAGCCAAATACTGCAGTGCAAATGAAACATTCCTTTGGCCATGTGCAGACAAACAACACCCATGGGGGCTGAGACCGTCAACAGTCATCAATGACACAATGACAGAAGTGACCATCAGAATGCAGAACCACATATTTGCACCAATGGGCACACAAATGCAGATATCCTGTGGAGACAGCAGATGTGAGGTGAACAGATACCATACCATGGCAGCAATGGGACACACAAACCATGATCACTGTGCTGACCGATGACCTAGGAGTCCCAGGGACAGCAGGGGAAACACACCAAACAACATACAGCCAATGGCACACACAAGATATGCCAATGCAGTGGTGCAGATGCACAAACACAAACAGGCAGACCAACACTGTCATCATACACAGCAGGTGAGGGGGGGGTGCCAGTGTCCCCAGGCAACCACACAACACATGAGGAGAGCTGAATACCAATCATACAGATGTGCATACACTGCCACACTAAGGTAACTCATGGATCCAAATCCCCTATGTGGGCAAGCAGGCATTGTCAGGTGAGAGGGAGCACAAAACACACATGTCACACAGGCACGTAGGAACAACAACTGACACAGCAAGACACAGACACACCACAGCACCACCCCCAGGGCCCCCACAATGTGGTGACCCTGGGCTGAATAAAAATACCACTGTGATGACAAAGCTAAATGTCGTTCACACTGTGAACCACAGTCAGGTGTCCTGAGCAACAAACTACCATCACACCTACACAAGCACAAATCAATCAGCATGGCCAGTAAGCCAAGGCCAACATGGAGGCAGGGGCCTAGCCGGGCAACAACTCTCATCTGCACACACTCAACACCACACCCCTCGACCTCTGACAATGTGCAGCAGTGAAGTACACATGCACTGGTGACATTGCACATGCACCCATGACTATTCCAGGGTGGTGGGTGGGAACCAAGGTGTAGAAACACATCACACATGGACACTCAACAAGACTCCTGAATGTCTGACACACTGCACACTACGCTGTACATGGACATGACGGCAATACCACACCGACCAATGGGATCCCAGCCACAGTCACACACCAATGAAGAAGCCAAGGTCACCCACAAAGAACACACATAGACAACAACCAACATTGCAGCCCGGACCCTGAGGAGTGCCAGCAGTCACACACACAACGTGTCACAATCACTGAAAGATAACACAAACTGGAAATCACATGACAGGGGCAAACAACAAGTGCCAAGGGGAAACCTGACTGTGACCCATCTGCGTCTGCACACAAACTCAGCCCTGACCGAAAACACACCTATGGGTGACACCCTGATGACCAGTAATGTGCCATGCACCCACATCACAGAGAACACAGGGAGAAGACTTTGGGGGAACATAGCTCAAGTCAGCAAGCATCACAAACAGGTACAACACTAGGGATCACAGCATGCGCAGATGAATGGAAGTGAACACACAGACATGCACATACAACACACACCTTGTGCGCAGGCAATGTCACACGTGTACACACTGCCATGAGGGGACTCCACTCCTGTGTGAGGAAAGCTGTGCCATATGTTGCCTCAGTAGGGCCCCATCATGTCAGCTGAGCACTTGGTCACACAATCAACAATTAGCACCAAATGAGGGCTCCCATCACATCAGCCTGGTCATGGATGTGCCAACGGAATCATCAGCACAGATCCAACACACTTGTATAGCAATGTTGCACTGACTACACGGATGAGTCCTTCCCCATTGATGCCCAAACCTGCATGTCCACTGGAGATGGCAACACGGTCAGGGAAGTAGACAAATGCAACGATGGCAGGCACAACAGATGTGCAGGGGTGGAAGCCACAGATATGAAATTGCCAATGTAAGTAGGAAACCCATTGCCAAATACTGAACACATGACACCCTCAGATGCTGCTATTGATGACATGGATACACCACATGATAGGACACATTCCCCCTGGACCACATGGGTTCCTGCACAGTAACACTTCATAATCATGAGACCAGATATCACCATCACTGCAGCAAGGGCATGGTTAGCAGCACCAACAACATGTACATCTGAAGCATGAGCACTAGAGAAAAGAAAGTTGCTTTATTCAGCATATGTGTTGTTTGATAACGACGTCCAGAAAAAATAGAGCAAAGGCCAATGGCCAGTCCATTGTCAAAGTTCAAACAGGGTGACACTGGCAGATGTCACCCTACGCATGCCTGCACAAAACCAGGGACAATCCACTAGGAGGGGCAACCGGGGGGCAGGCCAGGCACCGCAGGGACAGGATCAGGGCTCACCAGGGGGAGTCAGGGAAGGGGTGGTGGGTGCTGGAGAGCCACTGACAACTGCAGTGGAGGTGTCTGACATGGTGTGTGCCGGCACAACTGGGGGGCATGACTCAGATGTCGTGGGTGCCGGCACAACTGCAGTGGACCCTGCAGATGGGGTGGACAGGTCCGCCACTGCAGTGCCCAAGTCAGACAGGGCGGTAGTGGACTCCACTGCAGTGCCTACCTCCAGGGGAGGAGAATGGGGAACAGGCAAGGTGGGTTGGACAGAGGGGAGGACACCCTCACCACATCAGTGGCACAGACAAGCGCAGCGGGGGTGTGGTGCTGGGAGAGCAAGTGGCAGGGGAGAAGGCCTGATCCTCTTGGGGATGGTATATCTGTGGGTGGGGGAACCTGGGGCAGGGTGTGGTGGGGGCACCTGTGCAGTGGGGGCCTGAGGGATGGAGGACGGAGACCTTGTGCCTGAGCTGCAGGGCGGTGGCGGGGTCTTTGTCTTACCACTCCGGGGGGACTTGCGGGTGGGGGCCTCAGTCCGTCTGCGCCTGGGGGAGGGTGTCCGGGGGCGAGGGGCACTCTGCTCCGTGTGGGTGGGCTTCCTCTTCCCCCGGGATGCTGGAGCAGCTTCATCGGTGGGGAAGAGGCCGAGGTCACAGAGGAAGAGCTGCTGTGACTTTGGGGTTGCATGTGAGGCAAGGGAGGGTGCTTTGGAGGGAGAGGGAACTGAGGACTGCGCAGTGCATGTGGATGCGTGTGTGTGTTCCAGGGCCCCATCCCCTGTGAGTCTGGCTTCAGTCCCCTGAATGTGCGTGCGTGTGCGTTTTGTCATTGGCGTGTGTGTCACTGTGCTGGATGTGTGTGTGCTGGTGTGTGCCTGTGCCGGTGTGTGTGTGCTTGGGACGGGTAAGGTGCTGGGGAGTGTGGATGGAGCAGAGGCAGGAGGGGTGAGGGACCGTTTGAGGAGGGACACTGCTGCCGTCAGGGAGGAGTCCATGGACCTATTGCCCCTCTGTAGGTCAGACATGCCCGATGAGATGCCCTCCATGAACGACACCAGCTGAGTCAACAGCGCGGTGTGCGCATGGAGGACACTCAGCATGGCTGTCTGCCCTACATGGAGCTGGCGAAGGAGGTACACAGACTCCTCACTCAGGGCAGCAGGGGACACAGGGGCAGGGGGTGCGGTGCCTGGCCCAAAGGAAACACGCTCCCGGACATGGGAGCCTCCACGGACCTGGGGAATGGGAGCCGATGGGAGGGCGGTGGTGGTGCTGGTGGTGGCGGGGACAGCAACACTAGCTGGGGTGTGGTGGCTGCTGACACCCGCCTCCACAAGGGAGTCATCCTCCGAGTTGCTCTGGTCCTCAGCTGAGGTGGATGCTGCTGAGGACTCCTCGGTGTGGCTCCCCTCGCCCTCCGTGCCACTGGGTCCCTCCGACCACTCCTCGGCTGCTGACCCAGTCTGGCTCTCTGGCTCCTCCTGGTCCTAGGAGCTGTCCCCTTCCGTGGCCGTGGATGTATCTGCAAACAATGGGGATACAGACAGACATCAGTCACCTGCACATAACGCACACACCACTGTGAGCACAGCACATCACAGAGCAAGTCCTGGCATCATCAGTTGTACATTGCTAAAAGTGCCCTAATTGAACAGGAGAAGTCAATTGTCAGTCTGATGCCAAGCATGGCACTCACATCCCACATGGCCTTGCACCCATCTGTCTGGTGTCTGTTGGATTGCAACACCCCAGTGTTGACACATGCACCAAGTACACAGTAGTTGGACAGTGCAGAGGACACGGTGTGGACACATCACAGCTCTTGCCACTGAGTCAGTACAGGTTTCCGGATGAAAGGGATGCCCAGAGTCAAATAGGAAATGCATGTGATGCATACCAGCGACAGACACCATGATGCACCCATGTCCTGATAGCCAGTGCCACTATGGTGTGCATGTAGCACATGTCACTCCCCTGCAGGCTCACCAATCAGTAGACACATGCCATGGCGGAGGCATGACTGCAAAGTCATACATCACTGTCTCAGTGATGTATGACTTTGCAGCCAGACAACAACACTCTGCACTGTGTCACAATAGTAGGTCATGGGGAATGCAAGTCCTGGAGCTGCACAAGTGCACATGTACATCCCCCCACAACACATCCTCTTAACCCTCATCTGTCCAGGTCATACCTATTGGACATATGGGAGACCTGTGACACTACCCTCTGAACCTGAGCCCCTCACACTCTGCTGTGCATGGGGAACAGCTGCCTGAACTTCACATTCACATGCCCCAGTCTGCATGGGCAGCTGATCAGACACCTATGTGTCACACAAGTATCGTCTCCTATGGTCACATCTCCAGTGGCATGCTGAGCCCCTACCAAGAAACTCCACAGCAGTCCTGGCGACTAATCCACAGCACACTGACACAGAGGCAGACACCTGAGGGGTCAAATCACTGCGCACAATGTGTCAGCTGATACACGGGAGTGGGAGTACAGAGTGTATTGTATGGCCTGGAGTAGGCATGACTGTCCAGCCCCACATGAATGAGGGATGAGCCCTGGACTGTAGGCAGCTGGCTAAGTATGTGTGACACACGTCATATACATACTCCTGGGGCCCAAACATTGTTCCCACCCGCAGCATGGGTGTGTGCCAGATACCCCAGCCACATGTGGTGGATCAGCTCAGCAATTGGACCACAGATCAAAGTAACACGCTGAATACATGTCAGAATACAGGCATTGTGTAAGCAATGGACCCACCCATGATGCCCACCACAGAGTCAGGGAAACAGATGCTGTCTCCCACCTTGAGTCAAGCAAACTGCAAGGACACAGTCCTAAGTGACAGAATTCCCTGCATGTAAGGGCCACACCTGGGTATCAGATGAGGAGTGGGCAGTGCACAATAGAGGGACATGGCTCCTGGACAACATGACTGCTGTACTGTGGCAGTTTAACCAGGCCCGAGGAGGGCACATAGCATGTTAGACAGAGTACACAGTGCAGTCTTTGACTCACCCCCTCCTTGCTGCTCTCTGGCCTTCAGCTGCCCATCCAGGTCTGGAAAGACCACCGCCAGGATCCTGAGCATGTGGGGGGTCAGGGTCCGTGTTCCGCCCCTCCTGCGAGGAGGGGACAGCTTCAGCTGGACCCATGCAATCCTCCGGGTCCAGCCCCGAAGGTCCTGCCACCTCTTTTGGCAGTTGCGGATCCGGCGCTTGTAGACCCCCACGGACCGGACAGCCCGGACGATGTCCTTCCATATCTCATGCTTCCGATGGGCAGAAGCCTGTCAGGATGACAAAGTGATAAGGCCATTACTACACATGCAACATATCCGTGCATGACACAGTTGCATATACATGTCGCAATCACAGGGGCACATGGTGTACACAGGCAGTGCACGGCTGCCCATGGACAGTTTTCCAGAAGTCACTACATGGTATCATTGCATGGGGAGTAAAACCCTGTTCAGAAGCACTGTCACTGCACCATACCTGTCCAGTGCAAGTCACTACACACTATGGGGGGTGACAACTACTCAGTGAGCCTGCTAGCCAGTGGCGTGCAGACTTTCAGCCTTGCTAGTCAGACAAAATGCACATTCAGAAAGGAGGTGCACAGAACACTCACCTGCTCCCCTGGTGTCCCATACAGCTTGCTGTACTGTGGAAGTAGGCTGTCCAGCAGGGCCTGGTTCTCCTCAAGGCTGAAGGCTGGGGCTCTCTCCACAGTACGTGCCATTGCAGGGTCCAGAGGGGCAGAGACAGCAGCAGTGCAGTGGCAGATGTCGTCCTGGAGCATGTAGTGCAGGCAAGTGGGCTCTCAGGGGAACAGGCAGCAATATATATGTGCTGGAGAGGCAGATACTGTCCCTTGTGTCCAAAGTGATAGGTCCAAGTCGTTTGCATCTTCTGAATCTGGCCAATCCATGGAATAGCAGCACCAAAACACGCCCACAGCATCCTTCAAAACTTCAACTTCATGACATACATGATTTTGCAACATTGTTGTGGGTGACCAACTGATTTTCCAGCAACCGACTCGTTCGAAATTCGAAAACGCGTCCGTTGCCAGGCAAGCCCATTGTCAATGGGTGCGCACCGATCGGTCCATTGCGGTACAACGCGCACAGGGGTACAACGCGTACCCGCACACATTGAAAGCAATGGGCCGGCCGGAGGCACCGATCGGTCCATTGCAGTTCAACGCGCACAGGGGTACAACGCGTACCCGCACACATTGAAGGCAATGGGCCGGCCGGAGGCACCGATCGGTCCATTGCGGTACAACGCGCACAGGGGTACAACGCGTACCCGCACACATTGAAGGCAATGGGCCGGCCGGAGGCACCGATCGGTCCATTGCGGTTCAACGCATCACTGTACATGTGACTGGCATAGGTCAGCATGCCTGTCTCAGATGGACATATGCCAGCCACAGATAGCTCCCAGGGAGTGAGGGGCACAGCTACATCACGACAGCCTGTCCAAACCTTATCATAAGGCATGTAAGGCTGCATTTCCTATTGTGTGTATGTTGGTGTACATGTTGTCCTGTGGGTGTCACCTGTGGGCAGCCACCCCCAGGCTGTGCACGTGTTCATGGGGACAGGATCCTGGGTGTTACGTGTACGTGACCACTGTGATGTGCAACTGTTCATATCTGTGCATGTGTCATGGTCACATTTCACAGTGGTGTTTGTGTATGTCATGTCACATACCCCGTGAGTCCCATGTGGGACGGTATGTTTGAGCCAGGGTGTCCCAGTGGCACAATAGTGATGGCCCTCCACAGTCTTTGTGCATGTAGTGTTTACAATGTCTCTGATTTCATGTGCACAATGGGAGACAGTCTCCACATCCACGTTGTGTGTGCATGGACTCTGATGTTGTGCGTATGTGTCACAGACGTCCATGTCTGTCCTGCCATGGCAAATGTGGCCACTACCTGTGGGGGTCATGTTTGTTTTGCTGTGGTGTACACATGATACTCCAGGTGATGCCAGTGTCCATGTGGCATTACAGGGTCCCTGGGAATGTGCCTGTCGTTGAGCTGTGGTGCCTGGGGCACATCTGTCCTCACATGTCACTGTGGGGGTGACTGTGACACAGCATCATGATATCCAATGGGCCAACCTGGGACAAATTGATGCCACCTGTAGGACCGTGTTGACAGATGTTGGCCATGTATGTACCATACATG
Source organism: Calotriton arnoldi (assembly GCA_963921515.1). NCBI lineage: Eukaryota > Metazoa > Chordata > Amphibia > Caudata > Salamandridae > Calotriton > Calotriton arnoldi. The sequence continues at coordinate 3,975,191 of CAWUFW010000433.1, forward strand.
TCGTTCCGGTACTGCACACTTCATGTAGTTGTGCCTCATGATGATGTATGTTGGGATCTTGAGTGTGTTCAATGCCGCATATGTGGGGTGACTGACGATCTTGCTTACTTCTCCTCTGCACTGCAGGGCTCCTGCTGTCCATCGGCCATTCCCAGACCTGGCAACGATGGTGGAACGGGACAGCATCCGACGGTACCGCTTCACCAGGCAGCTGATTGAGGATTTGGCAGTGCAGTTGTCCCCACATTTGCAGCCTGGCCGGCCGTATCCTACAGCGCTGACCCCCAAGGTGAAGGTGATGGCAGCCCTACACTTCTTTGCCACCGGTACCTTCCAACATACTGTGGCGTCTGCTGGTGGGATGTCACAGACCATGTTCAGCCGTGTGCTCCGCGATGTTTTGGCGGCAATGTTGCTCTTCCTGAACCGGTACATCTATTTCCCTAGACTGCGACGACTCACTGACGTGAAGAGTGACTTTTATGCCCTGGGGAGGATGCCGCATGTCATTGGCTCCATTGATGGGACACATGTGGCTTTGGTACCACCACAGGCCCAGGAGCAGGCCTACCGTAACCGCAAGCACTACCACTCGGTCAATGCACTGGTGGTGTGTCTTGCAGACATGACCATCACACACGTGTGTGCCCGTTTCCCTGGTTCAGCACACGATGCCTTTGTGATGAGGAGTAGTCGCATCCCCAGGATGATGGCACAGATGCAGAACCAGCGTGCCTGGCTTGTCGGTGTGTACTGACTTTGTGCCATTGTGTGTGATCTGATCTGTAGTATTCCGCCCACTTTTCCAAGTCAGCTGATGTGCACTTGTCTGTCCGTAGGTGACTCGGGATACCCCAACATGCTGTGGTTGCTGACACCCCTCAGGAACCCTGTGACACCTGCCCAGATGCGCTACAATGAGGCACATGGTCGGACCAGGAGAGTGATTGAGCGGACCTTTGGTCTCCTGAAGAGCCGCTTCCGCTGCCTGGACAAGACCGGAGGGTCCCTCCCATATGCCCCTGCGAAAGTGTGCAAGATTATCATCGTCTGCTGCATGCTACACAACCTGGCAGTGCGGAAGGAGTTGCCTCTCATCCAGGATGACGATGACCAACATCCGCCACCTGTGGAGGATCCTGGCCTGGACCACGATGCCAGTGACGATGATGATGATGATGATGGTGATGGTGATGTCCGCACACAGCTCATCACCAACTTCTTTAGCTGAATGTGAGTATCCTGAGGTGTCATGTGAATGATGTGAGTTGGCATGATGTGTGGGTGGTGCTCTGGTGCTGTTGGAGTGTGTCCATGGGCTACTTGACAGGATGTGTGTTGCGATGTGTGGTGACAGGTGGGCTGTACTCCCCAACAGTGTTGACATGCTAACTTGGTTCTGGGTGGGTATCTTGTAACATGTATTGTGCATGAGTTTTGCTGTTCAGTCCTGTACTGCATTGCTTTTGACTGTGTGTCATTTCTGTCCTTCACAGGGTACTTTCAGATTCGTTTGGTCAACTGTGTCCACCGACGACGTGATTGCACATCCAGGCTGGTAGCTGTTGTGTCCCTACAGGTGATGTGCGCCACACCCATGGACTTCCTTCCGTCTACAGTTGTTGACTGTGTGCCCGCTACCAGGTGGGGTTACCTTGCATCTGTAGTGGTTACGGCATGTTGCTACTGTGTAATAAACCTGTGCTTCACTTAGTGATGTGCGTTGTCTGTGGTCACACATTTGACTGCCATTTGCTTACTGCACCTGTGGGCTACTTGACTACAACTGGGAATGGGTGTGGTGTCTGTGCATTGCACCGTCTTCCCTGGCAACATCAGTGTAGGCAATGAGTCAGATGGCCTAGGTGTGTATGTGTTGTGTACCCCTGGTGGTGTGTCTCCCTCATATGTGTCACGTTGCCTGTACTCACATGCCTGTGTTGTCCTTGCTGTTGCAGTTCGCATACACAGTGTAATTTTGCAGTTCATCATCCCCATAACAGCACCCACGTTGGAATCACGACAGAGGCAAGTATGGTGTATTAGTGTGTTTATTGTGATACATCTGTGTTAATAGTGCATAGGATGGGTTGTGCTGTACATGAATCTTGCAATCCCAAGTTCCTAGGTGAATTGAAAGTCCAGGTAGACAGGATCCCCAGTATCGGGGCCACAGTTGTCTGACACATTGTTCCAACTTGTACTCCCCATGCAATGTGTGGGAGTAGTGTTGCCGTCAACAGGGTGAACAGTCTGTGCACAAAGGCGAAAATCCAGAACAGGTTCAGGCTTCCTGGGAGTTGCGCTTGGCCATCAGCCTCTCACTTTCCCCTCCTCGGACGACCCCTCTTCTTGGGGGGGGCCCTCAAGTGCAGGCTGCTGCGGTGCAGGGGACTCTCCGCCAGAGTCCTCCTCCCTCCCTGTGGCAGTTGCAGTTTGTTCGGTACCAGATGTTGTTGGCACACAGGGAGGTGTGGACTGGTTGCTGTTCATCTGGCGGAGGCATTGTAAAATGTCCCTGTGCACCGCCGTCATCTCATGTAGTACATCCCACTTGGACTCCACGCGGGACATGTGGGAGTCCACACGTGACATGTGTGACTCCACGTGGGACATGTGGGAGTCCAAGCGGGCATGATGGGCAGCCTGCTGCTGTTTGATGTCTCTGAGGAGCCCCACTACCTGGCTGAGCTCTCCGGTGCTGGACTGGTACGCATCAGCTATGCGTACCAGTTGTGGGTCTTCATGCACACCAGCAACGTCTGCAAGCAGCGACCTCTGTCTCCCACCCCTCCCACCACCCCTGCTGACATGTGCAGTGTGTGCAGTTGCACGCACAGATAACCCTGGTCCACCTTGGGGGTTGGTGGTGGTGGTGGTGTCCATGGCCCCAGGTTGGTCCAGGGTCACTGCGCTGGTGTTGCTCCTTATTCTGTCCATGTCGGCAGGGATGGTATTCGTGGTGACAGTCGTTGGAGGGGTGGGTGCAGGGGGTGCAGCTGGTGGACCTGCTGGTGCTGCAGCTGGTGGTCCTGCTGGTGCAGCATGTTGACTTGCACCGGATGTGCCAGGTTGTTCATCGTCCGAGGAGGACAGAGGCTGTACGACGCCAGTGAGCTCGGCATCCTCTTGAGCCTGGGACTGGGACTCCTCAGCGTCTGCTGCTGTGTCCCCATCATCACCTGTTTTTGGGAGACACAAACAATGTATGTCATGTTTCTGCAGGCATCAGTGGTTGACACACCTGACAGTTGTGACTGTGCCTCGGGGTGCGGGCCTGTACATTGTATTGTCCTAAGTCGTCACAGTCAGGGGTTGATATTGGTGTGGCACATTGTCCTGCATTATTTGGGCATTTCTATGTATTCTCTGGGGTGTGAACATGGTCTGCATTGCTTGTGTTTGGTTGACAGCCAGACCTCCTTCCCACCCACCCAGCCAGCCAGTCAGTTATCCCACCATGGAACGTGCTTGCATTGCAGGGAGTGTAAGTTGTCTCTCAGGATGTCAGTCAGTGGTGTCCTGCTGTTTGTTGGTGCACAGTTGCCAGCAGGGCCTTGTGCTCCCCACAGCAGTAGCCAGTGTCAGCCATCTTGTGAGTCCTTCTCCACTCCCTGTGATGTGAGCACAGTTCAGGGTGGTGTTGATGGGCCAGTTGTGAGGCTGAGCAATGTCTGTGACTACGACTCCCATCATGCTATTGCCTCCTCCCCCTTCCCAGCATGCCCATGCTTCCTTCCTTTTGACTCTGCTTCCCTGTGGGGTGGGCTGGCTGTGCTGACAGGATGGCTGGGAGTGTTGTCCTGGCAGTTGTTTGGCTAAGAGTCCCAAGAGTGTCCCTGTGCTTCACATAACATAACCCCGGGTGGTGGTGCTTTGTGGGATCTTGTGTTAGGATGGAGGGCATTGCATTCTACCAGGTGGGTACTGTGGAGTTTGTGTTGGGGAGGGTGTGAGGGGAGGTGCTGGTGACTATGGTCAGTGCTGTGAGTCCTCCTTCCCACCCAGCCAGCCAGATATCCCACCATGGAACGTGCTTGCATTGCAGGGAGTGGAAGTTGTCTCTCAGGATGTCAGTCAGTGGTGTCCTGCTGTTTGTTGGTGCACAGTTGCCAGCAGGGCCTGTGCTCCCCACAGCAGTAGCCAGTGTCAGCCATCTTGTGAGTCCTTCTCCACTCCCTGTGATGTGAGCATGGTTCAGGGTGGTGTTGATGGGACAGTTGTGGGGGTGAGCTATGTCTGTGACTACGACTCCCATCATGCCATTGCCTCCACCCCACTTGCCAGCATTCCCATACTTACTTGCTTTTGTGTGGAGTTCAGTGGGTGTGGGTGTGAGGGCAATGGCAAGTTGGCTGACAGTGGTGTCCTGCTGTTGGTTGCTGAGCAGTACCCAGCATGCCCTTGTGCTCCCCAAGACACAGCAACAGTGTCAGACATCTTTGATGGGCCTTTCCACTCTCTGTGGGATGTGCATGCGTGAGTGTGAGCTTGCTGGGCCATGTGGTGGGGGATGTAGGGCTGTGAGTACGACTCCCATCATGCTATTGCCTCCTCCCCCTTCCCAACATGCCCATGCTTCCTTCCTTTTGACTCTGCTTCCCTGTGGGTTGGGCTGGCTGTGCTGACAGGATGGCTGGGAGTGTTGTCCTGGCAGTTGTTTGGCTAAGAGTCCCAAGAGTGTCCCTGTGCTTCACACAACATAACCCAGGGTGGTGGTGCTTTGTGGGATCTTGCGTTAGGATGGAGGGCATTGCATTCTACCAGGTGGGTACTGTGGAGTTTGTGTTGGGGAGGGTGTGAGGGGAGGTGCTGGTGACTATGGTCAGTGCTGTGAGTCCTCCTTCCCACCCAGCCAGCCAGATATCCCACCATGGAACGTGCTTGCATTGCAGGGAGTGGAAGTTGTCTCTCAGGATGTCAGTCAGTGGTGTCCTGCTGTTTGTTGGTGCACAGTTGCCAGCAGGGCCTTGTGCTCCCCACAGCAGTAGCCAGTGTCAGCCATCTTGTGAGTCCTTCTCCACTCCCTGTGATGTGAGCATGGTTCAGGGTGGTGTTGATGGGACAGTTGTGGGGGTGAGCTATGTCTGTGACTACGACTCCCATCATGCCATTGCCTCCACCCCACTTGCCAGCATTCCCATACTTACTTGCTTTTGTGTGGAGTTCAGTGGGTGTGGGTGTGAGGGCAATGGCAAGATGGCTGACAGTGGTGTCCTGCTGTTGGTTGCTGAGCAGTACCCAGCATGCCCTTGTGCTCCCCACGACACAGCAACAGTGTCAGACATCTTTGATGGGCCTTTCCACTCTCTGTGGGATGTGCATGCGTGAGTGTGAGCTTGCTGGGCCATGTGGTGGGGGATGTAGGGCTGTGAGTACGACTCCCATCATGCTATTGCCTCCTCCCCCTTCCCAACATGCCCATGCTTCCTTCCTTTTGACTCTGCTTCCCTGTGGGTTGGGCTGGCTGTGCTGACAGGATGGCTGGGAGTGTTGTCCTGGCAGTTGTTTGGCTAAGAGTCCCAAGAGTGTCCCTGTGCTTCACACAACATAACCCAGGGTGGTGGTGCTTTGTGGGATCTTGTGTTAGGATGGAGGGCATTGCATTCTACCAGGTGGGTACTGTGGAGTTTGTGTTGGGGAGGGTGTGAGGGGAGGTGCTGGTGACTATAGTCAGTGCTGCAAGTCCCCCTTCCCACCCAGCCAGCCAGATATCCCACCATGGAACGTGCTTGCATTGCAGGGAGTGTGAGTTGTCTCTCAGGATGTCAGTCAGTGGTGTCCTGCTGTTTGTTGGTGCACAGTTGGCAGCAGGGCCTTGTGCTCCCCACAGCAGTAGCCAGTGTCAGCCATCTTGTGAGTCCTTCTCCACTCCCTGTGATGTGAGCACGGTTCAGGGTGGTGTTGATGGGCCAGTTGTGAGGCTGAGCAATGTCTGTGACTACGACTCCCATCATGCTATTGCCTCCACCCCCTTCCCAGCATGCCCATGCTTCCTTCCTTTTGACTCTGCTTCCCTGTGGGGTGGGCTGGCTGTGCTGACAGGATGGCTGGGAGTGTTGTCCTGGCAGTTGTTTGGCTAAGAGTCCCAAGAGTGTCCCTGTGCTTCACACAACATAGCCCAGGGTGGTGGTGCTTTGTGGGATCTTGTGTTAGGATGGAGGGCATTGCATTCTACCAGGTGGGTACTGTGGAGTTTGTGTTGGGGGGTGTGAGGGGAGGTGCTGGTGACTATAGTCAGTGCTGCAAGTCCCCCTTCCCACCCAGCCAGCCAGATATCCCACCATGGAACGTGCTTGCATTGCAGGGAGTGGAAGTTGTCTCTCAGGATGTCAGTCAGTGGTGTCCTGCTGTTTGTTGGTGCACAGTTGGCAGCAGGGCCTTGTGCTCCCCACAGCAGTAGCCAGTGTCAGCCATCTTGTGAGTCCTTCTCCACTCCCTGTGATGTGCGCATGGTTCATGGTGGTGTTGATGGGACAGTTTTGGGGCGGGCAATATGTGTGACTGCAACTCCCATGATGCTATTGGCTACACTGACTTGGCCAGCATACACAGAATTCCTTCCTTTGAGTGGTCTTCACTGTGTGTTGGTGTTGTTGTGGTGGCTACATGTGTGGATGTGTTTGTTGGTTCTATTTGTGCCACTGCCTAGCTGTAGTTGTGGTTGTGTTTGTACATGTGTTGGCACAGTTGGATGTGACTTTTTTGATGGCATGTGTTGTGTTTATCTGACTGACATACACATTTTGAGATGATTCTGTTCTGGTTGCTGTGTGATTGCTATGAGTGCATGGTTTGACTCTCCCCTTGACAGTGATGTGTGTGTGTTTTGTGGCAGTATATTGTGTACATTTGTTGTGTACTCACCAGGCTCTGGGATGTCCTCTAGTCCATATATGCTCACTGGCGGTAGGATGGCCCGCACCTTCTCCTCCCAGGGCCTGAGGTATATTGGCTTGGCAGGAGGGCCACTGCCGGTGTGTTGGCTGTTGATGTAGTCTTGCTTCAGCAGTTTCCGTACCCTCCTGCGCACGTCATACCACCTGTTCTGGATGTCGGTCTTTGTGCGCCGACATGGTGATTGGGCGTTCACCCTGTTGATGATCCTCTCCCACATCTTGGTTTTCTGCGACATGGGGGTCTGTTGGACCAATGTGCCAAACAGCTGTGGCTCTACCCTGAGGATCTCGTCTACCAGGACTTCCAATTCACAATCTAGGAACTTGTGATTCTTCTTGGGGGGCATGGTGATGGGTGGTGATGGTGAGTGATGTGTGTGTTGGTGTGCAGGTGAGGGTGTGTGAGTGTGTGTTTTGCTGGGTGTATGTGAGGTAGGTATTTGTTGGTGTGCTGATGGTGTGTGGCTTGTGTGAGGGATGAGCTGTGGGTGTGTGGTTGCTTTCTCTTGGGTGCTGGCAGTGGAATGGCATTTGCAAAGGCTCATGGTAGTGATTTGTGTCCTTTATATAGGTGGAGTTGTGGGTGTGTCTTTGTTCTCTGTCCCCACCCCCCCAGTATTTATTGGCTTGGTAATTGCTTGTTTGGCCTTTTTTGGGTGATTTTTCCTTTGTGTTGTTTGTGTATGTTGGAAACGTTCTTGTGACCGAGTCGGACCCTGCATTGGTCTCGTACGGTGTTTTCCGTTTCGTTCACGCTGTGTTTGTGCAGTTTTCTATGCTGCGTACGCGTCGGTCGCGGTGTATTGTATTGCTTCGGCTCGGTTTTGTATGCGTGTCGGTCGTACGGCTTGTCCTCCGTCCGACTCGGTCGTGTTTTTCGCGCCTTGCATCGTACTTTGCGGTTTGGAGTTGGCGGGTACGTTTCGGTCGGATTTGTTCCGGGTGCGTGTCGGTCGGTTGGATTCGCGTGTTTTTCCGGCCGGATTGCTATTTTCCGTGCGGCTCGGTCGGTCGGCTTGGTTTCCTTACGTGTCGGTCGGATTTATCGCGGCTTGCATCGTACTTGGCGTGTCGGGCGCCACTGGTACGTGTCGGTCGGTAATTTTTCCGGCTCCGAGTCGGTCGGTGCTTTTTCCGGCCCGAATCGGAATTGACCCCTATGTATGATAACTATTTTGTGGGTTCTAGTGAGTGCCGAGATACATACAAAATTTTAGGGGGATGGGGATTCAAAGGAGGAAAAGATCCAGTATTTCCAGGGATCTATTATATTTGCGGAAATAGAGCCTATTATAGGTTGCCGGACCATTGGTACGGAACATGCTATCTAGGCCTGGTCTTTCCAAAGATTTTTCACGTGGAAAGAGGAACGAAAGGAATTCACGAGATAGGTAAACCATTAACCCGCAGGAGGAGGGAAAGCTTCTCAGAAATAATAGGTGACATTTTTGGAGCATTGATACCAGCAGTGGGTATATCTTTGAATGCATACAAAATTCGGAAATTGTCTACAGTAGTAGATCGTTTATCAATGAATACTGCTGGAGGGTTCTTGATGATAAATACTGAAATGGTTGCCATGAGAGCTATGGTAATGCAAAATCGACTTGCCCTTGACATTCTTTTGGCAAAAGAGGGTGGAGTCTGTGGAATGCTGAAGGTACAACATTGTTGCACTTACATTCCAGACAAAAGTCAGAATTTACAGAAGTATATAAAGAACATTACTGATTTGCATAAAGAAATTGCCCCACTGGAGGTTGAAGGTGCTTGGGAGAGACTTGGCAAAAGTCTTTCCTCAATGAAGAAATGGTTCACCGAAATAGGTAGTTCTCTTATTGGGAAAATACTAATTCCAGTGACCTTAGTAAAAGTGATAATATCAATATTGAGATTAGCATATGTGTGTGTTAAAAGAAGAAAAAGACAAAATAAGGTAAAAAGAGAAAATGAGAAAAATAAAGAAAGAGAACGGGAGATGGGAGAGATCGAATTGGAAGAGTTTAAAGAGAACATGTACAAAAGGTCTAAAAGACAAGATGAAAAGAACACGATTGTCTAAATCAACAAATGCAAGTGGACAGGAAACATTTATCTGATAAAATTTTGTAGGAATAGGTTTTAGTGGTGATGTTAAAAATCACCAAAGGGGGAATTGATGGAGCGGGGGAAACAAAATAATTTTTGTACCCCTTGCAAATTAATGACCTCATAACGATTAATGATATTAACCATTTGAAACGCATGAACTAATCAACAAATGCACTTTTTAGTAGACATTACACGTGGGCAACTTGCTAAATGTCACAAAATCTAATTTATTTACAAATGTGAAGTAAAATAACCTGAGTATTGTGATTTGCGTAGTAAATAGAATAAATTGCATGATTTGTGTTGCGTAATAAAATTGCACCGTGGCAAAGAATGCAGGTGGTAAGTAAAATGGCTTTAAATGTTGCTTCTGCTAGGTAATACCTAACACGGGTCTTTAGAATGGCGGGTGGTAAACAGAAAGGCTTATTTTCCATGTTTTCATTTCTGTTGTGTTTGTTCTCATATTAGTTTCGTTCGGGCCTGCTAGGCCATGCTTCGAAAATGGCCGCTGGGAAGGACGAGATGGTGTGCGCTGAATAAAATGGCCCCCGCGCATGGGCAGTATAAAAGCTCCAGTCACGTGTATGCGGCCTGTGCCCAGAGTGAGAGATGTCAAGGCCAATCTGACCTGCAACGAGGATTGTGCCAAGAGTTCAGCATATATGCCTGGGAACGGATGGGAAAATCGAGCGACAAGGGATGAACTAATATGTGACCAGCAAAGATTGTTATAAAATGGATTAACAAATTGGACTACTTTTGGACACCGTGATCATGAGACTTATTGTGTGCTTTATTGTCCCCAAACCGGTTCGAACAAGGAGGGCGATGAGGTGACCATCACCACCCCTCCAATGGAACAATTAGCGTGATTCTTGCCCCTAAAGATTGCAACTTTTAAGTGTAGAGAGCCAGAAAGTAGGGTATAAGAGGGTCTGCTCTTACGTTGTGAAAAAAACTTCTTCTTTTATTCTATCCTGATGCTGCGAGAGACTCTGTCATTTTTGGACTAACGAACTTTGACTGGGGAAGGAACGAGACCATTGCGAGAGTTGCCCGGGAGGAGATTACGTCCGAGGAGGTTAGCGGGACAGTCAGTCAGTTTGGGAGTCCATCCTGTGATCTGCAGTTCATCTTTCTTTCCTAATGAATCATTCTTGTCATCGCCCTATGGCCAAGGGTAATGAGTATTTCCCATCTTTATTTTAACTTTTACTTAAAATGCTTACTGATATAATAAATGCATTTGCTTAAAATGAACTCTACTTTTGCCTAAAGAATTTCGATAAAATTATATGCTATCTCTAAATGAGTCTGTGGTTTCTTAAATAAAATTGTGATTTATAAATGCTCAAGGTTTTAATTGTGATTGAGCTGGTCTTAATCACCATCAACTGATTCTACTAGTTGGTCCATCGACCGAATAGCGGAGAACCTTGATGTTTAGAACCGACAGGATCCGAAGTTAATGTATATAATGAATAGGTTATAATTCTGTCATTTTAATAAGGTATGCCGCTTGTCCAGCAACTCATTTTTCCTTAGCGTTTGATCCAGAAAATTGAATCAATGTATGTATGCAGTGTTATGGGCCCCACCGACATAAGTTTCAAGTGATCAAAGTTGTATAGGTGTTTTTTCTGGATTAGTGTAATAAGGAAAAATTTATATTAGCCGCGCTGGATCAGCTGTGTATGCTGGGAACCGTAAATTGGGCATCTGCTCAAAAATAGTTCTTTTCGAACCCACCGTATTCTTGTGGTGCCGCATGGGGGGGGCATCTGTGCAAATGCACACTGATATAACAAAGAAGAGGAAACTTGTTTGAAAAAAATGTTTGTGTGTGCAGTACAATTCTTCCTCAAGTATGTACACAGATAAAGTTTTTCAGAGTGCAGCTTTAAAAAGGAGGCTGGCTACAAGGCACACTAATGCGTAACGAAAGGTAACGGTTCAAAACTGAGCTTACAGTAATCAGGTGCAATTGCAAAAAATAGAAAGAAATTATCGGTTTTTCACAGGGCCACAAGAAGCAAGGTCCTCAACTCTTTAAAATCTTACTAGGTTTAGAAATCTACCAGAAAACGTCAGAATGATATAACCCCAATCTCCTCCCCCAAGAGAAACATGTTCGAAATCTACATGGGGCATGGCCGAGATGGAGGTTTGGTCAACTGGGCTTTAAAAGTGGCCCTAACGCCACCGCATACCTGAGCTAACTCCCTAAAGTTGAAATCAGACATGGCCGCTAGAAGTACAGCTAAACGTACTAAAAATGTGTTTTTCGTTATGACCGCAGACGTTGAATAAAGCTACAATCTTCATAGTTTGTTAATCCCAGGGAAAGAGTAACTTTACCAAAGTCATAGGTGTAAGCCTAAAATTGGTATGGTTACTCTTTCCTTTGTGAATGGTCTGCTAATGCTATCAGAAATTCTGGTTATGAGCAGAGTTTATCATATTTCATCATATTTCATCATTCTGAATCACTAAACATTAAAGGATAGGCTGTCGTGCCATCTATTGGCGGTGATTACTTTGAGGCAACCAATTTTACTTTGAGTTTGCAACTTGATGGCTATGGAAACTTTGAAATATGAAAGAAAGTCTTGCAACGACCGAGGGCAGGGCAATCTCAGCAAAATCGCTAAAGGAGGATCAGGAGTGAGAAGAGCATGAGAGGCTGTTACCTTTCTTTCAGCTGCTGAATTTTGAGAGTTTTCTTACGTGTCCGCTAGTTTTCTACACCGCTTGCATTCTCCAGAATGCATGAATAAGGATCACACTCGCAGGATGTGCTTCTCGCATTAATACGGTTGCTCACCATCATTATCTTACAAAAGCCTCTACCAGGCACTTGGTTCCCCTTGTCCGCGTGCCATCCGCCTACTCAGAATGAATCAGCTTTTGGAAAACACACTTTGAAATGCTGCTTCCCAAGTCACAACGGGGCAGATGGAGCACGGAGAAATGGTAGGAGGAGGGTTCCCAAATGCACGCCAATAAAAACATGCACAGCGTGACATCTGAGGGGCGCCCGCGTGGCACTGGAGAAAGCAAATGTATCATTATAATTTGTGGCATCGTGTCATCGTTATTTTTATCAGCATTCTTAGCAGTTGCAATATATGCACCAGTATCAGTGTAATATAACATCTTTAGCCTGAGGTATTCTTATTCCATTTACAGAAAGTTGTCGCGAATTGTGCACTGACTTTTTGACACTGGAATCTGATTTTGCGAACCGGCCTATATACTATTAAGTTGGTTCGCAATGACAATGACCTGCCTAATAAACAATAATTAAGCACGTCGCACTAGAACCTAGATGATTTCCAGGACACAAAGGCTGTCACACCACCGTCCCCATGTTTGCATTCCCAAAGGAGAAACAGTTGGTTTTTTTTTAAACAGCCCGAGCTCCTTAAAAGAACTGTTGCTGATGTAATGAAAAAAATGTTCCCCGTTTGGGAAGGAGTAAGCAATGCTTTTCTGAAGATCTACCTACAATCTCTGAGGCTGCCAACCCGATTACCAAAGAAGAAGATGCTCAAAGGAAACTTTTTCCCTTTCCTGATCAGTTACCACTTCCTTTGAAGAGTTGGAAAATGGCAGGAATTGTGGACATAAAGCACTATGTATGTATATGTATATATATATATATATATATTCACTGAAAAAACCATAGGTTTTAGGGACAGTTATAGTTACTTGGACATTGCACTCGTACAAAACCCGTGAAATTCCCCCGTTATAGTTAGTTCAGCTAACTATAACTCGCGCCCCGCAATGCACTGCTGATGACGTCACATATTACATCACTCATGACATGGTCAGTGACATCACTGATGACATCACTGATGACATCTCAAATGACATCACTGATGACATCACTGATGACATCACTGATGACATCATCCAGTGACTGTGTGTTTCTGTAAAGTTTAAATATTTTTAATATATATAGGAAAAGACGTATTGAAGAATGAGTGGGTGTGTAAGTGTCTGTATGGATGATTTAGTAGGTGCGTGACTGACTCTATAAGTGAGTGATTTAACGTATCTTACTGAATGCATGGGTTAGTGACTAAACTGGATGAATGTCTGTATCCGTCTGTCTGTTGCTGTGTAAGTGGCTGCATGTGTTTGTGAATAGCTACATGAGTGTCTATATGAGTTATTGAATGCTTGTCTGAGTATCTGTATGGGTGCCTGAGTGTTTGTGTGGGAGGGGTGTGTGCAACTCTGTGCATAGATGTGTGAGTGGGTGATTCACTGGGTGGATGGTTTCAAGAGTGCATCTGTGATAGACTGTATAGGTGGGTAAGTGTGTGTAAGAGTGTGTTAGTGAGTGAATGTATGTCCCAGTGGTACATGTGTGAGTAACTACATATGTGAAAGGCAGTATATATGTGTGTTGGAGTATATAAATAGCTATAAGCAAGAGTGAGTGATTGTGATAGTGGCTGTATGGATGAATGTGTGCTTGTATCAGTGATTGTATAAGAGCGTAACAATGTGCTACTATTTGTATGAGTAAGTGAGCTGGTGTGTGTATAACTGTATAGGTGAGTAAATGGCAGTGTGTTTAATTTTTTGCATGACTGACTAGGTGTGTGAGTATCTCTATGGATGAGTGGCGTTGTTTGAGTGTCTATATAGGAGTAAGAGTGCATATGATAGTCCTGTACTGAGTGACCGTAAGTATGAGTGACTGTACGGGTGAGTGAGTGGATGTGTGTGTGTAGACCTAAGAATCAGTGAGTGGGTATGTAGTTATTGGTGTTGGAGTGTCTATGGTTTTGCGAATGGCAGTCTGTAATTTAGAGTGGGTGTATCAAAGGTTATATTAGGGTGTGAGGAGGTGCATCAGATTATCACGTGGATGATGTCATCAGTGATGTCATTTGAGATGTCATCAGTGATGTCATCAGTGATGTCACTGACCATGTCATGAGTGATGTAATATGTGACGTCATCAGCAGTGCATTGCGGGGTGCGAGTTATAGTTAGCTGAACTAACTATAACGGGGGAATTTCACGGGTTTTGTACGAGTGCAATGTCCAAGTAACTATAACTGTCCCTAAAACCTATGGTTTTTTCAGTGAATTTCAAAGGTTTTTTAAATGCTAATTTGTAACTATAACGTGTCTGAAACCTATGGTTTTTTCAGTGAATTTCAAAGGTTTTTTAAATGCTAATTTGTAACTATAACGTGTCTGAAACCTATGGTTTTTTCAGTGAATTTCAAAGGTTTTTTAAATGCTAATTTCTAACTATAACGTGCCTGAAACCTACGTTTTTTTCAGTGAATTTCAAAGGTTTTGTAAATGACAATTTTTAAATGTATTAATTGTTATATTAATTTTTTTCATACTGATTTACTACATTTTTAGAAACAATTTTTTTTAACATATTTTATTTTTTAAATTACATTGTAATTACATTATACATTACATTACAAAAAATACTTTCTCAGAATGAATTACTTTAGTTTAAATACTTTGCAGATAGGCAATAGACTTTTAAGTACAGTAGTTACAGTTGTTGCAATGGGCAACACATTTTCAAACACAATGCAACATTCAGCTCAATGTGAATTTCTAGTTAAATGCAATTAGTTACTTTATGGATTACTTTTGTAACCACAGGACTGGATTTTAGAGGAATATTTTAAAGTTCCAAAACTCCACACTTAGAAGAATTTCCAAGTGAAACCAGTCAATGTTAGCCTATGGAAGGAAATTCAAGTTACTGGTAAGTACGGTTAAAATTACTTTTCAGGACCAGTACTGGGCTGAAAGATACAGCACTGAGGTCTCTCCTTATAACAGGTGAGTAAATCGGAATTCGTATTTCGGCTGATTTTACAGGAATATTTGTATGTTTCAAAAATCAACACTTAGAAACTTTTTCAGCAAAAAGCAGGCAATGATATCCTATGGAAGGAAATTCAAGTTACTGGTAAGTACGGTTAAAATTACTTTTGAGGATCAGTACTGGGCTGAAAGATGCAGCACTGAGGTCTCTCCTGATAACAGGTGAGTAAATTGGAATTCGTATTTCGGCTGATTTTAGAGGAATATTTTAAAGTTCCAAAACTCCACACTTAGAAGAATTTCCAAGTGAAACCAGTCAATGTTAGCCTATGGAAGGAAATTCAAGTTACTGGTAAGTATGGTTAGAATTACTTTTCAGGACCAGTACTGGGCTGAAAGATACAGCACTGAGGTCTCTCCTGATAACAGGTGAGTAAATCGGAATTCGTATTTCGGCTGATTTTAGAGGAATATTTGCACAATGGTGAAGGGAGGGGGCGGGGCCTGAGGTGACATCTGTGCAAACGCGCCCCGTGGCGCGTTTTAAGTTGGGGGATTAAGTCCCCTTGAATCCTGAGGGTCCCTAGGGGCCAACTAGCCCACCAGGAACCTCCAATATGCACCAGGGGCTGCGTTGCAGAGACGTGTAGAGAGGCCACACCCCTTTTACACCTCTCTGCAACGCAGCTCTGTGGCGCTTTCTGGATGTACCTGTTGGGCTAGTTGGCCCCCAGGGACCCTCAGGATTGAAGGGGATGTAATTCCCCATCTTAAAACGCGCCACGGGGCCTGTTTGCACACATGTCACCTGAAGCCCCGCCCCTCCCTTCACCACTGTGCAACCGCGCCCTGTGGCGCGTATTAAGTTGGGGGATTAAGTCCCCTTGAATCCTGAGGGTCCCCGGAGTCCAACTAGCCCACCATATACCTCCAAAAAGCGCCACAGAGGTGCGTTGCAGAGAGGTGTAAAAAGGGGTGTGGCCTCTCTACAGGTCTCTGCAACGCAGCCCCTGGCGCATATTGGAGGTTCCTGGTGGGCTAGTTGGCCCCAGGGACCCCAGTATTCAAGGGAATTGTTCCCCTCTGCAAACGCGCCAGGGGCGCGTTTGCAGAGTGGTGAAGGAAGGGGCGGGGCCTGCGGGCCCGATCATTTAAAAAAAAAAAAAAATGTTGTCCCCTGAAGGGGGCTGTGTGGCCCCCCTTCCTTTTTCCTGTTTTTATGCCCTGGGGACCCCATCCCCCAGGGCCTTACCCCTTTTTTTAAATTTTTAATTAAAAAAAAACGGGAAGGGGGCCGCGTGGCCCCCCTTCCCTGGGCCTGTATTGGGGGGTGGCGGTCCCCAGGGTCATCAAGGGCTCCAGGAGGGGGCCGCGCGGCCCCCTCCCTACATCAGCACAGCCCCGGGGAGGTGGTGGTCCCCGGGCTTCGGGGGTCCAAAACGGACCCCCATTTTAATTTGTTAGTGCCCCGGGGAGGTGGTGGTCCCGGGGCGTGTGGGGGCTGGAGCCCCCACACAGGTTGTTAAATTAATTTTAAAAAGCCCCGGGGAGGTGGTGGTCCCCGGGGCTGCGGGAGGGCTCAGAGCCCTCCCGCACCATTTTAAAAAAGCCCCGGGGGTGGCGGTCCCCGGGGCTTGGGGGCCCTTTGAGGCCCCCACACATTAAATTATCCCCCCACCATGCCCCCGGGACTTGGGCCACCCGGGGGCCAATTAACATCGAAGCGCGGGAGACCGCGCTCGATTTTTTTTTTCGGCAGGATTCGCGCACCCTGAGCGCATCCTGCCGCCAGGGGGTCCTTGTGAGACCCCCTGAGCAGGCCTAGGGGGTTAGGGTGTTTCTACCCTGCCCCCTTTGTGCGTTTTGCGCACTTGTTTCTTTTTTTTCTCGGCGGGATCCGCGCACCCTAAGCGCATCCCGCCGATTTAAAAAAAAAAAAATTCTTTTTTCTGCCCAGGGGGTCCTTGTGGGACCCCCTGAGCAGACCTAGGGGGTCAGGGTGTTTCTACCCTGCCCCCTTTTTGCGCTTTGCGCACTTGTTTCTGTCCCTCGGTTCTACTGAGGGACAAAATGGCTGCCAACACTTCTTGATCTGGAGTGTTGACAGCCAATTAGCATGCAGCTCGTGATCGGGAGGGTACGCGGATCCGACGCGCCCATAGATATATATGTGATTTTAATTGTGAATTTCTCAGGAACTACTGAACGGATTTACACCATTTTAGCAAAAGGCACCAGTCTGAACCAAGGGCTACCTCTTTGCCAAATTTGGGGTAATTCCGTTCAGCAGTTCGGGCTGTAGCTGCGACTAAAGGTTCCTATGGAAAAATGAATGGGGAAAACGCGTTTTGGGACCCCCTTTTTTCTCGGCCCCCGCTTGACGTATCACCCCGAGACTTTCAGGGTAGGAGCGGACCGGAGCGCCCCAACAAGTTGGAAGCTTTCGCGAAGATTCGTCAACCGGCGCCAACGTTATTGCAAATAGAATGTCGCGGATTTCCTATGGATAATAGGTCCTAACTATTTACTATCTACTGGCGACCGCCAGTAGATAATATATATATATATATATATATATCATAGGTCAATGTTCAATCTGTATAGAAATTGAAAAAAGAGACGGCACACCAAGTGGTTTTGCACAAAGATGTATGTGCAAGAAGAACGACGCGTTTCAGCAGTTAGCCTTTATCAAGTTAGTGTCAAGTGCTCAACCCACCATAGAAATACGTAAAAAGCCGAAAAACGTAGAAAAAAGACTACCGTCAGTCCTAACGATTTATACATTGTACTCATTGCAATTGCAAAGAAAAACATTTCTAATTGATACAGAAATGTATAATACGACTGTCACATATATATTGACGATCCAATCATAATTGAAACTGATCGTATAGAGCAATGTATTATTTATATATTTACATATATTCGGTTTTTACATAAAAAAGTGTAAAATCACTCAATAGTGAATATTTATAAAAAAGGCTTTTTTACAATGTATACAAACTCACATGTTTCCAATACAAAAATACCCATGAAAATTGTAAGTTAATTCTAAATCCTTAAACTGACCAAACAGGCTATGTCAAGCTTACTATATCCCAGCCTGGAAAATAGCCCAAGGCTTAAAACTTTTGGAAAAATATCGAAAAAAAAAAATTCCCAAAATTAAGGCAAATGCCCCAGAATAAGCATATCAGCAGTAAGAATAGGGTCAGTTACATCCTCATAGTTACTGCTGTAAATAGAGGCTAACACAGTGTGCTAGGAGGAACATGAGTACTAAATCTAGCAATCTAGGGCAAGTGCCCATATTAGGAAATTCATTATGGTTGCATATTAAAAAAATGCCTCTAAATTGTAAGTGAGATACAAACAAAGACAGACATAAAAAAGAGAAAAAGAAAGAAAACGGGCAATTTATTTGCAGAATAGGAGAAATGTCAGTTATAGATTTATAACAATTGTAAGTTCGATAATCAGCCTATATGGGTAGTTAATTCCTCACTGCTGTTCATTCAAAATGGAATTCTAGTATTCAAATCAATGATATATCTTGATTCCAAGATTCGCAACTGTTTCTCCCTGTCACCACCTCGGGCATGTCTTATGATACAGTCAATCCCACAAACCTTTAAGAGGCTGTTGTCACTATTATGGTCCACCCTGAAGTGGCGGGCTACGGGGTAGCTCTGATCATTGTTTGTAATGGCACGAAGGTGCTGTAATATCCTTAACTTCAGTGGTAATTTCGTGCTCCCAATATAACGTAGCCCACATGGACATTCTAACAGATATACTGTGAACTCGGTACTGCAGGTGATAAATTTACGGATATATCTGGTTTTCCCATTCTCAGTGGTATACCTTTACAGATTTTACTGTTATTGCATGCTTTGCATGATCCACAGGGATAAAAATCTTCCACTTTCTTGTTGAGCCAATTCGGAGATGGTTTATTTTCCTGGTAACTATGTACCAAGGAATCCCTCAATGACTTAGGTCGTCTGTATGTCACCTGTGGGGCAGCCCCTATGGAGTTGCCAATAACAGGATCAGTAATAAGGAGGTTCCAATGTTTCCTAAGTAGACGCCTTAGAAGTTGAGATTTTTTGCTATACGTAGTAATAAGCCTGGGTTTATTATCATCACTTTGATTTCTGATCTTATTTTTGAATAAAACATCACTTTGCTTTAAGCCTTCCAGTTTCTTACTGGCCTGATTAAGAGTTTTCTCTGAATAACCTCGTTGTAAAAATCTGTATTTTATATTGGTTTGTTCCTCTTTGTAGGTCTCATCATTGCTGCAGTTACGGCGAGCTCGCAAGAGTTCGCCGTAAGGTATGCTGTGTACAAGTGGGGTAGGGTGATGACTTGCAGCATGCAACATACTGTTGCCTGCTGTCTTCTTTCTGAAAAGTGATGTTTGTAGTTTGTTTCCCTTAATGTCAATTGCTATATCCAGAAATTCACACTGAGTGCTAGTTATGGTGTAGGTGAAACTAAGATTTAAATCATTAGTTTCTAAAGTGTGAATGAATTCCCTGGCACTCCTCTCATCACCATCCCAAATGAGGAACAGGTCGTCTATGTACCTGATCCAAATTGGGATGTGCTCGGTGAATCTATCATGTTGTTCAGTCCATACCACCTGCTCCTCCCACCAGCCCAGGAAAAGATTAGCTAGGCTGGGGGCGAAGCAGGTGCCCATGGCTGCGCCCGACTTCTGTCTGTATACTGCTTTCTCAAACAAAAAAATATTCTGTTCTAAGCAGTACAACATCATGGCTCCTAGCATGTTTGTATGTTCCAACAGTGACAGCGACCTGCCCTTCAAGAAGTACATGCACGCTGCCACTCCCTTTCTTTGTTCAATGCATGTGTACAATGAGCACACATCCAATGATATCATAAGAAAAGTGGTCTCCCATTTGACATCATGTATCCTCTTCAGAAAATCCGTACTGTCACGGCAATATGACCTCAAATTTGTCACAAAAGGTGCTAAAAAGGAATCTAAGAAAATAGATGTATTTTCGAGGAGACCCCCATTTGATGACACAATGGGTCTCCCTGGCGGTCTAGTTGGATGTTTATGTATTTTAGGGAGTAAGTATAAACATGGTATACGGGGATGATCATTCTTTAAAAACAAATATTCATCATAACTCAAAAAACATTTAACCCACCAATTTTTTAGCATTTCATGGTAAACAGTGATACTGTCCCTATAAATGTCCCAAGTGATCTGTTCGTAACACGAGATATCACCGAGTTGATTTAGAGCTTCCCTTCTGTAATCAGGTGCATCCATCAAAACGATATTGCCCCCCTTATCTGAGGGCTTTATCACTATGTTTGGATCCTCGGTAAGCTGTTTGAGGGCAATACGTTGTCCTTTGGTAAGATTATCATTCCTATCTGTCTTACAATCATTCCATAGTTGAAATAATTCATGCATCATAACAGAATTAAAGGCCTCGATATTGTCATGAGGGACATTAGGGTTAAATCTTGATTTGGGTTTGAAACCACTATCAACAGAATCATCTAAAGCAAAACCCATTTGTTTCAAAATGTCATTGCTTTGCTGTCCTTCCATTCCGTTGATCGAATTTTCATCCAGAGAGTGTATTGTCAGGATGGAATCAATGTCTTGTAAAGTAAAGGGTGATGATATTTCGGAAGTATCAGTTAAATGTCCATCTCCCCTCACAGATTTATTGGAAGTAAACGTTAGCATTTTAGGTAATTTCATTAGCTTTAACTTCCTT
Source organism: Calotriton arnoldi (assembly GCA_963921515.1). Taxonomy (NCBI): domain Eukaryota; kingdom Metazoa; phylum Chordata; class Amphibia; order Caudata; family Salamandridae; genus Calotriton; species Calotriton arnoldi. The sequence goes on from CAWUFW010000433.1 coordinate 3,995,778, forward strand.
ATGTATAAGAACAGGTCAATCCTTGTGTCCACGTAGTTCATATCTTGTGTTGGACAGTACAATAGACCCAATTTGATTTGAATACTAGAATTCCATTTGGAATGAACAGCAGTGAGGAATTAACTACCCATATAGGCTGATTATCGAACTTACAATTGTTATAAATCTATAACTGACATTTCTCCTATTCTGCAAATAAATTGCCCGTTTTCTTTCTTTTTCTCTTTTTTATGTCTGTCTTTGTTTGTATCTCACTTACAATTTAGAGGCATTTTTTTAACATGCAACCATAATGAATTTCCTAATATGGGCACTTGCCCTAGATTGCTAGATTTAGTACTCATGTTCCTCCTAGCACACTGTGTTAGCCTCTATTTACAACAGTAACTATGAGGATGTAACTGACCCTATTCTTACTGCTGATATGCTTATTCTGGGGCATTTGCCTTAATTTTGGGAAAATATTTTTTTTCGATATTTTTCCAAAAGTTTTAAGCCTTGGGCTATTTTCCAGGCTGGGATATAGTAAGCTTGACATAGCCTGTTTGGTCAGTTTAAGGATTTAGAATTAACTTACAATTTTCATGGGTATTTTTGTATTGGAAACATGTGAGTTTGTATACATTGTATAAATGCCTTTTTGTAAATATTCACTATTGGGTGATTTTACACTTTTTTATGTAAAAACCGAATATATGTAAATATATAAATAATGCATTGCTCTATACGATCAGTTTCAATTATGATTGGATCGTCAATATATATGTGACAGTCGTATTATACATTTCTGTATCAATTAGAAATGTTTTTCTTTGCAATTGCAATGAGTACAATGTATAAATCGTTAGGACTGACGGTAGTCTTTTTCTATGTTTTTCGGCTTTTACGTATTTCTATGGTGGGTTGAGCACTTGACACTAACTTGATAAAGGCTAACTGCTGAAACGCGTCGTTCTTCTTGCACATAAATCTTTGTGCAAAACCACTTGGTGTGCCGTCTCTTTTTTCAATTTCTATACAGATTGAACATTGACCTATGATTTTTGTTGGTGGTTGCTTCCATCGACGGCACCGGCACTGCGAGGCCAGCGGCAGCGACAAAGCAGCGTTGTGGATGCAGAAATATATATATATATATATATATATATATATATTATCTACTGGCGGTCGCCAGTAGATAGTTATAGTTAGGACCTATTTTCCATAGGAAATCCGCGACATTCTATTTGAAATAACTCTTGCGTCGGTTGACGAATCTTCGCGAAATCTTCAAACTTTATGGCCCGCTCCGGTCCGCTCCTTCCCTGAAAGTTTCGGGGTGATTCGTCAAGCGGGGGCCGAGAAAAAAGGGGGGTCCCAAAACGTGTTTTCCCCATTCATTTTCCCATAGGAAACTTTAGCCACGGCTACAGCCCGAACTGCTGAACGGAATTTCACCAAATTTGGCAAAGAGGTAGTTCTTGGTTCAGAAAGAACCCTTTTTGTTAAATGGTGTAAATCCGTTCAGTAGTTCCTGTGAAAATCAAAAGGAAAATCACATATATATCTATGGCCACGTCGGATTCGCGCACCCTCCCGATCACGAGCTGCATGCTAATTGTCTGTCAACACTCCAAATCAGGAAGTGTTGGCAGCCATTTTGTCCCTCGGTAGAACTGAGGGACAGAAACAAGTGCGCAAAGCGCAAAAAGGGGGCAGGGTAGAAACACCCTGACCCCCTATGTCTGCTCAGGGGGTCCCACAAGGACCCCCTGGGCAGAAAAAAGCATTTTTTTTTTATTTTTAAATCGGCGGGATGCGCTTTGGGTGCGCAAATCTTGCCGAGAAAAAAAAAATCGCAAGTGTGCAAACGCACAGAGGGGGCAGGGTAGAAACACCCTGACCCCCTAGGTCTGCTCAGGGGGTCCCACAAGGATCCCCTGGGCAGAAAAAAGCATTTAAAAAAAATAAATAAATCAGCAGGATGCGCTCAGGGTGCGCGGATCCTGCCGAAAAAAAAAAAATTGAAGCGCGGTCTCCCGCGCTTCGATGCAAATTTGCCCCCGGGTGGCCCAAGTCCCGGGGGCATACGGGGGGGGTTTATTGTTTATAGGGGTGCCTCTAAGGCCCCCCAAGCCCCGGGGACCGCCACCCCCCGGGGCTTTATAAAAAAATGGTGCGGGAGGGCTCTTCTGCCCTCCCGCAGCCCCGGGGACCGCCACCCCCCGGGGCTTCTTTTTTTAATTTTTAATAACTTGTGGGGGGGCTCCAGCCCCCCCACACGCCCCGGGGACCACCACCTCCCCAGGGCACTTAGAAAATAAATGTGGGGGTCCGTTACGGACCCCCAGAGCCCCGGGGCTGTGCAATTCAAGGGAGGGGGGCCGCGCGGCCCCCCTCCTGGAGCCCTTGATGGCCCTGGGGACCTCCACCCCCCATGGCCGGCTCCTGCAGTGTCCCGGGGTGCCTATCCCCGGGACACTGTAGTTTGCTATGACAGGACGGGAGCCTCGCGGCTCCCGTCCTGTCATAGCAAACTGTTTGGATATTGGAAGAGAGAGCAGGGAAACCTGCTCTCGCTTCCAATATCCAAAGCAAATTGCTTTTCCACACGGGGAGCTGCATCTTAGCAGCTCCCCATGTGGAAAAGCAATGCCGGCTCCCAAGGGACGCGGCGAGCCGGCGGGACTGTGGGGGGATTGGGGACCCCCCCCACAGTCCCCAACGGAGAGGGCCAGCCCCGGGGGATGGGGTCCCCGGGGCAAGTAGTGGCCCGGGAGGGGGCCACGTGGCCCCCCTCCCCCCCCCAAAAAAAATATATGAAAAAAAAAGGAAAAGCCGGCCCCGGGGGATGGGGTCCCCGGGGCCTTAAATGGCCTGAGGAGGGGGGCCACGCAGCCCCCCTCCAAATATATAAAATGTAAAAAAAGGGCATCCCCGGGGGATGGGGTCCCCGGGGCCAATATAGGCCCAGGGAAGGGAGGCCACGCGGCCCCCTTCCCGTTTTATTTTAATTTTTAAAAAAAAGAAAAATTCTCATGCCCCGGGGGATGGGGTCCCCGGGGCCAAAAGAGGCCAAGGGAAGGGGGGCCACGCAGCCCCCCTCCCACACAAAATTTATTTTTAAAAAAAGACCAGCATCGTGCCGGAGGCCCCGCCCCCACCCTGCAGCAGTCTGCAAACGCGTCCCCTGGCGTGTTTGCAGATGGGGAACGAATTCCCCTTGAATACTGGGGGTCCCTGGGGGCCAACTAGCCCACCAGGAACCTCCAGTATGCGCTAGGGGCTGCGTTGCAGAGAGGTGTACAGAGGCCACGCCCTTTTTACACCTCTCTGCAACGCAGCTCTGTGGCGCTTTTGGAGGTACATGGTGGGCTAGTTGGACTCCAGGGACCCTCAGGATTCAATGGGACTTAATACCCCAACTTAAAATGCGCCACGGGCGCGTTTGCACAGTGGTGAAGGGAGGGGCGGGGCTTCAGGTGACATGTGTGCAAACAGGCCCGGTGGCGCATTTTAAGATGGGGAATTAAATCCTCTTCAATCCTGAGGGTCTCTGGGGCCAACTAGCCCACCAGGTATCTCCAGTAAGCGCCACGGAGCTGCGTTGCAGAGTGTTGTAAAAGGGGCGTGGCCTCTGTACACCTCTCTGCAACGCAGCCCCTGGCGCATACTGGAGGTTCCTGGTGGGCTAGTTGGCCCCTAGGGACCCTCAGGATTGAGGAGGAATTAATTCTCCAACTTAAAACGCGCCACAGGGCGTGTTTGCAGACATGTCACCTCAGGCCCCACCCCCTTCCTTCACCATTGTGCAAATATTCCTCTAAAATCAACCGAACTACGAATTCCGATTTACTCACCTGTTATCAGGAGAGACCTCAGTGCTGCATCTTTGAGCCCAGTACTGATCCTGAAAAGTAATTTTAACCGTACTTACCAGTAACTTGAATTTCCTTCCATAGGATATCATTGCCTGCTTTTTGCTGAAAAAGTTTCTAAGTGTCGATTTTTGAAACATACAAATATTCCTCTAAAATCAGCCGAACTACAAATTCCGATTTACTCACCGGTTATCAGGAGAGACCTCAGTGCTGCATCTTTTTGCCCAGTACTGATCCTAAAAAGTAATTTTAACCATACTTACCAGTAACTTGAATTTCCTTCCATAGGCTAACATTGACTGGTTTCACTTGGAAATTCTTCTAAGTGTGGAGTTTTGGAACTTTATAATATTCCTCTAAAATCAGCCGAACTACGAATTCCGATTTACTCACCGGTTATAAGGAGAGACCTCAGTGCTGCATCTTTTAGCCCAGTACTGATCCTGAAAAGTAATTTTAACCATACTTACCAGTAACTTGAATTTCCTTCCATAGGCTAACATTGACTGGTTTCACTTGGAAATTCTTCTAAGTGTGGAGTTTTGGAACTTTATAATATTCCTCTAAAATCAACCGAACTACGAATTCCGATTTACTCACCTGTTATCAGGAGAGACCTCAGTGCTGCATCTTTGAACCCAGTACTGATCCTGAAAAGTAATTTTAACCGTACTTACCAGTAACTTGAATTTCCTTCCATAGGATATCATTGCCTGCTTTTTTGTCTGGTTTTCAGCAGAAAAGTTTCAAAGAGTCGATTTTCACAAACTACAAATATTCCTTAAAAATCGCCTGTATGACTTAAACGCATTCTTTCAACTGTTTACAGGAGATGCACCAGTGCTGGATCCAGGATCCACCACTGAGTAAGAAAAAGTAACGATAACACTACTTACCTGCTAAGTGAATTTCCTCCCATAGGATAACATTGGTGATTCTATGTGAAAAAGTTTCTAAGTGTCAACTTTTAAAATACAATAATATTCCTTAAAAATCACTACTGTAACCAAAACGCTTTTTCTCAACTGTTTACAGGAGATGTCCCAGGACTGAATCTAGGATCCAGTCCTGTGGTTAGAAAAGTAATCCATAAAGTAACTAATTGCATTTAACTAGAAATTCACATTGAGCTCAATGTTGCATTGTGTTTGAAATTGTGTTGCCCATTGCAACAACTGTAACTTCTGTACTTAAAAGTCTATTGCCTATTTGCAAAGTATTTATACTAAAGTAATTCATTCTGAGAAAGTATATTTTGTAATGTAATGTATAATGTAATTACAATGTAATTTAAGAAATAAAATATGTAAAAATAAATAGTTTAAAAAAATGTAGTAAATCAGTATCAAAAAAATAAATATAACAATTAATACATTTAAAAATTGTCATTTACAAAACCTTTGAAATTCACTGAAAAAAACCATAGGTTTCAGACATGTTATAGTTAGGAATTAGCATTTAAAAAACCTTTGAAATTCACTGAAAAAACCATAGGTTTCAGGCACGTTATAGTTAGAAATTAGCATTTAAAAAACCTTACAAATTCACTGAAAAAACCATAGGTTTTAGGGACAGTTATAGTTAGTTGGACATTGCACTCGTACAAAACCCGTGAAATTCCCCCGTTATAGTTACTTCAGCTAACTATAACTCGCGCCCCCGCAATGCACTGCTGATGACGTCACATATTACATCACTCATGACATGGTCAGTGACATCACTGATGACATCACTGATGACATCTCAAATGACATCACTGATGACATCACTGATGACATCATCCACGTGATAATCTGATGCACCTCCTCACACCCTAATATAACCTTTGATACACCCACTCTAAATTACAGACTGCCATTCGCAAAACCATAGACACTCCAACACCAATAACTACATACCCACTCACTGATTCTTAGGTCTACACACACATCCACTCACTCACCCGTACAGTCACTCATACTTACGGTCACTCAGTACAGGACTATCATATGCACTCATACTCCTATATAGACACTCAAACACCGCCACTCATCCATAGAGGTACTCACACACCTAGTCAGTCATGCAAATAATTAAACATACTGCCATTTACTCACCTATACAGTTATACACACACCAGCTCACTTACTCATACAAATACTAGCACATTCTTACGCTCTTATACAATCACTGATACAAGCACACACTCATCCATACAGTCACTCTCACAATCACACACTCGCTTATAGCTATTTATATACTCCAACACACATATATACTGCCTTTCACATATGTAGTTACTCACACATGTACCACTGGGACATACATTCACTCACTAACACACTCTTACACACACTTACCCACCCATACAGTCTATCACAGATGCACTCTTGAAACCATCCACCCAGTGAATCACCCACTCACACATCTATGCACAGAGTCGCACACACCCCACCCACACAAACACTCAGGCACCCATACAGATACTCAGACAACTAATCAATAACTCATATAGACACTCATGTAGCTATTCACAAACCCATGCAGCCACTTACACAGCAATAGACAGACGGATACAGACATTCACCCAGTTTAGTCACTAACCCATGCATTCAGTAAGATACGTTTAATCACTCACTTATAGAGTTAGTCACGCACCTACTAAATCATCCATACAGACACTTATACACCCACTGATTCTTCAATACGCCTTTCCCTATATATATTAAACATATTTAAACTTTACAGAAACACACAGTCACTGGATGATGTCATTTGAGATGTCATCAGTGATGTCATCAGTGATGTCACTGACCATGTCATGAGTGATGTAATATGTGACGTCATCAGCAGTGCATTGCGGGGGCGCGAGTTATAGTTAGCTGAACTATCTATAACGGGGGAATTTCACGGGTTTTGTACGAGTGCAATGTCCAACTAACTATAACTGTCCCTAAAACCTATGGTTTTTTCAGTGAATATATATATATATATATATATATTCTTTTTTTCAATTAAGTAAGCTTTTTATTGTTTGGTTAATTAAAACTGTAACAATGTTACATAAAAACCTTCAAAATAATAGACATTTTAATATAAGACCCTACTGTGCATATAACCTACATGGTATGTTGTCTAAGAAAAAGAATTCAAAAATTATTATTCGGTATAGTGCAATTATTCCATCTTCTTATTGAATTTAAGAACCTCCATGTAATATTGATTGCACTGGGGAATGGCTAGGCTGAATTATTAATATTTTTATTTTTAGGGCAAGTTCATGGAGCTTTAAAATCCTTAACAACTTACAGTTCAATTGAGGATCTGCAGGGTTGAAACTCTGAATAATGGCCGTCCTGCATGTCCTGATCCTTCTCGATTTAAATCATACCTTAATAAAGTGACACATGCATGATAAAATTATGGACAAGTGCAAATCAAATAAATAAAATCCTCTTTTTTTGTCCACAAAATCTGCATGCTGTGGAACCGTTGTATTTCCACATAGGTTGGTCCCCTATCGTTGGAAGCTCGCCAAACCAAAGTGCCATAAAGTTTTTCTTTAAAAATACCAAAAACATAAGGCTCAAGTAAGGTGCTTGTTTTAAGGAGTCATAGTTATTGATTACCAACCATGCGTGCGCTCACCGGCTGAATGTGTTTGTATCTTCTATTCGGGATTGAAGTTTTGCCTTTTTGTTAGTAATTCGTCTGGAAGATGTGAAGGGCAAGTTTTTGTTTCACAGTTCCCCTGTCTTGGTGATTTGAAGGGCTTTGTATAAGGAAGTTTTATCTTTTTCCACTTCTGTCCATAGCACTTTATCAATTGGTGAGTGTTCTGAGTTTAGTTTTATTTTGTACCAGCTTTTTATAGTGGAATACATCCTTCCAAATGATTCATTAAGTAGCCCCAATCCCAACCGCAACCTGTGCTGGTGATGCGTTTTTGGGTAATTGTAAAATTCGTTTTATAGATGGCAACTTGTAGTTTGTTTAGGAGTGTTGAGTCTTTTCCATGTAGGGTGACACTTGCATAGGATAATGTTGGCAAAAATATTGCTGCTTTCACAGGTAGCAATGGTTTGAAGGACAGGCATTCCAGTTTTTTGCTAATGTGTTGAAGGCAAACATTAGCGCGCCAGCCCTTTTAGACATATAGGGGCCGATTGCGATTCGGGCCGGAAATCTCTCCGACCGAGCCGGACCCGGAGAGATTTCCAACCGAATCGGACCCTAGCAGTCCGACCGAATGAGTACGATGCGCACGTATGCCATCGGACTCGATTCGGTCGGACTCCCATTGAAGTCAATGGGAGCCAGTCGTACGACGATTACATGGGCTCCCATTGACTCAATGGGCACGACGCGAACAAGGGCGCCCCCTACAGCGTGTTCGCGTCGGTGCGGGTCGCGCCGTACATGCACGTGTAAGGGGGACCCATGGGTCCCCCCTGTGTGCGACTCGTGTGCCTATGCATCCAGGGGGGTCCGACACGGAACCCCAACGTGCGGCTCCGACAGCTCCTTGGAGCCGGACTGCGCGAGTCGGTCGGAGCGGTCGAGATGCGCATCGTACTTACCCGGCCGGGGAACGTCTCCATTGCACGGTGCGAGTCGTCCCCGTGCGAGTCGGTCGGAGCGGTCGGTTCCTGCGAACGAGTCGGTCGGAGAATTCGCGAGCGCACGCATCGTACTCGCTCGCCCGGACGCACGTACGATTCGGTCGGGAAATAGGGCTCCGAATCGGATCCGGTAAAGCCGAATCCGATTCGGAGCCCTACCGGCCGAGATCGGAATCGGCCCCATAGTTTTTTTGTTCTTGTTGATTAAATTTGTTATCTAAATAGACTCCTAAATATTTATTGCTTGTAACTTCTAGTATCTTACCATCCAACCAGATTTTATGTTTACGGTCGGGTTGATTTTTGATCAACATGGTTTTGGCCTTAGGGCCTAATTATGATTCGGTCGGAAATGGCTCCAACCGTCGGTCGGAGCCGTTCCGACCGCATCGTAATATGCCAGTCGGATTCCTTTCCGACCGACACATTATGATGTAGTCGGTCGGCAAGGAATCCAAACGGGCTTTCTGAATGGCTTCCGATGGGCTCGGAGGACCCATCCGCCAGTAATCCCAAGGGCGGCTCTTTCCGCCTGAGGGATTACGATGTCGGGTTGACACAGCCTTTCTGTGCCGGCTTTCTGACACAGAAAGGCTGTCGGAACTCGACTATGGGGGCCCTGTTGGAATTAAATAAAAAGTCTGATCTGTGCTACCATACGTAATGATGCTTAAGTTAGCCTTTGCAGCGCCATTTTATGTTTAGCCGCCAATTCTAGGCCATGATCGCAATTAATTGCTCCCTCGCTCTGCAAGTAGTAGCCGTGCTGAATTTTCTGTGTCTCTCAAGGTTGGGCCTCGCTGTACTGATGAATACATTGTTTTGTACTTCTGCATACCTTTCCCATAAGATAGAAGCCTGCTCCCACTGGCTCAGCTGCGATGGCAGGCAGAGTGATCTTGACGCACAGATAGGGTGTCCTCAGTCTCAGAATCAAAACGTATCCCTCTGTACCTTCATTGTGCAACTGGTCCCAACTGGAAATTTCCAGACTGGGCGGGTCTTTTGGGTATTGGGAATGTATTTTATGCTTTGCCATGCTGAAGGAGGTTAGTCCCTCGGCAGCTATCTAAGGAGGCTGGTCAGACCGGACTCCGCTCGAGCGAATACTAATAAAATAACTTTGGTTTGCATTCTCTACTGTCTGACCAACTCTTCATTTGTATGGAAGACTGAGAGGTGGTCACGAGTGACCCGGGTGGCCCTAATCGGGTCACTTCCTTCAGTTGGCGCCCGAATAGGGACTCCATCGGACTGACCCATCCTCGCCCGCGGACGGGTGAGGAGGACGGGGCCACATCGGGTCAGATGGGCGGACCGGGGATCCCTGCACGAGAGAGTCTTGCACTCGCAGCTGCCCCGCCTGTCTGACCGGGCGGTGCCTCGCCCAGTGGTCTTCCCGGCTGGGGTCCTGAACGGTGAAACCCTTGGATTTGACCTTTTGGTCCAAAGAGTCGGCGATGGAGAATAAATTCGTTTGACCTGTGTGCACCAGGTGAGTTTCCTTTGGTTCTTTGTGGTTTTGGTGCCATTTTGGTTAGTATTTGACACGGTCTGAGGGCCGTTTTTGGAAAAGCGCTTATACCTTGGTTTGTATTTGGTACGGTCTGAGGACTGTCTTTGGGAAAAAGCACTTGCAATTGTTTTGCCAGGCAAAATAATGAATTTGGCTCCTTCTTTGAAAATGCCTGGAATGAGTTTCTTGTTGTCGTTGTTGCTCTGCAGAGGCTCAATTGGCAGAAGATCAGCCGGCACCTCCAGAAGACACTCTTAATTTTGATGCGCTTGAAGAATGGTCTTGGCCCTAATATGGTTAGTACACTATGGCACAAATATACAAGGGATAATGCCGAGTTGGAATGGCCGTTGATGGGCACTTTTTGATCAGAAATAATAGTAATAATATATATTGTTTTTTACATAGGAAGAATGCAAAAATTGACTCAGAAAGTTGTAGCGCATGGTAAAAAAAAAAAAAAAAAAGAAGGGGGTGGAATAAAGACTAGGATCCTTGGTGTTCAGTAAGAACATCATTCAGCAGCACTAGCCATGGGACCCTAAAGAAAAAAAAAATGTGTGGGACCCTACTCTTATGTTTATTTCAAATTAAGCGCTGGCCAGTGTCCCAAACACAATAATTACGAGACAACGGACCATGACTCTAAGTTGGCCATTGATTCCTGAGAGCCAAAGCTGTTTAGTGTTAGTGCTTAATTTGAGCCGGTGGTTACAGGTGGGGAACAGAGGCACTTTTATTTATTTTTTGGCGGGCCAGCACTTATTTTTTCTGTATTAGATATTTACAAGTAAGAGAGGGAAAACAGATTGGAAAGACAGAGGGAAAAAAGGCAAGAAGTCACAAACAGAAGGAAGGAACATGCGAGTGCGGAAAAAAGGAGCAGGAAGTGTCTGTAGTTGCAGGTATTCGGCACGCAAACGTTTAATTGCACCTGTCGTCGACTTTTGAGCAGGGCTTCAGGCACCAGTACTCATCCTTTGACAAATTAAGCACCATCTAGCTGATGCATTGCCAGATGTAGCGGTCTCTATAACAACAATTGACAGAGCCAATACATATCCCTTTTTGGGGGTGATTTTTATTTTGTGTGAGTGCGACGCTGTTTTGTATTTACTGCTTGAAAAGATTTCACTTGCAGAAAGTGCAGACGCTTGCTTTTGGTCCGAACAGAAAGTGCAAGGATTAGGCGTTGTGTACAACACACTCTTCTTTTAAAGTGGGGGTGCTAATGCATGTTGGTGGACAAAGTGAAAATTAGCGGCGGGCGGAGAACTCCGCTCTGCCCGTGGAGTGTGCGGAGATTTGCCTACTCCGCGCTCCGCTTAGAAGGCAAATCTCCGCACACTCGGCAGCGGAGCGGAGTTGGCCAGCCCCGGCCTCCACCCCCCCTATTAACAATTAATTCTACATTAATTAAAAGTAAATTAAAAACCACTTACCTGTACTGTGGCGTCCCCGGGCTGCCCTCCTCCTCTTCCTCGCCGTGTCTGGTAATCCTTGCGAAAACTGCGCATGTGTGCGTGCCCGCGCATGCGCATCTCTCGCAAGAAATGCGCATGTGTGCATGCGCATGCGCAGTTTTCTCAAGGATCACCAGAGACGGTGAGGAAGAGGAGGAGGGCAGCCCGGGGATGCCACAGTACAAGTAAATGGTTTTTAATTTACTTTTAATTCATGTAGAATTAATTGTTAATGGGGGGGTGGAGGCGGGTGGCAGAGCGGAGTTCCACGGATTTTGTTCGCAACTCCGTGGACCTCCGCGTAGCCCCGCTACGCCAACTACGCCCAGGGTTAGTGAAAATGCATGAGCTTTTCTTTTGTCTCTCCAGAGGCTGCATCATGGACATTTCCTTTCCTGGTTGGGAAAGAGAAGAGATTAAGTGCGAAATTGGTTGGGAAATTGTGACTGTAATTTTTTGTTATGTTTTTGCTGCTGTATATCCTCCGAACATGTGGTAAACAGTGTCTTTCCTTGCTACAACGTTTGCCTTTCCTTTCCTCATAATATTACCTTTCTTGCTACACAACTTAGCCTCCGCTGCGTGCTGGTCTGGCAGGTCAGTGTGTAGGCCGGTTTTTGACTTCACCATTTCAGCTACCACCCACCCGAATGAATGTATTAGTTCCTGAAGTCATTTTTTTTTCAGTTTCTAGTTCTGCTTGAATCCACATTGAGTTGTTTGGCTGGTTTCTCAGCCACTAGAGGCATGGGCGTGCAACTCGCATGGTCTGGGGGAGTGGCAGGCCAAGAATTCAGTGCCAAGGACAAAGAGCAAGTTATGCCCAGGCGGCGTGGGCACGTTTGTTGGCTACACGTGCCGAAGGCGAACATTGCCTTCCTTAAAGGAGCGCTGACAGCATTCGTGCCAACGTTCATATAAAGTAGCAACCTGGGGTGTAAATATTACCATCTCTACAGAGAATGGGAGGAGCCGTGAGGGGTTGGCACAGTCTGTGCGCCGACGAAGCCTTGGGCGAGCTGCCATGACGTTTACTCCCGGCCAGCTGGCTTCTCACGGTGGCACACGGGGAGTGTCTGCTTCCTAATGCCTGTACTTTTCCGTTGCTTGAATAGCAATGAATGGCATACCCGAGGGGCCACGGCCAGGGGGGTGAAAGGAGGGGTCAGGGGTGTGCCATGCTGTCCCAGCCCAGATTACATATCTTTGCTCGGATAACGCCTCCTTCTTCGTGTTAAGCCACATGTCCCTTTCGCACGCATTAACGCGTTCATAAACACAGGAATTTCAAGGCTTTGCAGTTGTTTTACAAACAAGAACATCTTTTGATGCTTAGTTTAGTCTCTGGTCTCTAAACACAGAGAAGATGGAAAGGTGGTGATGAGTTGTCTTTTGGGACAAAAAGGAGCAACCCCAGATTATGGCCAGCAGGTTCGGTTTGGCAAGGCGGGGAATAGAACATGGGCCGGTGTGCCGTTTTTTTTTTGATGGTCCAATAAGACAGGGCCCTCCCTGTCTCCTCTGGAAGTACACATTTGTGTTTTCTCTCCCCTCCAGGACATAAATTCATCTCTGTTGTTCTCCTGTTCCTGCCGGAAGCCGAGTCCACACTATAGAAAAAAAAAAAATGAACGATTTTGTTCGGATTCACATTGGCTGGTAGGAGTCATAGGTTCTGCTGCGCTGCTTAGGACTATGCAGAAAGACAGAGCATTTATGGTTAACAAAAACTGAAGGGTTAGTTGGATTCCTTATCGTTACCCACAGGTAATGTATTGGTCCAGTGTGTCGATGACTTGCCCATCGTATCAGATACAGGGCAAAGTTGTAGGGACAGTACAGTTAAATAGTTACTGCATTTAGGCCATGAAGAATGCTTTTCAAAAGGTGAGTATTGTCGACAAGAGGTTACCTACTTATGTCACCTACTGTCGAAGGGGGGGTAGGAGATTAGCTCCTTGGCGAACTAACACATTAAAGAAGTGCATGAGCCAATTTCCCTGGATTTCTGAAGCAGTCTTTTGGGCAACTAACACTTTGGCAACTAACAAACTGCGGCTTTCTTCAGCTCCTGTGCTTGGTACACGAGACAGCTTGTTGTGCGCTTTCTGTCTTTGACGCTGTTGCAAGAGCCCTCCCGAATTGTCTAGGAGCAGTTGTGACTGTGGCCATCTCCATAAGACAATCTGTTGGACTCGTTTTAGCCACTGATCTCACAGTTATTGTACCCCATGCTGTGAACACGCCCTTGAATAAACGGAGACACAGCACCTCACCAGTGCACGTCTAATTGGCTATAAATTAGCATTGTTCGCCAAAAATATCATGATTAAAAGATGTGCCACTTTTAATTCAGCCATGTTACTGCCCCTCCCTTCTGCCAAATGATGGAATTTAAAAGGAAAAGGAGATGAAAGGATGGGTAGACTAGACTGATGTTCCCTTATCTGACCCTCAAGGGGAACTATATGTCGATGGCTCTTGTTTAAATTCCCAGGTGGCACCACCACTATTGCCTATGTTACAGCAACACTACGTACAGTCGCAGAGACATCACGAGTCCCTTATCAGTCAGCCCGAGTAACTGAGTTAGCTGCTTTTATTAGAGCTTGTGAATTGTAAGTGTAGTGCCCACCGAAAAGTAACTGACGATGTGGGAAGGGATAATGTGTTTGCAGATCAGACAGTTAAGGAAAATGATCAAACTGAAAATGAAAAGAATGTTCGTAGCAGGCCCTGCTGGGTGGGTACCGGAAGTCACGATGTTTGAGTTGAAAGTACAGCACAATTGAAGGGACGAGGGATGGTGAATTGATAGGTCAGGAAAGAAAAAGGGATGTTGCCAGATGCATACGTGGTTATGATGACATATTGCCCAGCCCGTATACTGTATAGTGCGCATGATGCATAATCCTGGAAAGGGTACCCAAACGCCCCCCGGCAATTTCGCACCACACACTTTTCTTTTTTGAGGTTCTTCAGATGAATAATATAAGAATAGACAGATGCAATAATTCGAAGTATGTCCTGAATGTTCTTTAAGAGTTTAGTAAATGGATTGAGGCTTACTCCACTACTCATTGTCTTTAAAAAAAAGAAAAAAAAATTATCTTTGCCAGTTAACTGAAAGTTTGCATTCTATTCACTCATAGGTCCGGGACGCCCTGCAGTCACATCAGAGGGGCCCCGACGCGATGCCCAGACTGGCTGCTTGTTATGGGCAATTCGAAGTGAATTAGACTAAGACGGATCTGAAGAATAATGAAGTGCTGAATGAGGCAGTATCACCAAAAAACAAAAGAGAGAGAAGCTATCCAGGAGTCACAATTCATCGATTATTCTGTACCTGGAGTCACTGGGTACAATTTGCGCCCTCGGATGGAGGAACAGTGCACCAAAGGAGAAGTCCGATTAGTAGGGATGGACTGCGAGGAACAAGAATAAGGTTTACCTTGCCCATGGTACCAACGGCAGTTTAGGGAAAGGGAGATTGGTGCATTGTTCAGACATTGGACAGGATAAACGGAAAGTGCTTCCCTAAAGGGGGGGGTACATATCCTGTGCGACGTGGGATTTCTTCAAAGAGCTGAGGTTGTGCGGCTCCACCGCCAGTGCTCAACAGCACTAGCATTGATGAACAATAGAAGTCTGCCAGCGAGGCTCTAACGGACGCTGGGAACTTTTGCCCCCCCCCTCTTTGTTTCTTGTCATCAGCTCCATTGCATTCCCTTTCCGTTATTTCCAATGTATCCATTTGGTCGACCCATTACTGAGGAAGAACAGCCAATTGCAGCACCGTGTTTAGAGCGGGGCTGGTCCAAAAAGAGTCAAATAGCGATTGTTGTGATTTTCCTAATAGCAATACTGGGGATCACGTGGTTTCTGGATGAAAAATACTCTGTTCATTCTTCGGTAGGTACGACACCCTCACTGCCTGAACATGTTTTTGTGACTTTGGCTCTGCATAAGACCACGCGTAGATTGTCCTATACTGAAAATGTTTTCTATCAGCTGAAATATACGAAGAGACAGGTACATGGACATTGTCAGGGTGGTTTTGGATTTTGTTCGTGACATGGGGTTTGAAGATACTTATTGGTTTAGTCATAATTGCTGGTATTATCTTTCCATGCTGCCTCTGTATACACTGTCTCCCAGCTTGTTGTGCCTGCTGCGTAAGTACATTGACTCCTAAGCAAAGGATATCCATGCGATACAAATGCTAGGATCATGCTTCAGAAAGAGATGGAAGGGTTGATGAACATTGATGTAGATTCTTTTTAGTTTAACATGTCTCCCTGCTTAATAACGAGCATTTGAACAGTTCTGAGTATTAATGTATTGTTCATGTGGACAGAGATGTTTCCCCTCCCTAGTATAAAATGACTCAGCTAAGGCTAAAAGGAGGGTCTGTTGGAATTAAATAAAAAGTCTGATCTGTGCTACCATACGCAATGATGCTTAAGTTAGCCTTTGTGGCGCCATTTTATATTTAGCCGCCAATTCTAGGCCATGATCGCAATTAATTGCTCCCTGGCTCTGCAAGTAGTAGCCGTGCTGAATTTTCTGTGTCTCTCAAGGTTGGGCCTCGCTGTACTGATGAATACATTGTTTTGTACTTCTGCATACCTTTCCCATAAGATAGAAGCCTGCTCCCACTGGCTCAGCTGCGAAGGCAGGCAGAGTGACCTTGACGCACAGATAGTGTGTCCTCAGTCTCAGAATCGAAACGTATCCCTCTGTACCTTCATTGTGTACCTGGTCCCAACTGGAAATTTCCAGTCTGGGTGGGTCTTTTGGGTATTGGGAATGTACTTTTATGCTTTGCCATGCTAAAGAAGGTCAGTCCCTCGGCAGCTATCTAAGGAGGCTGGTCAGACCGGACTCCGCTTGAGCTAATACTAATAAAATAACTTTGGTTTGTATTCTCTACTGTCTGACCGACTCTTCATTTGTATGGAAGGCTGAGAGGTGGTCACGAGTGACCCGGGTGGCCCTAATCGGGTCACTTCCTTCATCCCCCAGCAGGACACCCTTTGGTGTGCGGCCTCCAGTTGGAGGCTGAGGGGGCACCAATGGTGCCCCCCTGTTGATCCCTGCACGTTGTGGCAGGCACCTTGAGGTGCCCACCACAGGGGCAGGGATGAACTGCACCTCGCATTTTACAATGGGAGCATGCATTCCGGCCAGAATGCATGCTTCCATTGTAAAGTATAGGAGTGCGACCGAAAAGTGTTCAGTCGCATCCTAATTAGTCAGTCGGGACGGCCACCCGGGTGTCAGTCAGTCCCTTGACCGAGACGATGTCGGGCGGAGGAAACTCCGCCCGACATCATAATTAGGCCCTTAGTTGTATTGATTTCCAGTTTCTTGGTTGTGACATAATACTGCATTTCTGTTAGCGCCCTCTGGAGGCCTACTTGTGTTAGGCTCATTAATACCACATCATCGGCTTATGAAGGGTGTGACAGGGTTAATTCGCCCAGTCGGGGCAGGTGAGAGCTGATCCGGTCGAGCCTTTGTGCAAGATCAGACATAAACAAGTTAAATAGATGGGGGCCAGCACGCACCCATGCTTCAATTCCCTATTTGTTCAAATCTTTCTGGAAACCTTAGTGCCATCCAACAAGCTTGACTCTGATCCAGTTGTGGGTGTAGAGTTGCATTATTCCTCACAGTATTTTTTCTGACATTTTCCAACCTTCCAGTTTTCTCCACAACCTGTGTCGATCTACACAGTCAAAGGCTGCTTTTAGATCTATAAAGCAAAGGTGTAGTTGTTGCTTTTTCCTTTTGCATTTGTCGGCAATTAGCGAGAGTGCTAGTATATTTGTTGTTGTTCCGGTCCTTTTCCTAAATCCGGCCAGATTGACCGGGATCAGGTTTAGCTTATCTGACCACTCAATCGAGTCTACCACGATCATTGATGCGTAATATTTTGCTTCAACATCGAGTAGTGCTATCAAGTCTATAATTTGCCGGGTTCAATCGATCACCCCCCTCATGAATTGGGTTAATTATAGAACCTAACCAACTAGGTGGAGTGCAGCCAAATTGTTCCACTTCCCTGAATAACATAGAAAGATGAGTTTCCTAGAATTTTGTTTCACCTTTGAAAATGGCTTGAGGAATGCCATTTGGTCCTGGTGCTCTGTCACTTCTTCCTCTGCTTATTGTAATTATGGTATCTTCAATTTGAAAGGTATGGTAGCCTTATCTATGGGACGGCTGCTTACTACGCCCAGAGTTGCATTTGTTGTTGTTCCTGCATCGTTGGCATAGTTGGAAGGTTGATCTGTTTGCAGGGTTGGCGCAAATTCTGACAAGATTTCCCCCTAAAATCTCCTGGCCAAGAAATCTACCCAGGCTTTCTCCTGAATGTTTGAGTTGTTTAGAACTTTCATCGGCCTGCTCAGATTGTTAACTAGATCCCAGAAAGCACTCAAGTTGGTTTGTTTAGCACTGAACACTAGTTTGGACCAGTTTGCCTCGTTCTGATTTAATTTCTCTTCCCATAGTAGTTTTTTGTATTCCATCCTCAGCTAGCATACTTTTCCCCATTCCTGTTGATCTGTATCTGCTTTTGGAATTCCTAATGGGCTTTCTTAGTTCTCATTTAAATTCTTGCGTTTTCCATGATGCAGCTTTATTTTCCTTCCCTGGTTTTCTCCTGGAACAGCCTGTCATTAATGATGTCAGATTGGTTGTAAATTCTATCCAGGAGTTTATAAAGTTAGTATTTTTGTTGCAATTCGACAATGCAAGATCCATTATTGTGTTGTTCAGATCTTGTAGTGATGCATTGGTCCACCTCAGAGGTTTTAAGTTTGTTGTGTTTGTAATGCGTTTCAGTGCCTGGGTGTTCATATGCCTTCTGGGGTTTAACATGAAATGTATATGTTGGTGGCTATGATCACTCGGCGTCGAAAAGTTAATAGAAAACTGGATTAAATGCTGCATCAGAGATAATGAGATGATAGTGTAATCCAGTATAGATCGGACACTAGCTCGTGGAATGTTAATTTCGGTGGCAAATCCTCCATGGTTCTGCCGTTAATAACCCACATTCCATGACACTCTAACATTGTCACAAATGCCCGACCTATGCGATCTGGATGGTATGTCGGCAGTTGGTATGGCGGTAACACATCCCAGTATGTGTTATCAGATGTCTATTTTTCATCCTCCTGCGGTGTATGGATTAGATTAGCCTTGAAGTTGCCTGTTAAGATTATATCCCAGAGAGGATGTGCATTTCTTATATCTGAGACTGTTGTAATTAATAATGAGTTAAGTGTTTTTTTTTATTTGAACTTGGGTGTATGCAAACATTAATCAGCAATACTGATCTTGATTCGAGATTCCCTCTATACGTGAGGTTGATTAGTTGCAGGCCTGGGTCTGGGAATTTTAGTTGTCCAGATTTAATGTTGAGTGTTGTAGACACATAGCCTGCCAGTCTTACTTTTGGGCAGCCATAGCACTCATTTTTGTTTGCTTCCAAGAAATAATTAATGAAACCTTCCAGAGGCAGGTCATCCAAGGCCGATGTCTCCTGGAGCGCTATTATATCATATACTTCCCAGTCCTGACGCGGTATGCCATCTTCTAGCAGATTTTTTGCCCCTGCCATGTTCCATGAAAGATGATGTAGATCATCTTCCTTGGTGGGGGCTCCCTGGGTCATTCTACATTGTACACATTTAGCTTGGTTGCAATCCAGGTCCACTGTGTTTGGCTTGTATCTGTTTGCGAGTCAGGGTGGATCTTCTTTTGTGGTGAGCTTTGGCTGCTTTCTCTGACTTTCTGCAGGACAGAATAGACCTGAATTTTTCCAGGTGATTTTATTGGGGGTTGTAGTTTTTGGTGATGTACAATTGCCCTAAGAGGTTGGGGGTAGCATTTCTTTGTTTGTTTTGTTAGTTTTATACCTAACGTTTCAAAGTATTGCATGTGGTTCAGTATAAGTTGTGCTGTATCTTTCAGACTGCCATGTGGTTAAGGTGTGTTCAGGCCATTGAAAGTCCTTGCTGGGTAGAAATTCCAACAATATCAGATCTACAGATTACTATATGTTTCAGTCCTGGGATTTCGGCAGTCAGTTTTAATATATTACCCATATTAAGAATGTCATGTCGACCTTGCGCATCATATAATGGGGTGAAGATGATTTGTTGCGTGTCCTTATTGTTTAAGGGGAAGGTGTTCATAATCCGGTAGGGACGCCAAGCGTTTTCTGATGGGGTATGCTTTCTATAGGTTTGTTCCGCAACCCTGAAATTTGTTTGGGGTATGCGTCTATTTGTTTTCTCTTTATATTTGCTTGCTCTCTTCTATTATAGTTTACGTGGGGGGGCCACCTTTTTACTTTCTTGCGGATCATCTGCTTTATTTGATTCCTGGTCGCTCCGTCGTCCATGGCTTTTTTTGATCTGGACTCTTCGATCCGGTTTATGTTATAATCTTATATTTTACTTGTTATTCCATCTTCCTGATTTCCGGGGTTGTAATCTGGACTGCGGCTAGTATTATCCCAGTTTTGTGAGTTATGCCACAACATTTATTTTAAGTTGTTTATATGACGTTTGCGTTGGTATTGCATTTTTGGGCTTGTCTGTGTTCCACTGCTAACTTTCATTTTGGGGTGTTTTGGTCTTGTTTCTTTCCCTTCCGCATTACGGTTGTCGTTGGTGTTGTCTATTGTTGTTGTACTGTCCTGTATTCTTCTTGGCAGCGATTGGGATGTGGAACTGATTGGACTCAGCTTTTCTATTACATCTGCCTCTTTTGCATCCCACATAGTTAGACCCGCTCCATCAACTATACTGTCATTCTGTGCATTAAGTAAGCTAGATTCCACCGTATTATCTTGGACTTTTTTAAATATAGGATATATTCTCAGCCTTTGTTGATTTGACGCATGTCTTGTGTTTTCCTTGCTTTTCATATTTCTTTTGCCTTCTCGATTGCCTCCTCATTTTGGTGTCTTGTTTGATTACACCTGTTGTGGGTGTCTGATCCTCCTTCGTGGTTACCATACTCAGTTGCTTCTTTTTTGGGAGTGTGTTTCTTCCCCAATGAGTACAGAAGGTTCTGTGAGTTTCCTTTCCTCTGTGTTTCCTTGCTTGTATAATTTATTTTCCTGAGTTTCATTGTTTTTGTTGTCCTTTTGTGGTTGACAATGATTGGCCACTAGATTATTGGCCACTGGATTATTGACCAGATTGACTTTTTTTAATACTTATTATTTCTTCCAGAATTATGGGAAGGGTACTTAGCTTGTCGATGATCGGCCCACATGGGCAGGTTGCTTGTAGCGGGGAGTGGGTCACTTGTACTCTTACTATTAAGTCAGTGTGTTTTTCACGTTTGGTGTTGATACCTGAGATGTACATGGCCACTATATTCATTAAATCTATCTCTATGTCTAATTTGTCCGACTGCATAGCCAATGCCTTTTTAGAGGCTTGTAGAGTGTGTAGTAGCGAAATGTAGAGGCCTTGAAGGCTGCCTTGATCTCCTTCTGAGTGTTCTTTTATTTCTTCTGTGCTAGCATTTTGTTTTGAGTCTATTTTTCCTGGGACTAAATGCGCAAGATCCATGGCAGTATCAAGTTTACTGGGGATGATGCACTTGTCAGGCGATTCCTTGTTGTCCTTTATTGATTTTGTGTGCTCGGTTGATATTGTTATTATGTTGTTGTTGTGTTTTTCCAGGTCCATTAGTTGCATATTCTTAATTGATCGTCTTTTCTTCAATTGCCTGGAGGAGGTCCCCGTTACCTGAAAGATAGAAGGATCTTAGGCAGTAGTTTTCTGTGTCATCCAATTGTAGCACTGCAACTATATTTAACACCTGAGGGCTTTCCTGATTTGTAACTTTTCTTGGCGTAGAATGTGTGTGTTTTATCCTGTCGAATTGAGACATGGTTTTTATCGGGCTTCATATTTTCCAATGTTCTACTTTTGAGTTTTGTGGATGGATCTATTTTTTCAACTTCAACGTTGTTTCTTTCTTTTTTGACCCACAGGGGACCTGCAGCATGTATCTGCGCCTTTATTGTTAATCGTTTTTCGAGTATTTTACTAAGTGCTTCAGTATCCCCTTTTTTGTCAATGGTGTGTCTGATCCCTCAGTCTGCTCGGCACCTTGGCTGTTTCCTTTGCCCACAATATCTTTTGATATGGCACGTGTCAAGTCTGAAGGTAGATGTTTCTCTTGAAGGTTTACTTGGGGGTTTACTTTCTGTGGTGCAAAGGGTGTTGGGAGACCCGTTACGTTTCCTGGCAATGAGTAAAGTACAGCTCCTGGATCTTTAAGGAAGCTAAACTTTGTACTTATGTTCAGTTTTCCAAACATAGTTAGTATTGGTGAGATAAATGGACTCCTTTGGGTGGCACTTGCCTCACTTGCCTTACTTATCTTGTTTATGTTTGTGGGCGTACTCGTTTTTGGTCTCTTACTTGCACGCTTCTGGTTGGTATTCTTCTGCCCAGGCATCTGTCTTATTCTTCCTGATCTCATTCTTTAGTTTTTGGTGCCTCTCCTTCAATGGGGCCAGGAGGTCGGGGCCAGGAGCCAGGGGCCAGGCGGCACTGCAACTCCGGAGACGTGTGATGTCAGTTCACTCCAGACGTTGTAGTACGCAGTGTGCAGAACCTGACAAATTAAGCAGACAGCAGACAGATTAGCCTGAATCACTGACAACATTCAAAAGCAATGAACAAATAAGGAGTTTGTAGTCACAAATCCAGTGATTTGTGAATCTCAGGGTGTGCAATCGCAAAACCCTTTAGTACATTAGGTCCTGTAGCATGACCACAAATACATGTCCCATCATTTGGTTGCTTTTTCACATAGTCACACCAAAATTCATCTTACCAATGGCTCATTGTAGTCAAGTCAGGTCAATGTCAGTTTATTTCAGGGTGTGCATTCCTTCCACCTAGTAGAAACAAAATTGAATAGCATAAGAATCTTTTGCAAATAACAAATGAATAAAATACATATCAATATAATTTCACAATTCTCAACCATTTTCTCAAAGTAGGTCAAATACATTTAGCAACAGATAATGCATAATGTTATGTTTATTTATAAAGCGCACTATTACCCGCAAGGGTATCCTAGCACTGAGCAAGTGTGTATGTCCAGCCCTACTTATGGCAGGTTGGGTAATTGAAAAGCCTGGTCTTCAGCTTCTTGTAGAATTCAAGTAGGGTGGAGTAGGCTGTAATGTGGAGTGGGAGGCCGTTCCACACTTTAGGAGCGATGTAAGAAAAAGCCTGTCCTCCTGACCTGGTTCTGTGTATGCGTGGGATGTGTGCGAGGTGGTGTCTGGGTTGTTGGTGGAAGGAAATATAACTGTTCAGGTATGTTGGGCCTGAGTTGTGTAGTGCCTTGAATGTGTGTGTGAGGAGTTTGAATTAAGGGCGTTTGTGTATCAGGAGCCAGTGTAGTTCCCTAAGGTGTGATGCGAAATGAGTGTTGTGTGGGAGGTTGAGGATTAGTCTGGATGCAGAGTGTGGATGGTTTGTAGTCTTCTAGTGAGTTGCTTGGTGATCCTGGCGTAAAGGGTGTTTCCATAGTTTATCTTGCTGGTGAGTGACAGTTTTCCTAGTGTTGCTTGGGAGGCATTTGAAGTTCTTCCTCAGCATCGTCAGGGTATGGAAGCAGGATGCAGTGATAGCGTTGACTTGTGTAGTCATTTCAAGTTTGCTGTTGATGATTATTCCAAGGGTCCTGGCATGGGTTATGGGTGATGGTCTGAGTGGTCAGGAACCAGTTGGTGTCCCATGGTCAGGTGTTCTGTCTTGTTAGTGTTGAGCTTGAGACAGTTGGCTTTCATCCAGTTAGCAACTTTGGTCATGCAGGCGATGAACTTGTTTTTTTGTGTTAGGAGTCTGGTCTGAGAGGTAGAGTAGGAGTTGTGTGTCGTTTGCATAGGAGAAAATGTTGATGTTGTGTGCACGGATGAAATTGGCCAAAGGGATAATGTATGTGTTGAAGAGAGTGGGGCTGAGCGATGAGCCTTGAGGCACTCCGCAGATGAGTTTGCAGGGTTCTGAAGAGGAAGGTGTCAGGCTGACAGCATGTGTTCTATCCGTTAAGAAGGAGCAGATTCAGTGGAGAGCTGGTCTTTGAATGGCAATCTCTTGTAGGCACCTGATGAAAATGAGATTTTGGACTGTGTCAAATGCTACAGAGAGGTCCTGCACAATAAGGGCTGCTGTGCCTCCTCTGTTCAGGGTCATGCTAAAGTGTTCTGTGGCAGCGATGAGTGCTGTTTCTATACTGTCAGTGATGGCAGGCTGCAAGGTCAGGATTAGTTAATCTGCCATGATGTGAAGTTGAGTTACGGCAAGCCATAAGGTCAGAGTTCGCTCATCAGCCATGATGGGAAGTTGAGTTGAGGCATAAAAAGGTTGGACAGGCCTATCTTTTTATGTGTAGAGTTTTCTGCCCCAACTGCGAAGTCTCAGCAGTCTTAAAGTTACTATTAAATCATAGTTTGTAAATACTGAAAAAGAGTAAAATTACACAATAGTGTAAGTTTACCTTTGTCAATCAGGCCCAGAGTCTCTAATTTGCACCTCAGGTAGAAGCAACCTCCGTTAGGCCTTCATTTGGCATCAGCAGGTTGGTTTCCATGCTAGGTTCTAAGGTGCTTCGAACTGGGATCCTGCCTCTTCAACTCCACTGTGCACCCAGATCATTGACATGGTGCAACTGCAAGGCAGGCTAAAGTTATAGTGCACAAAAACCTGCTAATTGTTAAAAGTTTACTGTGCCCTACAGTTATGCATCTAAACTCAAAAAGCAAATGCTTCATTTATGGAATGTCAGCTTTTCAGAACCGTACCTTGCCTTTCCCCTTTTTCTTATCACAGTTTAATTATAGCCCTTCATCTTCTTTGGGAAGAAAACCATGTAACCATGCAAATAAATGTTTTATTGCAAGCAAGGGGTTTACTGCTGGCTGTCAGGAGTTAAAACAATGTAACCGGGTGCCCCTACCGTGAATGAGGGATGCCAAAGTTAGGAGCAGGTACATTGACACTGTGGAGGACACGTGCTGCAATGGGGTCAATAGCACCATATGCTCCCTTTAATCGTGGGTACAGGCCCACGAAAACCCTCACTTCTGATGCAAGGCACTTGGTGCAGTAGTGTTGAGAGGGTGTTGGCGTGGCCTGGCCACCTTTAAAAGGTGAAGGTCAGGAGCCATGTGGTCTTTTTTTCCACTGGCCTATAGCTGCCTTCTGCCCTCCACCTGCTGGAACAGTAACCCAAGTAGCGTAGCTAGGTTGCCATGGGCCCGAGTGCAAGCAATGTAATTGGGCCCCTTCACTCGGGTGACATCTCAGGCTGTCAGCTTCCCCCGGCACTCCTCAACCTCCTTCGATAATGTCTGCATCTGCCATATCAAAACTCACTACCATTCTCATACATACACTATTGCATTTCCACTCCCAGCATTGCATTTCTGCAAATGAAATCATACCCTAAAAAACATTGCCAAAGCCAACAGGTTTGGCCCTCATAAAGTGCATGCATACAAAAACATAGCATGTAGGGACCCCACACTCACTCTGCTGCCCTCACAAAGGCACACCCCTGACACTGCACTCAAACAGGCATATGCCTCACCCTGAGCTCACACAGGCACAACTTTCAACCTATAGGCACTTACCCTGCACTCACGAAAGGCAAAGTTAATCCTGAATTTACACAGGCACATCCCTCACAATGCACACACAAAGCATGGTAGCTATCATGCACTCACACAACCACCCTGATCACACAGAGGTACACTGCTCACTAGGAAGGAGCAGAGTTTGGACAGATGGTGGTATAGGAGACACAGGTTGATTATCTGTTGCTTCGGCCCACTAGTGTAATTCAAAGCTCTTAAAGTATGCTACACTGAATCCTGAATTTCCATTGAGGTTATCTAATTTCCCATCAGCCACACTTGGATCAGCACTGCAGACTATGTGAGTCTGATCTTTGTGGATGTTTGTGGGGCAGAGTGTTGGCATCAAAAAGAAGTTCCCCTTGCCTTGTAAAAGATAAGGTGGTGGTTTTCGTAGTGCACGCATATGCTAAAATATGTGAAAATACAAATAAAAAAAAGAAAACATATGCCAAATAAATGTAAAGGGCAAGTCTTTCAATAAAATTAAAAAAAATAGTAAAACTTTGCACTGGTCCCCCATCTCAGAAAAGTAAAAAATGCTAAAGTATGCAGAATACTGTTTCAAGATAGTGGCATGGTTTTGAAGCTTGCAGCAGTGATGCTAGCCCTCTGCATAAGAAAGTTGTGATCCAGTAGCAATGGCAGTGAAGCTGCTGGTACTCCAATCACTCAATTACCACTACTCTGAATTTGCAGGTGAGCTGCTGGAAGATAAACTAAAGGAGATATCTCATGAGGTCGGACTTCCCTGGATGTAGAGTAACAAAGTGTAAGCAGGCAAAATACCTCTACTCCGACTACCTGAAATCCTAAAGACCAGTGGTTGTCTACTAG
The DNA here is from genome assembly GCA_963921515.1 of Calotriton arnoldi. Taxonomy (NCBI): domain Eukaryota; kingdom Metazoa; phylum Chordata; class Amphibia; order Caudata; family Salamandridae; genus Calotriton; species Calotriton arnoldi. Next base: position 4,021,751 of record CAWUFW010000433.1, read on the forward strand.
GCAGAGCCATACATTGGGAAAAAAAGCCAATAGTTGAAGAAGGCTAATCCACTGCCCAATTGTATGTATGATGTTCTGAAGGGCTAAATTAATATGTGAATTACACACTGCCTGATGAATAACTGAAGTCGGCTTACCTAAAGTCCATTTTCTCTAAACAAAAGTATGTGTTATTTTTGAGAAAACAGGAGGCTGGAGAAACAGCTAAAACAGTCTTTAGGTCAGCAGCAGTGCAGGCTAAGATACCCTTACATAAGAAACAGGTATCACACTGGCTGCAGCATCTAAGCTTATTTCAGGCATAGAATATCCAGAGTAAAGTATAGAAGCAGCTGAGCCACTGACGTGTCAAGCCAGATGCTAGGCTTGGGTCAGCTTGATGTCCTTTGGAGCCTGCATGCCCAAAATGAGCAGAGGTTTGTTGTAGAATCTGCCTGCTTCCCACACTCTATTCTTATGCACCAAGAATGAAAAACAAAGCAGTAAACTTTAATGTCAAATAGGAACGAGAACAGAATACCAATCCTGTGGCTGAATTACACAATATGAGACCAGAAAACCTAGGACAAATCCCGGCTTGACCACTTGACCAAAATATGTCATCCTAGACAATTATTTTATTTTATTGAGCGGCCCATGTTTTTCATTATTGCATATAAGAAATCCTTGAAATGTGTGAGGATGCATCCAGTATAAAAATCTTTCTTGTATTTGAAGTAAGGGACCACAATGTTTCTCTGTTTAAAATAGGAATGAAGCCCACATATAGGGTGCACATGACAACTGACTTGCCTCTGAGTTCAGTAATGGTATTTTCATCGGAGTGGGGTGTGGAGGCATGCATTTTTAAAAGCTATCACTTTTAATAAATGCTCTGAATGCAGTGATATAATGTGATACTTTATTGAATTTTTAAAACACTTTATCATATTTTTACAATAATACTTGTTGCACAATTTCCATTCCAAATGCTCCCATGGCTCAGCTCGTGCCTGGGCTCTCAGAGCCAAGATGGGCTCTCCCTGTTACTTTGTTGACCTTACCCACCTCTACTACAATACTGTGTATAACAGTTACTCAAGTTCCATCTCTCTCAGTATCTCACACTGGAGAGCAACATCTTTTTTATGGTCAGTTTGCATGGGTGTCAGAAAGATAACTATTCCAACTTCTGGTTTTAATAAGGAAGAATTGTGCATTAGTGACTGCAAGAAGTTTTATATCATTACCTGTCCATTTTTTTAGCATATAATGAAAACAACGCTCAAATCATTCATTTTCCAAGTTCCAGCACCCTGTCCTAAGTAAGTCTCTGTTCTTTTACCATCTACCATTGTCTCCCCTCCACCTGTTAGGATGAACGTAGTGATTACTGTCACTGACCTGCCTTCAAAAGCCACCCAGCAGCAAGGGCATAACTTCTTCCTTGACCTCTGCTGGTGTCAGACAGCCAGGACCGAATGGGGCACTCTGTATTTACAAAAGTGAGCATTCACATTGCTCAGCCATTCAGTGTGCATGCAATGAGGTCTTTGCAGTGCCCTTACTGGTGCTTCTATAGATTCTTCTGCTCGGAGTGTGACTATTGCAGCTGCGGGAAACAGATAGAGCTAACAGCAAGTTCCCAGTGTTGTAAGAAGAAAAAAACAAAAACAATTTTTATTGTTCAGTTAATCAAAACTTACAATAAAACACCTTTATACAATTTTCCTACATTTCATACACAACCAATCCTGAACGCTTATTTAAAAACCACATAGTTAAAATACAATTCGTCAATTAAAAATGCTAAAATCTCTTCATTGACCACTGTTAGTCAGTTTCCTCTCTGCTATTTCTATAAACTTCAAAAGTCTGCCAGTAAGTTGTAAATATTCTCCCTGCAAGCAGGCTATAACTGCTTGTCGACGTGTTCGTATCAATTGACTATTAAAGTCCTGCCTCAGCAGACTTCTATGTTCAACTATTATAGCTGGGCAGCTACAAATGATATGGCAGATGTCCTCTCTCTTATTATTACAGAGGCGGCACGTCCTCTCACTACTCAGCTTTTTCCAAGCTGGAGTGTCTCCACGAAATTGCCTGTGCCAAATCGGAGTCTCATAAACTTCAGCTTAGCCCTTAGGCCATTCAAATCCCCTAGATAACTCTGAGGTTTTAACATACCATAAGATGCAATCACTGTCCACGCATGGGATCTCTTTGCCAATACTGCTCTATCCAATAGTGAAGAATTTTTTTTACTGCACCCAATAATAACTTTATTAAATGCCGCCTGAGAGAGGGGTAAAGCTCATAATTGTTCTGCCTTGAACGTGCCTATAGCCAATTTAAAATATTCATGGGCCTGCTTATGTTTACCATCACATATAGCCTCCCAGACCACTGTCATAAGCGTAGAGTTATTATCCCTTCTAAGTTTATGACAGAATTTCAAATATGCCCCTAGGCTATGTCGGAGGCTGGATACCTTATAACCCCCTGAACCGCACAGGAGCAGTATGACGCTAAGTCCCAATGCCCTTCTCAGAACCATCCCTGCTAGGTCTTTAGTGTTCCATTGCAGGTAAGTTCTAAGGGGGGAAAGGGGTTGGGGACAGAGAAGAGACTGCTCCAAAATCTGCCTGTTCTGCTGCGTCTTCTTCTTCTTCTTCTTCTTACAGGACGGCAAACATTAAAATTTATCACTTTTTCTTTTCTTTAAATTAACTGTGCCTTTAACTTACTTTTCAATTACATATAAATAACTTATCTTACCAGAATGATTTTTGAAGCCTACTTCTCTTCTTACTTCTCATATATTGTTTGCTATGTTGCTACGAGAAGTCTTCACTCAGTTCTCTTTCTTTTTGCTCACAGGTACAATCTGCGCTTGATCCTGCTATTCCTTAACGCAAGAAAAATAAGGTAAGTATATGTTTCTTTTATTCCTTATTTAAATATTGCCTGGGTTTCTTTCTCTCTATACAGAACTCACTATTTAGAGACTGCAGTGATGCCTTGTACTGGGGTTCTGGAGTTGTTAATGACAAGCCTTCTGTCTGTTAATTTAGTTTAACAATATCTCTGGCCTTCGATGAAGAGTTTACTGGGAAGTGTTCTTTTAATTCCTTTCACCATTTATTCTGGCTGCAGCTTTAGTGCGTGACATGTGAAAGAATTATGCCCGGGATTAACTCTGGGTTCACAACTCAATTAATCCTTGAAAGGCTTCCGAAGTGCATTTACTGAAGACACGTAGGGCCTGATTCACAGAACTAACTTACGTGAAATACGTAAAGTTAGTAATTTTCGGTATTCACAGAATACACTTAGCACTACTAACTTTATGTCCGCTCCCGGGCCGGAGATTCCGGCTCTGTGGCGGAATTTCGCCTCTGGGCCGGAATCTCCGCCTCCAGACCGGAATACCCTCATTTAGGCCGTTTCAATGCTCAAACGGCCTAAATGAGGGTATTCCGGCCCGGAGGCGGAGATTCCGGCCCAGAGGCGGAAATTCCGCCACAGGGCCGGAACCTCCGGCCCGGGAGCGGACATAAAGTTAGTAGTGCTAAGTGTATTCTGTGAATACCGAAAATGACTAACTTTACGTATTTCACATAAGTTAGTTCTGTGAATCAGGCCCAGCGTGTTGAAAGGTCACGCCCGTGTCAGACAGGTTCTGTAGCAGCTGAAGATAACAGCTGAACTGAAAGCTTTTTGTTTAATGCTCACTGCGAGGGAAAGCAAATACTAAAAGAAATTATTTAGTCAGCTGGCGTTGGGAATTATTCTGTCTTCATTGCCCTTTGACTTGTAGAAATTAACATTAGACTAAACAACCTTTTCTCTCAGAATTATTTTACTTTAGCAACGTTTTTAACACTAACCTGATTCTGTGAGGAGTTTTAATGTTCCGACGAAGCTAACCCCGATTTTATCGCAACTACCCTAACTGACTTCCACGACGCTGGGGAAAACAGGTGCTCTTCCAATTGTTTCTTCAGTGAAGTGCGCAGTGGAATGTTGAAGTGCACTTCACCAGCTGTCATCAAATCTAAAAGGCTAGACTGCTAATAGCGGTGTGCTGTGGCAGTGACAGAAAGTTGGCAGCCATCTTGGAGTTCCAGCGGTGCCAACTGGCACTCCAGCTTGAGGGATTAACTGCCTTTTGGTAAGTTTGTAGAGGGAAAATAGTAGCCAGCATTGAGTTAGAAGGAGGAAACCTCCGGTGAGTCCTGACAGTACCCCCTCCCAAAGGGGTTTCCTCCGGTCGTGGTTTGGCTGGGAATTTGGCATAAAAAGCTCTAATTAATCGAGGGGCATGGACATCAGTACTCTTTACCCAGGAACGTTCATCAGGTCCATAACCCTGCCAATCAATGAGGTAGAAAAGTTCATTACGGATGAGTTTTGAATCCAAGATTCGTTTAACTTCATACTCCACCTCACCATTAACAATCAGAGGGTCAGGAGGGGAAATCCTACGCAACCCCGGTTGAATTGGTTTAAGGAGAGAAACATGAAAGACTGGATGAATTTTGGTAGTGCCAGGAAGGGATAATCGATAAGTGACTGGATTAATGACCTTCTCAATTGGATAAGGACCCATAAAACGAGGCTGGAATTTACGGGGACCTTTGAGTCTGAGATTTTTAGTAGACAACCAGACTAAGTCTCCTACATGAAGTTCAGGTTCTTTTTTACGTTTTCGGTCAGCAAAGTGTTTGTAACGATCCTTCGCGATCGACAAATTCTGGGTTACTGAGTGATGGATTTTGGTTAACTGTCGGGCAATATCTTGGACAGCAGGAACGTTAACGTTATCAAAATTAGCATGAGAATTGGGATGTCTGCCTGAGTTTATAAAGAAAGGGGAGTGGCCAGTAGATACATTGAGAGCGTTATTATGAGCATACTCCGCAGTCCATAAATGGTCAGGGCAGTCACCCACATCATCTAACAGATAAAGTCTGAGGTGTTGCTCTAGTTCTTGGTTAATGCGTTCAGTCTGACCATCAGTTTCTGGGTGAAAACTGGTGGAATAACGATGGTCAATATTAAGCCCCTTGATGTAAGCCTTCCAAAATCGTGATAGAAACTGAGAGCCCCTGTCTGAAATGAGTACCCTAGGAATCCCATGAGGACGAATAACATGTTGATTGAAAAGTTGGGACAATTGTTTAGCAGTGGGTGTGCCTTTGTAGGGTACAAAATGTGCCATTTTGGTAAAGGTGTCAACAACTACAAGAATGGTATTATAACCATGGGAAGAAGGTAGATCAACAATCAAATCTAAGGAGACCGTGTGCCAAGGATATGGGGTAGTTGGCATGTGTTGTAGGAGACCTTTAGAAGCCTGCCTGTCCGATTTTCCCCGTGCACAAATTTCACAGCCCAAAACATATTGACGAACATCTCGGCACAGGTATGGCCACCAGAAATGACGTTTGAGTAGTTCTTTGGTTTTTAAGATACCTTTGTGGCCAGCCAGAGGGTTGTCGTGACATTTCTGCATTGCCTTCAGCTGAAGCTCTTTGGTGGGTAAATACAGGGTGGTGCCTTGATAGGGGAGGCCGTTGCGAATGAAACGTTGTGGATCTTCTGTGGCCCAATTCTCCATTTCAAGGTCAGACATCAAATTCCGAACGTGATGCTCAAAGGGTTCAAGGGAAATAGCTCCAATGAATTTTTCATCAGGTATGATGTTGGTTTTCAATGACTGAAGTTTGATTTTCTGTGTCTAGTCTAGAGAGGACGTCAGCCTTTCCGTTCTTATATCCAGGACGAAAAGTGATAACAAAATCAAAGTCCGCGAAGTAAAGAGACCAACGCAGCTGACGTGGCGTGAGAGTACGAGCAGATCGCAAAAATTTTAGGTTGCGGTGGTCCGTAAACACCGTTACGGTGTGTTTAGCCCCCATTAAGTAATGCCTCCAATCTTTGAAGGCATCTTTGATCGCCAGGAGTTCTTTTTCTGTAATCGTATAGTTGCATTCCGCAGGGTTGAGTTTACGGGACCGATAAGCCACTGGGTGTAACTGTCCCGTGTCCTTGTGCCTCTGAGAGAGTATACCTCCGATGGCTAGTTCCGAAGCGTCTGTCTCCAAATAAAAAGGCTCGGAGGGATCTGCATGAAGTAACACTGGCGCTGTGGTGAAACTGTCCTTCATCAACTTAAAAGCCTCTTCTGCTTCTTCTGACCATTGGAACGGAACTCCTTTCTTCAGAAGACGGGTCAGAGGTAGTATCTTATGGGAGAATCCATGAATGAATCGTCTGTAAAAATTAGAGAATCCGATAAAGCTTTGAACCTCTTTGATACTGGTAGGAGATTTCCAATCCGTTATTGCCTTCACCTTCTGTTCATCCATACGAACTCCTGCAGGTGATAACACAAAGCCTAGGAATTCCACTGTATCGGTGTTAAAGAGGCATTTCTCCAATTTTACATATAGAGAGTTCTCTCGTAAACGTTGTAATACGGCTCTGACCTGATCGTGGTGTTCTTCTGCCGTGTTGGAATAAATCAGGATGTCGTCTATGTAGACTATAGCGCATCGGTCAATAAATTCACTTAAAACATCATTGATAAAGTACTGGAAGGCCGCTGGCGCGTTACAGAGACCATACGGCATCACAAGATACTCGTACAGGCCGAATTTGGTCCTGAACGCGGTCTTCCACTCGTTGCCTTCCCGGAGTCTAATCGGGTGGTACGCTCCTCGTAGATCTAGGCGAGTGTATATCTTTGCTTCCTTCACCTGATCAATTAATACTGAAATGAGGGCCAACGGATAACGATTCTTAATAGTTATCCTGTTAATTGCCCTAAAGTCAATACAAGTCCTGAGATCCCCCCCTTTCTTCGGTATGAAAAAAAGTGGGGAAGAGACAGGGGACTGAGACGGTCTGATAAATCTGTTCTCCAAATTCTTAGCTATATATTCCTTCAAATGGATGTTTTCTTTCTCTGTTAAGGCGTAGACTCTGCTGCATGGTAGATTAGCCCCTGGTTCTAGGTCGATTTTGCAGTCATAGGGCCTGTGGGGGGTAACGTCTCACCCTTAATCTCATCAAAAACGTCTGCAAAGTCTTGGTATTCATCTGGTATCGTGGTTGTTTGGATCACACACACCGAACCTCCACCTTCACACAACTGGGTGGCTGCACTAGTCACAGATGAATGTGTCGAACAGTCAAAACAATTTTTGGTACAATAGTCAGAATTTAATTGAATAGTTCGGGCTCCCCAATCAATTAATGGGTTGTGTTCAGTTAGCCATGGTAGACCTAAAATCAGTTGAAATTGGGGGGCATCTATTAAATTAAATTGCAAAGTCTCTTGGTGTCCTTCGACAGTTGTCATGTGTACCAATTCAGTATGGCTTGTTATGGGCCCTGAAGTTAAATCCGTACCATCTACTGCTCTCACCTTCTCACTTTTCTCCTTCTTGATAGCTTGTAAACCGATCAGGCTAGCGAATTTGTGGTCGCAGAAATTACCTGTTGCCCCTGAATCCACCATGACGATGATTCCTGCCAAAACCACACCCCTAAACCTTAAAGTCACAGTCATAACCAAATGGGGTGAGGAGACTTGTAGCGTGTTTGCCAATTGGTGATTTATTGGAGTCGTTTCTCCAGTCGCATCCACAGGTCCAACTCCGCTAACCTGTGGTGCCTCTAGTTTTCCTTCTCCTTTGCAGGCAACTTTGGTCTTTTTAAACAATTCTTGACAAAATGTCCACTTCCTCCACAATACATGCACAGTCTGTTCAGTCTCCTCTTTTCTTTTTCCTCTTTTGAGAGTGGACCTCTGACTACACCGATTTGCATAGGTTCAATACCCGAAGAACTCTCTGCAGTCCGTGTGAATTCTGTTTTGACACGGTCGAAACGAGGAACACTTGATCTAAACTCCCTCCTCCGTTCCCCTTTCCGCTCATTTTGCCGATAATCAATCTCTAAGGTTAAATCCACTAATGCAGAGATGTCGGTGGGACGATTAGGGATTTGAGATAGAACCTCCTTCAGTTCCTCTCGCAATCCTCTGTAGAATACTGCTGCTCTTTTATCCTCAGGCCAGTTGGTCTCGACTACTAGTTTGTTAAATTGGGCTAGGTAAGCCACGAGTTCTCGGTTACCCTGTTTTAGCTCTAACAGTTCGTTGTCTGAAGCCTGGGATGCTGTTTTCCTATCAAAAATTCGGAGAAACTCCTTCTTGAAGTCGTCTAAGCTGTACAAAATTGGGTCATCCTTGGTCACTAGTGGCATGGACCATGAGGCAGCGTCCCCACTAAGGTAGGACAAGATAAAAGCCACTCGGGATTGAGCATCGGGGAAGATCGTGGGGCAGCACATAAAATGCAGAGAGCATTGTGTTAAAAAAATGTGTGCTTTCTGCGGGTCTCCATTGAATCGCTCTGGAGGGGCAAGAGGAATTACTGGGGATAATGAGTGGATGACTTGTGTGGGGGCAAAGGACGAGGTGCTGGTGTTAGGACTCTGGGTTTCAAAGGATGTGGTGCTTTGCCTTGACCCCAAAACCGGTGCTCCCGTTTTAAAGGTTATTATCTCTTGTCTTAATATTTTATTTTCCTCTCTGACTGCCTCCAAGTCCCTTTGTATATTACTCAAAATCTCGCCTAAATTTTTTAAATCAAGTCCTTCTGTCATTCTGCTCGGGTGCTTATACCAACGTGGGCACTTCACTCTGTCAGAGGCTGGATACCTTATAACCCCCTGAACCGCACAGGAGCAGTATGACGCTAAGTCCCAATGCCCTTCTCAGAACCTTCCCTGCTAGGTCTTTAGTGTTCCATTGCAGGTAAGTTCTAAGGGGGGAAAGGGGTTGGGGACAGAGAAGAGACTGCTCCAAAATCTGCCTGTTCTGCTGCGTCTTCTTCTTCTTCTTCTTACAGGACTGCAAACATTAAAATTTATCACTTTTTCTTTTCTTTTAAATTAACTGTGCCTTTAACTTACTTTTCAATTACATATAAATAACTTATCTTACCAGAATGCTTTTTGAAGCCTACTTCTCTTCTTACTTCTCATATATTGTTTGCTATGTTGCTACGAGAAGTCTTCACTCAGTTCTCTTTCTTTTTGCTCACAGGTACAATCTGCGCTTGATCCTGCTATTCCTTAACGCAAGAAAAATAAGGTAAGTATATGTTTCTTTTATTGCTTATTTAAATATTGCCTGGGTTTCTTTTTCTCTATACTGAACTCACTATTTAGAGACTGCAGTGATGCCTTGTACTGGGGTTCTGGAGTTGTTAATTTCAAGCCTTCTGTCTGTTAATTTAGTTTAACAATATCTCTGGCCTTCGATGAAGAGTTTACTGGGAAGTGTTCTTTTAATTCCTTTCACATTTATTCTGGCTGCAGCTTTAGTGCGTGACATGTGAAAGAATTATGCCCGGGATTAACTCTGGGTTCACAACTCAATTAATCCTTGAAAGGCTTCCGAAGTGCATTTACTGAAGACACAGCATGTTGAAAGGTCACGCCCGTGTCAGACAGGTTCTGTAGCAGCTGAAGATAACAGCTGAACTGAAAGCTTTTTGTTTAATGCTCACTGCGAGGGAAAGCAAATACTAAAAGAAATTATTTAGTCAGCTGGCGTTGGGAATTATTCTGTCTTCATTGCCCTTTGACTTGTAGAAATTAACATTAGACTAAACAACCTTTTCTCTCAGAATTATATTACTTTAGCAACGTTTTTAACACTAACCTGATTCTGTGGGGAGTTTTAATGTTCCGACGAAGCTAACCACGATTTTATCGCAACTACCCTAACTGACTTCCACGACGCTGGGGAAAACAGGTGCTCTTCCAATTGTTTCTTTAGTGAAGTGCGCAGTGGAATGTTGAAGTGCACTTCACCAGCTGTCATCAAATCTAAAAGGCTAGACTGCTAACAACGGTGTGCTGTGGCAGTGACAGAAAGTTGGCAACCATCTTGGAGTTCCAGCGGTGCCAACTGGCACTCCAGCTTGAGGGATTAACTGCCTTTTGGTAAGTTTGTAGAGGGAAAATAGTAGCCAGCGTTGAGTTAGAAGGAGGAAACCTCCCGTGAGTCCTGACAGGCTATTTAAATTCTGCCGTTTAAGACCGGACTCTAGTCGAATTTGAGCTGGTGATGTCTGCTGAGGGAGATTAAACAGGCGACGGTAGGTACCTGTCACAAGCTTATCTATAATATTATCAGCCCTCCCTCTTAAAATCTCTACTCCATATGTCAGAGATGGAACATGTTTAACTGACATAACTTGTAGTGACGGTTTGAGGGAAAGCCCTTTTAAGCTATTCTGGAGGGTAACGAATGCTGCAGTTAGTGAATTATTTCTTCTCTGTAGTGCTGCACACTGATTCTTACCCGAACCCCTTGTGTCTAGTCTACAACAGTGTTGTAAGAGTTCATGTGACACCAGTGGTCAGTGATGCTGAAACAATTTTCAGACTAGAGATGATGCCATCAATGTTACACCATTGAACTCATAGCAATTCTGAAAAATTCAAGCATTACACAAAGAACAAGTGTTGCAAATGAGCCACACCCATTCAGCAGGAGAGCAGTAAGGGTGTAGTGTGTACCAGGTGTTGCATTTAGGAGAACACTGTCACATATATTTTACTGAAGCATGGTGTGGTAGCCACTGTCATTTACAGGCAGCACATTTTCCAATGAAAGGACCACTAAATTTGCACAGACATACAATTGTACTGTTAAAAATATAGAGCCAACAAACGATAATGTGTCAGCGAATATTTGTCACTGGCGCATCACCAAGTAGTGTCTTTATTTGTTTTAAAATCTTTGCTTCCATTACACTTTAGAATTAGATAAAAGTGTTTCAATTTTGCTTTCCTGTTTATTTATTTTGAAATATTTGTACAGTTCATTTATAGATATTTAGATTTGTTTTGTGCCTTAGAAGAAAACGACATCCTATAGCCTTTTCTTCCACACCAGCATGATTTTCACATACTTCTCTTTATATAATCAACTCTTTTTGCAGTAAACAAAACAAAAGTAAACAGCAGTCTCCATGTTAAAAGAATAAGCAGCAAATTGTCAGAAGACTAGACTTACATTTGACCTTTGTCTTTGCATGCACAGCAAATGTTACAATGTAGAAACAAATGTCAAAGTCTCTTTAATGCTTGTTGAGCCTCGGAATTCCATCAGGGTTTTTTAGGAGCTGTCTCAGGGCTCAAGGGGCTGTTGAAGTTGGGCCCCCTCCCACCTCTGGGCCCCAGTGCATTGCACCAGCTGCACCTCTGGTAACTAGCCCCAGGTAACTCTTTTTGTTTTTCTGCCATGCCTCCGGTGTGCCAGGCTACTGGCTAGGTGTGCCTGCTTTTGTGACACCATTTGTAGGAAGCTGTGGGTCATCTGTTACGAGTATTTCCGAGCTGCTCTCCGCATACCATTTACCAGTGGTTGCCATTTTTAGATCTCGTTTACACAGCGCATTCGCTGTGCTGAGAGAAGTATTGTTTACAATGCAATGGGCGTACAACTCACTGTCACTCTCGTTTACAATCTTACAATTGCTTAGCTCCTGAACGCATCCCTTCCTTTCTTGTGTTAGCTCCTCCCTAGAGCATGGATCAAGCACATGTGTTCTTCCTCATCTTTCTCCTTCCTTGTCTTTTTGCAACACACTATTTGTAAGGGTTTTAGTATTATTCCTGGATATGCAATGTGCTTTCCTTCTTTTAACACAGACATAATTCTTTTTATTTACATTCCTTTCACCCTATCGGCCATGTCTATGGATACTTTAGTTACTTAGACCCACAACTATACTACTCTACACCACTCTACTCTACACTGCTCCACTCTATGCCACTCCACTCCACTTTACGTCACTCTACACCACTCCAGTCTATGCCACTCCACTCTACACCCCTCCACACCACTTCACTCTACTCTACGCCACTCTACTCTATGCCACTCCACTCTTCTCTGCTCTACTTCACTCTATGCCATTCCATTCCATGACACTCTACTGTACACCACTTCACTCCACACAATGCAACTCTACAGCACTCTACTGTAAGCATCGCACTCTATCTCACTCAACTCTACACCACTCTACACCTCTCTTCCACACTCTACTTCACAACACTCTCCTTTGCTCCATTCCACCTATGCCACTCTACTCTATGCCATTTTACTCAATGCCACTCTACATCATTCAACATCTCTCCACTCAACTCTATACCACTTCATTCCACTGTACACTACTCTATGCAACACTACTCCACTCCACCCCTCTCAATGTCACTATCCTCCACACCACTCTACTCTATGCTGGTCTACTCTACTCTGCTCCACTCTACTCTACGCCACTCCCCTCTACACCACTCCACTCTATGCCATTTTACTCTGCTCCACGCCACACAATGGCACTATATGGCACTCTACTGTACTCCATGCCACTCTACTCCACACCACTCTACTCTACGCCACTCCCTTATACTGTATGCCACTCCACTCTACTCTACGCTATTCTACTCTACTCAACGCCACTGCATTCCATGCTACTCCATTCTATGCCACTTCACACTATGCCACTCTACTCCACTCCACCCTACTGTACTCCACTCTACACCACTCTACGCTACTCCATCCTACTGTATGACAGTCTACTCTATGGCATCCACTCTATGCCATACCAGACTATGCCTTTCCACTCTACCCTATTTGGGGGAGGAAAAGATGCGACCTGTGCCAGGCAAGCAAGCTATAGTTCAGTTTGTCAGTCCATCTTTCTATCAGGTGCCAGGGGTTCCTCTAGCATGGATATTTAGGCTCACATCTGAATGTGCCTTGTTCTCCCTTTTGTGAGAACTGAGGAATTCAAGATTCTGGTAGGCCTTTACTGTGACAAGTGGGGTTTGGATTTGTTTTAGCAGATGCAGAGGGGATCTGGGAGTAGTCTGCCCATGAGCTCACAAAATGTGCCTAAGGATGGATAGAATATTTGTGTTGCACTTTCTCTGTACGGGACATTAATCTTTCCATAATTATAACATTTGTGATTAATATGCTGAATCTTTAGATGAAATCTTTTTTCATGTGCAACCTAGTGCTAATAAATAGGGCCTGAGATGTTTTTTTCTAACTAAAAATTATTCAGCAGCTCAGGCTTTTTGCCCTGATGTCCTTGCATCTTCATTGTTGAGGCGCTCGGTAGATGCCCTCCCTATGAATGTCGAGTGATGATAGGATGGAAAGCATCTCTTCCAGTGAAGTCAGCTCCTCTTCTGCCATCCACTGAACCACTGTTTTACCAGATTGCAATTCTGCAATGGAAGAACTGCTACAGGCACAACAAAGGAGGCAAAGGCAATCCAGTTGTCATAGCACTGGGGTTTAATTATACTTTCATTTACAATTAGGGTGGTGTGGGGATATTTAATGCGTGAAGGCAAGGAGACTTGCTGTGTCAGGGGCTTTCACTCCTAGATAATATTCAACTTGCCGCAGGCTGGGTTGGCCTTGGTTCGCCACAGCAACAGTTTGGAGCACCGAAGATTGCCCCAGGAGTGGAGTGCACTAGAATGGCAGTGGCACCGGATGTCAGTGGGGTCGGTTCTGCTCCGCCAAGCCCTCCTTTTTACAAAGCTCCTCCAGCGGTGCCTAGCTTGTCCAGTAAACAGAAGTGTGGCCCAATAACAAAGAGTATATGTATGTGCTGTTCTGTTCAAATGGTGGTCAAGATGGAAGTGGGATCAGTAGCTCCACCACTATTATGTAGGGCCTGTGAGTTGCAAGCTCTCAATAAATCATGCACACACAGCCATGGTGTGAAAACACTAACCCCGTCTTCACTTCTGGTGGGTCTCTTTATTTGCTTTTATTGCATTACCTGGGACGATACCATTCGGCGGCACCTTGAGGTGTCACGGAGGGTCACGGTTAATTCACCCAGCCCTGACCCTACACATGGGCTGGCCAACACTACATTCCTCCTTAATTCGAACATAAATAATGAAAAACCACCCCCCAACACAAATTCAACTTTTCCATCTCCATCACTTATCAAATTCAAACACCCATCTCTGGACTCACACCGTTTCAGGTTCAGGGCGAACACTCAAAGGGAGCAGTCTCCAATCCTACTCTATCATACCACAAAGTTTCTATACTGTTATGATTGTGTGGGTTTTACTACAAGCTTATATCATTGGAGCCCTCCTCTATGGTTTTCCAAGTCTCTACTAGGCTCCCACCCTTCACCTAGGGGACCCCTCTCTGTTAATTTCCCTCACTTACTAAATCTGATGCCAGCTCTCGTTCCAGTTCCTGCCTGGGAACTCTTTCCGCCGGCACTACTCCTTAAAGAAGGAGATGTTCCTCGAAATTATCTTTTATCACTGACACCGTGGTACCTATCACTTGAGTAACTATCCAGGCCCTTGACCTCAAAGGAAGTTGGAATTTTCTCCCGAGATGTCTGTCTTTCACCAGCACCTGGTCTGCCATGGTAATCTCTTGTCTCCAGGCACGCTGTCTGATGCTTGCCTTAGCGTTTCTATTCTCCCTCCGACTGACCGTCTCATCTCCGGAAGAAGTGCAAGGGACCCATTCCAGTTGGTGAGGAATCGTATCTGTCACATGGCATCCCAAGAGCAATACACTGAGTTCCCTATAGTGTAGTCATGTGTGTTGTTTGTCAATATTCCCTCAGAAAGGTATAGATGCATATCTAGAGAGACAAGATGGCGCCTGTCTGACGGCCGTGCAGGTCGCCCCTTGTTGCCAGAGGATTTTTAAGGGAGATAAGGATGTTTTCCCACCCCTAAGATAAAGTTCAGACCCCCTCCATGACTCACCAGCCGGAGGTGGATGATTTCGATGCCCTTCGTGAATTCGAAACGCTTCTGACGCTGGTGTTGGCAGCCGTCCGAGAGGTGCGGAGAGCGCTCCGATCGATAGCTGCAGAGAGCTGGCTGAGAGGTGGGGCTGGAGAGCCAGGAGCACCGGCAAGGGCTGAGTGGCTTGCGGCGCGAAGGAGTAGCAACAGAGCGGAGGAAGTGAGGATGCCTCCCAAACCCAGCCGGGTGACACGTGTGAAGGCTCCTGAAGCACAGGCGAGTGCAGAGCCAAACGTCAACATCATGGCAGGACGTGCAAAGGGGGCCAAACTGGGAGGCTCTGCGAATACTAATGCTAATAACCGGATCTCAACAAAGGGAAAACAGATGCAGGATGGACAAAAAAAAGGTGAGAGCCAGGAGGCTTTAAAACAATCAAATGACATTAATATGGGGGTTAAGGGAAAGAAAGTGTATCCAAATGATCCCGTGGTACAGCACACCATTACAGAATTTTTCACCACAACCCCCCAAACCGATGACAATGATATATTACCCGCGTTATCCAATGGCGAGGAAAAAATGAATAAACAGGGGGATGCAGACAATCCTAGGGAGCAGCTGGACTCTCCATATATGGGGGATGCCTCCTGTAGCAAACTTTCAGTTGGTAATGAGTCAATACAAGTGGATGAACTCCATGGCGAGACTGTTATTACAATGGAAAGACCTGAGGATGCCGAAGGCACCCACTCCTCCCTGGCACAGGAAAGGCTAGTGGGCACCGCAGACCAACTAGACACTAGTATGTTAGTCGAGGTGGCAACAGGCTCTAAGGGGCTAGAGGACACCCTGGATCGGGGGGAAAACTTTTACTCGGTTACTGATGGTTCCGAAGTTAGCTCCTCTGAGGCTGAATGTAGCAGTAGTGCACAGCTCTCCAGCTCTAGTCTTAGTACCTTACAGAAAGACACGGTTGTTAGGAAAAAGAGGTTCTTGAAGAAACAAAGAGAATCTCATACACTGGAAAGAGGCGTAGAAGATAACACGAGATCCAATGTAGAGCCTAGCCTGAAATGGGACTACTCGGCTACCAGGAGTGTTTATACAGAACTCTCAGGGCAGGAGGAGGATGCTACACCTTCTTTGAAAATGATTTATAAATCCATAAAGCAACCGCAGGAAGAGACCCGAATGGATGGAAAAAAAAATAGACTGGCAACAAAGAAACTCGAGGGCGCGGTGAGGAAAATGGCTAAAGCTTGTACCGAAATGAACTCAAGATTGACGCACGTTGAAGAGCGCACAAGCACGCTGGAAGATGGACTGGCCAGAACACAGACACAGGCGGAAACGTACGCAACACAGTTCACGGCTCTTCAATGGAAAATGGAAGATTTTGAAAATAGGCAAAGGCGTAATAACCTCCGGATACTTGGTATTGAAGAGGGAATAGAAGGGGATGATCTGCGGGCCTATATACCGAGAATGATGAAGGGAGCCTTTCCATAACTCCAGCATTGGAGCTGGGAGACAGAGATACAGCGGGTTCACCGATTCCCTATGACCCTGAGAAAGCCCTTACACCGGGTAGAGAAGGAACTGTAATGCCAAGGGCAATTCTAATTTACTTTGGGAATTTTCTTCTCCGAGAGGAAGTATATGCTAAGGCCCACCCGAATGCTAGACGGACTTATGAGAATCAATCTTTCTTCGCGAAACCGGATTTTTGCCATGTTACCGTGGAACGTCGATGGAGATTAAGAGAACTGATTCAGCCCTGTCAAGCCTTGGGAGCACAAGCGTACCTGATGAATCCGGCCAGACTAAAAATTATTCACAAGAACACTACTAGAGTCTTTACCTCAGAGATCCAGGCCAAAGATTACATGGAGAAACTACAATCATAATGTTGTTTGTTGGAGTAGCTAGATTGAAGCAAGGTGGAGGGAATAATTGACATTTATCTATTTCACCTTATTATTAGAATTGCTCAGTACTTTGGTGGTGTATTCTGTGGGGGGGAAGGACATTTTTTGGTATGCACGTATCACTGTGGAAGGAACACTGGAGGGTAATGAAAAATTTAAAAAAAAAAAAGGGGGTGGGGAAAACTAGAGGAGGGAAAAATATCTAGCGAGCTGGCAACAAGGGGGCTGACTCTCAGGCTCCATCACAGAGACCTTAGGTCTGCTTGTCTCACAATATAGGTGGGGGGAGGAGGGAGGGGGGGTCGCGAGGACAGGGAGGGCAGAGTGGGGATAAGCGGAGGCTTATCGGGAGGGGGGTTGGAGAGGGAGGGGGAAATTAAAAAACACCATCATCTGAGGAAGGTAGCGTGTGGAAGCAAGTGACAGAAAAAGGAAGATTAGGAAATTGGGGACAGGTGGTACCACGTATACATTATGCGTATAGCAACAATTAATATCTGCGGGTTGAACGATGCTGCCAAACGTAGGATAGTGAAGGAACATCTTAAAACAGTACATGCCGATATAGTTTGCATACAGGAAACCCATATTGAGGGGTCGCAAAAGATCCTCCTAGAACAGCTGGGATTTCAATTGATAGCACATACCACACAAGGGACAAGGACGCGAGGGGTAGCAATTTTGGCTCAGAAGAGGGGGATTGTGTTTAAATCTTGCTTAACTGATGGGTATGGTAGATGGGCAATCGTTGAATGTCAAGAACAGGGATTTAATTTTACGTTATGCTCAATCTATGGGTCAACGGGGGACGATCCCAAAATATTCCATTTTTTAAACTCAGAATTTGCTAGATGGCCCTTACCGATTATTATATGTGGGGATCTTAATATAAATGGAATAGAAGGACTGTGGAAGGGGGATCCAAGGAAATATACAGGCCGGAAAAGAAAAGTCCATAGGGCCTTAATCCAGATGATGGAGGATAATGGGATTATAGATGCTTGGGCGCAACTGAAACCACAGGACGCGGGTAGCACACATTACTGGGCACCGCATAGAGCTGTAGCATGGCTAGATTATTTCTTGGTGTCATCCTCTCTTCTCTCTGTTTGTCTTATCAAGAAATTCCCGCAAGTGATTTCTGACCACAACCCTTTGGTCCTAGAGGTGCAAAGTTGTGTTAGGGGGGAGCTGGAACACAGCTGGACCTTCGAACGCGCTTTGCTGCAGGACTCAAATTATATTCAACATATGAACAAATGGCTCGAGGAATTTCTGGAGATCAATAGGGGAAGTGCCGGATGTGGGGTAGTATGGGATGCTCTCAAGGCTGGTATCAGGGGGGAAACCTTGAGTTACTCCGGGAAACAGAATAAAAAAGCAAAGCAAGAGATTAAGACGATCCATAGAACAATCATGGATATAGAAGAAGAACTGGTCAGGGCTATTGTTACGGGCGCAAATACAGATGAGATCCATCAGAAATTAGTGCTAGCTAAGGCTGCAGCAGGGGAGATCATGGCAGCAAGAGCAGCAGGGAAATTTTTGGCTTGGAGACAATCTTGCTATGAATTTAGGGAGCAAGTCGGGCACATGCTAGCTGTAAGGACCAGACAGAAAGGCAGCGGGGGAGATATTTTAGAGATCAAAAATGCAGAAGGGGATGTAGTTACAACACCTAGGGAAATACGCATGGTTTTTCATAGGTATTATGGAAATCTATATAGGGAAAATACGCTCAGTGAACCCAAAAATATAAAAGAATATTTAGCTTTGCTCACTGCTGAAACATTTTCACCAGAAGACTCAAGGGCTTTGGAGGAGATATTCTCAGATGAAGAAATCCAGAGAGCCGTAAAGGGACTGCCTTCAGGCAAGGCTGTAGGCCCAGACCAAATACCACTAGAATTTTATAAGTTTTTTTTTTCAGTTTTAGGAGAAGACTTAAGTTATGTAATGCGTCAGGCACAGAGTGGGGAAACAATTCCAGAATCATGGGCAGAAGCGAGCATGGTAATTTTTTTTTTAAAAGGAAAGCCCCCTGCTGAACCTGGTTCTTATAGACCGATTAGTTTAATGAATAGTGACGCAAAAATGTATTCAAAAATCCTCGCGAATCGCTTTAGTACCATGATTGGGAAGGTGATCTCGCCCCGCCAGCATGGGTTTATCCCTGGTAGAGGTACGGCCGAACATATCCGCAGAGTCTGCACTCTGTTTGACAGTACCTCTGTCACGCAAGATCCTATGGCGCTTATACTCTTGGACGCAGAGAAAGCGTTAGATAGGGTCTCGTGGGGCTATGTTTGGGCCGTACTTGAGAACTCGGGGGTAGGAAGGGGGTACATCAAAGCTATTCAAACATTATACAAGAATCCTAAGATCCGACTCCGAATAATGGGGGGCAAAGCGACCCAATTGATATCACGCGAGGGACAAGGCAGGGGTGCCCCTGCTCTCCCCTCCTGTTCGCTTTTTATATTGACCCTTTGATTAGGAGAATTGAGGCAAACAAAGGTATCCTTCCTATTCGATTAAATGGATTCGAAACTAAGATTTTGGGATATGCCGATGACCTGGCAATAACTGCCGCAAATCCATCCGGGGCTTTAACAGAAATAGAGCATGAGGCGGAATGTTTTGGGGCGGTTTCTGGTTATCGACTTAATTGTGGAAAGACCCAAATTGTAGTTAATGATAGGATTTCTATGGTGGATCCAAGAGTGAGTGAATCCGCTACCTATTATAACATCAGAATTAAGTAAGATTGTTGAGAAGAACCTTGTCCCCGTGATTCAAAAATCCAAAAGAGACTTTGACAGTCTGAATAATTTGCATCTCTCGATTGTGGGACGTTGTAATATCATTAAAATGATATTTCTGCCGAAAATTTTATATCTATGCAGGACGATACCCTTGAAATTTGAAAATCATTGGTTTAAGGAAATGGAGAGAATGATTAATCGATTCATCTGGGCTCAAGGGAAGACGAGAAGAGCACTTAGATATATGTCTCTATCTAGGGAGTGAGGGGGCTGGGCGGTACCCGATTTAAAAATGTATTATTGGGCCACGGTGATTCAATATATTTTCCCGGGTTATTGGGTGGAAAGGTCACTGACCAGTGGAGGGATGACCCTCCCCCAGATGTATATGAACTACTCCTAGAAAGAGAAGCCCCTAACTGGCTTTTGAGAATCAGTGAAGCCAGCTACTATAAAAAAGTTAAATTTAAGACGCTTGGTGCAGCAGTAGCGGTTTGGACCGGTGTCAGGAAAAGGCTGGGGCTAGGAAAAATGAATTATTATACCACTTTATTCGGGAATCCGTCACTACCTGAGATTTTTCATGATGGAATTATGCGGCAGTGGGATGCTCTAGGGGTGAAAACAATTGGAGATCTCTTTGCCTTAGACGGTATAATATCATGTGAGAAAGCCCAAAATCTTTCTAACCTTGATCGCAGGGAGTTTTTTTAATTCCTCCAGATTCGGTCCATTATAGCAAGGAAGAAGGGGGGAACGAGAGTTTTTACCAGAGATTCAGTTATGGAAGGGGTCAGAAACCTTGACGGATGTACTATCACCCAGATCTATGGAGAGCTGAGCAAACTACAGAGCGATGATTTAGAAAAACACTCAGAGAAATGGCAGCGGAAGCTTAATATTGAAGGGGACGAGTTCAGGGCATCGCTTAACATGGGGTACACCGTTTTAAGAGTAGCGAGCCTCCAAGTACAACATTACAAAACTGTTTTTTTGCTTTATTACACCCCAGCTAAAATAGCCCAATGGGGCGGGACTGAGGGTATTCTATGTCCCCGCTACCAAAGCGGTGAGGCAGACATAGTCCACATGTTTGCCTCTTGCCCTGCCCTGGAACCCCTTAAAAGAGCTATAGATGATTTTATGGGGCAAACTCTAAGGATCCAAATAAAATTATCTGCTGAATTGATAGTTATAGGTGTTGCTAGAAACGGGACAGTGATAACCCACAGGGAATTTTTGTTTCTTGCCATGGCTGTGGTAAGAATCTGTGTGTCATCTGCATGGGTAGACCCCAACCCTCCCACATTTCAACAATGGTTATCACGCCTCTTAGCTATGTACAATCTGGAAAAGAGCCTGTATGAAAAGAAAGGATGGAAAGCTAGAAAATTAGGGAAACGTATTTGGGCCCCAGTAATAGACTGCAAAACTAGAATGGACAGATTCCAGGTATAAGTCAAGGACATCGGAGTATTGCTTATGTTATGATTTTCCCTTTTCTTTTTTATCTCCCTTTTATCTTTCTTTTTTTTTTCTCTGGCAGTATTGTGATATGCGCTGTAATTCAGATACAATGGTATTGTATAGTGCATTTTCTGTTACCGGAAGGATTTATTCTTTTAAATGCTTTATTGCTCTTCTTTCTTCCTTTTCTATATGTAAATATGCTTTATTAACCACAGATGCTCTTTTAATGATGTACCAAATTTGATGGTGGAATAAAAAAAAGAAAAAAAGAAAGGCATAGATGGCTTCTTCTATGTTACATATCACAGCTTGGGCTATGCGAATGACCTTGGCAAGGGTTTGCATGAAACGTTCTGCCTCTTCATTGGCTTGAGGCCACCTGAGTGTAGTCCACTAATGTGTTGTATGTCGAGATTGGAGATATCCTGCAATTTCTTGTCCATTGAACAGGGTTCGGTTGAATGTCCACAGTTCCTGAATTAGCCCATGAGTCACCTTGGTCTTTTCTAGTTTTGGTATTACCTCCCTGTGGTTGAGGCTATAATTTTTACCTCAGGATACTTGAAGTATTTAATGATAATAACGAGCATGTACCGCCCATCAGGTAGGCTCCCAAAGTCCATGCTGGCCCGCTGCCATGGGATGTTGGAGATCTCATCAGTAAAAATCGGTGCCGGTGGTTCAGGGTTTCTGGTGACTTGGCAAAGCTCACACTGATGGTTTGCTTCACTAATGTGTTGAGCTGGGGAAAGCACACTTTGCTGCAGATCCTGCTTTAGGCTTTGACTAGCCCTTGGTGGGATCCATGCACTAGGTCATCTACTTGCTGGGCTAGGCTCTGAGGAATCACCAGGCTAGGGCCTGGCTTGAGGCACTCCTCATGTGTTCATTGGCTTTGAATGTTTTCCAGTCACCTGCAGCGAGCTGGAGGCTGGCCTTTGTGGCTTTAGTGATATCGGCAAGGGATATAAGGAGTGGTTGGAAACTCTCCACTATCAGTCGGACATCCTCTTCCATCACTAGCGCTGCAACTTCTTCATGGATAGCCAGTCAGGTATGCCTCGAGAGGTAGTCTGTGGGATTTTTCACTCCAAGCTTGCTTTCCACTTGAAATCTGTATTCCTGAAGTTGAAGTATCCACTTCTCTATGCGGGGTGGTGGTTTGGAGGCAGACCCTCGGAACAGCGGTATCAGGGGTTTGTGGCTGGTATGCACTGTTAACAGGTTCCCAGTGTATGGCTATGGCCTCCTTCTCAATGTGAGAATAGAGTGGTTCAGTGGGCATTAGTGCATGGCTCACATAAGCTACGTCGGCCCTCTCTCTACACTCTTGTTTCCCTGACAGGACCACCCATAGCTCTGTGAGGCTGACTTCCACAGACAGCTTGTCCTGGCAAGGGGCCAAGTAGGCAGGAGTGGTATTTTCTGACAAAATGTTTTTTTCGTGTCCTGAGACACTTTCTTCTGTTCTTAAATCCACACCCAAGAAGCAGCTGCCTTGGTGGGGTCTGGGAGGGGTCTTCCCAGGATTGTCAGGTTTTTAATAAAATGTCTGCATTAATTGAACATCCCTAGAAAACTCCAGATGCCTGCAGGGCCGGACTGGGAACCGTAACTGGCCCTGGCAAACTGCTCGGCCGGCCCCCTGGGGGTGCAGCCGAGCTGTTTACTAGGGGCCGGTTTTGGCCGATTTTGTTAAGGGGGCCAATATTGCCTGCTCCCGGTAACAGAAACGGCCCACAGGGGCCCAAAACCGGCCCCCAACCTCGCAGCCCACTGGGGAAACGCCCGGTGCACGCTAAGGCCAGTCTGGCCCAGGATGCCTGTCACCAATATCTGTGTCCAACATCAGAGCTGGGAATGATTGAAGGTCTAGCCCCAGGCTTGGATCGGGGCTTAGCCCGGCCATTGAAAACTTATTTTCGAAGAAGCTGATTTCATCCTTTAGGAACTCACATTTTTCTTTGTGGAGTGTGATCCCACTATTGGTGAGCCTCTGAAATACTGCCCTCAGCCATGCTAGATGTTCTTTAAGGTCCAAGATAACATCACTGAAGTTGAAGATTCCTTGGAGTCCAGTCAGCAATCCCTTATCATATACTGAAAAACTTTGGCAGCACTAGAACCACTCTACCAGCTAATGATGTCTGCTGCCTCCAGCTTGCGCAGCTCTTCGTCCACCTTCGGCCTGAGGTGGAATGCCACTCACTGATGGTGGAGGGCTACTGGCTGAATGGACATGTCTATGTGTAGCTGCACCATCTTCCCTCAGAGACAACCAATACCTGGAATAGCAATGGAACTCTTTCAGCATCTCCTCAATGCCAGCCATATACATCCTGCATTCAAAGCTGTAGTGCTTCTGCTGTCCGGCGTCTCAGAAGCATGACTTTTCCTTCTTTAGTAATGTAGACATTCGCTGTGGTTGATTTATCTTGGTGCCCAATGTCCGCGACAAACATTTCCGCCAGGGGAAGGAGAGTGCTGTTTCCTAAAGAATACACTAGGACTTTTGTCGGTTGGAGCTTGGACTTGCTGTCCTGCATTTCAAGCAGCTCCTGCACCATGATGTTTATGGACTCTCCTGTATCAACTACCGCAGGGGTGTGCTGTCCACCGACCTACACACAGCATTTCGGGATAGTCCTGATCTGCTTTCAGAATGGCTCGACTGCTTGGATTACATGGAAGGTGCCTTCCATGTCATCGTCATCCAAGTCATCTTTGTCCACCAGGGGGGAATGTCTAGGGTGTTCACTGTTTTCTTCAGCCATCTGTGTTGCATTAGGGTCAAGCGGCAAACCTTGGCATAGTAGTTCAGTTTGCAGCAGACCAAGTATTTCTTGCCCATCACCAGGCACTTCCCTGTGTGTGGGCAGGGTCCTCCACACAACCTGCAGGTCTTGGGAGTCTCGTGTGTCTTGCTCTTGTCTTTCTTGACTGCCAGGGTGCTCCGGGGTATGGGGTTGACCGGCTCACTCTTTATCAGTCGAAGGGCTTGGGGTGACCAGAACAGAATTCAGTACTGGGACAGTTATCTTGAATTTGCTACTGCCTGATGTTATATATTAATCCATTGTAATTGCTGCTCGGGGGAACAGAACTAAATTCACCTCTGGGAAAGTTACCTTGAATTTGTTTGTAGTCGTGTTGGCGCTCGGAGCATTGTTTCTCCCGGGTTCACTTCGACATTTTCAACCTGGTTGTTATCTTCATCTTTGTACTTTTGCACTTTAATCCTCCCCTTCCGGGTGGAGAAAGCCCCGTTTGTGGCAGACATGTTTGTGCTGCTGCGATCTAGTGGTTGTCAGGCACCAGTATTTATTGAGCCTGCCACCGCAGACACGCGCAGTGGGCGCACCGCTGGTGCGCAAAAGGAAAGCCATCTGCGCCTGTCCGCATCCGGAACGTGGCCAGCGCCAGCCATGCAGCCCGTTTAACACCAGGTCCCTCTAGCAACCGTTTTAAAATCTTTAAATACTGCGCATAAATGTGATACTTGTTTGTTGCCCAGTAAGATTAGGAGCCCCCTAACCTGCATTAACTGTAAAATGGCATTGGTGTTCTTGGATACTAGCTCAGCTCCTGCTGCGAATATTCCCCTTGGTTCTTTGGTAAAGGGAGGACTTATTAATGCTCGTTCTCTCTGTTAGCATGCTCAAGACATTAAAGAAATGATTACTGAAATGCAGTTGGACTTTTGTTTATTACAGAATCATGGTTTAAGGAATGATGCAATCCTGATATTGCACTAGCCCTCCCACCCAATTATACCATTTGTAGACAGGATAGAAAGGAGACAAGGGGAGGAGGACTAGCCATCATCTACCGTGACTGTTACCATTGCACATATTTTGACCTTCCCCCCCTGATGGGAGCTAAAAGCTTGGGTTTATGCTTTAAGCTCATATACCGTCCCCCGGGCCCCAATCAAGAGTTCCTGGATACTTTAGGAGATACATTAGAACACCTTATCCCACGTTATTCAAACTTTATGCTTTTAGGTGATTTTAGTCTTCATTTGCAATGTCAGAAAGAGCCAGGGGTGGCAAACTTTCTCAACACATTAGAAAACCTAGGACTTTACCAACTGGTCTCAGGCCAGGCTCATTTGGCGGGTCAAACGCTTGACGGGGTCTGCTCCAACTTTCTTTCCCTAACAGTTAATTCCCCAATCCCTCCAGTGTGGTCTGACCATTGGTTAATCCCTCTAACATCAACTTCTGTTTGGAGAAAAAACCTTCACAGTATGCTAATTTGAGCTCATTACCTTGCCGTAAATGGGCTAAGATGATAGCTAATCCAGAGCTGTCCTACATAGCACAAGCTTCTATACCATCTACATCAGGAAATACAGTAGACAACTCCCACCGTTTTGACACATGGATCACCTCCATCAGCAATGAATTAGCGCCGATAGGCAACGCGGCTACCAAATATACTCCCAAAATCTTAGCTCCTTGGTACACACCGTCATTAGTAGAGTTTTGCCTTCAATGCAAACGCTTGGAACGTAAATGGAGAAGAGGTTACGAAGCAGAAGAACGGAACAGGTTTAAATTAGCCAGGATAAAATACCATCAACAAATTAAGTCTGAAAAAAAATAGTACTTCTCAAAAATAATATTAGATGTTAAGCAGAATCTGAAAAAGATTTTCTTGATTGTAAAGTCCTTTATCAATCCAAAAACATTAATTAAGGACATCCATCCATCACAGACTTTATGTGATCAGATCTCAGCCTTCTTCGAGGAAAGATTCACAATATCCAAAAAGAATTCAGCACGTCATTTACACCCTTACAGGATCTAGAATTAGATCCTACTTACATCGGGCCGTCGCTCCAGGCCTTTGATAGAATTTCTTTGAAGCAGTCGCACCAAGCTTTTCTTTCGTGTAAATCTGGGTCCCCTTTTGATGCTTGTCCTCCTGCAGTGTTTCATAAGATTGTAGAGACTGTTAATCCAGTTATTAATAACATAATTAATTCCTCACTAGTCATAGCAACAGTCCCCCAGGAATGGAAACTGGCAGTGGCTAAACCACTCCAGAAAAAACAGGTCAGGGACCCATCCACGCTCTCTAACCTCCGTCCCATTTCATTACTTCCCACCCTTGGCAAGATTACAGAAAGATTTGTCAATAGGCAGTTATCTGTTTTTTTTAGAAGAGGCCAAAATTCTTCATCCTCAAGGATTTAGACCTAGACAGTCAACAGAATGTGCTCTACTAGAAGTGGTAGATATACTGAAAAACACGTTAGACACCAAAAAGAATGCAGTGCTGATCCTATTAGATATGTCTGCTGCAATCAATACCATTTCTCATGATATTGCGGCATAGCGCTCACGGTCTTAGCTTGAGTGCAGGCATTCCAAGACAATTGCAGGCAAAGGGTTACCTTAGGTCTGTTCCTTTCAAGAGAAAGCCTTATCCCGACTGGTGTGCCACAGGGCTCCTCACTTAGCCCTCTTTTGTTTAACATCTACATGGCCCCACTAGTAATATCACTAATCTCATCATTCCAAATTGAAACTACCTCTTATGCAGATGATACTCATCTTATCTTAGTCTTAGAGAAAGACTCAAATGACTCTGAACGGAATTTTAAGGAATGCTTATCAGAGATCATTCGGTGGATGTCTTCCAACCACCTGAAATGTAATACAGATAGACTGAGATAATGTTAATAGGCAAAGACAAGCCTTTCAATCCAGTCAAATGGTTGCCAGAAGACATACCTGCCCCCCTAATAAAGTGGAAATAGTCAAGAATATTGGGGTTACATTTGACTCTACTCTTTCGTTCCGGCCACAGGCCTTGGCAGCAGCCTGGATGTGTTTTAATCTAATCAAATCACTTTAAAAATTATTTGATCTCATCCCCTTTGCTGCAAGGAAAACAGTAGCGGTAGCTCTGATCTTATCCAGACTGGATTACTGCAATAGCCTATATGCTGGGGTAAACAAACAGGTGCTAAAAAAGCTACAGATGGTTCAACATGCGGCTGCTTGGCTAGTTTTGAAACTGCCTTCTCGCTCCTCGGCCACGGCAGCCCTTAAAACTCTTCATTGGCTGCCGATCCACAAAATAATTTTATTCAAGCTCCTTTTAATCACCTTTAGAGCGTTCAGGAAATCAGGGCCATCATACTTAACCGCTAGGTTTACACCTATGTTACTGCCAGAACACTCAGATCCTCTTCAGCTAATCTGTTTAAACTCCCCATCCCCCATTTAGACTTAAATCTAGAGGAGGAAAATCCATGGCAAATCTAGTAACAAGAGCATGGAACCCATTGCCCACACAGCTAAGAGTCAGAAACGCTTATTAGGAAAGCTCCAAAGACCTGGATTTTCACAGCTCCTGACTCACTTTGTCTTTCTTTGGTGTAATCTATAACGGTCTGATCTTCTGCTTATTCCCGCATAGCACCAAGATGCTCCTTCTGGAGTGATGGTTTCGCTTTATAAATGCATAAATCAAATCAAATCGGTCACTGCAGGGCTGCCTTCATGTGGGACGCACAGATTTTGGATAGTTTTTCAAGTGATCCAGCGTAAGGGTATTGATTATAGGCTTTTGGGATCTCGCAGGATCTGTTCTCTGAGCTTTGCCGACACACAGCCCTGGGTGAATTTTGCCCTGATTTCATCCTGCTCATCTGGGAGGGTGCACGTGCACGCCAATTCTCGGAAGCATACAGAAAATGCATCTATTGATTTGTCGGTGCTCCTGCCAGGCTTGGCGTAGCAAGACTCTCTCATAGTCTGGATTGGCTAGCAATTCGAAATGGGTGGTGAGGCTTGCTTTCAATTAAGCATAAATGAACGGTAGACCAGCTTCCACAGCTGTTTTAGACAGTCTGTAGATTCTATCACTTGCCAGGTGGAGGAGTATTGGACATGTCCTAGTATTGACAATAGCCATGGCAGCAAAATATACCTCCAACCTTTCCACCCACGCCTTCCACTTTGCAGCTTGCGCGGATGGGAGTCCAGACACTGTGAAGGTTTCAATGGTCTGTATCATTGTCATGGTCAAGCCTGTTGTTGAATACTCACACAGAATACCCCCAGCCTTTGATTGTAAACTAGGCCTCAGCCCACTGGTTAGGAATCTCCGTGGCCTCTAATTTTTGGTGGTGCGCTGATTGACCTTTTAGGGCCATGATTGACCTTTTAGGGCCATATCGCAGCACAGGGATAGGCAGCCGCGACCTCGCTTCCACGACATCACTCACAGGAGAATGGGGTGTGCAGCCGTCATAAGCACACAGGCAGCAGGTGTCCGTGGCGGCACCAGACTTGTCGCCATTTGCTATGTTGGGTCCCACAAGGCTGAAGTGCCACAAGTAGTGAGCGTTCAATAAACCATGCACACACATTGCTGTGTGAAACACTAACCCCAGCTTCACCTCTCGCGTGGCTCTTTATTTAGTTCTATTGCATCACCTGCTATGCTACCATTGGGCCGCACCTCGCATGGTCCTGGTTGATTCACCCCGTCCTGATCCTTTACATGGGCTGGCCAGCACTGCTCACTGAGCTTTGGAATCTAAACAATTTCAAAGAATCCCTTCTTTCTGACCCATCATCCAACTGCAGCCAGCTTAAATGGAGAGACATGTAATCTATTCAAGTTTCTGATGTTAATTTTATAATTGTAAACTTGTAGCTGTCCTCATGTAAACTGCTTACACACAGTGGAGACCATTCTCATGTAAAGTGCTTGGATGCTTCCAGGTCATGTTCAAGCTATATATAAAACTGTAAAAAACATAAAGGCCACATGTACGGCCGTCAGGTTTTGCAACTCGCAGATTGCCATTTTTAGGGACTTGCAATTTGTGGTCGCAAAAACTGATGTGCAACAGTGTCTCAGACACTTTTTGCGATTCCCAAATTGGTCGCAAGTAACCTGCCTTATTAATATTCATGAGGCAGGTCACAATTTGCACACCATTGGGAATGACCGTCACTCACAGGGAGTGTTAGGGTCAGCAGACCACCATATCTGTGACTGCTTTTTAAATGAAGCAGTTTTTTATTTTTGAAATGCAGCCCTGTTTCCCTAAAGGAAAACAGGATGCATTTTAAAAAAAACTTTCTTTTCATTTTTTTTAGAGTGGGTAGAGATTCATGGGACGCCTGTCTGCTCTGAAAAAATGTTGGCTTGCCCATTCACACAGGAGAAGGGGTCCCTTGAGGACCTCTTCCCGTTTGCGAATGGCTTACCCCTAATTTGAAATTGATGGTAATCTGAAAATGTTTTGTGACGCATCCCATTCGCAAACATTCATACATACCAGTGCGACTCACTATTAGGTAGGGACGCCCTTTACACGCCCCTTCCTAATAGCAACCCGCAAACCCTATTTTGCGAGTCGATAATAGGTTACTGACCCACAAAATAGGGTTGGTACACAGGAAAATGCTTTTTACCGGTCACAAATGGCCTGATAGGCTGTTTGCACTGGTAAATTGTGTCGTACATCTGTCCCTTAATGAATAAACAGTGAGGCTTCTGTTTCCCTTCTTCAGAGCTGAGCTTTGCTGTCTGCTAAGTTTTCATTTAGATGTCACAAGCTTAGAAGGCCAAATGTCCCTGCACAGATTACCCTTCGCCAGAAAGCATTGCAGAATTACGCTGCCTCTCAAAGCATGGACTGGTGAGCAGAGCATGCGCTCAATCAATCAGTAGATTTGTAGAGCACTTCTTGTCACCCATGAGGTTATCCAGGTGTTGAAATAAGAAAGTATGCAGGTGTTGATTATGCCCCACTGCGTGCTCTGCAGTGGCAATTTTGTTTCTTCTGTAGTCTTTTCTTTTCAATTACCATTAAAATGGATTCTTAGTAAAGAAGACAGGGGCGTTGTCGCATTGTGATGGTAAATGGCAAGGACTGACAGCCCAGATTGTGATATGGCTCACAGTGGTGCTTTATGTGAATAGGCCAATGTGAACACTGCCATTAAAATGGTGTGCTCTATATTGGGGACAATGTGTATATTTACATGGCAATGGTACTTTACGTATGGGGGCAATATCAACACTGATATGACAATACTATTTTTCAGTTTGGTTCTCGGTGAAGTTTTAAGACATATCAATTTTGTTTTGTATGTTTAAAGCATGGCAAACACTGCATGGCAGGAAGGTACTATGCATTACTGGCTTGGCTGTGGTGCTTCAAATGCAGGGTGGTAATGTGTACCATAGCATTACAGTGGGGCTGTACCATAGCTGCCAAGGTTTCAGATTGCCATGTGTGACATTTCCATAATTTCAGTGAAATTATGAGTGACATTTCAATGACTGAGTGACACTTTCTCGCGACCAAAAATCATGCAATGAACACGAGGGAAACCTCTAAATATCAGAAATTACAGCCATTTGAGCAACAAGAAACTGCAAGAAGTTCTTGAAACTGCTGCAGAGCACCAGAAATGGAAAGGCACTAACCCTAGTGCTCCCTCCTGTAACCTGATTGTACTGTAAACGAATCCGTAACCATGATATTAAACAAGTCTTTCAGTAGCAGTGCTTTATTAAAGTTCTGTGTGCATATGCTGACACATGCACAGTTAAATACAAAAATACTTACTGGATGCAACAGATTGTCATTTGCATAAAATAAATAAAATACTTTTAAAGTCCATATGTACATAATATCTAGACCAAGCACAACACCTGCCCAACTTGACAAACCTAGAAATAAGAGAAAACACTAAGACCAGCACAAACAGTCCTGTCAGATCATTCACAGTGTCAAGTATCAGAGGCTGACAGTAACCCTTCCTCACATTAACCTGTATCAGGGTTATGGGCACTTATATCTGAAACCAAACACAGGTTGAGATTTTATTATGTGCTTCCATGCAACTTGTTGTACTCCTGTGTCACAGTTTTTGCCTTCTTTTTCACGTTTTCAGATGGAGAATATTTATAACATGTTTCACCTTGAGGCCTGTTCATTTGAAACATTAATATAGAAGACAATGTTCTATCAAGTGATAAACTGGGGCGGAATTTGGTTTTATTCTTTGCTATCCTTGAAAACACCCTTTCTTCATCAGCATTGCTGTGGGGCAACGTAAAGATAAGTTGAGCTACTTTAGATAGAAGGAAAAATTTGCTTCTCTGAGTGCCAACAACAGTAAATTCTGTGACAAGGGAATGCCAAATGATATCCATCTTGTAAGTAACAACCTCACCAGTACCACAGTTTATTTTAATAGTAGCCCTTTCCCTTGCATTTTTTGATATGTCCTGGAAGTCAGTGACCTGGTATTTTGCAAATTCTTGCTCTAAGCAAACTAGGTCCTGCTCTGTAAACTTGAGGTAGGTTCCAAACCGTTCTACTAAGAACAGCACACTATCAAAACTATGTTTGTGTTTCTCGAAAGAGTTAAAGACCCATGTATGCTTAAGCAAATTGTCATTAACTGGAAGGACTTTCAAAGCATACTTTACTCCATTCTGGTCAAAGCTGCGTACTGCTTCATAGAAAGCTTTCTGGGTTCCCGGCTCAATGCCCCGCTTTCTAGCATGTTTCTTAACTTTCCATGCACAATGATGCCAACATACAGACTTGAATATCAGATCTGGCATTCTTCTGATGTTAAATCAGGCAAACTGGCATCTGGGCTCCCCTTGAATGACTGTATGACATCTACATGAAACACTCTACTCAAGAGCACAACAATTAGTTTGATCATGGCATCATACAGGCGGTGAATGACTGGGTCTTCCCTTTGAAACAAAAGGTTAAAATTAACAAAAGCAGGTAACACAGCCTGAAGAAATAGACAGTAGACTTCAGTCATAGGGTTCTCAAAACTGTGAACAAGTCTCCTTAACCTGACCTTGCTAGTTCTGTCACAGTCTGGTGTTGATAGGAAGTATGAACGCAGAGCAGCAAACTGAAGAATCAGTCTATCCAAACATGTAGACATTCTTAACCACCTCACAGAAATAAATGTCAGCATCCGGCGGTAATCAGAATCAACAAATTGGCAGAATTCAGCAAACACATTCTTACGTTTTGATGAATAGTCAACCCAGAAGTAGACATCTACAAGCAATTCTTCTATATCAAAATGTTTCAAGCTAGAACAGAAGGCAGAAGCTGCATGGGATGCTGCTTTGTGAGCCATGTGGCATGGACAGGCCATGAAATACACATTAAAATTCAAAGAGAGTACTCTAGTTTCAACAGAGTTATGCCTTCCCACATTCACTGAGGCACTATCTACACCAAAGCCAATACAATTTTCCCAAGGAATGGATGGCTTTGTCATAACATTAGATACTGCAGTAAATTTACCTTCAGCTGTACTTTCCTTGCTTAAACACATGTCAAGAAATTTGCAGCATACCAAACCCTGCTTCATATCAAAAATACGTACAGTTATGGGGTTCATTTTTTCAATGCCTTGTACATTGCTACCATCAACACACAGGGGCCGATTCCGATCTCGGTCGGAGGCGCACCCAATACTATTCGGTCGGGAAAAAAGCCATGCGAAAGCCAGTTTCCCGACCGATCCGTACAGCACACCGAACGAGCAAGTACGATGCGCACAACAGCAAAAATCCCGGCCGAGCCGTACTCACCCAAACCAGGTCCTGTTCTCCGACCGAGGCGAATCCGGAAACGCCGAATCGAGTCGCACGGAAGGGAAAATGCAGCCCCGTCCGGCCGGACAAGTACGATGCGCTTTCCGTACGCGCCGAACCCGTCGCTACGCACGGCACGTCAAAGCATCCGGGAGAGGCGCACATAAGCTCCGAATCGCGCCACAACACGATCCACGGCTACGAGACGAACACAGCACCGACGAGGACGACGCGAAGCGACGAGGACGAAGCCAAGCGACGAGGACGACGCGAAGCAACGAGAAGGACGAACGACACGAACCAACCATGAATCCCTTCGTCCCGATCATACCAATATTCTACATCTACTACCGGAACAGGCACGGACGCGTACGGCGCAGAAGGTAAGTCAGACACCAACCACAAAACACATACAACACGGACACGACACATCACACACATACACTGGGAATCTGAATATACTTACACCAGCAACAGCAGCACCATAGGGGCGGGATGCCCATCACCAATGCCACATATGCACACAGGGGCCTGAATGCGCGCCAACACCCCAACCCAGGGGGGCTGGATGCCAACCACCACAACCACCCTTAGCCAGGGGGTGCCAGATGCCCACCACCACTACCACCCTTAGCCAGGGGGGCTGGATGCCTACCACTACTACCACCCTCACCCAGGGCGGGCTGGATGCCTACCACCACCCTTAGCCAGGGGGGCTGGATGCCTACCACTACTACCACCCTTAGCCAGGGGGGCAGGATGCCCACCACTACTACCACCCCCACCCAGGGGGGCTGGATGCCTACCACTACTACCACCCTCAACCAGGGGGGCTGGATGCCTACCACTACTACCACCCTCACCCAGGGGGGCAGGATGCCCACCACTACTACCACCCCCACCCAGGGGGCAGGATGCCTACCACTACTACCACCCTCACCCAGGGGGGCAGGATGCCCACCACTACTACCACCCTTAGCCAGGGGGGCTGGATGCCTACCACCACCCTTAGCCAGGGGGGCTGGATGCCTACCACTACTACCACCCCCACCCAGGGGGCAGGATGCCTACCACTACTACCACCCTCACCCAGGGGGGCAGGATGCCTACCACTACTACCACCCTCACCCAGGGGGGCAGGATGCCCACCACTACTACCACCCTTAGCCAGGGGGGCTGGATGCCTACCACTACTACCACCCTCACCCAGGGCGGGCTGGATGCCTACCACCACCCTTAGCCAGGGGGCTGGATGCCAACCACCACAACCACCCTTAGCCAGGGGGTGCCAGATGCCCACCACCACTACCACCCTTAGCCAGGGGGGCTGGATGCCTACCACTACTACCACCCTCACCCAGGGCGGGCTGGATGCCTACCACCACCCTTAGCCAGGGGGGCTGGATGCCTACCACTACTACCACCCTTAGCCAGGGGGGCAGGATGCCCACCACTACTACCACCCCCACCCAGGGGGGCTGGATGCCTACCACTACTACCACCCTCAACCAGGGGGGCTGGATGCCTACCACTACTACCACCCTCACCCAGGGGGGCAGGATGCCCACCACTACTACCACCCCCACCCAGGGGGCAGGATGCCTACCACTACTACCACCCTCACCCAGGGGGGCCAGGATGCCCACCACTACTACCACCCTCACCCAGGGGGCAGGATGCCCACCACTACTACCACCCTTAGCCAGGGGGCTGGATGCCTACCACTACTACCACCCTTAGCCAGGGGGCTGGATGCCTACCACTACTACCACCCTCAACCAGGGGGGCAGGATGCCTACCACTACTACCACCCTCACCCAGGGGGGCAGGATGCCCACCACTACTACCACCCTTAGCCAGGGGGGCTGGATGCCTACCACTACTACCACCCCCACTCATAGGATGGACAATGCATGACACAACAAGCACACCACAACCTAGGGAATGCAAGATTAAGACATCCCCCCACCACCATGACAAGCGTGTGAGCAGGCTGTGTCAAATGCCTACAACACCGAACATGACATTGAACATACAATGTGACCCCCTAGCACATGTGCCACACATATATGTGTGTGGCACCCACAATGCAAGTAGCCCATGACCATTGTGGCAATGGGGCCTAAACCCCCATCATCACAGTGACCAAAAGGTAAGTGTGGGGTCCATAGCTGAAGCACAGTTTGACCATTGTGCCAATGGGGTCTAAACCCCCATCATCACAGTGACCAAAAGGCAAGTGTGGGGTCCATAGCTGAAGCACATTTTGACCATTGTGGCAATGGGGTCTACACCCTCATCATCACAGTGACCAAAAGGTAATTGTTGACAAAGAAAGAGCTGCAACTGCCAAACTGCATGGATCATTCCTGGTCACAGAACCAAAAACTCATCTGTGGCAAAGTCGTGTATGTGTCCCATTGCAACATAAATTGGGGGAGCCAAATACTGCAGTGCAAATGAAACATTCCTTTGGCCATGTGCAGACAAACAACACCCATGGTGGCTGAGACCGTCAACAGTCATCAATGACACAATGACAGAAGTGACCATCAGAATGCAGAACCACATATTTGCACCAATGGGCACACAAATGCAGATACCCTGTGGAGACAGCAGATGTGAGGTGAACAGATACCATACCATGGCAGCAATGGGACACACAAACCATGATCACTGTGCTGACCGATGACCTAGGAGTCCCAGGGACAGCAGGGGAAACACACCAAACAACATACAGCCAATGGCACACCCAAGATATGCCAATGCAGTGGTGCAGATGCACAAACACAAACAGGCAGACCAACACTGTCATCATACACAGCAGGTGAGGGGTGGGGGTGCCATTGTCCCCAGGCAACAACACAACACATGAGGAGAGCTGAATACCAATCATACAGATGTGCATACACTGCCACACTAAGGTAACTCATGGATCCAAATCCCCTATGTGGGCAAGCAGGCATTGACAGGTGAGAGGGAGCACAAAACACACATGTCACACAGGCACGTAGGAACAACAACTGACACAGCAAGTCACAGACACACCACAGCACCACCCCCAGGGCCCCCACAATGTGGTGACCCTGGGCTGAAGAAAAATACCACTGTGATGACAAAGCTAAATGTCATTCACACTGTGAACCACAGTCAGGTGTCCTGAGCAACTAACTACCATCACACCTACACAAGCACAAATCAATCAGCATGGCCAGTAAGCCAAGGCCAACATGGAGGCAGGGGACTAGCCGGGCAACAACTCTCATCTGCACACACTCAAGACCACACCCCTCGACCTCCAACAATGTGCAGCAGTGAAGTACACATGCACTGGTGACATTGCACATGCACCCATGACTATTCCAGGGTGGTGGGTGGGAACCAAGGTGTAGAAACACATCACACATGGACACTCAACAAGACTCCTGAATGTCTGACACACTGCACACTACGCTGTACATGGACATGACGGCAATACCACACCGACCAATGGGATCCCAGCCACAGTCACACACCAATGAAGAAGCCAAGGTCACCCACAAAGAACACACATAGACAACAACCAACATTGCAGCCCGGACCCTAAGGAGTGCCAGCAGTCACACACACAACGTGTCACAATCACTGAAAGATAACACAAACTGGAAATCACATGACAGGGGCAAACAACAAGTGCCAAAGGGAAACCTGACTGTGACCCATCTGCGTCAGCACACAAACTCTGCCCTGACAGCAAACACACCTATGGGTGACACCCTGATGACCAGTAATGTGCCATGCACCCACATCACAGAGAACACAGGGAGAAGACTTTGGGGGAACATAGCTCAAGTCAGCAAGCATCACAAACAGGTACAACACTAGGGATCACAGCATGCGCAGATGAATGGAAGTGAACACACAGACATGCACATACAACACACACCTTGGGCGCAGGCAATGTCACACGTGTACACACTGCCATGAGGGGACTCCACTCCTGTGTGAGGAAAGCTGTGCCATATGTTGCCTCAGTAGGGCCCCATCATGTCAGCTGAGCACTTGGTCACACAATCAACAATTAGCACCAAATGAGGGCTCCCATCACATCAGCCTGGTCATGGATGTGCCAACGGAATCATCAGCACAGATCCAACACACTTGTATAGCAATGTTGCACTGACTACACGGATGAGTCCCTCCCCATTGATGCCCAAACCTGCATGTCCACTGGAGATGGCAACACGGTCAGGGAAGTAGACAAATGCAACGATGGCAGGCACAACAGATGTGCAGGGGTGGAAGCCACAGATATGAAATTGCCAATGTAAGTAGGAAACCCATTGCCAAATACTGAACACATGACACCCTCAGATGCTGCTATTGATGACATGGATACACCACATGATAGGACACATTCCCCCTGGACCACATGGGTTCCTGCACAGTAACACTTCATAATCATGAGACCAGATATCACCATCACTGCAGCAAGGGCATGGTTAGCTGCACCAACAACATGTACATCTGAAGCATGAGCACTAGAGAAAAGAAAGTTGCTTTATTCAGCATATGTGTTGAGGCCAAACGAAGTCCTGAAAAAAGAGCAAAGGCCAATGGCCAGTCCATTGTCAAAGTTCAAACAGGGTGACACTGGCAGATGTCACCCTACGCATGCCTGCACAATACCAGGGACAATCCACTAGGAGGGGCAACCGGGGGCAGGCCAGGCACCGCAGGGACAGGATCAGGGCTCACCAGGGGGAGTCAGGGAAGGGGTGGTGGGTGCTGGAGAGCCACTGACAACTGCAGTGGAGGTGTCTGACATGGTGTGTGCCGGCACAACTGGGGGGCATGACACAGATGTCGTGGGTGCCGGCACAACTGCAGTGGACCCTGCAGATGGGGTGGACAGGTCCGCCACTGCAGTGCCCAAGTCAGACAGGGCGGTAGTGGACTCCACTGCAGTGCCTACCTCCAGGGGAGGAGAATGGGGAACAGGCAAGGTGGGTTGGACAGAGGGGGGACACCCTCACCACATCAGTGGCACAGACAAGCGCAGCGGGGGTGTGGTGCTGGGAGAGCAAGTGGCAGGGGGAGAAGGCCGGAGCATCTTGGGGATGGTATATCTGTGGGTGGGGGAACCTGGGGCAGGGTGTGGTGGGGGCACCTGTGCAGTGGGGGCCTGAGGGATGGAGGATGGAGACCTTGTGCCTGAGCTGCAGGGCGGTGGCGGGGTCTTGCTCTTAGCACTCCGGGGGACTTGCGGGTGGGGGCCTCAGTCCGTCTGCGCCTGGGGGAGGGTGTCCGGGGACGAGGGGCACTCTGCTCCGTGTGGGTGGGCTTCCTCTTCCCCCGGGATGCTGGAGCAGCTTCATCGGTGGGGAAGAGGCCGAGGTCACAGAGGAAGAGCTGCTGTGACTTTGGGGTTGCAGGTGAGGCAAGGGAGGGTGCTTTGGAGGGAGAGGGAACTGAGGACTGCGCAGTGCATGTGGATGCGTGTGTGTGTTCCAGGGCCCCATCCCCTGTGAGTCTGGCTTCAGTCCCCTGAATGTGCTTGCGTGTGCGTTTTGTCATTGGCGTGTGTGTCAGTGTGCTGGATGTGTGTGTGCTGGTGTGTGCCAGTGTGTGTGTGCCTGGGATGGGTAAGGTGCTGGGGAGTGTGGATGGAGCAGAGGCAGGAGGGGTGAGGGACCGTTTGAGGAGGGACACTGCTGCCGTCAGGGAGGAGTCCATGGACCTATTGCCCCTCTGTAGGTCAGACATGCCCGATGAGATGCCCTCCATGAACGACACCAGCTGAGTCAACAGCGCGGTGTGCGCATGGAGGACACTCAGCATGGCTGTCTGCCCTACATGGAGCTGGCGAAGGAGGTACACAGACTCCTCACTCAGGGCAGCAGGGGACACAGGGGCAGGGGGTGCGGTGCCTGGCCCAAAGGAGACACGCTCCCGGACATGGGAGCCTCCACGGACCTGGGGAATGGGAGCCGATGGGAGGGCGGTGGTGGTGCTGGTGGTGGCGGGGACAGCAACACTAGCTGGGGTGTGGTGGCTGCTGACACCCGCCTCCACAAGGGAGTCATCCTCCGAGTTGCTCTGGTCCTCAGCTGAGGTGGATGCTGCTGAGGACTCCTCGGTGTGGCTCCCCTCGCCCTCCGTGCCACTGGGTCCCTCCGACCACTCCTCGGCTGCTGACCCAGTCTGGCTCTCCGGCTCCTCCTGGTCCGTGGAGCTGTCCCCTTCCGTGGCCGTGGATGTATCTGCAAACAATGGGGAAACAGACAGACATCAGTCACCTGCACATAACGCACACACCACTGTGAGCACAGCACATCACAGAGCAAGCCCTGGCATCATTAGTTGTACATTGCTAAAAGTGCACTAATTGAACAGGAGAAGTCAATTGTCAGTCTGATGCCAAGCATGGCACTCACATCCCACATGGCCTTGCACCCATCTGTCTGGTGTCTGTTGGATTGCAACACCCCAGTGTTGACACATGCACCAAGTACACAGTAGTTGGACAGTGCAGAGGACACGGTGTGGACACATCACAGCTCTTGCCACTGAGTCAGTACAGGTTTACGGATGTAAGGGATGCCCAGAGTCAAATAGGAAATGCATGTGATGCATACCAGCGACAGACACCATGATGCACCCATGTCCTGATAGCCAGCGCCACTATGGTGTGCATGTAGCACATGTCACTCCCCTGCAGGATCACCAATCAGTAGACACATGCCATGGCGGAGGCATGACTGCAAAGTCATACATCACTGTCTCAGTGATGTATGACTTTGCAGCCAGACAACAACACTCTGCACTGTGTCACAATAGTAGGTCATGGGGAATGCAAGTCCTGGAGCTGCACAAGTGCACATGTACATCCCCCCACAACACATCCTCTTAACCCTCATCTGTCCAGGTCATACCTATTGGACATATGGGAGACCTGTGACACTACCCTCTGAACCTGAGCCCCTCACACTCTGCTGTGCATGGGGAACAGCTGCCTGAACTTCACATTTACATGCCCCAGTCTGCATGGGCAGCTGATCAGACACCTATGTGTCACACAAGTATCGTCTCCTATGGTCACATCTCCAGTGGCATGCTGAGCCCCTACCAAGAAACTCCACAGCAGTCCTGGCGACTAATCCACAGCACACTGACACAGAGGCAGACACCTGAGGGGCAAATCACTGTGCACAATGTGTCCTCTGATACACGGGAGTGGGAGTACAGAGTGTATTGTATGGCCTGGAGTAGGCATGACTGTCCAGCCCCACATGAATGAGGGATGAGCCCTGGACTGTAGGCAGCTGGCTAAGTATGTGTGACACACGTCATATACATACTCCTGGGGCCCAAACATTGTTCCCACCTGCAGCATGGGTGTGTGCCAGGTACCCCAGCCACATGTGGTGGATCAGCTCAGCAATTGGACCACAGATCAAAGTAACACGCTGAATACATGTCAGAATACAGGCATTGTGTAAGCAATGGACCCACCCATGATGCCCACCACAGAGTCAGGGAAACAGATGCTGTCTCCCACCTTGAGTCAAGCAAACTGCAAGGACACAGTCCTAAGTGACAGAATTCCCTGCATGTAAGGGCCACACCTGGGTATCAGATGAGGAGTGGGCAGTGCACAATAGAGGGACATGGCTCCTGGACAACATGACTGCTGTACTGTGGCAGTTCAACCTGGCCCGAGGAGGGCACATAACATGTTAGACAGAGTACACAGTGCAGTCTTTGACTCACCCCCTCCTTGCTGCTCTCTGGCCTTCAGCTGCCCATCCAGGTCTGGAAAGACCACCGCCAGGATCCTGAGCATGTGGGGGGTCAGGGTCCGTGTTCCGCCCCTCCTGCGAGGAGGCGACA
The DNA here is from genome assembly GCA_963921515.1 of Calotriton arnoldi. Lineage (NCBI taxonomy): Eukaryota > Metazoa > Chordata > Amphibia > Caudata > Salamandridae > Calotriton > Calotriton arnoldi. The sequence continues at coordinate 4,062,231 of CAWUFW010000433.1, forward strand.
GCTTCAGCTGGACCCGTGCAATCCTCCGGGTCCAGCCCCGAAGGTCCTGCCACCTCTTTTGGCAGTTGCGGATCCGGCGCTTGTAGACCCCCACGGACCGGACAGCCCGGACGATGTCCTTCCAGATCTCATGCTTCCGATGGGCAGAAGCCTGTCAGGATGACAAAGTGATAAGGACATTACTACACATGCAACATATCCGTGCATGACACAGTTGCATTTACATGTCGCAATCATAGGGGCACATGGTGTACCCAGGCAGTGCACGGCTGCCCATGGACAGTTTTCCAGAAGTCACTACATGGTATCATAGCATGGGGAGTAAAACCCTGTTCAGAAGCACTGTCACTGCACCATACCTGTCCAGTGCAAGTCACTACACACTATGGGGGGTGACAACTACTCAGTGAGCCTGCTAGCCAGTGGTGTGCTGACTCTCAGCCTTGCTAGTCAGACAAAATGCACATTCAGAAAGGCAGTGCACAGAACACTCACCTGCTCCCCTGGTGTCCCATACAGCTTGCTGTACTGTGGAAGTAGGCTGTCCAGCAGGGCCTGGTTCTCTTCAAGGCTGAAGGCTGGGGCTCTCTCCACAGTACGTGCCATTGCAGGGTCCAGAGGGGCAGAGACAGCAGCAGTGCAGTGGCAGATGTCGTCCTGGAGCATGTAGTGCAGGCAAGTGGGCTCTCAGGGGAACATGCAGCAATATATATGTGCTGGAGAGGCAGATACTGTCCCTTGTGTCCAAAGAGATAGGTCCAAGTCGTTTGCATCTTCTGAATCTGGCCAATCCATGGAATAGCAGCACCAAAACACGCCCACAGCATCCTTCAAATCTTCAACTTCATGACATACATGATTTTGCAACATTGTTGTGGGTGACCAACTGATTTTCCAGCAACCGACTCGTTCGAATATTCGAAAACGCGTCCGTTGCCAGGCAAGCCCATTGTCAATGGGTGCGCACCGATCGGTCCATTGCAGTACAACGCGCACAGGGGTACAACGCGTACCCGCACACATTGAATGCAATGGGCCGGCCGGAGGCACCGATCGGTCCATTGCTGTTCAACGCGCACAGGGGTACAACGCGTACCCGCACACATTGAATGCAATGGGCCGGCCGGAGGCACCGATCGGTCCATTGCAGTACAACGCGCACAGGGGTACAACGCGTACCCGCACACATTGAATGCAATGGGCCGGCCGGAGGCACCGATCGGTCCATTGCTGTTCAACGCGCACAGGGGTACAACGCGTACCCGCACACATTGAATGCAATGGGCCGGCCGGAGGCACCGATCGGTCCATTGCAGTACAACGCGCACAGGGGTACAACGCGTACCCGCACACATTGAATGCAATGGGCCGGCCGGAGGCACCGATCGGTCCATTGCTGTTCAACGCGCACAGGGGTACAACGCGTACCCGCACACATTGAATGCAATGGGCCGGCCGGAGGCACCGATCGGTCCATTGCTGTTCAACGCGCACAGGGGTACAACGCGTACCCGCACACATTGAATGCAATGGGCCGGCCGGAGGCACCGATCGGTCCATTGCTGTTCAACGCGCACAGGGGTACAACGCGTACCCGCACACATTGAATGCAATGGGCCGGCCGGAGGCACCGATCGGTCCATTGCAGTACAACGCGCACAGGGGTACAACGCGTACCCGCACACATTGAATGCAATGGGCCGGCCGGAGGCACCGATCGGTCCATTGCTGTTCAACGCGCACAGGGGTACAACGCTGTACCCGCACACATTGAATGCAATGGGCCGGCCGGAGGCACCGATCGGTCCATTGCAGTACAACGCGCACAGGGGTACAACGCGTACCCGCACACATTGAATGCAATGGGCCGGCCGGAGGCACCGATCGGTCCATTGCTGTTCAACGCGCACAGGGGTACAACGCGTACCCGCACACATTGAATGCAATGGGCCGGCCGGAGGCACCGATCGGTCCATTGCTGTTCAACGCGCACAGGGGTACAACGCGTACCCGCACACATTGAATGCAATGGGCCGGCCGGAGGCACCGATCGGTCCATTGCTGTTCAACGCGCACAGGGGTACAACGCGTACCCGCACACATTGAATGCAATGGGCCGGCCGGAGGCACCGATCGGTCCATTGCTGTTCAACGCGCACAGGGGTACAACGCGTACCCGCACACATTGAATGCAATGGGCCGGCCGGAGGCACCGATCGGTCCATTGCTGTTCAACGCGCACAGGGGTACAACGCGTACCCGCACACATTGAATGCAATGGGCCGGCCGGAGGCACCGATCGGTCCATTGCTGTTCAACGCGCACAGGGGTACAACGCGTACCCGCACACATTGAAAGCAATGGGCCGGCCGGAGGCACCGATCGGTCCATTGCTGTTCAACGCGCACAGGGGTACAACGCGTACCCGCACACATTGAAAGCAATGGGCCGGCCGGAGGCACCGATCGGTCCATTGCTGTTCAACGCGCACAGGGGTACAACGCGTACCCGCACACATTGAATGCAATGGGCCGGCCGGAGGCACCGATAGGTCCATTGCAGTACAACGCATCACTGTACATGTGACTGGCATATGTCAGCATGCCTGTCTCAGATGGACATATGCCAGCCACAGATAGCTCCCAGGGAGTGAGGGGCACACCTACATCACGACAGCCTGTCCAAACCTTATCATAAGGCATGTAAGGCTGCATTTCCTATTGTGTGTATGTTGGTGTACATGTTGTCCTGTGGGTGTCACCTGTGGGCAGCCACCCCCAGGCTGTGCACGTGTTCATGGGGACAGGATCATGGGTGTTACGTGTACGTGACCACTGTGATGTGCAACTGTTCATATCTGTGCATGTGCCATGGTCACATTTCACAGTGGTGTTTGTGTATGTCATGTCACATACCCCGTGAGTCCCATGTGGGATGGTATGTTTGAGCCAGGGTGTCCCAGTGGCACAATAGTGATGGCCCTCCACAGTCTTTGTGCATGTAGTGTTTACAATGTCTCTGATTTCATGTGCACAATGGGAGACAGTCTCCACATCCACGTTGTGTGTGCATGGACTCTGATGTTGTGCGTGTGTGTCACAGACGTCCATGGCTCTCCTGCCATGGCAAGTGTGGCCACTACCTGTGGGGGTCATGTTTGTTTTGTTGTGGTGTACACATGATACTCCAGGTGATGCCAGTGTCCATGTGGCATTACAGGGTCCCTGGGAATGTGCCTGTCGTTGAGCTGTGGTGCCTGGGGCACATCTGTCCTCACATGTCACTGGGGGGTGACTGTGACACAGCATCATGATATCCAATGGGCCAAACAGGGACAAATTGATGCCACCTGTAGGACCGTGTTGACAGATGTTGGCCATGTATGTACCATAAATGTCGTTCCGGTACTGCACACTTCATGTAGTTGTGCCTCATGATGATGTATGTTGGGATCTTGAGTGTGTTCAATGCCGCATATGTGGGGTGACTGACGATCTTGCTTACTTCTCCTCTGCACTGCAGGGCTCCTGCTGTCCATCGGCCATTCCCAGACCTGGCAACGATGGTGGAACGGGACAGCATCCGACGGTACCGCTTCACCAGGCAGCTGATTGAGGATTTTGCAGTGCAGTTGTCCCCACATTTGCAGCCTGGCCGGCCGTATCCTACAGCGCTGACCCCCAAGGTGAAGGTGATGGCAGCCCTACACTTCTTTGCCACCGGTACCTTCCAACATACTGTGGCGTCTGCTGGTGGGATGTCACAGACCATGTTCAGCCGTGTGCTCCGCGATGTTTTGGCGGCAATGTTGCTCTTCCTGAACCGGTACATCTATTTCCCTAGACTGCGACGACTCACTGACGTGAAGAGTGACTTTTATGCCCTGGGGAGGATGCCGCATGTCATTGGCTCCATTGATGGGACACATGTGGCTTTGGTACCACCACAGGCCCAGGAGCAGGCCTACAGGAACCGCAAGCACTACCACTCGGTCAATGCACTGGTGGTGTGTCTTGCAGACATGACCATCACACACGTGTGTGCCCGTTTCCCTGGTTCAGCACACGATGCCTTTGTGATGAGGAGTAGTCGCATCCCCAGGTTGATGGCACAGATGCAGAACCAGCGTGCCTGGCTTGTCGGTGTGTACTGACTTTGTGCCATTGTGTGTGATCTGATCTGTAGTATTCCGCCCACTTTTCCAAGTCAGCTGATGTGCACTTGTCTGTCCGTAGGTGACTCGGGATACCCCAACATGCCGTGGTTGCTGACACCCCTCAGGAACCCTGTGACACCTGCCCAGATGCGCTACAATGAGGCACATGGTCGGACCAGGAGAGTGATTGAGCGGACCTTTGGTCTCCTGAAGAGCCGCTTCCGCTGCCTGGACAAGACCGGAGGGTCCCTCCCATATGCCCCTGCAAAAGTGTGCAAGATTATCATCGTCTGCTGCATGCTCCACAACCTGGCAGTGCGGAAGGAGTTGCCTCTCATCCAGGATGACGATGACCAACATCCGCCACCTGTGGAGGATCCTGGCCTGGACCACGATGCCAGTGACGATGATGATGATGATGGTGATGGTGATGTCCGCACACAGCTCATCACCAACTTCTTTAGCTGAATGTGAGTATCCTGAGGTGTCATGTGAATGATGTGAGTTGGCATGATGTGTGGGTGGTGCTCTGGTGCTGTTGGAGTGTGTCCATGGGCTACTTGACAGGATGTGTGTTGCGATGTGTGGTGACAGGTGGGCTGTACTCCCCAACAGTGTTGACATGCTAACTTGGTTCTGGGTGGGTATCTTGTAACATGTATTGTGCATGAGTTTTGCTGTTCTGTCCTGTACTGCATTGCTTTTGACTGTGTGTCATTTCTGTCCTTCACAGGGTACTTTCAGATTCGTTTGGTCAACTGTGTCCACCGACGACGTGATTGCACATCCAGGCTGGTAGCTGTTGTGTCCCTACAGGTGATGTGCGCCACACCCATGGACTTCCTTCTGTCTACAGTTGTTGACTGTGTGCCCGCTACCAGGTGGGGTTACCTTGCATCTGTAATGGTTACGGCATGTTGCTACTGTGTAATAAACATGTGCTTCACTTAGTGATGTGCGTTGTCTGTGGTCACACATTTGACTGCCATTTGCTTACTGCACCTGTGGGCTACTTGACTACAACTGGGAATGGGTGTGGTGTCTGTGCATTGCACCGTCTTCCCTGGCAACATCAGTGTAGGCAATGAGTCAGATGGCCTAGGTGTGTATGTGTTGTGTAGCCCTGGTGGTGTGTCTCCCTCATATGTGTCACGTTGCCTGTACTCACATGCCTGTGTTGTCCTTGCTGTTGCAGTTCGCATACACTGTGTAATTTTGCAGTTCATCATCCCCATAACAGCACCCACGTTGGAATCACGACAGAGGCAAGTATGGTGTATTAGTGTGTTTATTGTGATAATAGTGCATAGGATGGATTGTGCTGTACATGAATCTTGCAATCCCAAGTTCCTAGATGAATAGAAAGTCCAGGTAGACAGGATCCCCAGTATCGGGGCCACTGTTGTCTGACACATTGTTCCAACTTATACTCCCCATGCAATGTGTGGGAGTAGTGTTGCCATCAACAGGGTGAACAGTCTGTGCACAAAGGCGAAAATCCAGAACAGGTTCAGGCTTCCTGGGAGTTGCGCTTGGCCATCAGCCTCTCACTTTCCCCTCCTCGGACGACCCCTCTTCTTGGGGGGGGGCCCTCAAGTGCAGGCTGCTGCGGTGCAGGGGACTCTCCGCCAGAGTCCTCCTCCCTCCCTGTGGCAGTTGCAGTTTGTTCGGTACCAGATGTTGTTGGCACACAGGGAGGTGTGGACTGGTTGCTGTTCATCTGGCGGAGGCATTGTAAAATGTCCCTGTGCACCGCCGTCATCTCATGTAGTACATCCCACTTGGACTCCACGCGGGTCATGTGGGAGTCCACACGTGACATGTGGGAGTCCACACGTGACATGTGTGACTCCACTTGGGACATGTGGGAGTCCAAGCGGGCATGATGGGCAGCCTGCTGCTGTTTGATGTCTCTGAGGAGCCCCACTACCTGGCTGAGCTCTCCGGTGCTGGACTGGTACGCATCAGCTATGCGTACCAGTTGTGGGTCTTCATGCACACCAGCAACGTCTGCAAGCAGCGACCTCTGTCTCCCACCCCTCCCACCACCCCTGCTGACATGTGCAGTGTGTGCAGTTGCACGCACAGATAACCCTGGTCCACCTTGGGGGTTGGTGGTGGTGGTGGTGTCCATGGCCCCAGGTTGGTCCAGGGTCACTGCGCTGGTGTTGTTCCTTATTCTGTCCATGTCGGCAGGGATGGTATTCGTGGTGACAGTCGTTGGAGGGGTGGGTGCAGGGGGTGCAGCTGGTGGACCTGCTGGTGCTGCAGCTGGTGGTCCTGCTGGTGCAGCATGTTGACTTGCACCGGATGTGCCAGGTTGTTCATCGTCCGAGGAGGACAGAGGCTGTACGACGCCAGTGAGCTCGGCATCCTCTTGAGCCTGGGACTGGGACTCCTCAGCGTCTGCTGCTGTGTCCCTATCATCACCTGTTTTTGGGAGACACAAACAATGTATGTCATGTTTCTGCAGGCATCAGTGGTTGACACACCTGACAGTTGTGACTGTGCCTCGGGGTGCGGGCCTGTACATTGTATTGTCCTAAGTCGTCACAGTCAGGGGTTGATATTGGTGTGGCACATTGTCCTGCATTATTTGGGCATTTCTATGTATTCTCTGGGGTGTGAACATGGTCTGCATTGATTGTGTTTGGTTGACAGCCAGACCTCCTTCCCACCCACCCACCCACCCAGTCAGTTATCCCACCATGGAACGTGCTTGCATTGCAGGGAGTGTAAGTTGTCTCTCAGGATGTCAGTCAGTGGTGTCCTGCTGTTTGTTGGTGCACAGTTGGCAGCAGGGCCTTGTGCTCCACACAGCAGTAGCCAGTGTCAGCCATCTTGTGAGTCCTTCTCCACTCCCTGTGATGTGAGCATGGTTCAGGGTGGTGTTGATGGGCCAGTTGTGAGGCTGAGCAATGTCTGTGACTACGACTCCCATCATGCTATTGCCTCCACCCCCTTCCCAGCATGCCCATGCTTCCTTCCTTTTGACTCTGCTTCCCTGTGGGGTGGGCTGGCTGTGCTGACAGGATGGCTGGGAGTGTTGTCCTGGCAGTTGTTTGGCTAAGAGTCCCAAGAGTGTCCCTGTGCTTCACACAACATAAGCCAGGGTGGTGGTGCTTTGTGGGATCTTGTGTTGGGATGGAGGGCATTGCATTCTACCAGGTGGGTACTGTGGAGTTTGTGTTGGGGGGGGGTGTGAGGGGAGGTGCTGGTGACTATGGTCAGTGCTGCAAGTCCCCCTTCCCACCCAGCCAGCCAGATAGCCCACCATGGAACGTGCTTGCATTGCAGGGAGTGTAAGTTGTCTCTCAGGATGTCAGTCAGTGGTGTCCTGCTGTTTGTTGGTGCACAGTTGGCAGCAGGGCCTTGTGCTCCCCACAGCAGTAGCCAGTGTCAGCCATCTTGTGAGTCCTTCTCCACTCCCTGTGATGTGAGCATGGTTCAGGGTGGTGTTGATGGGCCAGTTGTGAGGCTGAGCAATGTCTGTGACTACGACTCCCATCATGCTATTGCCTCCACCCCCTTCCCAGCATGCCCATGCTTCCTTCCTTTTGACTCTGCTTCCCTGTGGGGTGGGCTGGCTGTGCTGACAGGATGGCTGGGAGTGTTGTCCTGGCAGTTGTTTGGCTAAGAGTCCCAAGAGTGTCCCTGTGCTTCACACAACATAAGCCAGGGTGGTGGTGCTTTGTGGGATCTTGTGTTGGGATGGAGGGCATTGCATTCTACCAGGTGGGTACTGTGGAGTTTGTGTTGGGGGGGGGTGTGAGGGGAGGTGCTGGTGACTATGGTCAGTGCTGCAAGTCCCCCTTCCCACCCAGCCAGCCAGATAGCCCACCATGGAACGTGCTTGCATTGCAGGGAGTGTAAGTTGTCTCTCAGGATGTCAGTCAGTGGTGTCCTGCTGTTTGTTGGTGCACAGTTGGCAGCAGGGCCTTGTGCTCCCCACAGCAGTAGCCAGTGTCAGCCATCTTGTGAGTCCTTCTCCACTCCCTGTGATGTGAGCATGGTTCAGGGTGGTGTTGATGGGCCAGTTGTGAGGCTGAGCAATGTCTGTGACTACGACTCCCATCATGCTATTGCCTCCACCCCCTTCCCAGCATGCCCATGCTTCCTTCCTTTTGACTCTGCTTCCCTGTGGGGTGGGCTGGCTGTGCTGACAGGATGGCTGGGAGTGTTGTCCTGGCAGTTGTTTGGCTAAGAGTCCCAAGAGTGTCCCTGTGCTTCACACAACATAAGCCAGGGTGGTGGTGCTTTGTGGGATCTTGTGTTGGGATGGAGGGCATTGCATTCTACCAGGTGGGTACTGTGGAGTTTGTGTTGGGGGGGTGTGAGGGGAGGTGCTGGTGACTATGGTCAGTGCTGCAAGTCCCCCTTCCCACCCAGCCAGCCAGATAGCCCACCATGGAACGTGCTTGCATTGCAGGGAGTGTAAGTTGTCTCTCAGGATGTCAGTCAGTGGTGTCCTGCTGTTTGTTGGTGCACAGTTGGCAGCAGGGCCTTGTGCTCCCCCCAGCAGTAGCCAGTGTCAGCCATCTTGTGAGTCCTTCTCCACTCCCTGTGATTTGAGCATGGTTCAGGGTGGTGTTGATGGGACAGTTGTGGGGGGGGGGCAATATGTGTCACTGCGACTCCCACGATGCTATTGGCTACACTGACTTGGCCAGCATACACAGAATTCCTTCCTTTGAGTGGTCTTCACTGTGTGTTGGTGTTGTTGTGGTGGCTACATGTGTGGATGTGTGTTAGTTCTATTTGTGCCACTGCCTAGCTGTAGTTGTGGTTGTGTTTGTACATGTGTTGGCACAGTTGGATGTGACTTTTTTGATGGCATGTGTTGTGTTTATCTGACTGACATACACATTTTGGGATGATTCTGTTCTAGTTGCTGTGTAATTGCTATGTGTGCATGGTTTGACTCTCCCCTTGACAGTGATGTGTGTGTTTTGTGGCAGTTTATTGTGTACATTTGTTGTGTACTCACCAGGCTCTGGGATGTTCTCTAGTCCATATACGCTCACTGGCGGAAGGATGGCCCGCACCTTCTCCTCCCAGGGCCTGAGGTATATTGGCTTGGCAGGAGGGCCACTGCCGGTCTGTTGGCTGTTGCTGTAGTCTATCTTCAGCAGGTCCCGTACCCTCCTGCGCACGTCATACCACCTGTTCTGGATGTCCGTCTTTGTGCGCCGACATGATGATTGGGCGTTCACCCTGTTGATGATCCTCTCCCACATCTTGGTTTTCTGCGACATGGGGGTCTGTTGGACCAGAGTGCCAAACAGCTGTGGCTCCACCCTGAGGATCTCGTCTACCAGGACTTCCAATTCACAATCTAGGAACTTGGGATTCTTCTTGGGGGGCATGGTGATGGGTGGTGATGGTGAGTGATGTGTGTGTTGGTGTGCAGGTGAGGGTGTGTGAGTGTGTGTTTTGCTGGGTGTATGTGAGGTAGGTATTTGTTGGTGTGCTGATGGTGTGTGGCTTGTGTGAGGGATGAGCTGTGGGTGTGTGGTTGCTTTCTCTTGGGTGCTGGCAGTGAAATGGCATTTGCAAAGGCTCATGGTAGTGATTTGTGTCCTTTATATAGGTGGAGTTGTGGGTGTGTCTTTGTTCTCTGTCCCCACCCCCCCAGTATTTATTGGCTTGGTAATTGCTTGTTTGGCCTTTTTTTGGTTGATTTTTCCTTTGTGCTGTTTGTGTATGTTGGAAACGTTCTTGTGACCGAGTCGGACCCTGCATTGGTCTCGTACGGTGTTTTCCGTTTCGTTCACGCTGTGTTTGTGCAGTTTTGTATGCTGCGTACGCGTCGGTCGCGGTGTATTGTGTTGCTTCGGCTCGGTTTTGTATGCGTGTCGGTCGTACGGCTTGTCCTCCGTCCGACTCGGTCGTGTTTTTCGCGCCTTGCATCGTACTTTGCGGGTTGGAGTTGGCGGGTACGATTCGGTCGGATTTGTTCCGGGTGCGTGTCGGTCGGTTGGATTCGCGTGTTTTTCCGGCCGGATTGCTATTTTCCGAGCGGCTCGGTCGGTCGGCTTGGTTTCCTGACGTGTCGGTCGGATTTATCGCGGCTTGCATCGTACTTGGCGTGTCGGGCGCCACTGGTACGTGTCGGTCGGTATTTTTTCCGGATCCGAGTCGGTCGGTGCTTTTTCCGGCCCGAATCGGAATCGACCCCACAGACTAAAAGCTGAGGATGTTATATCAGCCACTAAGTCAGTCAACAACTCTGGTGCAATGGCATCATTTAATACACAAGTTGCTTTTGTTCGGGCACAAGCAGGACCCTGCACGATTTTAGAGTCTGGGAAACATGTCCTTATGAGATTTCCCAAATGATCAGTAGCAGCAAAGGGCACATTATGCTCTGCCAAAAATCCTGTGAATTTTATTTCTGCCTCTCTGGCAAAGGAGCCTTTACTAGAACTCTTGTTTGACATGTAGCCTCAGATGGGTTTCATTTTAATCTTTGTGCCCTGAAGAGATGTATGAACCTTACCGCTAATATGGCGTTTCAGATCAAACTCTCCTTGATGCCCACAGGAGACATTCTTCTCACAAATCAAGCAGCGAAAGGAATATGGATCAGTCTTAACAGGAACAATGATCCCTGCAGTTAAAAAGAATATCCCAAATTATGATTGTCGCCTACGAGTTTTAAGGTATGAGAATTTTAAATGAAAACACTAGTGTATACAGTGGCTAGGCTGCTCACAAGCACCTACTGACCACACCTAACGCTGGCTGCTGTAGTACAAGACAAAAAGTCTATACTATGCATTATGACATTTGTTGAGGGCTGACTACACACTGTTTAGGAAAGGACACCAAGCAATGAATTGAGTATACCGGGACCTCCATTCCACTGACATAAAATAGAGAAGTCCAGTTCATCATAGTGTAGCACTCCCACATGACTGACTGAGGTGCAAAATATCGAATTTTTTATATCGATGTACAGAAATATCGAGTTCATAATATCGAGAGTATGAAATATCGATGTTCTGTATATCGATGTAGTTAATATCGTTTTGAGGTGTTTTGGTAAATATCGATGTTAGTAATATCGATAGTAAAAATATCGACATGTCAAAATAACGTTTTTGTATGTTTTTTCAAATATTTTAGAGTTAATGTTAAGTAGTAAATTTTTTTAAATTTTATAAAATAAAAGTATTTTTTTATATTGTTTTAGGAGCGGGATGTTGGGTTATAGGGGATAAGGGCGGGGAGTGTTTTAAAAAAAAGTAATTTAATTTGTTTATATTTAAACATTTTAAGTATAAATTTATAATTACATTTTGAATTTCAATTTAAAATTTAGGAGCGGGATGTTGGGTTTATAGGGGATAAGGGTGGGGAGTGTTTTAAAAAAAAAAAAAATTTGTATCAATTTGAAAATTTTAAGTATGAATTTATAATTATATTTCGAATTTCAAATTAAATTTTAGGAGCGGGATGTTGGGTTTATAGGGGATAAGGGTGGGGAGTCTTTTAAAAAAAAATTTGATTTGTTTAAAATTGAAAATTTAAAGTATGAATTTTTAATTTAATTTCGAATTTCAAATTAAATTTTAGGAGCGGGATGTTGTGTTTATAGGGGATAAGGGTGGGGAGTGTTTTAAAAAAAAAAGAAAATTGTTAAAATCTTAAAATTTTAATTATGAATTTATAATTTAATTTCGAATTTCAAATTAAAATTTAGGAGTTGGATGTTGGGTTTATTGGGGATAAGGGTGGGGAGTGTTTTAAAAAATATTATTTTAATTTGTATAAATTGTAAAAAATAAAATATTTATTTTAAAATTATTTTCGAATTTCAAAGTAAACTTTATGAGCGGGATGTTAGATTTATGGGAGATAAGGGTGGTTATTTGAGAAAATAAAACAAATTTAAGTGTTAAGATCCCAAAAAAAAATTATATGTATAGTATAAACAACATTTAAAATTTTAAAAAATGTAGGGAAATTAACAAAATTATTGTGATATTAAAAAATTAAAAAATATAATTAAGAAAAATTCATTATAATGTTATACAATATATGTAGTAGTGTGAACATGTGTTAATTAAATAGTGACTATAGTGGGAATAGTAAATTAATTAAGTTTAGTGTCCAGCACTTACCCCAATTAAATACAGAGTGGAGTAGGAATAGTAATTAAATTAAGTTCAGTGTCCAGCAGCTACCCCAATTAAATACTGACTGGAGTGGGAATAGTACATTAATTAAGTTTAGTGTCCAGCACCTACCCCTATTAAATACTGACTGGAGTGGGAATAGTAAATTAATTAAGTTTAGTGTCCAGCACCTACCCCAATTAAATACTGACTGGAGTGGGAATAGTAAATTAATTAAGTTTAGTGTCCAGCACCTACCCCAATTAAATACAGACTGGAGTGGGAATAGTAAATTAATTAAGTTTAGTGTCCAGCACCTACCCCAATTAAATACTGACTGGAGTGGGAATAGTAAATTAATTAAGTTTAGTGTCCAGCACCTACCCCAATTAAATACTGACTGGAGTGGGAATAGTAATTAAATTAGGTTTAGTGTCCAGCACCTACCCCAATTAAATACTGATTGGAGTGGGAATAGTAAATTAATTAAGTTTAGTGTCCAGCACCTAGCCCAATTAAATACTGATTGGAGTGGGAATAGTAAATTAATTAAGTTTAGTATCCAGCACCTACCCCAATTAAATACTGACTGGAGTGGGAATAGTAAATTAATTAAGTTTAGTGTCCAGCACCTACCCCCAATTAACTACTGACTGGAGTGGGAATAGTAAATTAATTAAGTTTAGTGTCCAGCACCTACCCCAATTAAATATTGACTGGAGTGGGAATAGTAATTAAATTAGGTTTAGTGTCCAGCACCTACCCCAATTAAATACTGACTGGAGTGGGAATAGTAATTAAATTAGGTTTAGTGTCCATCACCTACCCCAATTAAATACTGATTGGAGTGGGAATAGTAAATTAATTAAGTTTAGTGTCCAGCACCTAGCCCAATTAAATATCGACTGGAGTGGGAATAGTAATTAAATTAGGTTTAGTGTCCAGCACCTACCCCAATTAAATACTGACTGGAGTGGGAATAGTAAATTAATTAAGTTCAGTGTCCAGCACCTACCCCAATTAAATACAGGCTGGAGTTGGAATAGTAATTAAATAAGGTTCAGTGTCCAGCACCTACCCCAATTAAATACTGACTGGAGTGGGAATAGTAATTAAATTAGGTTTAGTGTCCAGCAACTACCCCTATTAAATATTAACTGGAGTGGGAATAGTAATTAAATTAGGTTTAGTGTCCAACAACTACCCCTATTAAATATTAACTGGAGTGGGAATAGTAATCAAATTAGGTTTAGTGACCAGCAACTACCCCTATTAAATACAGGCTCGAGTTGGAATAGTAATTAAATAAGTTCAGTGTCCAGCACCTACCCCAATTAAATACTGACTGGAGTGGGAATAGTAATTAAATTAGGTTTAGTGTCCAGCAACTACCACTATTAAATATTGACTGGAGTGGGCATAGTAATTAAATTAGGTTTAGTGTCCAGCACCTACCCCAATTAAATACAGGCTGGAGTTGGAATAGTAATTAAATGAGGTTCAGTGTCCAGCACCTACCCCAATTAAATACTTACTGGAGTGGGAATAGTAAATTAATTAAGTTTAGTGTCCAGCACCTACCCCAATTAAATACAGAGTGGAGTAGGAATAGCAAAATAAGTTATTTTAATGAAAATTATTATTGGGTTATTATGTTGAGTGGAGTAGTAAGCATAATTTAGGTGAGTGTTTTTAAAATATATGATAATAATATTATTAGAGCTAAAATTAGTTAAAACATATTAGTTATATTTACATCAAGAACAGCGAAATCATATATATATTATACAATGAAAATTATGCATTTTATAATATATAATTTATTACAAAATATTTAATTATCTACATTAAATGTGATAGCAATGAAAAGGTAGTCAAAAAAATAGAAATCTCATTTTTATTAATAATTTTTATTATATAAAACATAAAAATGACAGGTAAATCCAAAATGTAATTTTTTATTAAACAGTAGAAAATTAATCACAAAATATATATATATACAGGAGAGTGTATTTATTACATACAAAATACAGTTTACCAATATGCATATTTTAACAAGTAAATAATACAAAACATTTTTTAACAATAAAAGAAATTGTACTTCACAATTGTTTATATGTTAGAAATATAGCATGATGCATATGAATTTTTTTATGCACATTGTATACATTAGTATATATTTTTAATAAGTGCTAAATATTGTTTGTCATTTTTAACATTTTTACAACTGTTACAAATTTTAAGTATTTATTAACATTATATACTGAAAATATTTGTACAATACATTTCAGATAAAAATAACGTAGTTTAATTTTGTAATACAAACATAATATATTTTAATTATTAATATTAATAATAAAATAGTAATATTAATAAAATATTACATTTAATAACAGTTGTTCATTTTATTTACAACTCAGATATTTTTTTAACAAAAAACAACATTAATAAAATGTTTTAGTAATTGTTGTTCGACATATATACATTTTTCTAATTATAATATTACATATTATTAATTCATAATATGTATTATTATAATTTTACATAATATAAAAAAGAGATAATAAATATAAATAAATCAGGTACATTTTTAAGTATTTTATTAGAATGTAACAGTAATTTTTAAACCATTGTATAATATTAAATAAATAGTTTAGCTATTTATTTAATATGTTTATAGTTGCCATCTTTGTTTGGGGGCTTTAATTTAGTAACCGCTCGCTGTTGTTTTGGGTCATTTGGGAAGAAAGAAGCTCGCGGTTGGGAGCTGCTTCGCGTCTGAGAAGATAAGAGTAATTTTCTTTAATATTAAACTATTTTAAGTGTATTTTGAAGGTAGTAATGTTGTAATTAGTGTGCGTGGAGTTATGTTTTAGAAGTTATGGTGTGTTTAGTGTTTTATTTAGTTATTAATTGTTAACGTTGTGTTCGGTATTTGCGGCCTAGTTAGATTTTTTCTATTTATGTCGTTTTTACGTTAATACTGTGTGAATAATGTTTGTAGTCATGTTTTTAAGTGTATTATGTGTACATTTGTGTGGGTGGGAATGTTTTTTTTTGTTTTGTAGGTTTTACGACGAAGAAGTTTGGAATTACGGAACATTGCACATTTTTTTTTTTTAAGGAAGTGTGTATTAGTTATATTAATTAAGAATTATTTTATACTTCCTTCATTTTTCGGTTTTCATGGAGCGGTTCTTAATTTTATACTATTTTTCGGGTTTTTTATGGTTACTGGATTGTCGATTGTTACCTGGAGGATTAAGTTTTTGATACAGTTGTATTTTTACATTTTATTGGGGTTCCTTTTTAATATCTATGGATTGTGAACTACCTGGATTACTTTGGAAGATGTGGCATTTTCGTATTAGAGCAACGGGAAAGGTAAGTGTTTTTAAATATTTTAATTGTGGGAGGGAAATGATTTTAATTTAATTGCAGTTGTTGTTTAGTTGCTTTGCTGTTTAATTAATTTGTCTATATATATGTATATATAAATTTATAACACATATTAGACAAATTAATTAATTTTTTGATGTAAAAGAATGCACTGTTTTTATTCTAATAATTTTTTTCTTCAGAATAGTATATTTACATTGTTTATATGTTTTAGAGTAGAGTTTTAGCTATCATATTTAAGTACTCAAGGCCTCTTGTGGAAGGGTATAGCTGAACTTGCTGTTGGAAATACTGATACATTTGATTAGTTTGTCTAGATAGTTTTGGCTTTAATTGGATGACAGATTGTTGCATTCTGAGTTCTTGGAAGCTTTGTTCTTTTTGTATGGCAAGTAATAGTTTATGTAGGGTAGGAGTGCTTCGTCCTGTAGAAGATAGGAAGGCATTATGCCAACCCTCAACTGCATTGTTTGTTTTAGCTTCTTGGTTAAGTGTAGTTAGATACACATTCCACCAAGGAATTTGAAATTTAGGTTGACGCCTCTGGCCTGATCTGTGTAATCTCCCCACCCAGGTATCCTCAAAATAATCTAGGAAGGGAGATAATTTTTGTTCATTTTGTTGGTAAAATGGACTTTCAATTAAAATGTTGTAATGTTCAGCCACATCTGTCACTGGCACATAGGCCAGGGCAATTATATTTTTAATTTGGTATGCAAAGGTATTATTTGTTGCATATTCCACACTAAGGGGGTCATTACGATGGCGGACGGAAAAGCTACCCGACCGCCATGGTAGCGGAAACTCACCGCCCGCCGCTACCGCGGGAAAACCGACGGCTAGATTAGGATCCTCGGCGGTAAAAATCCAACCGCGGCGGAAAGGAGACCCGAGAAACCGCCCGTCCCGTGCGGAGAAGCCCGAAACCCGTCCGCGGCGTTCGGAATCGCTGCGGAAACAGCACAAACCACCGCAACCACAGCGGACACACCGCCATGGAAATTATGATATCCCCGACATGACTGCGGTGCAGAGCGCTGTTTCCGACCGCCGCGGTCGACAATAGTGAGGAATGAGAGAGCCCGCGGAAGCACTGTAGCATAGCCACCGCTGCGTACGCTCCGTGAAAAAAATGGCGGTCGGAAAAAATACACACAACATGCCCACAAAGTGCATCAAGCAAACAAGTCATGCACCCAAAAACACCTAACACAGCCCAAAGACACACCCCCATGGTAAACTCAAAAACTACAAATCCCAGGATGACACACACACCACACCTGCAACCAATACCCCATCCTGACATACCCACATAGCCCAGTATAAATCCAGCCCCCTACCAGACCACAATCCTTTGCAAAACTCCTGAACTGAAGGGACATACACCACAGCTGACAGGAGAGGCAAATCTGCACAACACACACACACACATCACCACCACCACTTCTACACCTGCACCTCTAACCCCTTTGCACATCACACACCATACACATCACCACCACCACCTCAACACTTGCACCTCAAACACCTTGGCACATCACACACCATGTCACCACAGAAAATGCCCAAATTCACTGACAGTGAGTTGAGGGTCCTGGTAGATGAGATAATCAGGGTAGAACCCCAATTGTTTGGTAACCTGGTACAACAGACACCAGTAGCCACAAGAACGCTAATGTGGAGAAGGATAGTAGATAAGGTAAATGCAGTAGGGACCGTGCCACGCAATAGAAATGAAATTATGAGGCGCTGGCACGATCTGAAGGCAGTGGTCAAGAAAAAGAGAGCCAAGAACCATGAGCTGGCTAACAGGACAGGCAGTGGCCCTCCCGTTCCACTCAAGACATTCACCGAATGGGAGGAGAAGGTGCTTAGCATACTGCATCCAGAGAGTCTCACAGGAATACCCGGGGGAGTGGAGGCTGGTAAGTACAAACAAATGCCTAACATCACACTGACATGTACTGTCTTGCACCACTACTAAGCTATACCTCCCAGGTACAAATGCAGTCATGAGCACCACACTGTCACCAACACATATCTCACACATTAATCCAACAGCCCCTCAGGTTCACCTCAAAGGTAGCTACAAACATCACCATGGGTACATGTTTACATGCTGCCAGCACTACAACTCCCACCAGGCCCCCTTGTCCTACAGATGTGCAAGATGGAGCCCTGACCCCCCCCCATGTGGCAGCCATTGCATTGCTCACCTTAACCTAACAGGTAGGTAGCCATCCTCACAGGGAGGTGTGTGTGTGTGTTTTGGAAGTCTGCACTACAACTCCCACCAGGCCCCATTGTCCTACAGATGCGCAAGATGGAGCCCTGACCCCCCCCCATGTGGCAGCCATTGCATTGCTCACCTCAACCTAACAGGTAGGTAGCCATCCTCACAGGGAGGTGTGTGTGTGTGCTTTGGAAGTCTGCACTACAACTCCCACCAGGCACCCTTGTCCTACAGATGCGCAAGATGGAGCCCTGACCCTCCCCCATGTGGCAGCCATTGCATTGCTCACTTTAACCTAACAGGTAGGTAGCCATCCTCACAGGGAGGTGTGTGTGTGTGCTCTGGAAGTCTGCACTACAACTCCCACCAGGCCCCCTTGTCCTACAGATGCGCAAGATGGAGCCCTGACCCCCCCCATGTGGCAGCCATTGCATTGCTCACCTTAACCTAACAGTTAGGTAGCCATCCTCACAGGGAGGTGTGTGTGCTCTGGAAGTCTTCACTACAACTCCCACCAGGCCCCCTTGTCCTACAGATGCGCAAGATGGAGCCCTGACCCCCCCCATGTGGCAGCCATTGCATTGCTCACCTTAACCTAACTGGTAGGTAGCCATCCTCACAGGGAGGTGTGTGTGTGTGCTCTGGAAGTCTGCACTACAACTCCCACCAGGCCCCCTTGTCCTACAGATGCGCAAGATGGAGCCCTGAACCCCCCCCATGTGGAAGCCGTTGCATTGCTTACCTTAACCCAACAGGTAGGTAGCCATCCTCACAGGGAGGTGTGTGTGTGTGCTTTGGAAGTCTGTACTACAACTCCCACCAGGCACCCTTGTCCTACAGATGCGCAAGATGGAGCCCTGACCCCCCCCCATGTGGCAGCCAT
This sequence comes from Calotriton arnoldi, assembly GCA_963921515.1. Classification (NCBI taxonomy): domain Eukaryota; kingdom Metazoa; phylum Chordata; class Amphibia; order Caudata; family Salamandridae; genus Calotriton; species Calotriton arnoldi. The sequence goes on from CAWUFW010000433.1 coordinate 4,081,022, forward strand.
TGCATTGCTCACCTTAACCTAACAGGTAGGTAGCCATCCTCACAGGGAGGTGTGTGTGTGTGCTCTGGAAGTCTGCACTACAACTCCCACCAGGCCCCCTTGTCCTACAGATGCGCAAGATGGAGCCCTGACTCCCCATGTGGCAGCCATTGCATTGCTCACCTTAACCTAACAGGTAGGTAGCCATCCTCACAAGGAGGTGTGTGTGTGTGCTCTGGAAGTCTGCACTACAACTTCCACCAGGCCCCCTTGTCCTACAGATGCGCAAGATGGAGCCCTGACCCCCATGTGGCAGCCATTGCATTGCTCACCTTAACCTAACAGGTAGGTAGCCATCCTCACAGGGAGGTGTGTGTGTGTGCTCTGGAAGTCTGCACTACAACTCCCACCAGGCCCCCTTGTCCTACAGATGCGCAAGATGGAGCCCTGAACCCCCCATGTGGCAGCCATTGCATTGCTCACCTTAACCCAACAGGTAGGTAGCCATCCTCACAGGGAGGTGTGTGTGTGGTTTGGAAGTCTGCACTACAACTCCCACCAGGCCCCTTGTCCTACAGATGCGCAAGATGGAGCCCTGAACCCCCCCATGTGGCAGCCATTGCATTGCTCACCTTAACCCAACAGGTAGGTAGCCATCCTCACAGGGAGGTGTGTGTGTGGTTTGGAAGTCTGCAATACAACTCCCACCAGGCCCCCTTGTCCTACAGCTGCGCAAGATGGAGCACTCCCCAACCACAACCATGTGGCAGATATTGAATGTGACTCCTCAAACTTACTGGTAGGTAATCATTTCAACTGGGAGTGGTGTGTGGAATTGGTGACACTGCAGTACAACCCACAACAGGCCCACTTCTTCAACAGATCAGCATGATAGAGCACTTGTCCCACTCATAGGCATGTTACGTTTGTTCCCCCGCACATCACACCATACCACTTTGTCCACAGTCACCTACACAAATTATGCTAAACAGTCGTATTGTACTCAGCATGCACAAGTCTCACTGCAAAAATGTCCCACATTGTGTCTACTGTGCCAGGCATCACACACTGCAACACTAACACCTATCATGCTTCCCTGCAGCAGTGTCTGGCAGGTTGGTTGTCAAAGTGCTAATCACCCATGTCATACCACAGTGTTGCAATGTAAACAGTGTAAGTGCAGATTACCAAAAAACTCCACTGGACCTGGGACTCACACTGCTAAACTATGCACATCCCAACTGACTTGCAACAGACCCAGCTGCCACAGTGCTGCACTGAATTGCATAACAAGAGAACCTTGTCTGACTAAAATGCACAAATGTGTCTGCTTGGGACCAGCAATGTGTGTATGCATTGACAATGGTCACATCTCACACTGTCTGTCTGAACAGTGCTGGTATAGTCTGGCCCCAAAAGCACACATTGTCTGCACATGGATGACTGTATCTTACCAACACACCACTGTTGATGACAACATGTAAGTGTATGGATGCCCCGGAACAACTGCATCACCAGTACTTTGATCATGTTCTCAGGTCCACAAATCCCATGAAACCATGATAGTGTGGAAATGTTTGCTGGGTGAGATGTTCAACCTGCTGTATGTCACCACAGTGATAGGAGCCTATACCCTATGCCCTATTTTGCCTGCAAATATTGGGGGAGTGAACCCCACACCCAGATAGTTGAGACAACAGTGATGGTGGGGCCACACCCCATGCCCTAATGTGATGTGAAAAGTTTGGGTACTGAAACCCACACACACCTTCTGCTCACCACAGGCACGTTCCTCCCAAGAATGACTCTTAAGTCACATAGCCATGTCATTGCTCACCTTCACCTCAACCGGTAGGTAGCCATCTTCACACGGAGATGGTGTTGTGGTGTTGGCAAATTGTCCCTCAAATCCCACTATGCATGCTGTCCCACCCCTGAGTAGGATGGGCCACTCCACCCCCAATCAGAATCATGTGGCAGGCATTGTATGCCACCCACTCAACTAACAGGTAGCTAACCGCATCTCACAGGTCGGGGTGTGTGGGGGGTGGGAAGCGTGCACAACAACTCACACAAGCCCACATGAGCTCCAGCCCCCAAGACTGATAACACCCTCGCACTAAGATGCATGTGTCAGTCATTGCAATGTCCACTTCCAAATCACTGGTAGGTAGACATATCATGCTGACTTGTCCCACACTGGACCAAGATGGAAGCCTTCCTCACACACACACACAGAGAGGTCTTACAAATACAAGCACAAAACAGCAAACAGAACATATCACCAGCCACTACATGATGCAGCCAGATATGCCTCACAACAAGCATGGTGGCATAGGACACCAGGCCTCACATTGCACAACTGCACACCCAGATAGCATTGGCCACTATAGTGTGCACACACCTAAGCAAATGAAACCATGACAGCAACCAAAGTGTGATATTCAGATCCACATGTAGATGTAACTCAGTGCACAACCCTGCACACCACTGCATGCCATCTGAAAATGGCAGGGGTCCAGACCAGCAAGGACCAAATGAAAGCAAAGAAAGCATGGCTGGAAGTGTAAATACAGATATGTACACCACATGCCAAAGGTACGGATGCAACTACAATGTTCCCCCAATGTGCAGAGAAAACGGCTGCAAGGGCACAACAAGTGACATACATGCGTAACAGGATCACATATGATTAAACACTCACTAGATGCCAACATGAACCTGTCAATGTAAAAAATTTAAATTGTGCATGTCATTTCTTGCCAACTCCCAAAATGGACGAGTAATGCATGTTCCTCAACAGCTTGTAAAGCATCACTGGATGTCGGTAACTGCAAATTAGATGAGTGAACAACTGCTGGATGTACAAACAGTTGATGTAACAGTGCGAACAGAAGCTTTGCTGGTTGCAACACAATGACCATTTCTCATCTGACCCACAGGTGACCAAGAACTCACTGCAGAGGACGACACCACCAACCTGCAGAGCCAGTCCCCCACCCCGGAACAGACACTACTGGATGAAGACTCCCTGGATTCCTTGGATGAGGAGCCCCAAGCCAGCACATCTGTTGTGGCAGGCTGCAACCAGGCCCAGGCACCCATTGCCCCCACAACCACATCTGCTGCAACCCATGACCTTCTCCAGACAGCTGTTGTCACGGCCTGTGTGGCAACCACTACCACCACCACCACCACCACCACAGCTGCCCGCAACACCCTCCCTGCCCCAGGTGATGAGCACCCCACGACATCTACTGAGGAGGCCAGGGAGAGGATGCAGCGGAGCAATGTGGGGAGCCAACAGGCCCGTGGTAGCAGTGTAGGTGGGAGGGGCAGGGTCATGCAGAGGGGAACTGAGCCTGGGACAGAAGCCCTGTCCCACATCAACAGAGTCCTTGGGGCATACGAACAGGCCCAGGGACGAATGGGCCGGTCTGAGGAAGATTCTCGGGAGCTCCTCCTGCTGATGAGGTCCATGGACACCCGCATGGGACAAATTGTGGACCTCTTTGGGCAGCAAGTGGCGATTCTGAGGGACAGGCCAGCGCAACATTCAACATCTCCGCCTCCCCCTGATGGGCAGAAGGATGACAGTTCGTCATCCTCCCCTGCGTCCACAGAGGGGGGTGAGTCCTCAGGCACCACTGCCCCTGCAGCACAGGCCCCTCCAGTCAAGCGCAAAAGGGGCCGACCAAGGAAAGGCCAGAAGGCATCACGTGCCAAAGCACCTGCCAAAGGCAAGTCCCGGAGCCAGCCATGATGGCAGCACCACTGCATTTACCTTTTGGACTATCCTTCCCCACACTGCCATGTGAATGGCATCTGTCTGTTGGACTGGGTCTCCACATCACTGTGGTGACTACTCAATTATCTCATCTACCATGACCGTCAACTCATTTCTTCAAATTCCCCCATGTACATTTTCTCGACCCTCACATGTCACAATTGTAAATAAATACACCTTACACACATGTTGTTGTGTCTGCTCCGTCTTTAATACAGGATGTGCAACCTTCACCGTGATGTAAATGTCCCAGGGAAATGGAATGTAGGTAGGCAAGGAGAGGCTGAAGGGACCTAGGAAAAACATTAGAACAAGAGTCACTTGTTTTGGTGTGGCATCACACACATCACACAACACTTGTCAACAAGGTATTCCAATCTTCACACATTACACAGAGCAACAGTCGCCATGGAGACATCCTGTATCTGTGTCAAACTACCCTATCCCACAAACATTGCCAACCAGCAATGAATGAACACAAGGCTGCAGTCACCAAGCTCACATACACCCTCACAGCAACTGCAACACCATCAGACCATGTGTCCCTCCTACATCGTCACTCACCTTCAAGTGAAGTAGCGGTTGATGAGCTGTTGACGCATGTCGACACCTTCCTCCTCTCCACTGTCCTCGTCACTGGACCCGGGTTGGTTTGCAGGCGGGGGCCTTGGCTGCTCATCATCATCCAGGACCAGGGGTATTGCCTTGCGAATGGCCAGGTTGTGGAGCATGCAGCATGCCACGACTATCTGACACACCTTCCTTGGCGAGTACATCAGGGCACCTCCGGTACGGTCCAGGCAGCGAAATCGTGACTTTAGGAGACCAAATGTACGCTCTATTACACGCTGTGTCCTCCCATGGGCATCATTATATCGCACATCAGCTGCTGTCACAGGATTCCGCAGTGGGCTCAGCAACCACGGACGGTTAGGATATGCAGAGTCACCTGGGTGTGAGAAACACAGATTAACCTTGATGTTCCACAATACCACAGGACAGCATGTCACGCACACACCACGCTACTCCACTATGCATACTCACCCACAAGCCATGCACGCTCAGGAAGCAGATTGGCCATCAGCTGCGGGACGATGCTGCTGCGCATGATGTGCGAATCATGGGCTGACCCGGGATACCTGACACACACGTGGGAGATGATCATGTCCGCACGGCACACCACTTGAACATTTACTGAGTGGTAATGCTTCCGATTTCTGTAAACTTGCTCACGTGCCTGTGGTGGCACAAGCCCAACATGTGTGCAATCAATGGCACCAACAACATGGGGGATGTGTCCAAGGGCATAACAATCTCCCTTCACAGCCACCAACTCTGGCCCCCTGGGGAATTGAATGTATCTGTCCTTGTAGTTCATCATAGCTGACAGTACATCCCTCAGCACCATGCTGAACATCGGTTGTGACATCCCACCTGCGCTTGCTACCGTTTGCTGGAATGAGCCTGTCGCAAAGAAATTCAGGCACGCCATCACCTTTGAAGTCGCAGTGAAAGCTGTTGGATATGTGCGACGTGGCTGCAGGTGGGGCTCCAACATGGCACATAGGTTTTGTAGGGAAACTCTATCCAGCCTGTATTTGCGGATGATCTCTTCATTCTCCATGTCAGCCAGCACTGTGAATGGACGATGGATATTGGGCCTCCTCCTAGGTCAGATGAAAGTGCACATATGTCAATGAAACACACCATGAGATGTACAGGACATTTCACATTTCTACAGACACATTGCCAAATGTTACAGACTGCACCATCAACCAACAGAGCACTGCACAAGTCGGTACACATCAGGCACACTACTCGTACACTTGTCCCCTTACCCGCAGCAATGATCTGTGCACACCTCCTGCTCATTGGCATGCACAGTGGGATATGGCACCACATGTGTGCGCACACCTGTGAGTATTACCCCCAGCATATGTTTCAAACTACAATACTACCCTAGCACACCGTGCTGCTGTCCATGATACACCTCCCAACACAGGTTGCACATGGCACACATCAACTACACACTGACCACAGCCTGAGCGTGGTGAACACGTGTGTGCATGTGCAGTAGACAATGTGACAGTCAATGATGCCCCTAGTTCACACAATGAGACAGCATTGTGCGTTACATTGCACCTATACACATTGACCATTAGCTACATATGCTATGCAACACAAAAACTGTACAGTCTACATGCCCTTACACATCACATGTGACATGTGCGTGTGTATGTGTCAATGCAATTTATCACATACACATATATGGCATGTGTAGGTGACATGGAGTTAAATGTCCCATTCGTTATGTTGGCCTCATGAGGGTCCTTCAATGTTGGAGACACTGGGCACTGTTCATGTTGGGCTATGGATAGAGATGGATGACTCCATATGTGCAGCAAACCTGCTCTGCAAGTCCACGGACGGTCACTACAGGCACTGTATGGCACCCATATGGCGGTGCCTACCGCCTGGCCCCTGCGGACTGTCACCGCCAATACCCCAGACACGATTGCGGTAGTCTCAGCCATATCTACATGTGTATATGGTGGTTGGCATGCACCGCTACCCAGCTCACGGTCACTACAGGCACTGTTTGGCACCCATATGGCGGTGCCTACCACCTGGCCCCTGCAGACTGTCACTGCCAATACCCCAGACACGATTGCGGTAGTCTCAGCCATACCTACATGTGTATATGGCGGTTGGCATGCACCGCTACCCAGCTCACGGTCACTACAGGCACTGTATGGCACCCATATGGCGGTGCCTACCGCCTGGCCCCTGCGGACTGTCACCGCCAATACCCCAGACACGATCGCGGTAGTCTCAGCCATATCTACATGTGTATATGGCGGTTGGCATGCACCGCTACCCAGCTCTCGGTCACTACAGGCACTGTATGGCACCCATATGGCGGTGCCTACCGCCCGGCCCCTGCGGACTGTCACCGCCAATACCCCAGACACGATTACGGTAGTCTCAGCCATATCTACATTTGTATATGGCGGTTGGCATGCACCGCTACCCAGCTCACGGTCACTACAGGCACTGTATGGCACCCATGTGGCGGTGCCTACCGCCTGGCCCCTGCGGACTGTCACCGCCAATACCCCAGACACGATTGCGGTAGTCTCAGCCATATCTACATGTGTATATGGTGGTTGGCATGCACCGCTACCCAGCTCACGGTCACTACAGGCACTGTATGGCACCCATATGGCGGTGCCTACCGCCTGGCCCCTGCGGACTGTCACCGCCATTACCCCAGACACGATCGCGGTAGTCTCAGCCATATCTACATGTGTATATGGCGGTTGGCATGCACCGCTACCCAGCTCACGGTCACTACAGGCACTGTATGGCACCCATATGGAGGTGCCTACCGCCTGGCCCCTGCGGACTGTCACCGCCATGGACCATTCCCTGGCAGCCAATGGGAAGCACCCTCGCGGTAGCCTGATGCAATTTTGAAGATAGCGGTAGGCGTGTTCCGCAACTGCGTAGCCGGTCATTGGAAGCATTCATAAGATGCACCACCGCAGTAGCGCGCGCCTGGCCCCTGCGGTGTGTCACCGCCATGGTCCATGCCCTTGCAGCCAATGGGACGCACAGTAGCGGTTGCTTCATATGGCTTTGAAAATCGCGGTAGGCGTGCACCGCCACCGCGGAGGCAGACATTGGATGATTTTAAAAATAGCAGACCTGGTACACCAATTGCAGCGGCGTGGGACCACTGACACAGCCCCAGGGGCCTATATATGTGTGGGAGGGTGCCCCACATTTCCACTGCTACCAGGGACTGCTGCCTGACACCCTCCACCTGCTGCTGCTGCCTCCAGGGACTGCTGCCTGCCATCCTCTACCTGCTGCCTCCAGGGACTGCTGCCTGCCACCCTCCACCTGCTGCTGCTGCCTCCAGGGATGCTGCCTGCTACCCTCCACCTGCTGCCTCCAGGGACTGCTGCCTGCCACCCTCCACCTGCTGCTGCTGCCTCCAGGGACTGCTGCCTGCCACCCTCCACCTACTGCTGCTGCCTCCAGGGACTGCTGCCTGCCACCCTCCACCTGCTGCTGCTGCCTCCAGGGACTGCTGCCTGCCACCCTCCACCTGCTGCTGTGGCCTCCAGGGACTGCTGCCTGCCACCCTCCACCTGCTGCTGCTGCTGTCTCCAGGGACTGCTGCCTGCCACCCCTGAACTCCACCTGCTGCTGCTGCCACCTGTCCACAGTGATGTCGAGGACACAGAAGATCCGGGCCAGTCCCTTCACCAGCGAGGAGCTGGAGGTCCTGGTGGACGGGGTGCTTGCACAGTACCCAAGGCTCTATGGTGCCCCTAATGTCGTGGTAAGTCTCCAACAGTGTGAGTGAGAGTGCAGGGGGGCACACGTGAAGTGGAGGTGCTGCAGTATGTGTCAGTGAGTGTGGGGCTCTGACATGCACTGCCTAGCATGTTTTCTCCAGGGGAAGGGCTGTGTAGCCTCTTTCACACGTTTCCCTGCATGCCCATCCAGATTTGAGGGACATGTATTGTCCTGTCAGCCATACAGTGAATCAGCAAATTGGTAATGCAGGAGTCAGGCCAGTGATTGCTTGTGTGAATGGCTGTGTGGGTCCCAAATGTCACTCTCAGTGTCAGCCCACCTGGCCTGCACAGTCGCCGCCCAATTCCCACAAGTACACATCACTGCATGTACAGTGTGTTCCATGTGTCTTTTGTTCACACATCTTCATCAAAGAGCCATCTCAGCCCTGTAGATTGCACACGACAAGCCTTGTGACAAGGGTGTGTGTATGAGAGTTGATGTCACTGTATGTGAGCTCCATGACACAGTGAGCCATTCACAGGGCTGGGACATTGGGGGCTGCACAGTGTTGAACACAGTGAGTCCACCAACAACCATGTGTTGCTATCTAATCTATGTGTTGCTCTAGCTAACAGCGGACAGTAGATGTGGGCAGACTACACATTGCTTGATGTGCTGGCATCCTGCATGTGAACGGGATGTAGAGGTACTGTGTCCACCCTCCCACCTCCATGGATTCACGTGTGGTTCTCCATTGCCGTTGTACCATGTGCCATGCATTCTTGGCTCTGTTACACATATGTGTTGATTTGGGATGAGTGAGTATCGTGCCACTGTTTTGAGAGATTTTGGTAGTATACACTGTGTCACTGATGTATTACCCCTCTTGTCTCCCATGCCTGCAGCTGAAAGTCCACCAGCGTAAAGCCGTGTGGAGGGCCATTGCCTCCAAGGTGCGTGATCTGGGTGTGTCAAACCGACGGCGCAGCCACTCTCATAAAAGGTGGGACGACATCTGCTGGCTGAGCAAGAACATGGCCGAGATGACGCTGGGGCTGCTCCCTCGGAGCGGCAGGTTGGCCCGACGCACCATGACACCACTAATGGCCCGCATCTTGGCCGTAACACAGCCTGAGTTGGATGCACAATTGAAGGAGCATCAGCAGCAAGCTAGGGGTGAGTATTTGTTGACGGGTGGCTTTGGCAGGGAGTGGCTGCATGTGTCCACAGATTGGACAAACTCTGAGCTATGTGAAGTTGGTAGTGTGATGCAGTGGATTGTAAGTGGAGTCTGTGCTGGGTGCATCTGACATGCATTTGTCTCACCTGTACTCACTGATGTGATCTGCGCAATGTGCATTGACATTGCAATCAAAGCTGTGGCATTCAGGTACCTTGTGCAGTGGGGTACTGTGTGAATTCATATTGCTGGTGACAGCAGTGTGCCTAATCTGAGTGTGTTTCAATCAATGCATGCAATGCCTGACAGCAGATTTCAGCTGCTACAACTTCTGAGGACAATGTGCTACAGTACTTGTGCCCGTGCAAGCAACATGGTGGCTGGCATGCGCTAATGGCCATTGTGGGCTATTATGTTGTGGTCTGTGTGTGTGCTCCCCTACTGCTCCATCCATGTACGTAATTGACACCATGTTGTGGTGTTCATCCTTGCCATCCTCAGCACCCTGTGTGGTCAGAGAGATTTTTGTGCCTGTGTCTGAAGTGGGCCACAGGCAGGATGGTGTGCTGTGTGAGTCACCGGGATCACTTATGGCTGTATTTGTTCTTTACATGCACTGTTGGGTTGATAATTGAGGTGGCAATGTAGATTTAGTCAGGGTGATGTGCAATGTGGATAACACATCTTCTTGAATGGTGATTTACTTGCACATGTTACTTCAGTTGGTGCCACTCCACTAACACTACATCTCTCTCCCATGTAGCATCTCCCGTGTGCGTTGAGGGACAGGAGACGGACACCAGCGGTGAGGCATCCAGTGCAACAGCCGCACCGGAGCAGAGTGACACAGATGTGACCAGCGCCGAGGAGGGGGACAGGAGTCTGCTGGAGGAATCACAACCCGAGACGCAAAGCTCTACGTCATCTGACGCCAGCGGTGACGCATCCATGTTTGGGCCCACAGGGAACGGGGACTCTGCCTCCTCTTCCGCCACACAGCGTCCAGTGCCCAGCCTCCCATCTACTTCCACTGGTGCTGCCCGTGTTCGCACAAGTCGAAAGGGAAGAGAGTCCTTCACCCCAGGCACTGCTGCCCCGGCCCATGTCAGCCCTGCAGCCCTCAGTGCTGAGTCAGTAGAGCTATTGCGCCAGCTGTGTGTGGGGCAGACAGCTCTCCTCAATGCCTTCCTAGACCACGATAAAAAGTTGGGCCAAGTGATAGCTTTCATGGAGGGCATACATTCAGATGTGGGTGGGCTACACCGGACTGTGCAGTCATTGTCCTCAACAGTGACGGCAGCCCTGCAACAGGCACATTCTCAGGGAGCAGCTCCTGTCCCTTTGTCCACCCCCTGTCACTGTGCACCTCTGACGACAGTGACAATGCTCAACAGACCCCAAAGTCCAGATACAGCACACGCAGCACACAGCAGCAGCAACAGCCCAAACGGTCCAGGCCGCAGACACCATCCCCACAGAAAACTAAGACCACCCCAGAGCACAGAGAGAAAAGCCCATCAGGCGACACCAAGGGCCAGAGGGGCAAGAAACAGGCCTCAGGGTCACAGGCCTCAGAGTCATCCCCCGCAAAGGACTCTCCTGTCCCAAGGACCACTCGCAAAGCAAAGAAGGCAGTTTCCCTGCCCACTGAGGAGGTGTTACCTGCAAGGCTTACACTGGATGAGGGGCCTATGGCTGGTCCACCCACAACCTCCACTCCCATCCCGAGCCCTGTGAAGCAGGCACAAGGGGGCACTGTAGGGGCTAAACAGAGTAGAAAGGGTTTGGAAGGGCGGATGCAAGCCCCAGGGAAGCGCACAGCTGGATCCAGCATGTCCCCAAAAGGGGCCCCAGAGTCAGCACTAGGAGCAGGTTTGGTGGTGGGGTTACCTGTTGTGGCCACACCAGTTCCCATTAGTCCCCACACAGGGAAGCCTTTCAGGATCCCCAAAAAGTAGAAAGGCACCCCACCACAATTTCCTGCACACACTGTGTCTCACCACAGCATCAGTCCACCTCCCCGTGCCACCACCCCACCTGGTCCAAGCAGCCCTCCAGCTTCCCAAGCCAGAGATGTCTCTTCCACAAATGTTCCTCACACTCCCCGGGGTAGTCCTCCTACTGACCGCGACACACAGTCACCTCCAAGTCCGACAGACAGCCACATCTGAGTGGTAGTCACCCTCACACACCTGTCTGTCCACAGCAGTGTCTGTGATGCCCATTGTTATCCCCATGACTCTGTTGCTGAGCATGGCATGGTATATTCGCACACATTAGCTGTGCAGCTTCTGATGTGACTACTGTGCACATTGTACTTGCCTTGTGGTTCACTGCTGTTTGCACCCTGCCTGTGCAGCTTCTCATGGACTTCACCTGCACATTGGACAGGCCACTGGCCTTGTTGCTCACTACTGTTTGCCCCCTACCTGTGCAGCTTCTGATGTGACTACTCTGCACATTCTACTTGCTGTGTGGTTCACTGCTGTTTGCACCCTGCCTGTGCAGCTTCTCATGGACTTCACCTGCACATTGGACTGGCCACTGGCCTTGTTGATCACTACTGTTTGCCCCCTGCCTGTGCAGCTTCTGATGTGACTACTCTGCACATTGTACTTGCCTTGTGGTTCACTGCTGTTTGCACCCTGCCTGTGCAGCTTCTCATGGACTTCACCTGCACATTGGACTGGCCACTGGCCTTGTTGCTCACTACTGTTTACCCCCTGCCTGTGCAGCTGCTGATGTGACTACTCTGTACATTGCACTTGCCTTGTTGATCACTACTGTTTGCCCCCTGCCTGTGCAGCTTCTGATGTGACTACTCTGCACATTGTACTTGCCTTGTTGTTCACTACTGTTTGCCCCCTGCCTGTGCAGCTTCTGATGTGACTACTCTGCACATTGTACTTGCCTTGTTGATCACTACTGTTTGCCCCCTGCCTGTGCAGCTTCTGATGTGACTACTCTGCACATTGTACTTGCCTTGTTGATCACTACTGTTTGCCCCCTACCTGTGCAGCTTCTGATGTGACTACTCTGCACATTGTACTTACCTTGTTGATCACTACTGTTTGCCCCTGCCTGTGCAGCTTCTGATGTGACTACTCTGCCCATTGTTCTTGCCTTGTTGTTCACTACTGTTTGCCCCCTGCCTGTGCAGCTTCTGATGTGACTACTCTGAACATTGTACTTGCCTTGTTGATCACTACTGTTTGCCCCCTGCCTGTGCAGCTTCTGATGTGACTACTCTGCACATTGTACTTGCCTTGTTGATCACTACTGTTTGCCCCCTGCCTGTGCAGCTTCTGATGTGACTACTCTGCACATTGTACTTGCCTTGTTGATCACTACTGTTTGACCCCTGCCTGTGCAGCTTCTGATGTTACTACTCTGTACATTGTAGTGGCCACTGGCCCTGCAGTTGCCCACATTTGTTATCTATCTATGCACAAGTGTGAATAAAGGCAGTTGTTCCTGTTGTCAGTTCTGTCAGTGTAATTTCTCAATAAAACTGTTTCTGTGTGTGCATGGTTTACTGTGTCACATGCTCAGTATGGCACTTCAACATTGGCAATGGGTTGTCTCACGTTTCCATGTTTTTGCAGGGGTGACAGGGACTTCAATTCTTCCTGACTCTTATACTTGTGGGTGCAGTGAAGGTGGTTTTTGAAAATGTTCTTGTTGTCATCATCCTTCTTTGTCCATGTTGTCTATGGTGTAGACATGTCATGTTTGGAGGCAATGTCAGCACAGGGTGGGAGTTTATGCACAGGCTTTCATGCAGGTTGGCACGGGTCATGGTGTCTGTGTGAGCTTACTTACTGTGTGCCCAGCAGTGTATGTGTACGGTCCTCTTGTGGTGGTCAGTAATCCTGGTCCCATGCCTTACTTCCAGAGTGTACACTTTGGTGATGGAGAAGTGTGTGGTGTGAAGGGGTGACTTTGTGGTGACTCTTGATGTGTGTGCACCTGCATTGTCAACTACACCCATGTGTCACCCTGGAGTGCTGTGCGTGTATGTGTACTTGTTGTGCCCTGCAATTGTGATTTGGTGCACATGGGAGTGTTGTGTGCTGCTGATGTGAGAGGGGGGATGTGTGACGTATCCTACTTGTGCTTCTCAATCATGGAGTGTGTGAATGGGGCCTGTGTGTTGTGGTGCAGAGATGCTCTTGTCAGGTAATTGCATACCTATGTGTGTCTGTTCAGTATTTGACTTCATGGCCTTCCTCTCATCCCTGTGCCTTGACATGGGTGGCCTTGCTGTCTCCCTGAGTTGTTGAATTGAGGTGCTTGTGTTTTGGGTTGTCTCATTGTGGCAGCCATGTGTGATTGGATGGGCTGTGGGTGTTCTCAGAGGTCTGTTGTCTTGCATGTGATGTACACATGCTTGATAGTTGTGTCCTTGTCTTTCCCTTTTTGGGCACATCACTTTAGCTTTCATGTATGTTGTCCTCCATTGCTGCTAGCATGTGGTCTGTGTATGTGGCTGTGAGGCAGGGTAGGGTGTGTCTGTGTAAGTTGGTAGGCTGTGTGTGCAGTGAATTGTTTGATCATCAATATGTGTGTGTGTGTACATTTTGTGCTGGAGCTCAGTCTTCTGGGCATGTGTGTGGTGTTGTTGTGGTGTGTGTGTTAGCTGGGGCCTGGCCTTCTGTGGTATGTGTTCCTGTGCAACAACTCCTGCTGTGGCTATCTCTGCAGTTGTTAGGGATGTGGGGCAGGGTGTGTATTCACCTGTGTTGTTGTTGTGCAGGAGTGGCACATGGCAGGCACATGATATGTACCTTCAGGGAGAGGGCTAGTGTGTTGTGTTTTGAGTGGTGGTTTTGTGTTGTTTGTACAGTGGCCATGGCTGGCGCTGGCACTGGCCTCTGCGTTGTGTGCATGTTTTCCTGCACACTGACCGCAGCGGTGATGACACCAGGACATTTGTTCATGATCGCGGAACATGGGTAGCCAGGATGTGGCGAGGTGTTTTTGTGACAGGTGGGACATGTGTGGATGCAGTGATGGCTGTGTGCCTGTCCCCACAGGGGTGTCTGGTGTGGACACGCACCGTTTTCAAACCCTTGACTTGTGTATTGTGTTGCATGCACAGTTGTGTGTGTACGTACCTGCGGCGGCGTCCACGCTGGTCAATGACTTGCAGGTGGTGTATCATATACAGCACTGGAAAGGCGTGTAGAGCTGGATCCATCGCGGTGTGGTCCGGGTGTCTATTTTCTTGCTCCTCTGTGGTGTCTCCGCCATCTTTGGCTATACGGTTGCTCCGCCGCGGTGTGCTGCCCTTTTTCCGGCATAGTGATTTGTTCGGCGGACGGGACGTCATTCCACACGGCGGTTAGTGCTCATTGGCTCACTCTGCCGCGCTGGCGGGCGCACTTTGATGGCGGTCGGCGTCACACCGCAGCGGACGGGAAATGGCTCTGTCTAGACATGCTAATATTGCGGGCGTGGAGGCCGCTGCTGGTGCGCGGTAAATGGCATTTTCTCCCACCGCCAGCATCGGGGAGGTGCATCCGCCAGTCATCGTAATGGACCCCGAAGTGCAGATTTCTGTAAATGACTCCATAAACATTGGTTGAAATGGAAGTAACATCCTTGTATAGATGTGTGGGGATACAATTTAAGGATAGAATTTATCATGGCTTGCTCAAAGTCTATTATTATTCTTTGAGGAAAAAAGTCGTTTGTTTCTTACTTTATTTTACCTAACATTTCAGTATATGTTGCATTCTGTTTATTTGGTAACAATGCATATATAAAGGGGATGCAACTGTTATGATATTGCCCATGGATACTGTAAAGTTGGTAGAATGGTTTGGGGCATATTGTGAAGGTGCCATCCATCATCCAGGTTTGGCATTGTTGAAGTTTAGTTATATTGTTTGCTGTAGCAAACATAATAATTCTTATATCTTTATTTTTAGTGTCAAAGAAAATAAAAGGTTTATCACTGTGTATTATACTTAGTTCTGGGGGAATTATGGCATCTTCAAAAATTTTAGGTGTAGGTATTGTGGTTGTTGTTGCTTTTTTGGTCCTAGCTATGGTTCTTTTAATTGAAGCAATGGATGGTAATTGACCGGTTGCTTCTTTGGGTACTTTAGGTAAAATTCCTTTAAGTATAACACTTGTAGGGGTTTGTGAGCTAGTACTTAATTCTTTTATATTATCAAGGGTTGCTCTCACTTCAATTTCAGAAACATTCGGCGGATGGTTATGTTCTCTAGTGTATAATACAGTTGTTTCCCTGGTGATAGCGCGACCATAACATTTATTTGAATAATATTTTGAACATTTCCAGTTCACTTTAAGGCCCGTTTGCTTCTCTTGGGTGTAGACGTACCCCATGTAACACAATAAGAATTTCCTTTCTGAGATGTTATAAATTGGGCACCTTCAGTCATTGTGATGTGGAAAATTCTATAAAAAATGTAAATGAACATATATGAAAAAGCATATTATACATGTTTATATGGTTAAAAAGAAAACATTTTTTACATATACTTACCAAGTGTTATTTAGTTGTCTTTAAATGGAGATGTTCTTTGTTCAATAAATGCTGTTTGGTCGAAGTTTTCTGTGAAAGGAAAATAAAGCATATTTTATTTGATGTTTTACAATTTTACATGCATGGTATTGGTGTTTAGGATAGACTATAGCTTCATTAACGTTTTTGTTAGATTTTACAAAGGCTTTTAAAAGGTTTAAAAATCTAAATGGGGTAGTTTTGGGGTCTAGGATATATTAGGTGTTTAGTTGCATTTTAGTGAGATTTTACAAAGGCTTTTTAAAGTATACTTACTTTGTTAGTGAGCTGTTTTTGCGAGGTAAATTATTTTTTCTCGTTCTTTGGAGTAATATCTGTAGTGGAAATATAAAGAGATAAAATATATAAGTTAGTAATTTTAGTTAGCAATTGAAATCTGTGTTACATTTTAATTTAACTGCTTATTTAGAAATGGTAATTTACTTACTTTTTCCTAAGTGTAGTAGGCTTTATTTTGATGCAGTCTTTGATTGTGGTCAAAATGCGGCAGAGTTTTCGCCTTCCTTAATTATTTTGGTTTAAGGTGTAAAATAAGACTGATTTTTCTTGGTTTATATAGTGTCTTTTTAATTGTTTGTTGAATTTCATTGGTTTATTTCGATCTTCTGTATTTCTATTGGTTAATTTTTACTTTGTTTCTTGGTTTGGGAATTGTTTTCCTTATATGGAAAACGCTAATTAAGAGTAATTTATTTTTTTGGGGTGAGGAAGGAGACGTGGAACTAATTATATTTTAATAAAATATATATGATGTATTAAAATGTTTGAATATGTTGCAAGTATATATTTTAAAATATTATTATTAGTGTGTTTATTATGTTATTATTTATTTATGTTGTTATAATTTTGATAGTTATGTTTTTGGTTCAATTTAATGTGATATGTATGTTAATGCAATTTACTGTATTTATGGTGTTTAAAGTAATTGTTTTAATGTATTATTGAGTTGTCGATAGATTGAAAAAAACGATAATATTGATGTCTATATTTTTGTAGTCGATATTTTAGACGTCCTATATTTATTTATAAACGTCGATATTTTGTATTGCGATATTTATGTGTGCGATATTTGTGTTGTCAATATAGTTGTATCACGATATTGTGGTATCGATATTTGTGTATTTTTATAATTTAGGGGCCGATTACGATAACCGGCGGTAAAAAATCCGCATCCTCCATAGCCTGAAAAGACCGCCCGCCTGCACCATGGGAATACCCACCGAGCAATTATGATGACGCGAAGCAACCACCGCCCGCGGCAGAAAAAACACACAGAATTCCGCCCGTCCATGTCAGAGTAGAAGATAATCCGTCCCGAAAACCCAAATCCGACCGCACTGACGAACTAGACACCGGCCGTCAAATTATGATCTCCCCGACATGAGCGCGGTAAACCTACATATTTCCCGCCCACCACGGTGAACAACAGAGATGAATAACTGACAAGGCGGAAGGCCTGGCGTCCACGTCCGTGTACGGAAATCATTGGCGGCCCAAAGAAATACACACAACACAGCCAACAAGTCCACACAGCAAACAACGCCAAAATACCCAGACACATAACCCATTCCAAAGACACATCCACCCTGGCGAAACCAAAAAACCACAAATCCCAGGACACCACGCACAACACACCTGAAAACAACAGCCCATCATGACACACCCACATAGGTGAGTACAAAAGCAGCCCCTTCACAGACCAAAATCCCTTGCACCACTACAAAGCCAAGACTACAGCAGAGAACCCAGAGAGCCACAAAGGAAAGCAGCATACCACACGCACGCACACATCACACTCATCACCAACAACACCACCACCATCACCACTTAAACACCGGCACCACTAACCCCCTGCACATCACACACCACACACCACCACACCAGCACCACAAATACCAAACCACGCACCATGGCAACACAACGAATGCCTAAGTTCACTGCCACAGAGTTGACGGTCATGGTCGACGAGGTCATCAAGGTGCACCCACAAATCTATGGGAACCAGGTCCAACAGACACCAGTAGCCACCAGAAACAGAATGTGGAGCAGGATCGTAGACCAGGTGAATGCAGTTGGGAATGTGCCACGCAAAAGGGGGGAAATCACAAAGAGGTGGCAGGACCTGAAAAGCGTGGTCAGGAAGAAGGAGGCCAAGAACCGTGAGCTGGCTGACAGGACTGGCGGCGGAAATCCCGTGCCATTCAAGACCTTCAAGGCGTGGGAGGAGAAGGTGCGAGGCATTCTACATCCGGAGAGTCTCACCGGAATACCAGGGGGAGTGGAGGCTGGTAAGTACAAACAAATGTATACCAGCACACCGCTATGTACAGTCATACACTACCACAATGCCATAGCCCCGAGGGCCAAACACCCCCATATCCAGTACACAATACACAAGACATCCCTCACACATGCAACAGACACTCACACACACTCAGCCCAAAGGCACCAACAAACAAAACCATGGGGGCATGTGTACAGTCAGCCAGCACCACAACTCCCACCAGCTCCCCTTGTACCCCAGATGCGCCGGAAGGAGCGCTCCCCACACCCACACCAATGTGTCAGCCATAGCTGCACTAACCAACAAGTAACAGGTAAGTAGCCTTACCACAAGGTCCGTGTATCGGAGGGGGGACTGCAGAAGTACAACCCCCACCAGGCCCCTAGTCCTACAGCGCAGCAAGATGGAGCACTCCCCACACCCATGTGTCAGCCATTGCAGTGCACACCGTCATCCCACAGGTAGATATGTTACCTGACATGGAGGGGTGTCTGTGGATGGTAAACCATCACCACAACTCACAACACGGCCCCCACTCCCACAGGCCAGCAAGATGGAGCACCCCTCCCTCTCATAACCATGTGGTAGCCATTGCATTGCTCCCTCCAAACCAACAAGTAGGTAGACTACTGTACAGGGCGGGGTGTCTGTAGGCATGAGGACTGTACTACGACTAACATTTGGGACATGCCACATAGCAGAGGAACAGGTAGCACTGCTCCCTGTCATAATCATGTGACCAATGTGCACACGGACATGAATTACAGAGTCATAGCCCACATGAGCCATCTCAAATACAGTAACACGTAAGGAGTCACGTCTGCATGCACAAGTCTCACTGGAGTACTGACCCACATGGCGTGCACTGTGCCAGACATCACACACATCAGCAACACCATCCAAGTCTTGACCATGTAGTCGTGTCTGCGTGTTCCGTTGACATTGTACAACATCACCCATGTAAGTCTATCTTGTCTCAATGTAACAGAGTGGAACCCCAGTAATGTCACATACACCACTGGACCCATGAACCACACAGCTACACAATGCACATTCTAAATCTCATCCATCACATCATTCAGCCCCAGTGTCATGAGAGGTATATCATCTAAACAGTTGTCCCATATACAGTAGTTCAGCAAAGATTCCTGCCGATGACCAATAATGTGTCTGCTGTGTCTAAAGCGCACGTCACACTGTGAGTTACAACATACCAAATATAGTCGACACCCCAAGAGCACTGCATTGCTGCACATGGCTGAGGGTAGCACGCACACCAAGGAATTGTCCCATCTGCAATACGTTGTGTGGCACACAACCAGTACTCACTCACTACAATGCTTGCAGTGTAATGTCCCTAAATGACAACAGTGAGCAGATATGCTGGGTAAGTCAGAAATACACACACCTTTGTCGCCGTAGTGTCGTGTGGCCAAAACACATGTCCCCTTCTGCACCCATATGTCACAGTATGTACCACAGTACCATATTTCAACTCTAAAGCGTACATGGGGCTGTACCACTTTTGCCATCTGCGTTTCTAAGCGTTGCATTTGAACCCCAAAAACATATATCATCTCAAAAGCGTTCATGGGGCTGTACCCCTTTTGCCATCTGCGTTTCTAAGCGTTGCATTTGAACCCCAAAAACATATATCATCTCAAAAGCGTTCATGGGGCTGTACCCCGTTCCCACCAAAGCCACAAAATGTAGGGGTACTGCAACACACACCAATTGGCATTCCAAATCCGTCCCATGCCATATGCACCCATCACACTATTCCATTGCCTTGATCACGCACACACATTGTAGAGCCATACACACGCATCTGGGAAATCAGTGCACAACTGTGCACAAACTGTGCATGTCAGACATCTAACACAAACCTTGCAAGGTGCAACACAATAACCTTTCGTCTCCGCCCCACAGGTGACGAACAGCATGATGCTGGGGAGGGAGACAGCAGCCATCACAGCCAGTCCACAAGCCCCCACCCGGACTCACGGATGTGGAAAACCTGGACACCTCTACGGACGAGGACTCCCGACCAGGCACATCTGGTGTGGCAGGGCGCAACAGCTCCCCAGGACCCCTCCTACCCACCAAACTATCTCCCAGGGCTGGTGACCAGTCCCAGGCCCCTGCTGCCACGGTCATTGCGGCCACCACCACTGCCGCTACCACCACCACCATCACCACCACCATGGCCTCCCTGACCACTCACCCTGCGCAAGGGGTGGCACGCACCTCGACACCTACCCTGGGAGCCAGAACGAGGCCCCGGGTGACCAATGTGGCGAGTGGGCAGGTCGGTGGCAGCAGTTCAGGTGGGAGGAGCAGGGCCAGGCCAACGCCATCAGAGCCTGGGAGCCAAGCCCTGCCGCAAATCGCCAGAGTCCTTGGGGCCTATGAAGCGGCCCAGGGACAATGGGCCAGGTCAGCTTCCGACACGCGGGAAGTCCTTGGGATGTTGAGGTCCATGGACGCCCACATGGGCCAACTTGTGGACCTCATGGGCCAGCTAGTGGTGGCGGTGAGGGCCCAATCAAGGCCAACCACACCACCTCCGCCACCACCTGCTGGGGCGCAGGGACGTGCAACATCCAGTTCCCCTGCGTCCACAGCGAGTGGGCAATCCTCAGCCACCACCAGCAGCAGCCCACAAACACAACCCCCCCTCTCAAACGTGGAAGGGGCCGTCCGAAGAGGAAACAGGTGTCCAGAGATGACTTTGCACGCTCCAAACGCCAGTGAGTCAGCCAGCCACGGTGGCCATCTACTGCATTCACTTGGACTACCATCCTACCCCACACTGCCAGGTGAATGGCATGTGTCTGTCGGACTGCGGACCCAGAACAACATGGGTACACCTTGACCATCACGCGGACATGACCGTCAACTCATTGTACGGCATGCACCACTTTCTTGATCACCTTGCCCACAATAACATGTCACCTTTAAAATAAATACACCTGGATCACATTCTGTGTTATCTGCTCTGTTTATAATCAAGGATGCGCAACCGTCACCATGATCAGAAATGCATCTGTAGTGTGGTATGTCGATAGGCCAGGAGAGGCTGTAGGGACCTAGGGGTGAAAAACAGAAGAAGAGTCCATTGAATGTGTGTGTCACACACTCATCACACAGTACTTGTCATCAGGTTCAAGCAATGTACACACATCTGACAGAGCAACAGGGCACAATGCTACAGCCACTGTCAGTGGCATACTACCCTGGACATGGACCATTGCCACACAGCACTCAGTGAACAATAGGCCGCCGTGACAATGCACACATACACCTACACAACTACAGCGACATCAGCCGTCGTACATGGTCACTCACCGTCAAGTGAAGTAGCGGGCGATGAGCTGCTGATGCTCATTCACTGCTTCCTCCTCTCCACTGTCCTCGTCACTGGACACGGCTTGGCCTGCAGGCGGGGGCCTTGGCTGATCACCGTCATCCACTATCAGGGGGATCTGCCTGCGAATCGCAAGATTGTGCAGCATGCAGCATGCCACAACTATCTGGCACACCTTCTGTGGGGAGTATGCCAGTGCACCCCCGGTGCGGTCCAGGCATCTGAATCTGGACTTCAGGAGTCCAAAAGTCCGCTCTACCACACGTCTGGTCCTCCCATGTGCCTCATTGTATCTGACATCAGCTGGTGTCCGAGGATTGCGTAGTGGGCTCAGCAGCCAAGGCCCGTTAGGATATGCAGAGTCACCTGGGTGTGAGAAACACGGAGAAACGTTGCATTTCCAACAGGATACAAGACAGCATGTCACACCCAGCACGCTACACGAGTATGCATACTCACCAACAATCCATGCACGGTCCGGTTGAAGATTGGTCATCATACGTGGGAGAATGCTGTGGCGCATGATGTGCAAGTCATGGGTGGATCCGGGAAACTTCGCACACACGTGTGTGATGATCATGTCCGCCAGGCACACCACTTGCACATTCAGGGAGTGGAAATGTTTCCGGTTCCTGTAGATGTGCTCCATGGCCTGTGGTGCAACAAGGCCAACATGGGTGCAATCAATTGGACCAACAACCTGGGGGATGCGTCCAAGGGCATAGAAAGCACCCTTCACTGCCGCCAAATCACGAGCCCTGGGGAATCTGATGTACTGGTTCCTGTAGAGCATCATAGCTGACAGGACATCCCGTAGCACCATGCTGAACATGGGCTGGGACATCCCACCTCCACTGCCCACCGTGTGTTGGAAGGATCCAGTTGCGAAGAAATTCAGGGCAGTCATCACCTTAGCCGTGGGGGTGAATGCTGTTGGATACACCCTGCGAGGACGAAGGTGGGGTTCCAACATGGCACATAGGTGATGCAGGGTGGGTCGGTCCAGACGGAACTTCCGGATAACCTCCACATCCTCCATGTCTGCCAGCAATTGGTAGGGGCGATGTATGTTTGGTCTCCTCCTAGGACAGATGGAAGTGGACACATGTCAATGCAACACACCACATGGCATTTTCACATACACAAAACAAAGATCACTGACGAAGCAATAGAATCACAGAACAGCTGACAAGTAGGGACAGCACAGCTACATTACTCTTACACAGGCCCCTTACCAATAGCAATGACCACTGACACAAACCATTGCTATGAGCATGCACATGGGGATTTAGGCCATAATAGCTTGAGAGGCATGATGATGAGTTCAGACTGCATATGTGGGAAGCGGCAACACCACGGCAATATACCTAGCTGCTGTGCCTGACACCGCTTCCGAGGCTGGGTGAGTATGGCACACACCAACAACACAATGTACACAGGCTGAGCGGTACACCAATCGTAGCAGCTTGGACACGGTGAAACAGCCCCAGGGGGCTATATGAGTGTGGGAGGGTGACAGGCGTTACCACAGCTTCCAGGGACTGCTGACTGGCATCCCTCAACAACACCTGCTGCTGCTGCCACCTGTCCACCTTCATGTCGACGACTCTGATGATATGTCCAGGTCCACACACCAGCGAGGCGCTGGAGTTCCTGGATTCCGAGCTCCACGCACACTGCCCAAAGCTATTACTTGCTAAAGTCGTGTGTGTAAGACAACTACTGTGTGTGTGGGAGTGCATGTGGGGGACACACATGTCGTTGATCTGCAGCACTATGAGTCAGAGCCTGTGGGGTTCCAACATGCACTGCTTACCATGCTTACTACAGGTGGAAGGGGTATGTAGGCTCTCTGGCGCTTTCCCATGCATGTCCCTCCCGAGTGGTGGTACATGGCATGTTCATGCCAGACATCCAGTGACGCAGCCACTTGGCAATGCATGATTCTGGGCAGTTATTGCTTGTGTGAATGGCTGGCTGGGTCCCTGCTGGCCTTCACAGTCTCGGCAGACCTGGGCTGCACATTGACCGCCCAATCCTAGAAGGAAACTACACTGACTGTACAGTGGGTTACATGTGTCTTCAGTTCACAACTCTCAGGAAATGCGCAAACTCAGCCCTGTCGATTGAACACTCCAGGCCTTGTGATAGTGATGTGTGTGAGAGATAGTGGCACTGATTGTGACCTCCATTGCGGGGTGAGCTATTCACAGGGCGAGTACGTTGAGGGCTGCACAGTGTTGGACACAGTAAGTCCACCCACAAAGATGTGTTGCCTTGTGATCTATGTGTTGGTCTACCTGACAATGGACATTAGATGTGGGCAGACTACACATTGCTCAAAGTGCTGGCATCCTGCATGTGAATGGGATGGACAGGTACTGTGTACACACTCCCACCAGCATGCATTCACGTGTGGTGTACACATGCTGTTATGCCATGTCCGATAACTTCTTGGCTCTGTTACACGTCTCTGAGTATTTTGGATGGGTCAGCATCATGCCACTGTGATTGGTGGATGTGGCTGATGATGAGAAGTGTAGGAGTGATATTTCAACCCTCTTGTGTACCATCCCTGCAGTTGGAAGTCCTCCAGCCCAAGGCCTTGTGATGAGCCATTGCATCCAAGTTGATGCCTCTGTGTATGTGTAACCGAAAGTGCAGCCAATTCCACAAAGGGTGTGACGTCATCTGCCGGATGTGCGACTACGTGGTGGAGACTAATCGGGGGATGCCCCCTCGTATTGTCAGGTTAGCACGGTGCTGCATTTCACCACTAATGGTCTGCTTCTTGACAGTCACACAGCCTGTGCCGGATGCACGTTTGTAGGGGCATCAGCAGCAAGCAGGTGTACAGTATTGTGGGATGGTGTCTTTTGCTGTGAGAGGCAGCATGTGTCCACAGCCTACCCACAATCTGGGTAATGTGATGTTTGTTGTGTGATGCAGTGGGTTGTAAGTGTACTCTGTGCTGGGTGCATCTGACATGCATATGCGATTGCTGAGGGTCAGGATGTAATTTGAGCACTCTGCATTGTCAATGCGTTCAGAGACGTAGGCCCCAGGAACAGCCTGTAGTCTGCTGGAGTGGCAATTCCCATGTATGTTTGAGGCACTGTGCCTACCCTGATTTCGTTCTGATATATGTGTGCGATACCTCACCTCATATTCCTGATCATTACACATCCGGCACACTGTGCAACAGTAGTTGTGCTCGTGCGATAGACAGGTGTATGGCATGGGCTCATGACCATTGAGGACTGTCATGTTGCAGTCTGTGTGAGTGGTGTCCCATTCTGCTCCATGCAGGTATGTCCTTGGCCTAATTACGTAGTGGTCATCCTTGCCACCATCAGGACAGTGGGTGTGCACACAGTGATTTGTGGCTATGGCCGCAGGGTGACGCCAGTCCGGGTGTTGTGCTATGTGCACAACACATGTGCCACTTATTAGCGGCTTCATATCCTGTACGCCAGCCATTACGTGTTGATTGTGGTAGCTGTATACAATTGCACAGGTATCATGCAACATGTGCATTTGGGAATGTTCTGTGCTGCCTCCCTTGCACATGTCTGTTTAATTGATGCCAAATGAGTGAGGCCACCTCGCTCTCCCTCATGTAGCATCTCCCGTGGGTGCCGAGGGACAGGGGACGGTCAACAGTGGTGAGGCATCGGATGAAGCAGCTGCACAGGAGCTGGGTGAGACAGATGTGACCGGCGCCTCGGAGGGGGCAGACGTGTGCTGGATGAATCACAGGCCGAGACGGCAATTGCTGCGTCATCTGAGGACAGAGGTGATGCATCCATGTTTGCTAGCACAGGGGACGTGTACTCTGGCTCCTCTGCAGCCACGCGGAGGCCAATGCCCGCCCTCCCATCTACTTCCACTGGTGCAACACGTGTCGGCACTAGGATGAAGGATAGAGTGTCCTTCACACCAGGCACAGCTGCCCCTGCACATGTGACCCCTGCTGCCCTCAGTGCCGGGTCTGTTGAGCTTGTGCGGCATCTCTGCGTGGGGCAGTCAGCTCTCCTCAATAACTTCATTGCCCATGACATCACCTTGCCGCAGGTGACATAGTTCATGGAGTGCCTACATGTACGCGTGGGTGGGCTACACCAGACTGTCCAATGGTTGTCCCCCCCAGTCAAGGTGGGCCTTCAACTGTGCCACTCTCAGGCTGACATTCCTGACCCTTTCTCCACCCCCCTGGAAAGTGGCACATCTGACAACAGCAGGGCACGAGTCCTAACAAAAGAGGTGGTGGGACGCTGACGTCAGGACAGGAAGTGACGTGACGGCAGAAAGGTGGCTTGCACCATCAGAATCATTGCCTCCCCTCGCTCACCCCTTAGATGCGATTCCATCAGAGAAGCCAGCGCATGAGCAGCAGCTCCAATCTCGCCCCAGAGAGGCCAAAGAGTGAATGTGTGGCTCCATTTGCTCCAGTTATCGAGCTCACGGTAATATAAGTGGGGGGGGGGACGTCCACCCGCGTGGTACCCCGACTCGAGCCCTGGACAACAGTGACAATGCATGGCAGTCTCCGGAGTCCGGATACGCCACATGCAACACACAGAAGCTGTAGCTGCCCTAGCGGGCCAGGCCGCAAACACCATCCCAGACGAAAGGTAGACACACCCCGGCGCGCATAGTCATTACATCCGCTGCCATTGACAAGGGACCCATCGAGTGAGATATTGGCCTCAGGGTGACGGGCCTCCGAGCCATCCCCCGCCAACGAGTCTCATGCAACTCACACATTTCGCAAAGCCAATAGGACACTTTGCCTGCACACCAGGGCTCGAGTCGGGGCACCACGCGGGAGGACGTCGTCCCCCCACTTATATTACAGTGAGCTCGATAACTGGAGCAAATGGAGCCACACATTCACTCTTTGGCCTCTCTGGGACGAGATTGGCGCTGCTGCTCACGCGCTGGCTTCTCTGATGCATTCGCATCTAAGGTGTGAGCGAGGGGAGGCAATGAGTCTGATGGTGCAAGGCACCTTTCGTGACGTCACTTCCGGTCCTGACGTCAGCGTACCCCCACTACTTATTTGGGACTTGTGCCCTGCTGCACACTGAGAATGTGTTGCCTGCGAGATGTGGCCAGGAGCAGGGCGCCATGACCTCCCACCCACCAAGCTCCACTGCCATCCCGTGCCCTAGGTAGCCTGTGCAGGTGGACAATGTAGGGGGTACACCTGGAGGACAGGGGATGTAAGTGCCTTGGCAAGGGCCTGGCAGATGCACAGCAGTATCCAGCATGTCCCCAGAGGGAGGGCCAACGTCTACACCTGATGCAGCATTGATCGTGTGCCCACCTGTTGTGCCCACACGAGTTCACATTCATCCCCAGACAGGTAGGCTTTCCAAATACCCAACACAGTGGAAATCTACCCCTCCGGGATCCTCCCCACACAGTCTGTTTCAACACTGCATGGGTGCACCTACCCGTGCCACCCACCCACCTGGGCCAAGCAGCCCTCCGGCTTCACATGCCACATGTGTGTCTTCCACAGTTGTGCTTCTCTCTCAGGGGCGGACCTCCAACTGTCCCGTAGCACACAGACTGCACCGAGTCAGACTGGCATCCTGTTTGAATGGTAGGCACCCTCACACAACTACCTGTGACACAGTGGTGGCTGTGCTGGCTATTGTGACTGCCATGGCAGTGTTGATCGCCATGGCAGGGTACACTCACACACAATGCATACGCAGCTTTTAGTATCACCACTCTGCACATCGGACTGGCCACTGTCCCTGGTGTTGTACAATGTTGCCGCCTGTCTATGTAATCTGTGACTGGATGCTGTTGTTCCTGTAGTGAGTTCTGTCTGTGTAGTTGCTGATTGCAGTTGTTACTGTGTGTGCATAGTTAAGTGAGGCACATGCCGTGTATGGTACCCCAACAATTGCAATGTCTGGTCTCACATTCCTATGTGTTTTATACGTGGCTGGGACTTCACTTCTTTCAGACTCTGCTACTTGTGTGTGTGATGAAGACGTATGTCTGTGACACGGATTGTCTGCATGTTTTTGGTGGTATATCTGGGAAAAAGTATACGTGTCATGTTTGCGTGCACGCAAAGCACAGGGTGTGAGTCTAGCCACAGGATGACAGGTAGCATGTGCAGAGTGTGCGGGTATGTGTGAGCTTACTTTCTGGGTGGCCTGCAGTGTAGGTGTATGTGAATCTTGTGATGAACATTGAGCCTGGGCACATGGCTTACTTTCAATGTGTGCATTTGGGAGGTGTAGGTGTGTGTGGTGTGAAGGGTGTGACTTTGGGGTAGTGTTGGTGTGTGTGTGTGCGCTCTGGCAATGTCGACTACACACATGTGTTACCCAGGGGCATGGTGGGTGTTTGTATCCGTGTTCAGGTCTGTGAATGTGAGCACATGTGTGTATTGTCTGTTGCATAGTGTGCAGTGTGTGGGTGTGTCCTTGCAGTTCAGGATGACTCCTACTTGATATGTATTGGCCATTGTGGGTCTGCAGGGTGTGTGAATGTCAAGATTGTGCCTTGTTTAATTGAGCATGTATGTGGATTTCTGCAGTTCGTACTCACTGTGCAGCCCTGCCCACCCACACTGATATTGTGTGTGTTTTTTGTCATGCATTGCTGTGGCATGCTTCTTGCGTGGCTCCTATATTTGCTTGATGGGTGTGATGTCAGACTGTGAAGGTAATTGTACACATATGTAGGACTGTGCTTTGTAGTGACCAGGCCGTCAGTGTTAATGTGATGATCTGTTGGTCTACGTCAGACTCTGACAAGCCAAGGCCCATGACCTCTGGTATTTCACTGGGTCCACTGTGGCAGCAACTCATATGCATTGACATCCAATGACACTTGACTACATGGTCATCTCACGACTCTCGTGTACTTCACACACTCTCATCCTCTCTCATTCGTACTTGTCTACGATCAATAATTCTACAGAGTCACATTTCGCTTCAAGGCATGTATTTGAACTTACTTCCTCTGTGATGCAGGATGTGGACACTACTGGCAGCGAAATGCATGTGGAGGATATACTTAGCATGATTACACATACAAAAGGGGGTACAGGTAGATGTGATTAGTTGTTGATTGTGGAATAAAGGCTTCAGAGTTACAAATGCCCTGCCCTTGCTATGCTAAAGTACATTTGCTCATTTCTGAAGAGCTCTAGGCTTTGACACAGACAGTATTAATTTTGCCTACCAGACAGCTTGACATCATAGGCACAGTACAGCTCAGTCCCATGGTACAGGATTACCACAATAGTGACTCCGACACACCTGCGTCAGAGGTGACATCAGAGCATGAGCCTACATGCATGCAGCAGCGTCTCACATGTTGTTGCGATATGGTGGCTACTGAACATGACACAATGACTCGGGCCATGTGGTAGGGGGTTGCATTTGTTGTCCATGCAAAAGTCCTGGCACGAAAGTACAGACGAAGGTGAGCTGACAGTACTCACGTAATACAGCAGACAGATAAGTGTGCACTGACAGGAGCATGTGTTCAGGTGCGCAGAATACATATTATAGCATAGTTGCTCGTGCAGTATTGGCCATGTGGTTACTGTACACAAGTCCCATACCTCTGCCTCCCCCTGTTCATGCAGGGACACGGGATATGGTGAGGTACAGAGTGCATGTCCCGAAAATGTCAAGTGTCATGGCAGTGGAGTTGATGGTAAGGTGTTTGTTGCAGAGTGCATGGTATAGTTGTTGCACAGCTAACTGCCCACTGCGTGCGGAAGCCAAGCATAGGTACGGTGTTGAACATGAATGTTCAATTGTGGGTATTGATTTGGGGACCCATGAATTGACAAGTTGTCAGGTATGCGATACCTTCCAGCAGAGCATCCCTCGCATTGGTGGTATACATGGATGACATCCAATGAAGCGGATGGTGGGTTGCAACGTGTTCATCGTAAGTTGTCCCTTGTAGAAGCCTGATGGGACATGTCGGATGACATTCGATGAAACTGTAATCCAGCATACGTTGTGCGGAGGCACACTGGTCCCATTGCAGTGTGTGTCCGATTGCAGCCACAAACGCCCTGCCCCCATACACTGAACAGATCCTGTCATGGGCGTCCAGGGGTGCAAACAGGTGTACCAAGTCCGCATTTGGACATGCCGGGTTGGAGAGACATAAATCCACAGGCCAGTGGTACGGGCACCTCCGACAGTAGAACACGGGGATGACGCAGCTGAACATTTCAATGCGGTAAGTTACTCGGTAACTTACATTCAGCATAGCCAAATTTGCACAGCCCACTATCTGTAGCAAGCTATCACTGTACAGCTGCATCTGTCTGGCATAGCTGTGAAGCAAGCACTGGTGCACCAGCCATTTTGCTACAGGGTGATGTGATGGCGTGCTCCGGCTGCCTGGGCAGTCTGCTGAGTGCAACCTCCGACGATGCTGGGAATTCTGGAATGGATGTTAGGCGGCAGGACTTTGGGTATAGCTTGGGAGGAGGACACAGGCCATCATCCCACATGCTCCGATGAATGGTCAAGGCCAGTGGTGTCTGACTCTTTCCTGATTACTTGCATTTGAGCCACAAGGAGCAGTGGGATAATTGTATTGTGTGGTATTATCTTTCTTTCATGTTAGGCGTTATCTGCCAGTGGAAGGTTTACTCAGCATGGCTATGTTTGGCTTCTTGTTGGTAAAATGGCTCCATTCTCCTGCAGAATTTGTTGCAATGTGATTTCAGTGTAGGAATGGAAGGCCATTCAATGCTATCTGCTCTCCCGTGTGTGGGAGGGACACTACGTTTCCGCTGTACATTGAGTCTTCTGTGTGGGTGTAGTAATTGGGAGCACCTGTTCTCAGGCAGCAGTGTTTTTCTCTTTTGTACATTGCATGGCTTGTTATTGCGTGCAGGATGGTATAGGTATTTTTGGATGGGACTGGCGTGCCTTTTGCGGACATTGTCCATTTTCTGCGCTGTTATGTGGCAGACGCCGTGTGCTTCTCCATGTTTTGCACACAGGGGTGTGTCCTATTTTGACGTAACATTACTCCCCAGTTCGGGGCACTTGTGTGTCATCCAGTTGGCAACTGTGAGTTGTCGGTTGTGTACATTATTGGTGCAGGAGGGCCACGTGACATGTGCCTTCAGGGTGGGGCTGGTATGTGGGGTGTGTAGTTGTGGCCCTGTGGTGTTTGTGTGCAGCCCATGCGTGGCACTGTCGTTGGCCTCTGCATTGTGCACATGTGTACCTGCGTCATCGCCGCTGTGCTGCGGTGCCATGACGGGGACGTCACCTCCTGGTCCCGGATAGTGGGTGCCCAGGATGTTGTGAGTTGTTTTTATTTTACAGGTGGGACTTGTGTGGGTACAGTGGTTGATGTATCCTGTCCCCACAGGGGTGTCTGGGGGGGCCATGTACAGTGTTTCCGCCCTTGCATTGTGTGCAGTGTTTGCGTGCCCTTGTTGTGTGTCTGCCTACCTGCGTCGTTGTTGCGCGTTCACTCCTAGGTGCTGCATCAGGTACAGCATTGGGATGGCCTGGAGAGCAGGATTCATGTCGAAGTAGGCCTGGTTTGTGTTTCTGTACTCAGCAGTCTGGTTTCCGCCTCCTTTTCTCGTGCGGTGTCTCTTAGCCTGTGAGGCTGTTTGGTTGTGTCATCGTAATTTGTACGTCGGGCGGTACGTCATTTCGTAGGACGGTGTGTCTCCGTTAGCTCGCGCCGCTACGTAGGCGGGCGCACTTTGATGGCGGGCGGCATCGTGGGCTTACGGGCGGTATTTGGCTGACTTTTCACATCCTAATTTGGCGGGCGTGTGGTACGTTGCTGGCGGGCGGTCACTGGCGGTTTTTGCCTCCGTCAGCACGGCGGTAGTGTTTCCGCCCGACATCGTAATGGACCCCTAAGTATGCAACATCGATATTTTTGATATCGATATTTTGGCGTCGAAATATTTGCAGTTCGATAATGTGACTTTCGGTATTATGTCAGTGATTCACTGACTGAAAAGTAAACTGTGCAGGAAGAGAAACTGAAATGCCCAGGAACACACAATGTGGGAGATCCTTTATTAACATTTTAGTCTCCCAATACCTGATGCACATAGTAGAAAATATACACTCTCTTCATATAATGAAAGGGAAACAAACATATAAAAATAGTTGGCCTTGTGGTGGTTTGAGTCTAAAAACATATAAGACATCTCAAAACTGATAACACAAAACCTAGGTTGCAGCATGGTGTAGCAAAAAGAACATACAAGGAAATAGATATGCTGTTGTCCACACACTTTAAAGTATATAACCTTATTGAACTACCTTTGTATTGCTCTGCTTGCATCCAGGACAGGTCGAATTTAGTTCGATAGTACCGTGCCCCAGATTTCTTCTCGCTAGATTTCCTTTGGCTAGCAGCAGCCTTTCCCTTTTTGGAAGTCATAGCTGAAGTGCAGGGCTCACTGTCATCTGTATCAGACATTATTCTGCCAAGTCAGGGAAGGGAAAGAAACTCAAATATGCCTAACATTCTACATGTATGACCAATGGGGATAAAGCATGGTTTTGCCTATCCACAATGCGGTCACAGTGAAGCTGCAGTCCAGAAGGTGCTGCCTCCCAAATTAATCTATGATGCTCCTGAGCTCCCTGTTTTTATTCCACATAAGGACATCGTTTCGACTGTTCACAACTATCTCTGGCCTAATTGAAAATCTCTCTTTTCATACAAGTCAGCCTTGTTTAGCCACTAATATGTTCAGACATTCTGAAATATTAAATGATGCCCTTTCGCCAATACTAATGTGTCTATACCTGAGGTACATAGCCAAAGCCCAAATTTAGGAGTTTAGTACTCACAGTCCGCTGGTGTGTCACTGACTCTGTTCTGCTATTCAGTGTGCAGTGGCTGATCCTGTTCAGTGTAGTCCTGCAAAGATTTCTTGGGTCTCTCAAGCTCTCACTGCAAAGAGATGGTGGACTACGAATATCTATAAAAATACACACAAAAAAACACAATTTGAATTTACTGGTCCAGATTTATAATTAAGGTTTTAAGCATACGCATATGATTCCTGATTGTAATCAATGCAGTATTATAACCCAGGATGCACTATAGCAACACAAATAACATTTAAATATGGTGTCAGTCAGCAAATTGAATTCAATCAAGCACAACTTAGATCAAGGGAGACATCATGGCAGAAACACTGGGTTGAAGTCTGAGCTATATTAAGCCTGTGCATTGTTCCCAGCTACTGCTCCTCCAATTCTCAGCTCCCACTGTGCCACAGCTCAAAGGCAAAGAGAGAAAAAGACCAGTTAATATGACCATACACCAAATAACACCACAATATAT
Organism: Calotriton arnoldi; assembly: GCA_963921515.1. NCBI lineage: Eukaryota > Metazoa > Chordata > Amphibia > Caudata > Salamandridae > Calotriton > Calotriton arnoldi. The sequence continues at coordinate 4,113,829 of CAWUFW010000433.1, forward strand.
CAAGTCAGCTAGCCAGACAGTATCAACGCTAATTTGCACAGACACAATGTGCTTTAAAAAAAACTCACCACATGATTGCTGTGTTATTAAAGTGCTGAGCATTGTGATGGCAGGCTTACACTCATGGATGCCTTCACCTAGTACTAGGCTTGTTTTATTTAGCTAACACACTGCATTATTGGGACTTGTGCTTTTCGTTCACCATATAGAAACAGGAAATATTAAACTTTACCAATACCAGCCAAGCTTAGGGGTAGGCAAGCAGGTACACTCAAACTATTGAAACATCTGTGTCAATATAAGAGTAAAATGTATTACTTGTGTAGGCCTTCTGTTCTTACAAATAAGCATTTTTGGAAAAATCCTTCTGTACCTTATCAAACAAGACGTTATACACAAGTTTCAGCATAAAAACGTTGTCTCTGCAGAAGTTTAACAAGGGCAAGTAGTAGGTTGCAATGGCAGGGTAGCCTGTAACATGATTAACCACAGCCTTAGGACACAGTTGATGGACCATGATAGTTGCTTCTTTTGACATGTTTGCAGGATAGCCTTAGGACACCTATACAAACCACGGTGAACTCCACCTCTTTAGCTCAGGTGCCATGCACAGAAATTCCACAAGTAAGAAAAGGATTTTTCAGTGTGAAATGCAATAAGTCACAGCTAACCTCAAAATACACAGTTCTGTTAAAACATGTGGTTCATGATCTTTTGTGAAAACTGTCAGTAGACAAAACACTCATCTTGCTGCAGGACTCCATTATTCACCAGTTATCTTGACATTTGTTATTGCATGAATACTCCTGGGTACACAAATTCAGCCCCAACATCATTTAAACAAAGCACCCTCAAGGTGAGCGCCAGGAGCAGCCAGGACAGAAGTTCCAAACACAAGTAAACAAAACAGGTCTCATGATCTGGTTGTGAAAAGCAGTAACACAGCTAACCTCAAAATACACAGTTCTGATAAAGCATGTGGTTCATGATCTTTTGTGAAAACTGTCAGTAGACAAAATACTCATCTTGCTGCAGCATTATTCACCAGTTATTGTCAATCAATCAATCGTTTGTTAAGCGCGGCTACTCACCCGTAAGGGTCTCAAGGCGCTGGGGGTGGGGGGGGGTGCAAGTTCCAGTCCATCAAGGAGGGGGTCTGTCGAAGAGCCAGGTTTTGAGGTTTCTAGCGAAGATGGGAAGCGATGTTGTCTGTTTGAGGTGGAGCGAAAGGGCGTTCCAGGCTTTGGCCGCGAAGAAGGAGAAGGAGCGGCCTCCCGATCTGGTTTTTCTGGTGCGGGGGACCACGGCGTAGGAGAGCTGGGCTGATCGTAGGGTCCTTTGGGGTGCGTGGAATTGGAGTCGGCTGTTCAGGTATACTGGTCCAGTGTTGTGGAGGGCCTTGTGTGCGTGGGGGAGCATCTTGAAGGTGACTCTAGCCTCGATGGGGAGCCAGCGGAGTGTGCGCAGGTGCTGGGAGATGTGGCAGTGTCTTGGCAGGTTGAGGACCAGTCTTGCAGCGGCGTTCTGGATGTTCTGTAGCTTGCGGGTGAGGTTTTTGTTTATTCCGGCATAGAGTGCGTTGCCGTAGTCGAGTCTGCTGGTGACCAGGGCGTGAGTGACGGTCTTTCTGTGTTCGAGGGGGATCCATTTGAAGGTCTTATGTAGGAGGCGGAGGGTGTGGAAGCAGCAGGACGAGACGGAGTTGATCTGGCGGTCCATTTTGAGCTCGGAGTCCAGGATGATTCCCAGCTTGTGTGCATGGTCCGTGGGGGTGGGCGGGCTTCCGAGGGCGGGGGGCCACCAGGTGTCGTTCCAGGCATTGGGGTTTGGGGCCATGATGAGTACTTCTGTTTTGTTGGTGTTTAGTTGTAGGCAGCTGTTTTTCATCCATTTGGCGATGGCTTCCATGCCTTCTCGGAAGTTGTGTCTGGCGGTGTTGGGTTCGTTGGATAGGGAGAGGATGAGTTGGGTGTCGTCTGCGTATGACACAATGTTGAGTCCGTAGGTTCTGACGATGGGGCGAGCATAGCCATGTAGACGTTGAAGAGCGTAGGGCTGAGGGAGGACCCCCAACATCATTTAAACACAGCACCCTCAAGGTGAGCTCCAGGAGCAGCCAGGACAGAAGTTCCAAACACAAGTAAACAAAACAGGTCTCATGATCTGGTTGTGAAAAGCAGTAACACAGCTAACCTCAAAATACACAGTTCTGATAAAACATGTGGTTCATGATCTTTTGTGAAAACTGTCACTAGACAAAAACTCATCTTGCTTCAGCATTATTCATCAGTTATCTTGAGATTTTTGTTGTTGCATGAAAACTCCTGGGTACACAAAGACTTCAGATCCCCCAACATCTAAACAAAGCACCCTCAAGGTGAGCACCAGGAGCAGCCAGGACAGAAGTTCCACAAGTAAACAAAACATGTCTCATGATCTGGTTGCAAAAAGCAGTAACTCACAGCTAACATCATAATACACAGTAGTGCTAAAACATGTGGTTCATGTTTGCAGCAGGGATATTACCCTCTGCGTCGCCTGCTGAAAACTGCTACTAAACAAAACACTGATCTTGCAAGGAACATTCATGTTCACACTGAATTACCTTGACATTACCTCAACGAACTTGCTGTGTGAACCAGGTAGCCTGCCCTGTGACAGAAGTTAGTTGCACAAATAAACAACTTACAAGAACAAAAGAAGGGTTGTGAGAATTAAAGCTATCCTCCTCAAACAGTTTTGGGAATATGCAACAGTACTTGTGATCTTAACATATAACTTCTTTCTGCACTTAAACATGCAGAGCGTACGCTTTAGTAGCTGACACATTTAAATCACTGGTGCTGTTAATTTAATAAAGAGACTTACCTTGTCTCTCAGTCACAATGCTAACTGCTGCACCTAGGGGAAAAATATAAAATAAGGCAGCTGCTGATATCCTTGCCTGATGAGAGTATCTACTCTCTGCTAGTCACACATGCTCTGTCACTCACTGGCTCAGACGGCTGCAGTGCACTCAGCTGCTGCTGTATTGGCAATGTTGAAGTCAGTCACTGACTCGTCACAGCTGGTGAGTAGAGAGGAGCTGACGCTGGAACTGTTGCAGAAGACTCTGATGGCACTGTGATGGAGCTAAGGCTAAAGCATCACCTGTTCAGCTCTCCCGGGCTCCGAGCACGTGCTCTTAGTCACATGTTGAGGAAGTTCTGTTGCCCTGGCGACAGCAACAATTCTGTGGAGGGGGCGGGCCCAGGCTGGGGCACATAGAGGCAGGAAAACATTTGGATCTGGCAGGCTGGATTATCTGTGTTGCTGGGGGCTGCAGTGAAGCCTCCGCCTCTAGCTCCTCCTTCCTAATGATGCTGCAGTTGGAGCATGCATCACTCCAGGGCCTCTCTCTCTCTCACGTGGTGGGAGTCGACCCACCAGCCCAAACAGGATGTGTGAGAGGCCAGGCTGAACCGAAAACATTCAGAACCTGGGCTGGCCTGTAAATGATCATGGGGCTACTGCTTAGCAACTGGACACCAGGGCCTCTCTCACTTGGTCTCTCAGACCATCCCAGCCTCAACAGGATGTGTGAGCGGAGCCTCAACACAGGTGCCAGTGTGTTGCCGGGAGGGCCGGCAGAAAAACAACACTGACTACACATATTGCCAGCCAGTAGCAAGGCCCTCCCCCAGCCAGCTTCTGCCTGCAAAAGGAGAGAGCATGATGATGAGGACTGAGGGGCATGAGAGTGACGCGAGTCGTGACGACCCCCCCACAGGATGAGAGAGAGCAGAGCCCTGGCAAAACACGCACCACCCGTAAGTCACTGAAGATAAACCATCTCAGTATTATGTGCATGATTACTTGCACCATTTTATAAATTAAGCACAGTGTAAAATTATAATGTATGTGACGTCACGCGAACTCAACTCAAGTAAACATTTAGTTAGATTATCTGATTTATGTCTAATTAGCTACAGACTCACTCACTGACTCATTAAATAACTGTCCATAAGCTGTGAAGTAAGTTAATGAGTCACGGCTACTAGTGCTTTATCATGCCGGTGCTTAACATAAACCTCAGAAGGATGATGGGACAGAGCAGCCCTGCTGCAGAAGTCCGAAATGAAAGGATCAGATATTGCAGTGCTGTGCAGCAGAGCACACAGGCTCCACCGATGCAGCCCGGCGATGCCGGCAAACATATTTATTTATTAACTAACTTACCGGCGCGTGCCCTAGGCTTATGAACGCGCGGCTGCTGGGTCTGCATTCAACAACTGTGACGCGTCTTCATGGAGCACATTGTGAGTGTGTGACAACAACATGACAATAAGTAACTGCTAAAGTGGCAGCAGGCTGCCTGGCCAAGTACTTTCTATCTCTGAGTCAGTCCTGGCTGGCGACGTTGCGGCCGGGCAGGAGGGCGCGGCCCGCGTCTACTCCGTGTCAGTGAGCCGCCCTGTCAGTCCTCACTGTCTGAGCGAGTTCATTTGCGGTCCCGGCGGCGGCGGTGAGCCACACCATTGCACTCCGCAGCACCCGGCAATGGCCTCTCAGGCGCCCTGCTGAGTGATGCTGGCGTCCAAAGCCGGTAATATGCGCAGCGCACTGAGTTATTCATTCCGCGGACGCCGGGACGCGGAGGACACTGCCCGCCGGCGTGCATCACGCCTCCAGTCGAGTCCCTGCAGCTTCCTGAATCCGACCTCACTTCCTTCCAGGACCAGTGCCACCAGGACGTGAGGTCACATCTCCCCGCAGCTCCACAGCCAGTACGCAACCACTGCTGAGGGCAGGCCCCGCCCAACTGTCTCGGTATTGGGCACAGGACTGCCTCGGCTGGGTGACATTAGGCCTGGCTGTAGTAAGTGACTCATCCGTGCCGCGGGCGTGAATTTCAATGCAACATGAGCAGGGCTGATACATTGTAGCAGCAGTAGATCATTAACTGTATACTGACTGAGCCTTTGGTGGTTGCAGCGCCCGGGCCGTCAAGTCTGCGGGGAGCAGCAGAGCCGGCACAGGTGACACAGGCCGGCGCGTGCGGCGCACTAAGCAGCCTGGCGTGGCCAGTTACTTCAGCGCTGGTACAGCAGAGACAGTGGCATTAAAATGCGTGACAATGCATTTCAGTGCGGTGATGCAGAACATCACACTGAAATGCGTTAGAGTCACGTCTGATGCATGATACTTGGCAGGCCGGCTGTACGTGGTGGTGTGCTGTGGCTCCAGGCAAGAGAATGGGGCTTTACTATTAGAGGGTGTTAAAGTGTTTTTACAAATTAGAAAATAATGCATAATGTAGACGTGGTTTAGTTAGCATGACTAGACCTCAGGCAGCTTGCATTGACATCTATTCATATTTGAATTAAGACATGTGCACTTTTATTTTTTCTGCCCCATATTTTCCACATGCATGTCTGCTGTATGCTTTTCCATTTCAGAAAATCAGCTAAATAGAAGTCTAATCCATAGTCATCATATTAATAAACTGAATTGTATGTTTTGAGTTCCTCTCAAGGAAGCCATGTTCAGGATGTTTATCTTTGTAACTTTCAAGGTCCTTTGCTTGAGTCTTTCCTAGGGACCATTCATTAGTTAAACTGTCTATTGCATTTCTGTATTACATAAATGTCACATCATTTCCTATGCACACCTCCTTCATTAATATTTAGTAGAAGTAGGTGTTTCTAGATGTATTTAGGGGCACATTTATCAAGCTTTCATGCAGCGCAGCAAGCCACATTGGTGCGCTGCTTGAAAGGGAAAGGGCCAGAATGTGCCGTATTTCGTATTATACGATGCAATCCTGTCCTTTCCTTGACTGGCACCCTTTTTGCTGCCTAGTTCCTGCATTGCAGGTAGGATTGTTTTTGTACAGGAAGGGGCACCTTCCTGCATGAAAACAATCATCAGAGGCAATTTCCTCCTTCTAAGTGTGCTCAAACTCTTGTAAATACAAGACCTATTTCATTTCAAAGAAGTGGCCGCCATTGTTCCAGGCTGCTTGGGAAGTGAAAGCGCGCATGGCGTGCCGAATGTTGCAGGAAAGCATGTCGTGCCGACAGTAGAGGAAACTCATGAAAGAAAATAGTGCTTACAGACTAAATAATACATGCCTTGTAATAACAGAAGTAAAAGGGCCAGTCCTCAAGGGAGGTTACAAATGAAGACAAGGCGGTACTAAGGAGGGACTAGCAAGCCTATTAACAAATCAGAAGTCAGCATTTACAAATGACAATGACACAAGCCAATGAAAACTATGGGCGGAGAGTGGGGGAGCTTCAAGTCCATACTCGAATAGAGGCATGTCTCACAGAGCAGCGCATGCACTGCCAAGGCTCGACCTAAAAATTATTCTGAAACTAGCAGATCCCCCGGCTCCTAACTCACAGTGAAGGGCATAACGGGACAACATGTTAGGGGAATAGTGGATTAGATAGTGGAGAGGATGTGGCCTAATGGCTAGAGCGGCCGACCTCGAAGCTGGGTAACCAGGTTCATGTCTCGGCAGGTGGGAAATCACTTAATATCCCTGTGCCTAACAAAATGAATGTGTCCTTCTGTAACGCAACTGGTACTCACGTAAAGTGCTCTGATACCTTCGGGTCGAGTTCCCGCTATTTAAAACTAAAAAAAAAAAAAAGATAGGATTTACTGGCAGGGGAAGGAATGAACAATGGTAAAATAGAAAATGTACTGCTTGTGACTTGACTGCACTAAAGACACCATTTTGTTTGGTTATGTGTATTCGCTGGAAAACTAATAAATAGACTTATATAAAAAATAAAGAGAAATGAATGCTAGCCTCAAGGCTACAGTTTGTAGATAGTAAACCAAACGAAAACTACAAGAGAGGCAGAAAGCAGAGGGTATTGTGAGGCAGTAGTAGAAGGAAAGGTAGTAGTAGAGTTTATGAAAAAAAGACATCATTAGGAACGTAGTCACTGGGAAATTAAACCATTGGTGGTTGGACAGGGATTGATAATCAGGACTCTGGCTGCAGGGAGGTTTATCCAGTGCAATCGGACTGGGAGGCAGATGAGTAGAACACCAGGAGATTACTTGATGCCCTAGTTTATGGATTTACTCCCAATGCCATTTGCAAGGTAAACTGAGGGTGGTCGGAGGGAATACTAAGGGTATTGAGACTGGTGAAAAGCCTCTAGAGGATCTTGTGCTGGAGTTGGGCTCAGAATCAGACAGGGATTACTTGGAGCAGTTGATGCCTGGTGCAGAGCAAGAACCAGATGCAGAATACAGAGCAGGCCGGAGGCACTTGGACTACTGACCATCCAAAGGGGCCTTCCAGATGCAAAATACAATCTGTCTGATGGTTCTCAGACTCTAAACTCCAAAAGGATCAACCAATAGCATACAGACTAAGGGTACTTTACCCCAAATTTAGGATACATACTGCCCTGGCTACTCACCTTGGATGTCAGATATAAATGGTTGAGGGCTGTGAGGCTGATAACCCCGATAGCAGGATTATTATGTGGCTGTAAGCGAGTTGTGTACATGTAAGGAAAACTACACATACAAGTAGGTGCAGAATAAAAGTAACACACACTAACCAATTTCTGTGAATGCTGAAGGTGTATTGCGAAGAGGCAGCTTTTCTAGGCCAAAGCCTGTCTAGAGCCAAACCGGGAAGGCACTAAAGGAAGTTGCCATTTGCTTCACATGCCCTCAACATAATAATCCCTATAAGGGAGCACAGTAAATGTGAGTGGACCATAGCTTCAAGATTATTGGCAACATTTGGTGCCATATTGGCAAATGGGTCTGACAGTTTTTGGATGAAAAAGCAGCACTGGATATCTTGTGTAATTTTAGTTACAAGTGCTTCCATTCACATAGGCAGCCATTCCTCTGCAAATCCAATGTTCAGAAGCATTAATGAATGTGATCACAGCCTAGCAATTAGAAACCGCAGCATGCAGTATATGCAGAATGCCAGTTATTCCACTAATTTTTGAGAATTCCAGACCCACTTAAAATAAAGTCACTGATGTCCCACATTATTTTCCTTGCTAGACAAAACTCCAAGTGCTAGTTACAACAAATCTGACATTTTACATTGGTTTGAGACAGAGACAGCATTTACTGTGTGAAACTCAGTCTGAGGCTGCCGGAATATTTTGCTGGGTCTGCCCTATAGGAGTATCTACCCGTTATTAAATAGTCAACTGTCTTTTGGAGGAATCGCCCCTAATGGGCGACTTCCTTGGTCATTCATAATGTCTAGGGCAGTTTTTTCCATGGATCCGGTTTCTTACCAACCTTCAACTTGCCGTGGACAGTGCAGATATTTTGGCCATGATTATCTGGTATATAAATACATGGCTCATTGTCTCTGTATTATTTGAACCCTTATCATTAAGGCTACTGCAGATGTGGTGAGATTGTAATTGACTTTAAGCATGTTGTCTGCTCTCAATGTCGTGCTTGCCATCAAATTGTCGTTTATGACTGTCCCTCGTCCACGTCAGACTCGGATAGAGGTATTAGTCCAGCCTTGCATTATTCAAAACTTTTCTTTTGATGTCTCCTTTTGTAGAATGGTCAAGCAAAATCAGTCTAAAGTCATTTTTTTCTTTGGGTAGCATTTTCTCTGACTGTACCTCTATTTACCTCGGAACATAAATTACATTTAGTCTATGTAGACACAACAGAAGTATTGTTTTTTAGGTCGAGCTTTAGCGGCAGCGCGCATACGCTGCTCGCTCTGCGAGGCATGCAGTAGTCGAGTATGCTGTGGAAGCCTCGCCTTCTCTCCGTCCATATTTTTTGATTGGCTGGTGTCATTGTACTTGGTAAATGCTGGTTTCCGATTGATAATGAGGCTTGTTAGTCCCCCCTTGTTACCGCCTCTGTCGCCATTTGTTACCTCCCATGAAGACTGGATCTTTTACTTGTGGCGTTACACGGTCTCCTTCATAAGATGGTAAGCACTATTTATTTTTTTATTTGCAGCACGGTCCGCTTTCACTTTAGCAGCCGCGCTTGTTTATTTAATTAATTTGCCACGCGAGCCGAAAGGGAGCGTTTCTACTCACTAATCTAACAAACATTTGCAATGCAATAGGTCTCGCATTTACGTGAGTTTGAGCTATTGACATTGCAAATAACAATGCCTTTTATTTTTGTTTTCGTTTTTAAAACATAAATAAAAGGCATTGTCATTTACAATGCCAATAGCTTAAACTTGTGAGACCTATTGCATTGCAAATGCTTGTTTTGTTTGTTTTGCTGTTGAAAATGTATAACAGAACAGTTTCGAAAGGGGCTACTAGTAGCCATTCGTAACATCAAAGCCCTAACAGTTAGCTTGTTACAAGAGAAAGTTATTGTGCAGACAGCCGATGAGTGACCATGACTGACATTGGGGTGGAGGAAAATTTGGTTGACTTCCTGGAGGATCTGCACAGGGATACAAAGGCTAACATCAGATATGCACAGGATCTTCGTGTATCCAGGGATTTTAAAATAGAGAGGGGGGTTCGGCAGGGGTGTATCTTGGCCCCCTTTTTATTCAATTTATATATCAATGACCTGGAAAAATTTTTGATAAAAACAGGGGTTGATTTTCCATATGTGGGGCAAAGAGGTCTGCCCGTCCTGCTATATGCGGATGATGCGGTCCTCATTGCTAGGACGGCAAGGGGACTTCAGACATTGTTAGACACCTTTCGGAGTTTTATGGAAGCCCGCGATTTGGCAATTAATAATTCCAAATCCTATATTATGCAGGTTGGGATTCGCCCGAAGAAATCGTTCCATTTTAAAGTAGGTAATGAGAAAGTACCAACGACTTCGGTATTCTCTTACCTGGGTGTTCTAATAGATGACCGTCTGAATTGGGGTGCCCTGATCCAGAGGAAAAAAGGGGAGGTTATAAGGGCGAATGCGGCAATCTTCAACTTTGCAGCGAAGATGGGTAAGCGCCCAATTGCCGCAATGTTGAAGATATTTCAGGCCAAAAGTGTTGCTATAGCTGGCTATGGGAGTGAAATCTGGGGCTATGTAGCAACCGATGCTCTACAGGTGGTGGAGAACACCTTTCTAAAACGTCTCCTAGGAGTGCCCACTGGAACATCAAATCTGGTGGTACATGAAGAACTGGGGTTGCCATTTTTATGCGACACCTTGGCCATGCTGCTCCCCTTGTTGTTTTGGCTCAATTGTTGGTTAAACAAGGAGTTAGTTCTCAACCATCAGATTTTAAGAGAAATTATGAGTCTTGATTACATGTCTCGTATCCCATGGTTAAAATATATTAGGGGTTGTTTTGAAGAGCTGGGGCGGCCGGACCTTTTTTAAAGCCTGATTCTATTACCATGAAGGATGTGGAATTTGTAAAAAAAACCTTTATTACCTTAAAAAAGCATGGTAGAGACGATTTAGAAATTGGGAAATCAAGCGTCCGTAAATATGTGATGCTTAAAACAATCCCATCTATTGAGCCTTATCTTCTGTGGCCATTGTCGCCCCATGAGCGGTTTTATTAACCAGGTTTCGATTGGATTATTTTCATTTGTTATTAGCTGTCCCAAAAGGGAGCCGCAGAGGCCAGGTGTTAGCATCCTGTGGCTGCGACTGGAGTGTCTCCTCAGGATTTGCTACACTTTATGTTTTTTTGTAAATTTTATGATGTACCTCGCAGATATTTTTTAACACCCCTTTTAAAGAAGTTGAATTTTACTCAGGTCCGCCCAGCTCTTTTTTATTTACAACTGTTGAAATTAGACTGTGTGACTTTTTTATAGTAGGCTTTCTGAAATCCTCTCTGAGATCTAGGATTTGTATGGAGAGATAGTAAACATCTAACGTTGGTAGGTACCCCCATTACTATCCATATTGATGTAATTTGGTCCTCTGGTGTAGTGGTTCCCCCATATAATTTTATTTATTAGATGTATATATCTCTGTATTTTAGGGGACAATTTGTTTTAACATTATTGTTATGAATTATATGTCTTAACTGTTATATGGAGTTGTGTAACTTTTATGGTTTTAATCCTAAAGCCGAATAAAGTATTTTGATTGATTGATTGATTGATTGATTGATTGATTGACTGACATTCCTCAGAAGGACATGTGGCCTGTGTCGCACTCAATTGAGTGGCAGTCTAAAGAGTTCCCTATTCAGCAGTTTCCAAAACTGCTGGGGTTTTGTTCCGTTCTTAAGTTGGGGTTAACTGGCTCCAGATTCATGACCCCTTGCCCAGGCACAATCATGACATGTTAGAATGCGTCATGTAGTGCTATATAGCATGTTGGTGCAAAATAGCAAGAACCAGTGATATTTATGTAACCTGGACCAGAGTGTATGTTATCTATATAGACTTCATATGCTATGTAAAGGATCATACATTGAGCGAGCATATTACACTTACTTGCCATCAAGGATGTTATCGTTTACTCTGCCCTTTAAACTGTGAACATGTATTTGTGACCGGCCGGTGTTGTTATGTTTGTATATGTCATAACAGTGCTTGCTGGCAGATAAGTCATGGCCCGTTGGCCTCACTGTCACTTGTCGTTAAAACCTATATTGACAGGATACAGGAGGTTGCGATGAAATGATGGCGCGCGAAACAGACCTCCCTAGTTATGTTGATATATATGTGGGTGGGGGCGCTGGAGCTCACCCTTCCCGCTGTCAGACTCCTGTTGGCACGTTGATTGTGTATTTTGACTGCCATGCTTTCTCTTAGAAGAAAGTGAAAGGACGGTAGCATGAACACAAAGGGGCCGCCAGCACTGCGCTCTCTTCTTATCGTGTTTATTCTTCATTCCTGTACGAAGCCTGCGTGTGTTAACCTGCCATTCAGACATGTGCTTTGACTCAGCAACCTCTGTAGGAAAGTAGGATCTGCATACCAGGCAAGCCTGATCCAGCGGGTTACTAGCAACAAACATTCATACACTAAATACTCACCTGGGCCGATTGATTCACACTAACTAGCAATCACCGCTGGTGGGAGTCAGTTATACTCTTTATCAAAATCCCTGCTACCAATTACCTTTTTCTGATTGAAGAGTAATGACTTACCAATGGACCTTTGATAACTGGGGTTGATATGAGATCATACAAAACATAATTTCATTAAACATCTGAAATAACCACTAACTCAGGAAGTTTTAAAATGTTTATCTAAAATTATTTAGCAGAGTAAAATACAAACCACATGATACTTTATCGCATATCAAGGAGGAAGCACACTATATAGTCACCTATTAGTTACAAATGACGGTCCCTCAGAAAGGAGAAGATAGAAACAGCAGCACAACCTAAAGATTACGCTTTTATAGTTACCTAAAGGTGTGAAAACCAAACCCCTTGGCCAAGGAGTTGGAAAGAGGGTCCCCAAGAAAGGATGAAGACCAAGACCTCCGGACCAGATTCAGGACAGGATAGATGACCTCTTTACCAACGACACCTGCGTCGTTCCCCTCTCTGACACTTCGTTCCTCCTCGTGGTTCTTCCGTGTCTCCCACTAGTGCAGTTGGCCGCCCCCACCTCACGACCTCTTCGGACAGCGATTCAGTCTCTGTCTGTTCTGCAACAGCATAGTTCTCTCCTCTGCACGCCGTTCTTCGCTGCAGCAGTCTCTGTTCTCTGCGCGCTCTTGCTAACTAATTAGCTAATTCTATATCTATTATACCCTTCTACGCCCATGTACCTCTCATTAATGTTTCAAAATTATGGGCCCACTAATTCTGATTGGACAGGGACAGGGGGTTTATCCTCACACCATGTCAATTTAGTTCAATTTTCTTAAGCCCATTGTTTTGGAATCCCGCCCCTCTCAATTAATACATTTGCTTTATTTCCCACCCTTTTCACACCAATATTGATAGAAAATATATACAAAATGTGTTATTTTACAGGACATTCAGTTGAACTTAGAAGGTGATCAGCGGGTCATGTCCTTGGACGTCCTCCAAGTTGACTTCATCGCTTTGCTTTGTTAGTTTTCAGAGCGCATGCGCAGGTCACATGGCTCTCGAGCTGCTGTTTAGCCAACCCAGGCCCAATATACGAACTAATAGAAAGTCAAAGAAGAAACATATTAAAATCAAAAATAAACGCTTTCACTGTATACCTCCTACTTCTACACTAATCCCATTTATTTATAAATGTCTATCCCGCATTAGTAGCTTTAGAATACCACATTATTAATTGCAGCAATGCGAAAGCTTTAGCATGTGAGAACCTTAAAGCGGCCATTTTAGCATACACTGCGCAGAAGCAAAAGATTCCCTCCAAGCAAAGAAAGACGTCATACCACGTGACATGGTTGACACATGCGCAGTAGAATTCCCGTGTTTTAGCGGCCATTTTGCATTAAATGAGGATTACTTATTAGTGGAAAACACATAGGCAAGCATCTTCTAGATAAAATATGTTGTGTTGCACATTATTAATAAAGACATTACAAGGTTTTTAGTACAAATAAATTAATACTGTGAGAGGATTGCTTCCGAGCAAGTCTCATTGTGAGTCCTTGCTCCATCAATCCCCTCTCTGATGGCGTTTCTGAGCCATCAAAACTACCTACAAACCAGATGCCAACTTTAGCATATTTCAGTCACATTTTCGTTTTTATTCTTTCCATTCTTATCTCTTCCTTTCAGTTTCTTGTAAATTTCACTTCTCAGGTCTTCTAATTCAATCTCTTCAAATTTTCTTTTCTTGCCTTTTCCTGTCACCCTATATGTTTCTTTCTTTTTACAACATTTGCACCATATCATTATTGACAATACTGTTATTGCTATCCCTACTAAGGGTACTATTATTTGACCTATAAGTCCTTTCCCTACATTAGTAAACTAGGTACCAATTGACGTAATGCTATTTGTCAATTTTTCCCATACACTATCAACTTCCAGTGGTTTCAGTTCCTTCTCAAGTTTAGTAATATTCTTTATGTATGTTCCGATTTCTGTACTTTTGTCCAGAATATACGTGCAACAATGTTTCGTTTTCAACATTTTACAGACTCCGCCCTCTTTTGCTAATAATATATCAAGAGCAAGTCGATTTTGCATAACCATAGATCTAATCGCAACCATCTCCGCATTAATCATTAGAAATCCTCCAGCCGTATCCGTTGATAAACGATCAACCGCTGTAGACAATTTACATATTCTCCTTGAGTTCAGAATTACTCCCAATGAAGGTATCAATGCACCAAATATATCACCTACGATTTCTGAAAAACTAGCTCTCTTACTACGTGTTAGTCCACTATTATTTTCATTGCTCCCAGTGTTTCTTTTAAAGTGGTATATTTTTGGAAAAACTATTCCAAAATAACAACTTCCATACCACCGTGCAGAAAGCCTAAAGTAAGCCTTATTCCCACACACAAAATATATTCCAGGAAGAACTGAATCCGTTCCTCCTTTTAGTTCCCAACCTCCAAGAATTAAGAAATTGTGTTCACATTCACTGGTACCAATAAAAACATTGTTATATTCAGTCTTTAACCTATGAAGACAAATTTTCCCTATCTTTACAAAATCCAGAGCCATAGCAGCTTGAGCCCTGCCAGGTGTGTTAATACCCTCTTTCTCAGCCCAAGGTGGAAGGTGAGCTTTATGCTCAGACGCTTTCCTTTGGAAATTCTGTCTTCTATCTTCAACTAAGTTTAAAAATATCTTTTCTTCTTCATGTAATGAACATGTTAGATTGCTTCTATGTGTATGTGTTATGTCTATCGACTTCATCGTTAAGAAAAATTCTCCCATACATTGTGCATCTTGACTACTAAGCACTGGGTTCTTATTCTTTCGAATAGGAACCTCTGAAAATATCACATCTATATTTGAATAATAATACTGAAGTTTCCCTGTTCTATAAAATAAACTAGTTAGTACACTACATGATATACCATAAGTTAAAGTCAAATGATGGTAGGTTAGACCTTCTGCTACTGATTCAGGTAACTTCATACAGACATAACAATCACTAACATCCATTGTATCTACGTACTGAAACAATAATTTAGTAAAGACATTTAAGCTAGTATCGTTATCTGTTACAACGTGATGAAAATCTGGTTCATCTTCTGCTTCTATTTCTACTCTGTCACTTTTCAGGTTATCTATCCTTCCCTTGGTATCGGTGTTATTCTTTTTGTCCATTATCATAAGGTAAGGAATTGCTACAATCACAACTAACCACACTATAAGCACCACTACCAGACTACATATGCATATAGCACAGCATCTTTTACAACATTTCCGTTTCGGTCTCCCAGAAATTCTGTCCTCAGCCATTTTTGACCAAGAAGATTTCTCTTCTTTCTCTTTTCTTCAAAAACTTTAACGTTATCAAGGTGGTTTCACTTCTTTTTCATAAGTCAGCTCTGCACTTGTTCCTTCGTCACCACTTTCACTATTCTCTGAACTTTCGCAGTCTTTGAGAATTACATAAGTCCAATCAGGTCCTTTAAACTTATTGTTCACGATTTTCAATCTTTTGCTTTTTCGTTTTTCAGACCCACTTGTTTGTCCAGTTAAGCTCGTTACTTGATTCACTTGTTCTGGGTCTTCACTTCGTGTTACTATGTGATATTTCACTCTTTTAATAACACTAGGCCAATGATCACCCTTTCTGACTTTCTTCGTTTGCACTGTACCTTCACCTTCTGAGTCTTTTCCAAATACTCCTTTATTCACATTAATGTGTGGCACAAATTGTTTGTCTTTGTTTTCAGTTTCCCTCTCTATCTGCTCTCGTTCAGGTCTTATTGTTGTTTCTTCAGTTGCCTGAATGTGAGTCTCTGCTAACTTGCCCTGTTCAGGATTGACATTTTCTTGCTTGATATTTTCAGGTTCGATGTTTTCTTGGTTTTCTTCTCCCTGAACGTGATTTTCTTGTCCTAACTGGTTCTGATCAGGGCTTATTGCACTCTGTACTTCTGCAGCCTGACCGCGTTCTTCTGAACCTGTCTGTCCCTGCTCAAACTCTGTTGTTTCGTTATCAGTTTGAGCCCAATTTCCTTTCCCTATCTGAGTCTGCTCAGGTTCCCTTATAGTTTCAACCTCCCTATCCTGAGCTTGTTCTTCTTCACCTATCTGGTCCTCTCTAATTTCATCTAATCTAGCTCTGCTCCTTGTTTTGATAAAGACTTCAGGTATATCAACCACTGGTATCCAGTCCTGACTTGTGCTCGGTTGTTCTTCTTCAGCTACTTCTGAATCTATCACTTGGGATTCTTCAGCTGTACAACCTTCTACTTCCTCAGCTATTGTTGCTGATTGAGGATTTCTCTCTTCAGGAGCTGGCACCCTTTTGGTATGGCTAACATGAATCCAATTAGGTAATCCTGCACATTTCACTGCTGTGTTTGTAACCAATATAACCTGACAAGGTTCGCCCCACCTGGGTGATAAACACGTTTCTCTGGTGTGATGCTTCACTACCACCCAATCTCCGGGGTTCAGATCATGCTCTTGTTCAGGCTGCCTGGAAACTGCGTCTTCTCCAACCTGGTGAGAGACAGAACGCACTAGATCAGCCATTGCTTTGCAATAATCTAGAACCATATCATCAGTTATGTTCAGCAGTTTATTGCCAGGTACATGGGCTTGTCTCATTGCTCTTCCCATGATGATTTCATGAGGACTCAATCCCGTATTTCTATCAGGAATGCTTCTGAGTCCCATCAAGACAAGAGGCAACGCATCTGGCCAATCTAACGATGTGGATGCACACATTTTTGACAATCTGGATTTTATTGTGCCATTCATTTGTTCAACCACTCCAGAAGCCTCTGGGCGGTATGCACAGTGCAATTTTTGTTCAATTTTAAATGCTTCACAGATTATTCGGATTACATCGTTATTGAAGTGACTTCCTCTATCAGATTCCAAAGTTACTGGGAAACCGAACCGTGGAATGAGTTCTCGTAATAATAGTTTTGCAACTGTTATGCTGTCATTCCTCCTGGTAGAGTAAGCCTCCACCTACTTTGAAAACAGACACACTATGACAAGTACATATTTTAGTCCTTTACATGGT
Source organism: Calotriton arnoldi (assembly GCA_963921515.1). NCBI lineage: Eukaryota > Metazoa > Chordata > Amphibia > Caudata > Salamandridae > Calotriton > Calotriton arnoldi. Next base: position 4,130,865 of record CAWUFW010000433.1, read on the forward strand.
GGTAACTGAATGAAATCTAACTGCAATCTCACAAATGGGCCTTCTGCCTCTCCAATTTTTCCCAGACCAACTACTGTTTTCCTTCCTGGATTATTCATCTGACAAGTTAAGCACCTCTGGCAAAGGCTCTCTGCTGCAGCCCTAAACCTTGGATTGGACCAACTTTGTCTGAAAAGCCTAATCATGGCATCTCTACCTACGTGTGTGTCTCCATGATACATTCTGGCCATGTGTGAAATCAGGCAATCAGGCATGACTGGTCTGCCATCTGAATAAACCCACACATCATCATCTGTTCTTCGGGTACACCCTATTTTCATCCAAACATCCTTTTCACTCTCTTCAGCATCCTCCTGCAATCGTCTCACATCATTCCAGGTTTCAGGTGTTGAACATAGCATAAGTTGGCAGCTGATTCCCATTGTTTCGACTTTCCTGTTTACTGCCATTCTATTTCTGGCACAGTGTTGAGCGATTAGGTCTGCATATCTGTTACCAGCTACCACCCAGTCATCTCCTGACTGGTGTGCGGCACATTTCACCACTGCCAATTTTTTGGGTGATTGTATTGCCTCCAATAATACTTTTACAAACTGCCCATTTTTGATTGGGGATCATGAAGAAGTCATGAAATCCCTCTGCATCCACAGTTGGCCAAAATCATGCACAACCCCGTAACCATATTGACTGTCAGTAAATATGGTCACTTTTAAATTTTTCCCATGTCTTTGTGTTAAGACTGAAAGTGCACAACTTTCTCTCTCGTAGCAGAATAATGTAAATTCCTTTGTATAGTCAGGCATGCCCAAGGCAGGTGCCTTACACAAAGCATTTCGTAATTTTACAAATGCACTGGCACTTTCATCATCCCATTCAACTGGGTCCTTTGCTTTCTTTTTGGTTAACTGAATTAAAGGTTTTGCTAGTAGAGAAAAACCTACAATCCATTGTCGACAGTATCCCACTATTCCAAGAAACATGCTCACCTCTCTTTGTGTTACCGGCATTTTCATTTGTTTAATTATTTTTATTCTCTCAGAGGTTATTCTTCTCTTTCCTCTCTCAATTTGGTGTCCCAAATACTTAACTGCTGGTGTACAAAATTGTAACTTCTCAGGTGACACTTTTTGACCTTTCTCAGCCAAATGATTGAGTAATGCAATTGAGTCGGTGACACAATCGTCATGGGTTCTAGATGCAAATAACAAATCATCTATATATTGCACCAAGACTGAGTTTCTGGCCATTACTAATTTTTCTAGGCACTTTTTCAGTATCTGATTAAAAATGGAGGGACTTTCTGTGTACCCCTGAGGAACACGATTCCACCCATAAACGTGATTTTCAAATTTGAACGAAAACAAATACTGACTATCTGGATGTAATGGAATTGAGAAAAATGCTTGACACAGATCAATTACAGTAAACCATTCTGCGTTCCATGGTATTTGGTATAAGATCACTGCAGGATTTGGTACTATAGGACAACAAGGTACCACAATTTTATTAATTTTCTGTAAATCTTGAACGATTCTATATTTTCCACTAGGCTTTTTCAAACCCATGATTGGCGAATTACAAGGGCTACTCATGATTTCTTTTAATATACCTTGTTTTACCATTCTGCCAATTTCCTCAGTAACTCCTGCTTTAACTTCAGCACTCATTTTATACTGTCTGGTATTTGGGAAAATTGCACCTTTTTTTACAGTTACCTTTACTGGGTCTATATTTGCCATCAGACCTACTTCTTTTCCAGTAAAATCCCATACCTTTGAACTCACTGTAGTTTTTAACTCTTCTGGTAATTCATCTTTTGTTATCAAGGAGAACATTTCATCTACCTCCGTACCTTGCTTGGCTATCATGAATTTGTAAACATGATCTTCATCCGGGGTCTGTATTGCAACACCATCCGGTGTGCAGAAAATAGTGCAGTTCATTTTGCACAGTAAGTCTCTGCCCAGTAAATTTACTGGACTAGATTCACACACCACAAATTGGTGCATTTCTCGGAAATTTCCGATTCTTACTTCCATGGGTTCGGTAAGGGGTGTTCTAATCTTTTGATTTGCTACACCTACAACTTGGATAGCTTCTCCAGAGAGAGGGAGGTTTGGGATGTCTGCTGTTCTTACAGTAGAACGGGTAGCACCAGTGTCCAAAAGAAAGGTGATATCATTACCTTTTACTTTCCCTTCAACATATGGACCTGACTGATCTACCGGCAAGGATGCGCCAAGTACGCACTCCTTCTCCCCCTCTCTTAGGCACCGTCATTGATAATCATATGAATTAAAATCATCCTGTAAAAGGAACTGTGAAGTTACATATTCATTCTTACCACTTCCTCCTTGAAATCCGACGTCTGTACCGTGCTTTGCTCTGCTTACATTACCCTGTATAGGGGCAGGTGGTAACTGACTCTGATGACTTACACCCTGCTGTGAGTCATTCTGTGTCTGTGGATTTAAATTATGATTTGGGCCATTATTATTTTGAATCTTTTTACATTCGTTCTTCCAATGTCCCAATTTTCCGCATCCATGACAAGGAAATTTCTTTTTAGCCTCTTCTCTACTCATTCGTCCTCTTACCTTACCACCATTTCCTGTGTCAGCATTCGATCCAGATTCTTTTCCCTGACTTTCAGATGGATTATCTAAATTAATTCCCTGTTGCTCAGCCATTTTCACTTGAGCCCACATCACTTTCTCTTGTAGTTTCTTATGCCTGTCCTCGATGTCATCCCCACAGTATTTAGCATATTTCAAAATCTCATCGATAGGCTTTCCCTGCCAACATAACATGTGTTGCTTAATCATCTGACAAATCTCTGGCTTTAGACCATAAACAAATCGATAGACAAACTGACTCATATTTTTGTCTCCAATATCTTCAAAACCACTATACTGTTTGAACACCTGTAATAGACGTTCATAGTAGGCATGTACCGATTCATTTGCTTCTTGGGAAGTTCTGTCTATTTTCACCCAATCTGTTTCTTTGGGTGGTATTTTCCCTTTCAAGTAAGTGATTACCAGGTGATACTTTTTCATCACATCATTTGATGGGGCACCTGTCTTTGGATCCCTAGGATACTCTTCACTAGGCCACTCGATTGTAATTTTACAGTCTGTCCATAAATCGGCAGGTACCACTATGTCAAACAAACCATCTAGGTCCTTTAACAAAACCTTTGAAACCTTCACAAACCTCTCAACCTGCTTGTACCATTCAATTGGTTTTTCTCTCAACTTTGGAAAATCATTTGTAAATGACAATATGTCTTGTCTACTCCATGGGACATGGACATAGCCTCCTCCTGGAACCTCTCGCATTGGACACATCTGTTCTACCTTTCCTGTTTCCTTCAATAAATACTCAGATGTCATTCTATTTGAACGTGCTTCTTCCTTTTTCTTTGTCCATCTAGTTTTCCATCTATCCAATTCTCCCCATTTCTGTAAAACTGTCATTAATTCTTTAACTTGTAATTTTCTACCAGATGTATTCATATTTTCTAAGTCTTTGTCAGTAAATTCTGCTCTATATGGTCTCTGCAACACTTTTGACTTCCTTATTTCAATTCCCATCTCTGAGGCCAAATCCGTTAACTTTTCATGGAATATTTTTACATTTCTGGTTATACTCCTACATACGAACAATAGTTCTTCTTCACTGTAGGTATTTAGATGATCTACTCCTACGTTGCCTGCTATCATTTCTTCTAATTCGACTTTTAATTTATAAATGTCCAAAATCTTTGGGGGTGAACTCTGTCTGTCTATTCCTTGTACCCATCTTTCTAAGTCTTCTGGAGTTACTACTGTTGCACTTTTAGTTCCTGAAGAGGTTATTATATTTACATCCTTTGAGCAACCAGGTGTGGCTCTTCTGGGGGTGCTATTTGCGGATTCTCGAATAGGCAAATCCATTAGTGAAATCATAGATTCACAGTCACTGATATGATCATCAGTTATTACAACTTCATTTTTAGGGTTATCCATAGGTGTAGTCATAACTAGGGGCTTCGGGCAATTTACTTTGTCTCCGTATAAAGGAACCACGGGACCAATTGTTACAGGTATAGTCAGAGATTCAGGATGTACATTCAATTGTGTTATTTTCTGTTTTAATTCTGCTCTGTTTCTGTCTAAGGCCTCTCTTTCTTTATCCTGAAGTACCCTATTAACTGGTGGATTATGCAGTACTTGAGGTACTAACGGTGTTCTCAAAACAGGTGCACTTGGAGTACATCCACCCAGCTCTTCCTGGTATGGTGGAGGGTTCTTTAATATTTCTTCCATGAATTCGTCTTCGGATTCTCCAAACCTTGTCATGTGTTTAGTCTTCTCTTTGCATTTGCTCCCTAACTGCTCATCAGCCATTAATACTGGATACAAACCCTCAGTAATCATCGCTCGTCTCCATTGTTTCATCTGACTTTCTCTTGTCTCATTCTGGTATCTAGGGAAAAATCCCCTATAACCCCTATTACTACTTGGGTCTATCACGCTCAAATGCTTCTGTCTCCCATTCTTCTAGGGCTTCGTACTGCGTTAATCTTGGTCTAGGTTCTAATTCATTCATTTTCATTCTTAAATTTTGAAGAATTCTCCCATTGAATGTACCATTCTCTGGGAAAGCTAGTACTCCGTCATCTTTTGTATATTCTATCCAATTTTCTAACCATACACAAGTATGATAACCCCTCTCCATCATCATGAATGAGGCGGGCGTTTTTGCTGGTGGAATGAGAATTCCTTCCCTAGTTTTGATGGGCTTATCTTTCTTAAAATAATTTTTAATCTTTTGTAAGAATGACAATTTTCTCTTTTCTCCATACATTTTGGGTAAATATCTATTTATTGAATTATATTCTGCAAAACCTAAAAATCTCCTGTCTGGACGTGTTCCTATCAAAGTCGGATCGCGTTTCCACATACAATCTCCACTGTCCACTAATATTTCAACTTCTATTCTGACAACCAATCAAATTCCAGCTTACAATTGTCTCGGAACCAATCCTAGCGCGGTTTTTCTGTGTCGTCTATTCACTCTATCTGACGACCCCTCCTTTACAATCTGCGCTTCTCTGTCCCTCCCTGTTTCGACCAATCCCAGTGCGGCACCAGTGACGTCAGTATTACTCCTGACTACTGACCCCTCCTTTACAAGACTCGCTCCACACCCGCTGTTTCAGCCAATCTCAGCACGGCGCTTGTGACGTCAGCTTCTACTCCGACAGCTGACCCTCTTTTAAAAAAAATCGTGCGCAAAACTTTATTTTCTCAACACTTCTTATTAAAATTCAGTAACAACATAAAACATTCGCTATCTTGCCAGTTTCCCTAAATAGAAAAGGATAGATTTTCTCACACTTAGTAAAACCCTTCCGTTTACTAGACATACACTACGAGCAAAACCCTTCCGTTTACTCTTCACATAAGCTTCAGAAATACCTGCTACTCCTTCAATGTTACCCTTTCTAGGTGATATAACATCAAAATTTCACCAGCGTATTCCTTTGCTGTCACTCACACACACACAGAGTCCCTAACAAGTACTGATAGCCCTGCTTAACTTTTCAGTACTATTTCTGCCTGACAGATAACCTCACTGCAGTATGGTTTCCACTTACCATCCACTATTCAGTTTCCCCGGGGATTTCTAGACAACATAAAACAAAACTTTTAAAACGGATGTTAGTTCATAAAAAGAAAATTCTCATTACCCAGTTAACAAAGTATAACCATCCTCTGCTAGCCAGAAAACTAATCCAGCGGGTTACTAGCAACAAACATTCATACACTAAATACTCACCTGGGCCCATTCATTCACACTAACTAGCAATCACCGCTGGTGGTAGTCAGTTATACTCTTTGTCAAAATCCCTGCTACCAATTACCTTTTTCTGATTGAAGAGTAATGACTTACCAATGGACCTTTGATAACTGGGGTTGATATGAGATCATACAAAACATAATTTCATTAAACATCTGAAATAACCACTAACTCAGGAAGTTTTAAAATGTTTATCTAAAATTATTTAGCAGAGTAAAATACAAACCACATGATACTTTATCGCATATCAAGGAGGAAGCACACTATATAGTCACCTATTAATTACAAATGACGGTCCCTCAGAAAGGAAAAGATAGAAACAGCAGCACAAACTAAAGATTACGCATTTATAGTTACCTAAAGGTGTGAAAACCAAACCCCTTGGCCAAGGAGTTGCAAAGAGGGTCCCAAGAAAGGATGAAGACCAAGACCTCCGGACCAGATTCAGGACAGGATAGATGACCTCTCTACCAACGACGCCTGCGTCGTTCCCCTCTCTGACACTTCATTCCTCCTCGTGGTTCTTCCGCGTCTCCCTCTAGTGCAGTTCGCCGCCCCACCTCACGACCTCTTCGGACAGCGATTCAGTCTCTGTGTATCTCTGCACGCTCTCGCTAGCTTCCAATGTTTTTTAATTAGCTAATTCTATATCTATTATACCCTTCTACGCCCATGTACCTCCCATGTCAATTTAGTTCAATTTTCATAAGCCCATTGTTTTAGAATCCCGCCCCTCTCAATTAATACATTTGCTTTATTTCCCACCCGTTTCACACCAATATTGATACAAAATATATACAAAATGTGTCATTTTACAGGACATTCAGTTGAACTTAGAAGGTGATCAGCGGGTCATGTCCTTGGACATCCTCCAAGTTGACTTCATCGTTTGCTTTGTTAGTTTTCAGAGCGCATGCGCAGGTCACATGGCTCTCGAGTTGCTGTTTAGCCAACCCAGGCCCAATATACGAACTAATAGAAAGTCAAAGAAGAAACATATTAAAATCAAAAATAAATGTTTTCACTGTATACCTCCTACTTCTACACTAATCCCATTGATTTATAAATGTCTATCCCGCATTAGTAGCTTTAGAATATCACATTATTAGTTGCAGCAATGCGAAAGCTTTAGCATGTGAGAACCTTAAAGCGGCCATTTTAGCATACACTGCGCAGAAGCAAAAGATTCCCTCCAAGCAAAGAATGACGTCATACCACGTGACATGGTTGACACATGCACAGTAGAATTCCCGCATTTTAGCGGCCATTTTGGATTAGACGAGGATTACTTATTAGTGGAAAACACATAGGCAAGCATCTTCTAGATAAAATATGTTGTGTTGCACATTATTAATAAAGACATTAAAAGGTTTTTAGTACAAATTAATTAATACTGTGAGAGGATTGCTTCCGGCAAGTCTCATTGTGAGTCCTTGCTCCATCAAGCCTCTCACAACCTCAGTGACAGCCTACGATTAGATAATAGACCTTGGTGAAGGCCTGCAGCAGACGCACTGTGGTGACGTAAAAACAGCTTTTCACGCGACCTCAGGTTAAGGAAGACTATTTAAAAAAATAAATCAGACGGGAGAGAGGAGAGGCCGTCACACGCAGCACAGTGTGATGGCCAAACAAAACCATCTCTTAGTGAAATCGCCAGCGAGGGAGCTAAGCCCACAAAGGAGGAACATTTAAGCAAGTGCACCAATAACAAGCCAGTATTTGTAAATGACCCAGATAACAGCCAATGGCAATTGGTGGGTGTGCCAAACCTCACAGAAGAGATATAGCAGGTCAATCGAAGCTCGACCTAAAAAGAGGAAACAACGAAGAGAAATAAAGATATTTCTTCTTGTTACGCCTCCCCTGGGGAGGAGTAGCATTTTGACACAATCCCAGGTTTACCAGTCTTGGTATATCTGGGAATGTACCAAACTCTATGGGTGGATGTGTGGGAACACCCATGTTCCACCCATGGAAAGCATCCCTGGGGCAGAGTAAAGCAACGCAGCAATTTGTGCAGTGTTGCATTATTCCAGATTTATCAAGCAAAGCAGGGTCACGTAAGATGGCCTTGCGTGACTTGATAAATCTTACTTTAGTGTTGGGTCACACTTGTGCCCAACATGCGTGGTGCAAGGGCGACGCAACACATTGATAAATATGCCCCTAAATGAATTGTACATATTAGAATATTAAATGGCTTGCTAGAATGATATATTGCTGGTTCCACCCCTTATGATGTCACACATCACCATTGAATGCATGTGTTTTTTCTGTCTAAAACCCTATAAAAAAATATGATGTTTTTAGGATATGTACCAGTTCCTATTGGCTTTCCTTTGGAGGCAGACTCTATGTCGGTCCTCTTGCTGAACTATACTTAGATCTAGCTAGTTGCTTAATTAACTAACCCTTGCATTCTTTAATGATCTTAATTTTGAACCAACCTATAAAGTTTAACTTGGAACTCTGTCTTGCATATGTTTATGTGATTGGAATTGGACTCAGTTTTACAAAGACGCAGTTCTGATTCTATGTATTGAACCTTTTTATTGTTTAGAGCTTTGACAAGAGTAAAGCGGATTATTGGCATTGCAGTGTATACATTACACACATGGGTAATTTGTTTACTTGCATAGAAGTAGTGTTTTAAATCTGGTCAAATGTGGATGCTGACTGGCAATGTTTTGTTTGATGTGCTGTGCAATATTGTGGATACTAGAGTTGAATTGCATGCTTTACATAGGGAGCAATGTAGACTCTAGTATCATGGCAGTATCTGTAACCTGATTGACAACTAAGAGCCTTATTTCGATGTCAACACCGTTGCTGATACGGGTCCGACCGACCTCCGGTCGGCGGTCCCGACTGCTGAATTTTGATGTGACTGCGCATGGTGCAGTCGCAACCTCCCTTTTCTGTATGGGAGCTTGTGCTGCCGTTGGAAACCGGCCGCTGCACAAGTTCCCATACAGAAAAGGGAGTTTGTGTTCATCCCTACACCACGTGGCAGGCACCGTGAGAGGGTTTCCATGTCAGAAAGCCCGGCATGGAAACCCTGCCGGAAACCGACATCGTAATCCAGACGGTGTAAAACGCCATCCAAAGGGACTACGCGCCAGTTCCAACTGGCAGACGGGCTCCGTCCGAAGCCAGCCGGAATGTCCGGCCAGTTTCAAAACTGACAGCCTCCATTGTAATGAGGCTGTCTGTTTTAAAACCACAATGAGGCTCGGAAAGCCCAAGCCTCATCGTAATAAAGCCCTAAGTGCTTGAAGTCTGAGATTGTGTAGTTTTGGTTCTGAAATAAACAGACTGAATAAAGTTTTGGAAGGAGTAGATAAGTCTTATGTTGCTAACTGAGGATATGCGTGAGCACAACTATTGCTCAGAAGTTTGTATAGATACTCAAAACAGTACCATGCGTTTGTAGTGATTGACAAGCCTTTATGACCCATAGAAAAATTCAAGCAAGAAAGAAAAGGTTTCTGCATAAAATAGAGTCCAGACATCTTCAAGGGATGTTCACCATTTCAGGCAGGGATTTCCATATACTTTCTGATTGCCCTAACTTACAGAGGTCACGTATGCATTTCTACTTTTGAGCCAACGACAATTGGTTTCCAAGCAAGAATGTTTTCTTTTATTATAAGTGCAGGTCCACAGGTTCCAGAATCCAAAATGCTTTTGGCTAAAAGCCAGGGCTGACCTCCTGTTATGAGCTACAGGGACACAACAATATCCAGAGGCCTCCCTGCAGCTACCCAGCTGACCTGCCTCACTGGACCTGTAACTGGACCTGCTGAGCCCTGCTGGCCTCTGCTGGAGTGAGTTCTTGATCCCTAAGTGGTGCATCCCCAGGACCTGGACCCTTGGCTGGCATCAGCTGAGCAATCATTTGAAGAAAAGGAGAAATCCTGAAGTTTTGGGTTGTACGTGACTGCGAACAGGGCTTTTTGCACCGAGATCTTGCCTGCCGGCAATGCCACCCAATGTTGAGCTCCGGTGAATGAATGAAATGCAACTTGTACCCTGTGGCTACACCAGGGAGTGTCTCGGTGCTTTGTTCAAAGTCACAGTGTAGGGTATGTTTGTGTCATCGATTCCTGCATGAAAAGCCAGGTTTTCAACCTTTATTTGAGCACTGAGATAGTGTCCACTAGGTGTAGCTCCCGGGGGAGCTTGTTCCTTGCCCCTCTTCCTAGAAAGGAGAATGAACGTCACCCAGCTCTAGAGCGGCAAATTCTGGGGATCCTAGCTTGAAGGCTATTGGCAGAGCACAGATTTCTTGAAGGAGCGTAGAAGCTGAGTCTTGTTCTGAGGTAAGCCGCGCCTATGTGGTAAAGTACCTTGTGAACCAACACTATTACTTTGAACATGATTCTTTTCCTTATCGGGAGCCAGTGGAGGGCACGTAGGTGCAGGGACACATGTGTTCTTGAAGTTATATTCAGGAGAATGCGAGCTGCTGCATTCTGAACTACCTGAAATTGTGGGTTCATTTTATTACTGTTTGTGTGCTGCATAAATACTTTACACATTGCCTTTTAGTTAAGCCTAACTGCTTTTGTGGCACGCTACCAGAGGGTTAGGGATAGGTTGATTTAGTGACTTTTGTGGTTCACACTGACAGGGAATTTGGTTGTTGATCGAGAAGGGTCTTCACCCTCCTTGGTAAAAAAATCCAATTGCTCACATTGGTGTGCAATGGTGGAATTCAGTACTTTTGTTTGTGCAGTGCCATTCAGTGGTTTTGTGTAACAATAAAATCCTGTATAAATAACCTCTTTTTATATTCCCCTCGAATGGCCTCTTTTGCTTTTTTCAAATTTGCTTCTTTTCCACCTGGCTTTGTGCACCTGTGGATCTGCCTGCTGCAAGCATGGAATATGAGCTTGACACTGTCAGGATCGCTCTGTCCCAGCCGCCGTCAGCGTGAGGGGCGGAGCTTGAGGGGGGGTAAATTCCTGCTTCCGGACGGGAGGCGTGCTTCGCGTTCTAGCCTTCCAAGCATTTCCTTCCCGTCCGGATCCTCACCGCGTCACTTCCGGGTTCACAGCAGCCGCATCCATGAACGCCCGGCTCCTCGCCTCCTCGTCCACTGCAGTTACTCCTCGAGCCTTGCTGTCCCGTGTAGGGGTCACTCCATCACCTGTTTCTGCCCGACAGCTTCTCATCATTCGGGGCCTTGTCATTTCCCTATGGATAGAAGCCAATGCCGAGCACCTTACACAATGCGGTAATGCGCTTTGCGCACGTATGATTGGCAGACGTCTGTTTGTGTGAATAGCCCACATATCACTTCGCTCAAAAATTGGGGGTAATTTATGAACATCTGCATTTCCCTGAAGGGGCAATCACGTTTGGTATTAAATGAAGTTATGAAGTGGGCTCTCCTGATGTAAGTACTACGCTCTGATTCAGTATATGTGTGAGAGCTGTGCCTTCTGGAATCCTTTAACTCCTGAGAATAAGGAGTCCTTGTTATTTTTACTCTGGCAGTTCCCTGAGCTGCCTATATCTCGAACTCCTGCATATACGAAGATACAAGATATATTAGCCCGCTCTTATGGCACCTTTTGATATTCTTTACTAGGTTGTCTCCTGGTAGTCAGTCTCTATTATTTTGGGCTATATTCCTTTTCCTACACACCACATTACTGGTAAGATTTATTTATATCACCTCATTACACTACCTGGCCCCATGCTGTTAGTAACTTTCTTTATGTTCTGTTTAGGTAGTGTTGCATTAGAATTCCTGGTTTTCATTTGTTGGACACAAGCTGAAGAGGGGAAATTAACAGGTAGCCATTTAATTTATTTGTTTCATGACCATGCATTGGTATGTTTTAGTCTTGGTAAGAGTTCAGATTAGATCATTGATGATACTTTGATTCACAGGATTCCGACGTACAAGTCCTTGCTGCCCAGGTCGTGCCGAGGGGTCTTTCTCCAGTGGTTCTGCTGCCCAGGTCGTGCCGAGGGTCCTTCTGCAGTTGTCTTCTCCCCTTGTTTCCCCTCTTCCCCCTGCTCACTGGCTATGCTTTGACGTAGTTGGGCAGGCTAGTGGTAGTGGGAAGTTGGGACCTGTTCATCTGTCTCCTGCCTCTCATTCCCGTGGAAATCTCAGGTGAGCCTTGATAGAACGCGAAGCCCACGTTGATTTTTCACCTGAGCGAGATGGAGGAACATCGGATCACCCTGGCTGACCTGGCTCACATGATAGGAAACCTGCAGAAAGAGACACAAGCTCTTTCATTGAGAGTCAATACTATACAAAGGGCAGTCACACCAGAGTCCTCCCAAGGGGCTACTGGAGGTACCTTATCTCCTTTTACCTCATCACCTAGCTCAGGGAACCAGGTAACACAGGTTACCACTCCTCCTTCTATTCCTTTAGCCCCTCCAGAGAGATTCATGGGCGACCCTTCCTGTTTTGCATCTTTCATCAATCAATGCCAATTACACTTCATGTGTAAAGCGGCCTGCTTTCCCACCGAGCAGGCTAAAGTGGCCTTTGTGTTGTCTTATTTGGGGGGGGTTGCGGCTACGTGGTCTATACCACTTGTCGAGCGCAATGACCTGTTACTTTATGACTATGATTTAATCAGGGCGGAGTTGAAGAAGTTTTTCGATAAACATTCGTTTATCCAATCAGGTGACACAGAACTTTTGAATCTAAAACAGGGAACCAAGGATCTGATTACATATATTTCTGAGTTTAATCGTTTGGTGGCAGAGACAGGTTGACCTATGGCAAAAAGGAGCACCTTGTTTTATAAAGGTCAAAGAGATGACCTGAAAGATATGTTAGCTCAGGTAGTGGACTCTCCTGATGATTGTAAAGCCCTCATAGATCTAATGGTATGGTTAGACCATAGATTGCATGAAAGGAAGAAGGAGAGGGGTCGCTCCGAGGCACGAGTTGTGGTTTTTAGGGAAAAACGAGCTGAGACAGAATGGCCTGTGACAGAAGTAGAACCAATGCAGATTGGAAGCATTAAGGGCCCCATCAGTAATGAGGAACGACAGCCGCTTAGAGACATGAAATTGTGTTTGTATTGTGGGAAGCAGGGGCATTTCTTAAGAGACTGTCCAGTTAAACCTAAGAGAAGAAAGTACTCGGGAAACTGTTGAGCCTGAAGTCTAAGGGGACGAGAGTTTCAGGTGGGTCAGGGCTAATAGTCTCCCAAAGTATTCCTCAGAGTGTCACTCCCTTGTCATCCTCTCATTTGTATGTAGAGTCTCATCTCTACTGGGGGGATCGGTCTGTTGACTTACAAATCATGGTGGATTCCGGGTGCAACATTTAATTTTATGGATATAAAATGGGCGCAAGAGATGGGGATCCCTGTGGAGAAGAAAACATCCATAGAGGAAGTGAAAACAATTGATGGTAGCGCCATAAAATCAGGGCCTGTTACCCACACCACAGATACCTTGTCATTATGCATAAACAAAAGACACACTGAAGCCATTTCTTTTGACCTAATTCAGTCCCCACAATTCCCTGCTATAGTAGGTGTCCCGTGGTTATCGCAACATAATCCTGCTATAGATTGGAGGCAGAAAACACTATCCTTTACTACTGCTTTCTGTACAGATCACTGTCTGAACACCCAGCTTCAACCATGTGCAATGATAGGTTCATGTGTCACTGCAGAACCCGAACTCCCCTCTTGCTATCAGACAGAAGCAGAAGTCTTTGACAAACAAAAAGCCACAATCCTTCCCCCCCACCGCCCTTATGATTGCAGGATTGACTTAATTCCTGGGTCTCAAATCCCTTGTAGTCGCATCTATGCTCTTACTGAAAAGGAGAATTTATACCTGAGAGAGTACTTAGATGAGATGTTATACATTGGATTTATTCGGCCCTCTAGGACCCCTGCCTCTTCTCCGCTTTTTTCATACCCAAGCGGGAAGGGAGTCTTCGTTGTTGTATTGATTACAGGACATTAAATGACAATACCATCAAGAACAGGTATCCCTTACCTTTGATTCCCTCTTTACTGGACCAGGTTAAGGAGGCTAAAATCTTTACCAAGCTTGACTTACGAGGGGCATACCACTTAGTACGTGTGCAACAGGGAGAGGAATGGAAGACCACTTTCCGTACTAAGTTTGGGTTGTACGAATACTTAGTGATGCCTTTCGGGCTATGTAATGCTCCAGCAGCCTTTCAGTTCTTCATTAATGAGGTCCTGAGGGACATGCTGGATTTATACGCCATAGCATACATAGACAGTATTCTGGTTTATTCTGCTTCTGTGGCAGAGCATGAGAATCATGTAAGGATGGTACTGCGGAAGCTAAAGGAACATAGGTTGTTTGTGAAGTTGGAGAAGTGTGAGTTCCATGTCTCTCAGGTGGCCTTTTTAGGATTCATCCTCTCATCAAATGGGGTGAGCATGGATCCTCAAAAGGTGGCAGCAATTACACAATGGCAGTCACCTAAATCAGTCAAGGAAATACAGAGCTTCTTAGGGTTCGCTAATTTTTATAGGCGATTCATAGAGGGCTTTTCTGCCTTGGCTTCCCCCATTACACGGTTACTCAAAAAGGGAGTGGTATTCTCTTGGACCTCTGAAGCCGAGTTAGCCTTTGAGAAATTGTAACAGGCCTTTACTCAGGCCCCCATATTAAGACACCCAAACCCTTCTCACCCCTTTACTGTAGAAACAGATGCATCACAAATGGCCATAGGGGGTGTTCTGTCCCAGCGGGATGCCACCACGGGGTGTATGCATCCGGTGGCTTTCTTTTCGCACAAACTAAGCTCCACAGAAATTAATTACTCAGTGGGAGACAAAGAATTACTGGCCATCAAGAGAGCCTTTGAGGAATGGCGCCAGTATCTGTTAGGGCCTTACATCAGGTCACTGTTCTCACAGATCACAGTAATTTACTATTTTTGAAATCAGCCAGAGCCCTGTCCATTAGGCAATTGCGGTGGACTTTGTTTTTTAGTGAGTTTGTTTTCGTGATACGGTACCAGCCTGGGAAAAGACATGGGAAGGCGGATGCCTTATCCAGATTTGGGTACGAGGTCGAAGAGCAAGAGGTGGATCCCCCTCCTATTATAGCCTCTGAACGTTTTCTTGGGGTCATCAGTTCAGAAGAGGAGTCCACACAGAAAGTTGCAGTAGCTCAGGCCTCAGAAGAGGTCAGGAGATGGGAGAAGAAGTACTTAGCGTCCAGAGTAGAAAATCTTCTGTACATTAAGGGAGGGTTGGTGGCTCCCACAATTGAATTGCAACGTCAAACCTTAGAATGGAGTCATGATCACGTACTCACCGGTCACCCGGGTTATGCGAAGACAGTGGATCTAGTCAGACGTTATTTTTGGTGGCCTTCTTTGGCCACAGACACGAAGGCTTACATCCAGAAATGTTACATTTGTGCACTAAGCAAAAGTTCACACCAGGTTCCCGCAGGACTGTTGGTCCCCCTACCGACTCCTCCCAGTCCTTGGCACTCCATTTCCATGGATTTTACAGTGGAATTACCCAAAACCACCCTGGGAAACACTGTAGTGTGGGTGGTGGTAGACATGCTGAAAAAACTATCTCACTTTGTAGCCTTGAAATCTCTTCCCACTTCCCAGGAGTTGGCTTGGTTATTTGTGCAGCACATAGTTAGGATACATGGTCTTCCTTCTGTGATGGTTTCTGACCGTGGGCCTCAGTTTGTGTCTAATTTCTGGAAGGGGTTAGGCAAGTTGTTACACATTGATGTGCGTTTATCCTCTGGTCATTACCCACAGACCGATGGTCAGACGGAAAGGGTAAATCAATGTTTGGAGCAATATTTACAATGTCAGTTATTGCAATCCACCTCTGATTGGGACAAGTACTTGTGGGCAGCCGAGTTCTTGTTAACAATAGTATACACTCTTCTACTGGCAAAAACCCTTTCTTCTGTTCCTTTGGTTTCCATCCTCGATTTTTGCTCTCTCTCCCTACCGCCTCTACTCCAGCCCCTGCTGCCCATGAATTTGCCACACAAATACAGAAAATACAAAAGGCTGCTACTCTCAATTTAGAGAAAGCTAAAGCAGACTACAAGAGAAATGCAAATCTTCATCGCCGTCTCAGCCCTGAATATGCTGTTGGGGATATGGCGTGGTTGTCCACATGCCACATAAAGATAAAAGGGGCTCGGAAGTTTAAGCCTCGTTACATAGGGCCCTACAAGATCATAAAACTCATTAATCCTGTTGCGATGAAGTTGGAACTTCCTGTAAACCTGAAAATACATCCGGTGTTTCACGTGTCATTGCTGAAACCTGTTGCACAGGGCACTGTGTTACCCATTCAACCTGCTCCTGTGGAGGATGAAATCGAGTATGAGGTGGGAGCTATTCTAGACTCAAGACGAGTTAGGGGCAGGCTCCAATAATGATTCACTGGAAGGTTATGGTGCTGCATACCGTACATGGGAACCCGCAGGACATGTTCACGCCCCCCGCTTGGTCCGTCTTTTTCATCGCCGATACCCATGGAAACCCAAACCTGTGGGAGGGGCCATAGGGGGGGTGTACTGTCAGAATCGCTCCGTCCTGGCTGCCGTCAGCGTGAGGGGTGGAGCTTGAGGGGGGGGGTAAATTCCTGCTTCCGGATGGGAGGAGTGCTTCGCGTTCTAGCCTTCCAAGCATTTCCTTCCCGTCCGAATCCTCACCGCGTCACTTCCGGGTTCACGGCACCAGTGTTCTTTCCCTAAAACTGCACCACAATTGGCACAACTTCAGCAACCCCTATAAGTCCTTAGTAAATGGTACCCCTGGTACCTAGGGCATTGGGACTGAAGAGGGTCCACTCGGGCTGCAGCACAAATTGTGCCATCCCAGAGACCCCTCACCAAGACTATGGAAACTGCCATTGCAGAATGCGTGTCGTGGTGCAGAGAAAACTGGGGAGTCAACATGGCACATGTGTGCCATGCCCAAACACATTGCAAGAGGTATAGGTAAGTCCCCCCTACTGCAGGTCTTACAGCCCTAAGGCGGGGTGCACTATATCCCATGCGTGAACCCTTGACCTTGCCAGGTAGGTCGCTCCCCCGCCACACACCTTCGCCTGTGTTGTCCTGCCCGCTGCTGCTGCTGGTAAGCTCGCCCCTCTGCTTGTTGCCTCGGTGCCCGTTTTGCCTTCTGTTCCCCTCGTTGCCCCCATTTCCCTGTGCCCGTTTTGCCTTCTGTTTCCCCTCGTTGCCCCCATTTTCTGTGTCCATTGTGCCTTCTGTTTCCCCTCGTTGCCCCCATTTTCTGTGTCCATTTTGCCTTCTGTTTCCCCTCGTTGCCCCCATTTCCCTGTGCTCGTTTTGCCTTCTGTTTCCCCTCGTTGCCCCCATTTTCTGTGTCCATTTTGCCTTCTGTTTCCCCTCGTTGCCCCCATTTTCTGTGTCCATTTTGCCTTCTGTTTCCCCTCGTTGCCCCCATTTCCCTGTGCCCACTTTGCCTTCTGTTTCCCCTCGTTGCCCCCATTTCCCTGTGCCCGTTTTGCCTTCTGTTTCCCCTCGTTGCCTCCATTTTCTGTGTCCATTTTGCCTTCTGTTTCCCCTCGTTGCCCCCATTTTCTGTGTCCATTTTGCCTTCTGTACCCCTCGTTGCCTCTCTCCACTCCCGCCACTGCGTCCCCTGCGGCCCCGCCCCCCTGACTGCCCATTCGCTGCCCCTGCCTCCCGCCTCCCAGCTGCTCCTCCCTCCCACCTCCCCATATATGGCGGCCGCTGCGCGGTGAGGAGAGCGACCCTTGACCTTGCCAGGTAGGTCGCTCCCCCGCCACACAGCTCTGCCTGTGTTGTCCTGCCCGCTGCTGCTGCTGGTAAGCTCGCCCCTCTGCTTGTTGCCTCGGTGCCCGTTTTGCCTTCTGTTCCCCTCGTTGCCCCCATTTTCCTGTGCCCGTTTTGCCTTCTGTTTCCCCTCGTTGCCCCCATTTTCTGTGTCCATTGTGCCTTCTGTTTCCCCTCGTTGCCCCCATTTTCTGTGTCCATTTTGCCTTCTGTTTCCCCTCGTTGCCCCCATTTCCCTGTGCCCGTTTTGCCTTCTGTTTCCCCTCGTTGCCCCCATTTTCTGTGTCCATTTTGCCTTCTGTTTCCCCTCGTTGCCCCCATTTTCTGTGTCCATTTTGCCTTCTGTTTCCCCTCGTTGCCCCCATTTTCCTGTGCCCGTTTTGCCTTCTGTTTCCCCTCGTTGCCCCCATTTTCTGTGTCCATTTTGCCTTCTGTTTCCCCTCGTTGCCCCCATTTTCTGTGTCCATTTTGCCTTCTGTACCCCTCGTTGCCTCTCTCCACTCCCGCCGCTGCGTCCCCTGCGGCCCGCCCCCCTGACTGCCCATTCGCTGCCCCTGCCTCCCGCCTCCCAGCTGCTCCTCCCTCCCACCTCCCCATATACGCGCAGCGGGCGCGCCGCGCGCCTAAGGCAACCCCGTCTGCGCCCGTCCGCGCCTGGACCCCGCCCAGTGCCAGAACCCCTGGGCCGTGCGCCCCCCGCTCCAGCCTCGAGGACCGACGCCGATACGATGCCACCACACTCCACGCTCTCAACCCCGGACGGACACACAACTGCTTCAAGGCCGCCCGAAACGCACTCATGGTCCCTTCACCTGCCGGAACTGCAGCTACACCAGCCTCAGAGCCACCGAAGCGCCCGCCAAGAAGGACCTCAACCACCTCCGATGCATCCTACTGAACACCCGCTCCGCACGCAAACACGCCGTCGAGCTCTGGGACCTGCTCGACACATCATCACCAGACGTCGCCTTCCTGACAGAGACCTGGATGAACGACTCCTCCGCACCCGACATCGCCATAGCCATCCCAGACGGCTATAAGATCACCCGCAGAGACCGCATCAACGGAGTAGGAGGAGGAATCGCCATCGTCCACAAGAACACCATCAGGGTCTCGACCAGCACCGACGACATTCTCTGCACCGCCGAACACATGCACTTCCAGATCCACACGGACCCCAACACCACCCTTAGAGGCACCCTTGTCTACAGACCCCCTGGGCCCCGACCCCAGTTCAGCGACTCCATCGCCGACTTCATCAGCACGCACGCCCTGACCTCTACCGACTACATCCTCCTCGGAGACCTGAACTTTCACCTGGAGAACAACAACGACAGCAACTCCACCACCCTGATCAACAACCTCGCCAACCTCGGACTGAGATAGCTCGTCACAACACCGACCCATTCCGCTGGCCACACGCTCGACCCCGTCTTCTCCTCAAGCTCCCACGTCTCCTTCAGCCACACCACGGAACTCCTCTGGACCGACCACCGCTGCATCCACTTCACCTTCCAGAAACCCACCACACACCACCGCACCCAACAGATCCCACGCCGCTGCTGGAGCAAAGTCACCGAAGACCAACTACGGGCAAACCTCGCTCTCAGCCCTCCCTCCGACCCATCCAACACCGACGACGCTGCCTGCAACCTCAGACGATGGATAGACGACTGTGCCAACACCCTCGCCCCACTGAAAAAACTCACCTACAGTGACACCACCAAAAGAGCCAGCTGGTTCACCCCGGAACTCCTAGCTTCCAAGCGTACCTGCCGGAAACTAGAGAAGAAATGGCACAGTGATAAGACACCGGACAGCCACGCAGCCCACAAAGACGCCATCCGTAACCACCACCACCTCATCAGGTCCGCCAAGAGAATCTCCTTCAAAGACCGCCTCGACAACAACGCACACAACAGCAAGGAGCTCTTCAACATCGTGAAGGAACTCTCCAACCCCAGCTCCAACACCAACGACATCCCGCCGTCGCAAGCCCTGTGCGATTCCCTCGCCACCTTCTTCCACCGCAAGATCGCCGACATCCACGACAGCTTCAGCACCCAGACAGCCCCAACTAAGATCGATGCACCAGACCCGCCGCACACCATCGACCACGACCCCTTGCCAGCCTGGGCCAGCTTGAACATCGATGACACCATCAAGACCATGAGCACAATACACTCCGGCTCCCCGTCAGACCCTTTCCCGCACCACATCTTCAACAAAGCCAGCAGCTCCATCGCACCCCACCTGTGCAACGTTATCAATCTCTCCTTCGAGACCGCGACCTTCCCAGAGAACTGGAAACACGCAGAGATCAACGCCCTACTCAAAAAATCCAAGGCGGACCCGAGAGACCTCAAGAACTTCCGGCCCATCTCCCTGCTTCCGTTCCCAGCCAAGGTCATCGCGAAGATCGTCAACAAACATTTCATTTCAAATAGCTTTATTCGACAACATATGTCATAAAAGCATCGAATAGCATATATACAATAAAATAGCATCTGTACAATAAAAAAGAGAAAAAGATCATGTAATACAGAGGGTTGTTTAAAAGTCTCATAAGATATAATTAATAGATAGCAGCATATTTGGTTAAAACCATTAAACAAGTTTCATAAAAGAGATTTCATTCTGGGACACTATATACATATAGGGGACAAATCAGTTATAGTAAGCAGTATATAACAATGTATGTATAAGGTGCTAATGCTATCTATATCATAATTAATATTTAAAGAGTTACATTGCAGACCAATATAGTATGTGGTTTAAACACCTATGATAAATCGTGTGTCTACATTGGGGTCACACTTTGTATGGCTCTAATTCTGATTAGCCAGGCTCGGCCTAAAAACTTGGCCACTCCGCATGAAAATAGGACACTGGGATCAGATTTTAGAATGCGCAGAGCAGACCGGAAGTCGCGGGTGCCCATGTCGCTACATATTGGTTTTATCCACTTGCTCCTAGCTGTAGCGTATGCAGGGCAAGCAAAGAGGACATGGGCAATGCACTCGACCAACGCTCCGCAGCATGGACAGTGCTCTGTCATGTTCTCGGCTGTATGCCACTTGGTAATATAGGTGTTAACAGGGAGCGTGCCGAACCTAAACTGAGTGTACAGGGTCCTATCTCATGGGACCTGGATCACATCTAGGTAAGGCTCCAAACATCTGGCTTGCTTAAACAAGAGGAACTCTTCTGCCAATCTACCCAACATTGGCTTGCATACTTCTTGCCTGTCAAACCAGTCCCAATAATATCTCTTAAGTTCCGCTTTACACGGCGGAGTCTGGGTATCCCATGAATCTTTAAGGCCAAGTTGCATCATTGTTTTCTTCACATATGATAGCCACTTGACCTTATGGTTCACATCCAGATTCATTACCTCCGTTAGAGCTAAGGCATAATTGGTAAGCTCTTCGGTACGCCGTATGCGAGCCCAGAAGAGCAAAGGTCGTAGCCTGGCTATAGCTCCAAATGGGCGCCTACCCATGTCATACATTAATGGTATTAAAGGGGTGTTTCGTGGGAGCGTCACCAAATCCCTCAGAAATGTGTGCTCTGACCTACTTATTTCGTCCACATTTTCAAACCCCCATAGCTCGGCTCCATACAGAGCCGAGCTGACTGCTTTTGCTTCATAGACTGCGAGCGCAGGGGCAACAGGCCTACTATATGAGGAGCGATGTTCTTTGCTTATTGCCCCAGTCACGCGTCTATGATTCAATAGCATTTTGGCTATATGGGGCCTCCAGAGCATTTTATCCGAGAGTCGCATGCCCAAATATTCAAAATTCCCGACTCTCTCAAGGGGGGTACCATTTAGTAAGAAGTTGTTCCTGAAGGATTTAGGAGGGTTGAAAGCCATAAGCTTTGTCTTCGTAGTATTAATAACTAAACCCCGAGCATCACAGAAGGCTTGATACCTACTCAACAATTTTTGAAGCCCAACTGGAGTCTTTGCCACCAACAAGGTATCGTCGGCGAACAAGAGTGTTAGCACTTTGTCACCCACTAAGATAGGCGCGTCGGCTGGGTCCTCCTGGAGAAACTTCACCACCCCGTTCACATACAAAGAGAACAGGGTGGGAGCCATCACGCAACCCTGGCGCACTCCCTTGCCAACAGGAATCTGCTCCGTTAGCTGCCCTTGGACACCCCATCTCACTTGAGCATAAGTACCCTCATGGAGACGTATTAATAAATTAAGAATTAATGGTGGGATGCCCATATCATTTCAAATCTGCCACAATTTGGTCCTCGGTACCAGGTCAAACGCTGTTTTAAGGTCAATAAATGCCATATAGAGACTACCTTTCCCAATTACAACAACTTTCCAATATATGAGCATTAACCTAAAAACCTGATCAATTGTCCCGGTATTGGCCCTAAAGCCCGCCTGGTATTGCGAGAGGATATCCTCCTCTTCCGCCCATGATTGTATTTTCTGCAGGAGGACCCTACCTAGCACCTTTTGCATTACATCAGTTAGGCTTATAGGCCTATGATTCGAGGGATCTTCCTTGTCTCCTTTTTATAAATAGGAACCACTTCTGCGCCTTTCCAAGAGTCTGGAACTGGGCATCCTGCAGCTATGGCATTAAACAAAAAGTAGAAATAACACGACCACCCTCTAGGATCAGACAAGAATAAATCGCCTGGCAGGCCGTCCGGTCCTGGGGCCTTAGCGGGAACTAGCTTCAGAATTGCTGACTCTATTTCGGCCCGCGAGAAGTGTTCTCTATTGTTCCCTATAGGAGGGATGTCAGGGGTGCCGCATAGCTCCTCCAGACATCCATCCTCTGGAGGGGAATATAGGTTCGCAAAATGGTTATACCAATCAAGTCCAGCAATATGATTGGGTATGGTATTTAAGTTCCTATCTTTTCCCCGACTCACTAGGGACCAAAAGAGATTCTTGTTTTTAATCAGACTAGCATCCTTCAGCTCTAACCAATATCGTTCGTCCCACTCAATCTTAGCTTTATGTAGGGCTACTTTGTAATCTTTCCTAGTACTTTTAACTCTAGAACAGTTTTTATTTCTGATAGCTAGGTACAAAGATTGACTTTTAAGTTTGCAATCTAAGTTATACCAAGGATTTTGTGTTTTGTGGTGGACACGCAAAGTCCTGTCCTTACAAGGAGCCTGAAAATACGAGCTTAGTGTCTCTACAGTACTGACATGGACTATCCAGATCATATCACACTTAGATTTATCTGTAGCCACAACACTAAGTTCTGCTGTTTTCTCGGACAAGATTTTACAAATAGCCAATAAGTTTTCTTCGTGCAGAGAGGCCCTGTCCCACTTAAGATGCCTCTTACAATTAGAGGGAATGATGTTAGTAATACAGGTTGCTGCCCTACTGGTCGAGGGATTTAATGTGGGAGCCCAAGGGTTAGTCATGGTCATGCATAAGGGATTGTGATCGCTATCGGTCGTAGCACCTACAAACATGTCAGTCTTCTCGTCCCATAAGTTTACATCCAGTAAAATATAATCAATTCGAGAAGGACAGCCAACTCTATTAAAGGTGTTTGCCCCCTGTTTGTCTGAGGGAGTCCTTCCATTTGTTGCCCTAAGATCAAACTCTTTGGCCAGTGCATTAAGTTGAATGGCTAGGCTAGTCCATTTTTTAATGGGGGATAAGTTAAGTCGAGGAATTATCCTTTTACCATCAACCCTATCATACTCCAGCAAATCATCTGAGCTCAAGGGCTCGAAAGTGCAATTTAGGTCACCTGCAATCATAATACGATTTCCTGGCGGGCAGCTAGATAATGCCTGCTCTAAAAGCGTGATAGTGGGTGATTGGTTACCCCCTTAGTTCCTCTGCTATAAACATTGAACAACTCTAAGGTAACCCCGCCATTTAGGCCCCTGATAGTCAGTCTCAAGATGTCATGAGTTGGAAGTGGATGCATGTGAACTTGGCAACCTATGGCAATATTCACCCATACGATCAAACCTCCTGAGGGGCGCCCTCTCCCCACAGTGGTAGCTGGAATGTAGTAACAAGCAAAACCTGTTTTGTGTAAAGGCGCAAGACTCCATGTCTCTTGGAAAATACAGATATCAAATCCCTCAATTAATTTATTAAAATGAGGGAGTATAAGTTTGTTTTGCAAACCTGCAACATTCCACGATAAAATCCTAAGTTTGCTGGGCGAGGGAGTCAAGGCTAAGCTATCATTTGTCAGTTCAAGCAGATTTGGTTGTATTTGCGGACCAGACGCTTCAGGGTGAGCTAAAAGTTTGTCTAACCCCGTCTCACATGTCTTCTGGCTGAACTCAGTGTACGGACTTAGTCCCATGTTCCCATCAGTTTCCAATACGTCGTTATGTGCATCGGAAGTTAATAAGGAGTTTTGTACATTATCTAATGTGTCAGGATTTAATAGAGAGATATGTGTGTCGTACATAGAGCTACAGGAGTTGGTATTTTGAGCTATATTAGGGGAATAGATGGTTTCTAGTCAGTCAACTGCTTCTAAGCACAAACCTTGTTCCAAAGTGCCAATTGTTCCACCGCTAATGTGCGAGCGGATGCTCCTAAATTGTATAGATGAGGCAGATGGGGGACAAGTTCTAAATTCTAAAGCAAGAAGATTCTCTGCTAAGTCAGTAGAACATAATGTAAGTTCTATAAAATCATGTGTTTGAGCTGGGGATGAACATCTGCGAGTGCAAATAATATCCTCCCGTATCAAGGAGCGACAGCCCCTTACTTGTCGAATCCAGTGTATCACTTTATTTTTTAGGGAGTCTGAGCTCTCGTGAACAACATTTGGACTAAGTTTGGGGACGTTAGTCATATGAATAGTTTGGCCCGATAGATATGGGGTAATAGATGAATAACGAGTCTGCTGGTATGAATTAACAACAGAGTTTCTGTCCAAGGGTATGCCAATAGGTATTACTTGCTCCGGTCTCAGACTGGGTATCAATTTTTTTGGGCATTCTCTAGATGTCAATCCCTGTGTGACGAAATGATTTTTAGGTACAATATTATTTCTATTGTTATTTGGTTTCTGACTTTTGGAGACTGGGGTCGTAAAGGATGTAGGGCATGAACTAACGAATCCGCTTGGATTTTCCCTTTCAATTGGAAGTGTATTTGCCGTTAATTCATTATTCCTATTAAGAAGAGAAGGGCTACTTGGGTACTGCGGAAGAAGTGTGGCCAGGGGTAATAAAGTTTTAACCATTGCAGTGAGATCTTCAATCATCTGTCTCATAGTGGATATTTCCCCCTTGAGTAAATCAATAGACGTATAATCACCGTGAGGAACAAGAGTCCGTAAATCTACACTGCCTCGCAGTTGTGGCATTACTTGGACTGTATTTGTTAGCTGTGTATCTGTACCTGTACCTGAATTAGAATCAGGCGCAGCTAGCACAGCAAACCTATTTGAACAAGGAACTGTGGGATAAGAAACACATTCATCCAAGTCAGTGATAGGAGCTGAATCTTTATTAGCCTCATCCTGTGAACCTTCTATTAGAACAAGTGAAATATTGCTGTTGTTATCGGAATTGCCCTTTGTAGAAACTTTCTGGAACATAGCGGGGATAGTGACTGGGCATGGCGGACTTGCATGGGCAGGTGAAGAGTAACCACTACTAAGTGGTAACAAGGGTTCTGAGGCCAGGATATCCTCACACTCAGTGATAAGAGTGTCAATTCTATCAATGACACAATTACCAGCTGAGTGTTTCTTATTTTTCCTAGCCTTCTTTCCCTTCCCTACACCACTGTTGGTATTACAACCTGCCTCTATGCTTTCCATAGTTTTCCGTTTCCACATAGCCCAGACGGAAGAAAGGCAGTTCCTAGGCAGTAACCCTAACACTAAAGATAAGGGGAAACACCAATGACTAGCAACAATGACGAAATACAAAAACCAGTTCAGGATTTACACAGTCCAAGCACAATGAGCATCTGCAGGCCAATTATATTTGCTTCGACTTCGACAACCCCATGTAAAAATGGTGTTTGGCACAGTACCTTGTCCAGATGAAATATAAATGTAATGGGGAGTGTTCAATCCGACTTGTTAAGGGGGTGGCCCTGCCCTGCCTCTTCCTGGCAATGACGGGCAAGGACGGGCCTGCCCTTGGCCCGGGCTTCGCCTGGGTGCGGCCCGCGCGCATCCCGCGCAGCGGAGTGAAGTCGGCGCTTTTCAGCGCGGGTGATAGAGGCTCCTCCTCCTCCCCCTCACCAGGAATGACAGCGGGGCACCTTGGAGCTTGAAGTCTCCCCTTCAAGCAGCAACAACGACCAGCAGCGCGTTCCGCGCAGCGGAGTCAAGTCGGCGCTTTTCAGCGCGGGTGATAGAGGCTCCTTCTCCTCCCCCTCACCAGGAATGACAGCGGGGCACCTTGGAGCTTGAAGTCTCCCCTTCAAGCAGCAACAACGACCAGCAGCGCGTCTCGCACAGCGGAGTCAAGTCGGCGCTTTTCAGCGTGGGTGATAGAGGCTCCTCCTCCTCCCCCTCACCAGGAATGACAGCGGGCACCTTGGAGCTTGAAGTCTCCCCTTCAAGCAGCAACAACGACCAGCAGCGTGTCCCGCGCAGCGGAGTCAAGTCGGCGCTTTTCAGCGCGGGTGATAGAGGCTCCTCCTCCTCCCCCTCACCAGGAATGACAGCAGGGGCACCTTGGAGCTTGAAGTCTCCCTCAAGCAGCAACAACGACCAGCAGCGCGTCCCGCGCAGCGGAGTCAAGTCGGCGCTTTTCAGCGCGGGTGATAGAGGCTCCTCCTCCTCCCCCTCACCAGGAATGACAGCGGGGCACCTTGGAGCTTGAAGTCTCCCCTTCAAGCAGCAACAACGACCAGCAGCGCGTCCCGCGCAGCGGAGTCAAGTTGGCGCTTTTCAGCGCGGGTGATAGAGGCTCCTCCTCCTCCCCCTCACCAGGAATGACAGCGGGGCACCTTGGAGGTTGAAGTCTCCCCTTCAAGCAGCAACAACGACCAGCAGCGCGTCCCGCGCAGCGGAGTCAAGTCGGCGCTTTTCAGCGCGGGTGATAGAGGCTCCTCCTCCTCCCCCTCACCAGGAATGACAGCGGGGCACCTTGGAGCTTGAAGTCTCCCCTTCAAGCAGCAACAACGACCAGCAGCGCGTCCCGCGCAGCGGAGTCAAGTCGGCGCTTTTCAGCGCGGGTGATAGAGGCTCCTCCTCCTCCCCCTCACCAGGAATGACAGCGGGGCACCTTGGAGCTTGAAGTCTCCCCTTCAAGCAGCAACAACGACCAGCAGCGCGTCCCGCGCAGCGGAGTCAAGTCGGCGCTTTTCAGCACGGGTGATAGAGGCTCCTCCTCCTCCCCCTCACCAGGAATGACAGTGGGGCACCTTGGAGCTTGAAGTCTCCCCTTCAAGCAGCAACAATGACCAGCAGCGCGTCCCGCGCAGCGGAGTCAAGTCGGCGCTTTTCAGCGCGGGTGATAGAGGCTCCTCCTCCTCCCCCTCACCAGGAATGACAGCGGGGCACCTTGGAGCTTGAAGTCTCCCCTTCAAGCAGCAACAACGACCAGCAGCGCGTCTCAACAAACAGCTAACCCGATACCTCGAAGAAAACAGCATCCTGGACCCATCCCAATCAGGGTTCCGCAGCAACCACAGCACTGAGACTGCCCTCATCGCCGCAACCGACGACATCAGGACCCTGCTGGACAACGGTGAGACCGCAGCCCTCATCCTGCTGGACCTCTCCGCCGCCTTCGACACTGTCTGCCACCGCACTCTACGCGCACGCCTCCACGACGCAGGGATCTGAGACAAGGCCCTGGAATGGGCCACCTCCTTCCTCGCCGGCAGAACCCAGAGAGTCCGCCTCCCACCATTCCGATCCGAAGCCTCCGAGATCATCTACGGCGTACCCCAGGGATCATCCCTCAGCCCAACACTGTTCAACATCTACATGGCCCCGCTCGCACGCATCGCCAGACAGCACGACCTCAACATAATCTCCTACGCCAACGACACTCAACTGATCCTCTCCCTCACCAAGGACCCCCTCGCCGCCAAATCCAACCTCCATGAAGGAATGAAGGCCGTCGCCGATTGGATGAAGATCAGCCGACTAAAGCTGAACACGGACAAGACAGAGGTCCTCATCCTCGGCTCCAACCCCTCAGCCTGGGACGACTCCTGGTGGCCAACGACACTGGGAGCAGCCCCTACACCCACCGACCACGCACGCAACCTGGGAGTCATCCTCGACTCAACGCTCTCCATGGCCAAGCAAGTCAACGCAGTCTCCTCCTCCTGCTTCAACACCCTCCGCATGCTTCGCAAGATCTACAGGTGGATCCCGACAGATACAAGAAGAACAGTCACCCAGGCCCTCGTCAGTAGCAGACTTGACTATGGGAACGCCCTCTACGCGGGAGCCCCGGCCAAGCTGATCAAGCGACTGCAACGCATACAAAACGCCTCCGCATGCCTGATCCTCGACGTACCACGCCACAGCCACATCACCCCCCACCTGAGGAACCTGCACTGGCTCCCCGTCGACAGGAGAATCTCCTTCAAACTCCTCATCCACGCACACAAGGCACTCCACAAGACTGGCCCAGCCTACCTCAACAGACGACTCTTCTTCTACGTCCCCAACCGCCGACCTCTCCCTCGCCACCGTCCCTCGCATTCGAAGAACAACCACCGGCGGCAGATCCTTCTCCCACCTCGCCGCCAAGACCTGGAACACCCTTCCACTAAGCCTACGACAGACCCAAGACCTGCTGACCTTCAGGAGGCTACTCAAGACATGGCTGTTCGACCAGTAGCAGCACCCCCCCCCCCTTTTTTTCTCCCCAGCGCCTTGAGACCCTCGCGGGTAAGTAGTGCGCTCTACAAATTCTGTGATTGATTGATTGATTGATTGATCTGCATTAGCAGATATGACCCTACAATATCCAAGTCAATTCTTGGATATTGTAAGTGCACAGGGAAGCCACAGAGAGTACATGGGCTGGATACTTATTATCACGAGTTTCCTAGCTCCATGATGGCTTCACTGTACTCTAGGATGTTTGCTACCAAACATCTTGTCTTAATAAAGCCTCACTGATGCCTGTATTTGATGTATTAATAAATACACACAGGGGACACCTTAGAGGTTCCCCTGATACCCTACTAAGCACTGGTGTGGTCTCTGACTAGTCTAAGCCTCCCTGCTACCACCAGACATGTTTCTCACATCATGGGGTGGGAGTCAGCACTCTAAGAGGCCAGGAACAAAGCCCTCTCTGTGCGTGGATGCTTCACACCTCCCGAGGCCAGGATAGCCTTCCAGAGCAGGAAGCGTCAAAGGCGATGCCACCTTTGAATTGTGACCCAGGTATCTCCAGGTAGTGGAGGATGCCAATCCCCCTTTCCAGCTCCACATTTGGCGGGAGGACAGGCCGGAAAACTTGTTAAATTAGGAGGTGGGTCCCCATTCAGCCAGTACCATAACTGAGGTAGGGCTGTCGATGTGGAGCCACCTTTTCATTTCCCTCCATCTTGGTTTGAGAGTGAATTAGCCAGTTAGGGTCTGGGTAGTACCCATTCCCACAGGAAGTGATCACTTAGATGGTGTAGACACCATAAAGGTAGGGCCCATTGGCTACTACCTGTCACCCCCTTTAATGCCCCTAAATATAGTATTTAGGTGGCATCCATGGACCTTGAACTTTAAATTCGATGGACACCAAGAAGATAGGGACAAAGAAGAGCTGCCAACCCGAGGACTGAAGCCCTGCTGCAGAAAATTGGTGCAAAACCCAGCCTGATGCCTAAGGACTCAACAATCGAGGTGTGCTGTCTCGTCCTGCAACTTTGAGGCTTCCAAGAACCCTGGAGCCCCTCTAGCCTTTGACCAATCACCAAAGAACTCATTTGGAGTAGAGGTACTACTCCCCTGCAGTCCACAGACTCTGAACCAGCAGAATCCAGTTTCCCGACTTGCTGCTCCCTGGTGACTCCGACACAGCACTCAAACCAATAGAGGTACACCAGCTCTGGAGGGTCAGATCTGTCTCCCCACCAAGTTTGGAGACACCAGGCTCTACCAAAGCTGTGCTGCACCAACACCCAGGGTAACTCTCCCGCTGCATCATTCACCGAGACGAAGAGTCCATTCCATACTCTAACTGCCCAGGAAGCAAGCACTCATTGAGGGATATTGAGACCCCTGAGACCCACTTCATAAGTGGCCCAGCTGTCTGGTAATCTCCCCTCCAAGCTGCCTGCTCCTGACCAGAAGAGAACATCTTGATGTGTGCCACCTGGCTGACCTATCTGCTCTGCACCCAGCCCGCCTGGCCTGGGTACTGATGAACCAGCTGTGCTCCAGTGGTCATGAGGTCCTTGCAAGCTGCTTCCTTGAGTGGGCCCCCGCCATACTTACCTTTAAGTCCCCTTGTGCGGTGTTTTTTCTGATAGCCCCCTTCTTAGTAGCGCACCAGCTACCAACGACCTCAGCACCCTGCTTCCGGCCAAATCCAGGGCACTCCCGAGGATCCGCTGGTGGAACATTGGGCCTGGCCTTGCTACTTACCTAAATCCCGAAAGTGAACCTTGAGATCCAACTGCATGATTTTATATGCATTTTCTATTTTCCCCCATTGACTTCAATGGTGCATAATTGTGCACAAGAGTAATTCATTTTGCGAACTTTGAAAATTAATATCCTAAAAAGTACTTACTGTAGAATACAAAGTTCTTTGTCTGAAAAAGTACATAAAAATTGGTGTTATTTTTATAAATTGGTCTCGGATTTATTCTTGAGTGTGTGTCTCATTTATTGCCTCTGTGAGTCCAACAAATGCTAACACTACCCTCTGATAAGCCTATCTGCTTGCCCACACTACCACAAATAGAGTGTTAGTATTATCTACTTTTGCCTCTGTATACCAATCTGGTACTCACTATACTCTCTGCACAGTGCACTTGACTTTAGTGCTCTATAAAGAGAGCCAGCTTCCTACATTGGTGGATAAGTGGTGCGGTCTGCGACTTTGCGTTTGCTGCTACCACTCTGTCAATAAGTGACCACATGAATAAACCCCAAAATTGTCTTTAGCCAGTTGTATTTTTCGATTAGTCTATTTTTCGAAATTTTAAAATTAACTGTTAGGGCCTTGGTTAAGTCCCTGTCCTCAGTTGTTTAAATTAAATTTTAAAATTTTACTCTAGTTAGGACAAAAGAAAAGTGTTAAGGTTTTTTTAACTTTACAAAAGGTCCCAACTTTAGTGCAATAATGGATAACCCAAAGGATCAAGCTCAGGAGTAGGCCTGGGCGTAAAACTCTGCTCCGCTCACGGAGTTTGCAGAGTTTTGCAACACTACGTTCCACGTAGAATGAGGAGTTACCGATAAACTCTGCACTCCACAACGTAACGGAGGTTCTTTTTGGTTAGTGCGCTCAAGATGTCCTTTCACACGTGCAGGAGTGACTTGTCGGGCGCTCGCGATTGCCCACGAGTCTTCAGAGTCGTTCGGGAGTGCCACTAGATTTGCTAGCCGGTAGCAAATTCCTGCGAGATTTTGCAGTCGCCAACACGTCTTTTGGGCACGCCAGCGACTTCCGGTGGATGTTTCGGGATGTATGTGATCCCGAACGCGCAGGATCTACAGCGGCTGCAATCTGGGGAAGATTCTCTCCTCAAGAAGCATCATAATCTTCCCAAAATTACGATTTGGAGTCAAAAACCTCCTCAAATGGACGGTTGGCGTTGGATTTTTTGTGCGCAGAGTCCTTTTTTTTTTTTTTTACTTTTTTTCCAACCTGAAGGAAGTGCCACAGAGTCTCCAACTTCCTGATCCTGTCCAGCATGCTCCTCCCAGTGCTTTGTCCCTCTCCTGGTCACTTTTCATTGGGATTTGGAGCTGGAAAGATCACTCTCCTTGTCTGCTGCATATATACTATTGGATTTAAGGACTTGGTATTTGAAATTTCACAAGTAAGTTGAAAAACTGGTGTATAAGGGTGTTGTTTGTTTGATTGGGGGCATGCACCTGGATTTATTTATACTTTTAATACATTTTTAAAATTTATTGTGGTGGGTGGCCTGCTGTATTAGTAGGGGCCTAGTTATTTTTTTGCATGTAATTGTTCTTCTTTTATAAAAGAAAAATGTTGCACAGTTCATTAGATTTTCTCCATGTTTTTTAATAAATTTGCAAAATTGATTTAATTCACTATGTCGTCTAGTCTGCCAATGGGCCTTCCAGCTATTAGGCCCGGTGCTAGTCACGGATCCATGAAACAACTGTTTCTGTGGTGTCTGTTGAATTGAAATATCATTTAGGCCACAGATTGCATTGGATTATAATATAAAATTTGTTTTTTGTGGTATTTCACATTCTTTTTCTTCATGCAAACAGTGTATAGCTGGGGTATTGCCTTTGGAGGATGTATGTTGTTGTAAACATTTTTAGCCCTGTTAAGTTTCGTTTTTTGCATTGCTGAATTAATGTTGAGTTCTCTGTGTTACCATGTCTCCTTTTTCTGGCCAGTGTGCGAGTGTGTTTGCCATTGGCTACCATCTGACTTTGTTCCCCATGCCATGTGGCCTGGGGCCATTTTGTATAGTCAATGTCCATAGGCCTGCATGTGTTCCTTTTTTTACAGGCCTTCTGCTTGTTGTTGTGACCATGTGTTTGGCGGACATTTTGTGTAGCCAGTCAGTGTGCTTTTGCCATAGGCCTGCATGTCTTCTTTGTTGTGGCCATGCCTTCTTGCTGGTTGTTGTTGTGACCATGCGGCTGGTTGCCATTTTGTGTAGCCAACCAGTGTGCTTTCCCCATAGGCGTGCATGTGATCTTCTTAGGTTGTTCCCCATGCCTTCTTGCTTGTTATTGTGACCATGTACCAGGTGTCCATTTTGTGTAGCCAGCCAGTTTGCTTTCCCCTTAGGCCTGCATGTCTTCCTTGTTTCCCAGGCCTCCTGCTTCTTATTGTGACCATGTGGCTGGTGGCCATTTTGCGTAGGCAGTCAGTGTGCTTTTGCCATAGCCTTGCATTTGTTCTTTATTTGTGGCCATGCCTCCTTGCTGGTTGTTGTTTTGCATGAAATTTTTCTTCTTTTATGAAGGAAAAATGTTGCACCGTTCACTAGATTTTCTCCATGTTTTTTTAATTTATTTGCAATATTTACGTAATTCCCTATGTGGCCTAGTCTGCCAATGGGCCTTCCAGCCAGTAGGCCCAGTGCTAGTTGGGGAATGAAACAACTGTTTCTGTGGTGTCTGTTGAATTGAAATATCATTTAGGCATTGGATGGCATTGGATTAAAATATAAAATGTGTTTGTTTTGGTGGTATTTCACGTTTTTTTTCCTGCAAACAGTGTATATGTGGGGTAATGCCTTTGGAGGATGTGTGTTGTTGCAAACATTTTTTGCCCTTTTAATTTCCATGTTTGCCATTGCTGAATTAATGCTGTGTTCTCTGTGTTACCATGCCTCCTTTGTCTGGCCAGTGTGTGAATGTGTTTGCCATAGGCTACCATTTGTCTTTGTTCCCCATGCCACGTGGCCAGGGGCCATTTTGTATAGTCAATGTCCATAGGCCTGCATGTGTTCTTTGTTTTCCAGGCCTCCTGCTTGATGTTGTGACCATGTGGCTGACGGCAATTTTGCGTTGCCAGCCAGTGTACTTTTACCATAGGCCTGCATGTCTTCTTTGCTGTTGCCATGGCTTCTTGCTGGTTGCTGTTGTGACCATGAGGTCGGTGGCCATTTTGTGCATCCAGCCAGTGTGGCCCTTTACCATAGGCTTGCATGGATGTTTGAGAAATGAGATAGCAGTTTAATAAATTATATATGCTCGAGAATAATTTCACTTATTTATACATTTTTTATTTTAATTTTGTAATTGTATTTTTTGTGATTTTTTGAATTTTATTTTAATTTGTTTTATTTTAAGTTTTTAATTTCTATTTCATTTAATTTTTTTAGATTTATTATTTTAGTTTAATGTTTAATTTTTTTAATTTTAATGTTTTAAAAATGTTTTTTTTTACATTTTATTTATTTCATTTTTTTTTATTTAGACAGCATTCATTGTCTAGGGATTTATTCCATTGTCATCATTTGTCAGCTGCACCTCCCTGACTGTCCCATCCCACGTGATGCACATAAAGCAAACAGTTACTGTATGTTGTTGTTTCTCTTTCTTATCCTTCCTGAGTGTACACACCATTAAAGTTTATGTAGGTGTGGTTATATGAATGGATAGTGGATACACTTATATAATAACTTAACTAAATTATATTGTTTGTTTGTACTACTAATTGAACTGCAACAATGCCACGTTTCACTGATGTTCTTCTTGCTTGCTTACTTTTAGGTACACAAGAGACAACATCACCCACACTACTGCCAGACAGAAGGCCTGTGCACGACGTGATGGTGACCTGACTACACATCACGGACATCTCTTCAACTTGTGAAGCTAAGGGCCACTGCCAACTGACAGCTTCAAGATGGCCCCAAAGCCAGGTGCTACCAAGAAAGTGGCAGTGATAAGAAGAAGGAGCTTACCACGACTGGTATGTCAATCCAGACCTTTTTCGGGGGAAAAAAACCTGTGCCTGCTGCATTGGCCTCTGAAGAGCAAGCTGGGAGCAGCACACCAGCATCAGCGGACCCACCCCAACCTAGGCCCAAGCTCATGTCTGTCACAGAGGCAGTCAGTCTCATCACAGCAATGCCGACGAGCACGATTAGAGGAACTAATACATGTCATCTCCTAGCAACAGATCCTCAAAAGGAGTCATGGCTGGCCACCTCCCAGGCACCATGGCATTGACTATACCAAATGATTCGGGACCGTGGACCCCATACTGCAAGTTGCATATCACAAGGCGAACTCACCTGCCCCCTCAAAATAGAGGGAGCGAGGGCCAGCATGAAAACTGGACCCCCAACATACCATGCCAGAGCCAACCCAAGAAGGGATCCCCCCTGGCACCCAATGGGATGGGCCTGGGCAACCGGGCCATACCTTGGTCCCCTGGTGCAGACACCATCCCCCGACATTCTCCGGGGCCATGTAATAGAGTACTGAGGCTAGGGACAATCGCTGTAGCAGGAGTCCCAACCCCTTCCATACACCTCCACGGCAGCTAGAAACATCTATTACCTTATTTACTTTCAATCTGCAACTTAAGCTGAAGATGAAGGATTATGTGGCAAGTCCCTGGTTATACGAAAATAGGCGCAGCATTGCATAGTTCCAGTGACCTGGCTATGACAAAACGCTTCACAAATGTTTTTGACTCATGCAGTGCAAGTTTCGACCACCTCTCAGTTAAAAAATTAACTGACAACACATAAAGCTAAGACCCTTTATGTGTACATATACAATGCTGATAGATTGACAGTGGAGCAGGATTCTCTTAGTGGTAAGAAATGACATTGAATAGTTCCAGAAATACTACCAAGCTGCCCTCAAAAAGAGACTGTCTTAGGGGATGGGAGGGTGGGAAAAAAGGCAGCTTCACCGCTGCGTTCCCCGATAGCACTAATAAATACAAATTCATCACTTGATGTCACGTGACGTTGAAATTGACTTATCTCTTTCGCAAAGTAGTAAACAATTGTTATGGGTAACTCAGATAAGAGGACAACAGCTGCAGCCAGCAATAGTAGTACCTCCTGAAGTAGGAGCAGTTCAGGAGATTGAGCTTCATGCAGAGGAAGTAGAGGAAGCCACTCTTTCAGAAGATCCAATATCTTCCAGATCTTTAGCAAGAAAAAGGAGAGTTAGTACATCATTTCTTCTCCAAGCCCCCTTCTGATGATCTAGACACCACTTGGATCCTAACTGAGTCTGAGAGTGAGAAATGCCACGAGAAGCTAGGGAAAAGGAAGGTTCCTGGCAGCCTTAGACTTATGGATGTAGAGGAGGAGGTTGAAAACGAGCTAGTCATCATGGATGTTAGCCCAGCTCCAGTGGAGACCGATGTTACCCCATCCCAACCTGCTGTGAGGCATGTGGCACCACAGATACCACCACCACCAGCTGCCATATTTGCAAAGTCCTGGCAGTGACCTACATCCACAACCACCTCAGTAGAAGTAGATACTGCAGAGGGGCAAACGTCAAAATGCCCACCTTCCGCCAGTTCATCCGACATTGGCAGTGCGACCAGCATCAGAAAGAGGACCTCTCCAGTTTAGGGCTTCCTTACAATTAGCAAGAAGGAGCAGAACATTGCCATATGCTCCATTTGCGGAGCAATGTTAGTCGGGGTAAGCTTGGTACAAACTATGGTACTGGAGGCCAAGCAACCCATTTGAGAAAACACCACACAATCCAGTGGGAGGTGGACCTTAGCGACCAAAAAACTGCAAGTGGTGTTGGTGACGGGGGTGAAAGGCTGAGTAGGGAATCTGATCAATCATGGTGGAAGTTGAAGAAGAGGAAGACATTTTCATTACGCAAAGCAGCCCTGGCCTCAGCAGTGCAGTAGTATCGCCCACATCACCAGCATACATCACAATAGCACAAGACTCAGGTTGAGACACCAAGGCAAGAGAGTACAGTGACTGCCCCGCTGAGACGCATATTGAGCCTACCACTGTCTGCTCTCAAGAAGTCACCTGCATCAGTGGCACCAGAAAATAAAAAAATCCAGGCTACTATTCCTGGCATGTTTAGGCAGGAGGGGCAGTACATACGCAACCACCCAATGGCATGTTTGTACAACGCAAAGCTGGATAAAATGTTAGCGCTGGATCTCCTCCCTTTTTGTTTTGTGGAAGGGGTGGATTTTCTCAAATTTGTGGCAGCCATTTGCCCAAAATGGAAGGTTCCTAGCCGGTCCAATTTTGCCAGAGTTGCTGGTCCAGCGCTTCATCACAATGTATTGGAATTGCTTGGACACGCTTTGCAGCAGAGTTCTGTTCACACTATCCACCTGACAACAAATATGTGGACTTTTTGCCAAGCCACTGATTACATGTGCATCACTGCACACTGGATCTCTTTTGTGGGGGTTAGAGAAATTATATCTGCAGGTGTTGACACTGCTGAGATTTGTAATGGCACTCGTAAGCATGCAACTGTAGCCATGTTCGCTATAGGGAAATCCCAGACTGTTGCAAACATCTTGGCAGACTTTAACAACAAGATCTTTGAATGGCTGCAACTAAGAAGGCTTAACATTGGATTTGTTGCCACAGACAATGGCATTAATATCGTTAAGGCCATGGCAAATGGTGGCTATTTCAGGGTCCTGTGTTTAGGGCACTGCATCAACATTGTACAGAACTTTCTCAAAAAAGAAGGCAGAGTCAGCAGCTTATTGTCCACCTGCAGTAGAATCTGCCCTCATTTCAGCCATTCTTTTAAATCCCAGAAGCAGCTGAGGGTTATTCATCGTGATAATAGAATGCCAGTTAAGGCACTCATTCAGGAGGTGCCAACATATTGGAACTCGACTTATTACATGTTGCAACGTCTGTTTGAGCAGTACAGACTGATCAATGAATATGTCATGCAAAGAGGGGATGCAGTTGTGAAAGGCATGGTCATTGAGATGGACCATTGGGGCCTAGACAAATGCCTGACAGAGATGCTGCCTCCTTTTGAGGTGTTCACACAGGAAGTCAGCAAGGAGGACAGTACCATGGGCCAAGCTATCCCGCTGTTGCACATGCTACAGGTACAGCTCAAGGAGGTGTCTGAAAGGTACATAGGTGTGGAGGAAAAAAACGATGCATCTGAGTTGGTGGAGAGCTTAATCCTTTGCTTATCTGTTAATGCGAGGGTGCAAAGAGACATTGTTTCATACAAACATTACATCTGTGCCATAATTCTTGATCCATGGTACAAACCATTACTGTCCACTTTCATTCCTTTTTCAGACGGGGATGTTGCAAACTACAAAACATGGATTGCTGAGCAAGCTAGTGAGCTAGAAAAAGAAAGGCTGGGAATTAGAGGCCCACCCCTCCAGTACACAAGTTCTGTGGTGTAGTCTTCAACTTCAAAGCCTGAGGGAAGTCCTGTTGGCTAACAGCAGCCAAAACCAACATCAAGAACATCAGCAACAACAGGAACAGGTGTCTCAGCCCCAAAATCTGTATATGATTGGTTTCTACTGCCACAGCATAAGTCCAGTGCAGAGGCAAAGGCAAAAGAGGTCGAGCAAGGTGGAGCACCAATGTCTGTTAAGTGGATGGTCCAGGCCTATCTGGATGACCCAACAGAGGTCTATCTTGATCAAAACCCATTGGTGTATTGGTATGGGAAGAGGCACCAATGGCCAGTGCTCAGCCGACTGGCAATAAACTATCTGGCTTGCCCGGTAGCCAGTGTCTCCACTGAGCGTATTTCCAGTTCTGCTGGTGCAGTTGTCACAGTGAGAAGTACGAGTCTCTCACCCCTAAACATGGAGAGATTAACCATGATCAAAATTAATCAGCAGTTTATATGACCAAATTACTACATACCTTAAGTACGACAGGAGGAAGATGAGGGTGATTGGTCAGACTCAGATCATGGAAGAAGTGTGTTAGCTGACCTACTTCTGAGTGACCCACCTAAGTTTGAGGATGAACTCTGCTTTCCTGACTACTAGACCTGGGCTACCAACCATCAAACTTTCTCTTTCTATCGCTGATCTGCTTTGACGCCCCCCCAAAAAAAGATATAGCTAGGGGAACATTGTTTTATTTTTGTTGGTTTGTGTCTGGCTGACTAATGCATCCCTACCATCTTAGACACATTTATTGATGGATTGGAGTTGCACCAGTGTGCAGTGAAGAACCCCCCAACCCATTTACCTCAAGGACATTGGAGATACAAATTTGTGCCTACCTCCATCCGGTGCCTATCTATCCTTTTCTAGTTTATTCCCCTAGCCGGACTGTCCCGTATTATTTGATTTACAAGACTGGCCAATGTCTATTTCATGAACAATGGATCGGTAATGTACCACAGTGACCACGCCTGAATTAGAAGGACAGGTAAATGGCATGCATTGCACGCTGAGTGATTGTTGTTTGTGAGTGTGTTGAGATGATTCATGTGGTGGCAGGCAGGGACACTGGGTGTTTGTTTAACTGTAACTATTATGCTTGAATGTGTTTGTGATTATTTACAATGTTGGTGGCCTAAGTAACCACTGCTGATCATTTGTTTCCTGAAGGTGATTGTTTTCCTTCCCCTTTGAGACTTAGCGAGATTTGTTTGCCTGGTTCACTCCCAACTGCTTTCTTTTCTGCCTCACATTCCTCAAAGACCCAGCCAGTCCCTTTAGGTAACACAAACACAAATCTAATCTACACAAAAAATGACTTAATATTTCTCTTATTGTGCATCAAAAGCATTGTACTACAGATCGATCTAATGCATTTGAGTTGGGACTCAGTCAGTACGGAGTTGGACACCTTACTCGGAGTCAGGAGGATGATGGAAGGACTCAGGGCATGAGCGTAACTACTTCGAGCACTGCCACCAGAAGAAGGAAGAAGGAAGTTTCAACCAGCCGATTTGGTGATGACTTTAAAGTGGCCTACCCAACTCTGTGGAGTGGTGTGGTGACAGTGGTGCGTTGATTTTACTTGATTTGGAAAATGCAATGTTGATGGGTGTGTGTGCTCAGTGCTATCTGGCTCACATTTGAAGCTAAGTGGTGTTTGGGTGGGGGCCCGTTGTTGTAGGTAACTGGGGACAGACATGTGGTCATGAATGATCATTACATTATGCATGTGCTGTTAAGGCTACATATTATTGTTATGATTTATGATGATGAATTGATGATCATGACAGTTGCAAGTTTGATCAGCCTGATACCGATAGTTGCATGTGGCCACTTTTGTGTGATTGTTGGTTGGTGTAAAATTGGTCTCACCTAATTGTTCGCACATCAGTCATAAAATGAATGAATAAAAAAAGGATTATTCTTCTCTCCTCTCTTGTGCTGCCTCTGTGCATTCTCGGTGCACTCCTTGTGAAGTTTACCTTCTGTCCTTCTCCTTGATTCTACAATATCATTTTTGTTTTACAATCTGCACGCCTTCTTTTATCCTGCGCCAAACTGGAAAAGCACCATAACACTCATGCTTACCTTACCGGACCGCATCTGCCAGGCACCCAAGATTGACGGACAGTCCAAGAAGAATGCAGATGCAACTCCCAATTTTAGCAATACAGTGTCATTTTTTCTTTTAAGAACTGTGTGTGTTGTTCACTTGACTCCTATATAATTTGTAATATATTTGCTATCTTTCAAAGCTAAGTAACAGAACATTTAGATATAATGTAAGTGTAACTTGGGTCTCTCTGAGGGCAGA
This sequence comes from Calotriton arnoldi, assembly GCA_963921515.1. Lineage (NCBI taxonomy): Eukaryota > Metazoa > Chordata > Amphibia > Caudata > Salamandridae > Calotriton > Calotriton arnoldi. The sequence continues at coordinate 4,170,814 of CAWUFW010000433.1, forward strand.
CAGCCTGTTTGGTTTGCATTGCATTTAAGTTACCTGTTCTCATTCCTTTGTTTCCTTTTTTTCCTCCCATAACAGATTTATGATGGTTGGCTTCTCATTGCCCAGATGAATGTTGTCCTTGTGTGTGTTTGTCTTTGTCACACCTTTCCACGTATCCCATTTCCCATCCATTCATCAAACCCTTAACCCTCTTACCCCAGACTGTGTGATTTATTGAGGTGTGACTTAATAATTTACACCATTAATTGATCACACCCTTGGTGGGGCGGGTGTGGCGAAAGCAACATCAACTCATGCGGACTGCTCACTGAAGGTCAGACCTACGGCCTCAGCCGTTTGTTCTAACACGTTTTTAAATAATAGACTGCCTGCATATTTATGCCTGATTTTAAACTTGTGTTTTTATTTAGTGTTAGTGGTAGCATACCAGCATTTACTGCCCTTACCAGTCTTGCTGGCTTCACAGTTGTCACTGCAGGGCATCACTGTTTTTATTGTGCCATTTTTGTCTGTCTACTCTCTCTTACCTAGTATTTCCTGATAAGTGGTGACTCGTCCCCGTTCCGCTACGGCTTGTGCCGCTTGAGCGGAGGGACGTGATCTGGTCTCCCTTCACTTCCGGTGTGTCTACCGGACACAAACGTTAGCGTTCTAGCTGCTGTAATTACGCTTTCCTCCTCTCCTACCTACTTAAGGCAGGAAGGGGCACGGACACGCAGCGGACTCCTCGCTGAAGGTCAGACCTATGGCCTCAGCCATTTGTTCTAACACGTTTTTAATTAATAGACTGCCTGCATATTTGTGCCTGATTTTAAACTTGTGTTTTTATTTAGAGTTAGTGGTAGCGTACCAGCATTTCCTACCCTTACCAGTCTTGCTGGCTTCACAGTTGTCACTGCAGGGCATCACTGTTTATATTGCACAGTTTTTGTCTGTCTACTCTCTCTTACCTAATCCCTCCTGATAAGTGGTGACTCGTCCCCGTTCCGCCACGGCTTGTGCCGCTTGAGCGGAGGGATGCGATCTGGTCTCCCTTCACTTCCGGTGTGTCTACCGGAAACAAGCATTAGCGTTCTAGCTGCTGTAATTACGCTTTCCTCCCCTCCTACCTACTTAAGGCAGGAAGGGGCGCGGATGCGCAGCGGACTCCTCGCTGAAGGTCAGACCTACGGCCTCAGCCATTTGTTCTAACACGTTTTTAATTAATAGACTGCCTGCATATTTGTGTCTGATTTTAAACTTGTGTTTTTATTTAGTGTTAGTGGTAGCATACCAGCATTTACTGCCCTTACCAGTCTTGCTGGCTTCACAGTTGTCACTGCAGGGCATCACTGTTTTTATTGCGCCATTTTTGTCTGTCTACTCTCTCTTACCTAGCCCCTCCTGATAAGTGGTGACTCGTCCCTGTTCCGCCACGGCTTGTGCGGCTTGAGCGGAGGGACGCGATCTGGTCTCCCTTCACTTCCGGTGTGTCTACCGGAAACAAACGTTAGTATTCTAGCTTCTGTAATTACGCTTTCCTCCCCTCCTACCTACTTAAGGCAGGAAGGGGCGCGGACGTGCAGCGGAGGCGCGCAGCGGTGCGCCAAAGGCAAGCCCGTCTGCACCCATCCACGCCAGACCGCCGCCAGCCGCCAGGACCCCTGCCCGTTTCTCTAAAATGATAGGCAACTCAACCTTGGCTAGTGCAGATATGGCAAAACTTCACTACTCAAGCCAAGAGCTTAAACTATTAAATAAACCCCTCACTGCCACTGTACCCGAAGGCCTCCTAGCTACCTCTGGGTATACTGCCACTCCCAAAGTAGACATTGAAACCATCCTCAATATGTCAGTCCCTTTCTCTGCACCCCAATTAAAAAATGTTACAGACATCACGAGATCCCTAAACAACTAAAAGCGCTTTATTTTAATGCCCGTTCAATTCCAAAACACGCACTGGAAATATGGAGCCTTCTTGACTTCGAAAAGCCAGATATTTGTTTCATTACCGAAACTTGGCTCCACGAATATGCCTCGCCTGATGTGGCAACTGCGTTTCCTCCAGAATATCATCTAATTAGACTGGACAGAAACATCAAAAGAGGAGGAGGTATCACAATAGCCACCAGGGCGGGACAAGAGGTCACCGCACTGGAGACCTTTACCACAGAAATGTCCATTTTCAGAATTGAAATACAATCTAAGGGAACCTGGAGAGGTGCCCTAGTGTACAGACCTCCATGCCAGAAAACTAATTTTATAAACCATCTACTCTAGACAATTACCCCACATGTATTAGCTGCAGATAACTTTCTCCTCATTGGAGATTTTAATTACCATGCAGAACTGTTATCAGACCCTGACACAAGTCAACTGATGACTAATCTGAACACATTGGGACTAGTCCAAATGGTGGCGGGACCTACTCACTCGGCAGGCCATGCTCTTGATCTTTTGTTTACTAACACAGCCAATGTCAGAGTTGAGTCCCCCCTCCCTCTGCTCTGGTCTGATCATAACCTGCTGAAATTCTCCATACCAATAGCCACCACTAAAAACTACCTCAGTAGTGAACCCACCTGGAGAAGGCCTTGGCGGAAAATCACTCCAGCGACCTTTTCGACTCATTTTAACCCCCCGTCCCTATCTTACACCAAGAATATCGATCATGCAGTAATAGCCTTTGAGGACGCAATCACATTGGCCTTGAACACCGTGGCTCCCCTGTCAAGGGTCAAGATTAAGCCTAGGGCATCACCCTGGTTCACATAATCACTGAAAATTGAAAAACTGTCTAGTAGGAATGCTGTGCGTAAATGGAGAAAAACCAAGACCAGTGAAGATCGACAAAAATATAAACATATCCACTGAGGCTACTTAGATAGCATCAGACATGCCAAAAAGTTGTATCTTATTAACAGGATTAACAAAGCTGCCAATTCCAACAAGGAGCTTTATAAAATATTAAAGGAATTTACTACCCCTCGTCCCGGTCAGCCCTGTAACACATCTTCGCAAGAATGGGTAGACATGCTGTCAACTTTTTTTGAGGAAAAGATTATAACAATTCATAGCTCCTTTCCATACTATGACACCAAAAGTCCTGATAACAACCCTGACATTAACCTCAACCCCACCTTTCCTCTTTTACTGGAGTTCACTGCACTTACCCCAGATGAAGTCTCAACCGCTCTGGCAAAGATTAAATCGGGTTCTCCAGTGGACCCGGTTTCACCCCGCTTCTTTTCAACTATTGCCCCTTTGCTCATCAGTAATTTCACAGACTTATTTAATATGTCATTAGCACAAGCAGCGGTCCCTGTTAGATGGAAAGCTGCGCGGGTTAAGCCAATTCTAAAAAAAACTTCTGATGACCCTAAGGTACCTAGCAACTACCGCCATTTCTCTGCTTCCCTATTTTGGAAAGGTACTTGAGTCCTTGGTCAACAAGCAGCTTACCACCCATCTGGAGAGTCATGGACTGTTGGACCCATCACAGTCGGGGTTCAGGGCTGCTCACAGCACTGGAACCTCGCTGGTGGAGGTTGCAGACAACATTACACTGGCCTTGGACAACGGACAGTCAGCCATGCTCGTCCGGTAGGATCTGTCAGCCACCTTTGACACCATCTCCCATAGCATTCTAGAACAGCTGCTCTGGGAGATGGGTGTCAGGGGTGTGGCCTTGGACTGGTTCAGAAACAATCTAACTGATCGAACCACCACCGTACAAATGGGCACCTTGGCCTCCTGCAGTCGGTCTGTAAGCATAGGAGTCCCTCAAGGCTCCATCTTAAGTCCCATGCTTTTCAACCTGCACGTGACAGCCTTGGCCAGGGTAATCAGGTCCTACGGTTTTGATGTGGTGTCATATGCTGATGACACCCAGTTATTGATTACCCTATGCCCCAATCCCACAGACACAAGGATCCGTGTTAAAAACTGCATGACCCATATCGACAACTGGATGCGTACCAATCACCTACAACTTAATGGAAGTAAGACAGAGGTCATTCTTTTTGGTAAGGCGGACAAACCCTGGTCTAGTGACTGGTGGCCTCAGAATCTGGGCCCCTGTCCATCTCCCAAACCCGTGGTGCGGAACCTCGGAGTGATGATTGACAATCAGCTGTCAATGAAAAGCCATATAAATCACGTAATCGGCATCTGTTATGGCATTATGCGTAATCTACGCAAAATCTTTCAATGGATCCCCATCGAATCTAGGAAACCACTTGTCCAGGGACTAATCATAAGTCGTATTGACTATGGAAATGCCCTGTTGGCCTCCATAAATGAGGAGCTCTATTCCAAGCTTCAAGTCTTGCAAAATACTGCTGCTAGACTAGTATTAAACCTTCCATCGAGAGCCCTATCAGTGCCTAGTCTGAAGACTCTTCATTGGCTCCCTATCAGGAAGCGAATCCACTTCAAAATCCTCTGTCTTGTTCATAAGAACATGTATGGAAATGGGCCAAGTTATTTTGCTAAAAAACTTAGCTGGTATCAGCCAAGCAGGACGCTTAGGTCAAGTACTAAATGTCTCCTTACCCCTCGCAGAATCCGCACCGCCAGGAACAGCGGTAGATCGTTCTCCTTCCTTGCACCTGCTTTTTGGAATAAGCTTCCATCACATCTCCTCTCCATCGATGACCATAAGCTATTCCGCAGGGAATTAAAAACCTGGTTATTTGACCATCTATAATGCCCGTATATCGGACCATCAGTCTTCATGGAGTTTACGCTAGCGCCATGAGACCTCAGGGTGATATGTGTGCCTAATAAATTCCTCTGACTTGACTTGACCTCAGAGCAGGATCTTCAGCTCTAAGTATAGCCCACACTGATCCCATTTACCCACCCATGCATAAAAACAGTGTTCGATATTTTCAGAAGAACATCATTTGCCAGCATCATCATTATTCAGGCACTGTGTTGCATCAAAGCTTACTCTTGTCCACTTCAGAGTTCGAGTCCACTTCATTTAGTAACTTTTACTAGCTCACCATTGTTCTGAATAACTCAATTTGCTTATTTTATATTTTTTCTATCAGGTATTCTTTGTTGTCTTGTGTACTAGTAGTCTAGTCTGGTGACTGTCTCAATTGTTTTTTAATGCTGTGATATAATAATATATAATAATATATAATAATAAATAACCCATTAACTCAGATTTTATTTCAATTTAGTTACCTGTGATGAATAGTCCTTATCCTAGAGTTGGAGTTCACCTAGGAGGGAGTGGGACCTCACTTCTGATGACTTCACTGTTAGTGTGCTAGCATGCTACTACTACCACTCCCATGGCTCCTTGGGAAACCATGCAGCCCTCGCTTCATCTATTCCGGTAAGAGAACTATGGAACATTGTTGTACTGCAATATAGACAAAGGAAAATCACCCCCACACTCCTTAGGGGTCAATATAGTTGCAGACTGCAGAGACTAGGAGACTAGGAGAGTTATAGGACAAGGGTACCACATAACTAATTTGTTATGCACTATCATCAGATTTTAAAACAGGCTGCAACAAAGGCAGCAGTGCGAAGTATAACCCCCAAAAAGATTTAAATCATAATATAACATTATAAAATATTTATTTCTCTAACAATATAAAATTAAACCCACAACTGGCCCACCCCTCTCCCCAAACATATCTCCCCGTCCCCAACCAATGTCCCAAAAGAAAGTTGTGTCCAAGTAAGTCCTAAAAAAAATAGATTTTGTCCCAACTATCACATTCCCACATTTTCTCCACAACATGTCCCACCCACCAAAAAATTGATTAAAAAAGGGGCAGAAGAGGGCACTAACGGCGGGCTAGGACTAGGAGCTTCTTGAGGTTCCCCTCCATGTGTTCCTGCCTGGCTTCCATGCATTCCTGCCTGGCTTCCATGTGCACCAGCCTCTATAGGACATAGCAGTGATGGAAGTGCAATGGGCGGCTATCGAAGTGCAGCAACGGTGGACTGGAGGCACTGGGGTCTGGCTGGAGCACTGGTCATCCACTGCTGCTGCTGCCTCCTCCTCTTCCAGGGCCACCAGATGCTGACACTCTGCCCTGATGGCCTTCAGTTTCCTCTGCCCTTGGCCGGGCTGCTCTCGCCTGTCTGTTTGGAACAGCAGGAGTAGCTATATCAAGAAAGAAAAAAGACAATTGTAAACAATGCTCTTAGCAAAACATATAATTATGCAGTGGCACAGTAGCTGTACATTTGCTGATATCCTCGGGCCATTTGATTTTGATGTGATTAGAGTTTCAGACATTATGCACTATGGAGTACACAAGTATTCTTCTCTCTTTTGTTGTCCAAAAATAATGGAGGCATGCTAGATCAGCTGGCGCCGTGGTCATACTAGTGTTACTTTGCTACTGTCTGCAGATGGGGCAGCTGTAACAGACAATTATTCCTATGGCCATGCTCTAACCAAAATGACTGTCAATTTTACCCTGACTACAAGGCAGATGAATACTATGAATGATATACATCACGTGACGTACCATAAAATCAAATATGCAGACATTCTACTGTCTGCAAGAAGTAGACAGTGGGAAAAGCGATGCACTACAGTACAGGGAAAGGATTAAGCAACAGGATATTGGATTTGGCACGTTCGTCACAAACTATCCGATCCGCAAAAGTCAAGGCACTTACTCTTAGTCCCACTTTACTCCCTGGCCTTACCCTCCATCACCAAACTTTGAAATTACTTTTGTCCAACAAAATACATTTGCTTGTCAGTAAGAAAAGGAATTATTAACTTACTCTACTGCAGGGTAAGTTAGAGGGACTAGACCGGGTAGATATACATTTTACCGATCATCATGTCCCTAAGCTTTGGCTAGTAGTGAGTCACTGTGGTTGGCAAATGTTGAAAAGGAAAAATTTGAACTGATGTAATCCATTATGGAAGCCATAATAAAAATATATCACTTGGCCAGAAAAATGTGGCACATGCAAAGAATGTTTTTATCTAATTTTTTGGAAGCCTGGGACAGAACTTAGGAAAGAATAAAGGAGTTATGAACTTGGAAGTGATTAAGTAGACACTGGGAGGGATGGAAAGCACACCTTGTTTTTGCATTGCCATGAACTTTGTAAATGGCACATTACCTGAAGCAGACGCACATTGCACAGCCAACAATGCAGTGCCGCCAAATTAAACCATGCCACCGTTAGGGCACCATGGGTGTCAATGGCGAAATGCCATGGGTAGGGAGGCAGGTGCTGATTGATGATGGGTGGGTAGGATACATAATATATGTCTCACTTGAAAACTACTGTGAGTCAAGGGAGTAGTCAGAAATACAAACTCAACCCTTTGAATCAAAGTTTTGATAAAACCATTCCAAACCCATTTCAAGCAAATAAATTAGGTGAGAGAAATGCCCCTCCAGAGGAGCTCCCCCAGTCCCTTGTTTCTTCTTCATTCCAAGCATTTATCCATTCATCATTGCACTGTTCTTCTAGTATTCTTATTCTTCACCCTTGTCTTTGCTACTCACTGTTCAAGTTTACATTCTCTCCTCCCGTCTTCACCATTGAAAATCATCCATCCATATATCCATCCATTTTAACATGGCTCTCAGTCTCAACAGATCTTTTGCCAACATACATTTACCCACCCATGCATCCTTTCTGCCATACACACATCCAACCCACCGAGAATTCCTTGGCTGTCTCATAGCCCTTCGCATCACAATTTCATGAGGTGACAATCCAGTTCTTCTGTCAGGGATACTTCTCAAACTCATCAAGACCAATGGTAATGCATCTGGCCATTTGATTGTTGTGGATGTACAAACTTTAGCAAGTCTAGACTTTATTGTGCCATTTACTTGCTCGACCACACCTGATGCTTCAAGTCGATAAGCACAATGTAGTTTTTGTTCAATTTGTAATGCTGCACAAATCATCCGAATGATCTCATTATTAAAATGAGTTCCTCTATCTGATTCCAATGAGACTGGAAATCCAAATCTAGGAATTATCTCTCTAAGAAGCAATTTAGCAACTGTTACGCTGTCATTTCGTCTTTTTGGATAAGCTTCAACCCAATGAGAAAACAGACACACAATCACTAGAACATATCTTCGTCTGTGGCAAGGAGGCATTTCGATGAAATCTACTTGCATGCGTGTAAATGGAACTGCTGCGTTTCCAATTCTGCCCACAAATATTTTCTTCCCTGCATTTTGTTGCTGACAAGTTACACACCTTTGACAGAGACTTTCTGCAATGACTCTAAACTTGGGATTAAACCAGATTTGTTTCAACAGTCTAATCATAGCATCTCTACCCACATGTGTAGGACCATGACAGACTTGTGCCATCTGTGACAATAGACTATCTGGTAATATTGTTCTTCCATCAGTGTAAATCCATACTTCTTCATCTGCCCTGCGTGTACAACCTGCTTTGATCCAAATTTCTTTTTCTTCCTCACTAGCTGCATCTTGTAATTGTCTAAATTCTTCCCATGTTTTATCAGATGAAAACATTAGAGTACATTCTGCCTGATGAGATCGTTCTTTCAATTGTTCCCCATTGATTGTAATTGAATTTTGAGCACAATAACGTGCAATTTCATCAGCATATCTATTGCCAACAGTAACATAATCACAGCCACACTTATGTGCTGAACATTTCACCACCCCAATTTGTGCCGGCAATTGTACTGCCATCAATAGATCTTTCACACACTCTCGCTGCAGCCGCGGGATCCAATGTGGCAGAGAAATATGCCACTGGACGGCGTGCTGTTCCATGCATTTACGTTAGAACTGAAAGTGCACATCTGTCACGTTCACTGCAAAATAATGCAAAATCCTTATTGAAATCTGGCATTCCCAATGCGAGTGCTCAACACAAACTCAACAAATGCTTTCATGCATTCGTCATCAAGATGTATTGGATCTGACTCGTCTTTGTGCGTCAATCTTTGTAATGGCTTGGCTATCAAGGAAAAACTGTTAATCCACTGTCTGCAATATCCAACCATTCCCAAAAACATTTGAATTTCTTTCTGAGTTTTTGGTGGATTCATTTGCAAAATTGCATTAATCCGATCTTGAGAGACTTTCCTGATTCCTTTTTCAATTTTGTGACCCAAGTAAAGAACTTCTTTTTGACAAAATTGTAATTTTGCTGGTGACACTTTATGCCCACCTACTGCCAAGTGGTTCAATAGAGCAATTGTATCTGTCACACAAGCTTCATTTGTTTTTGATGCAACCAATAGATCATCTATATATTGCACCAGAACTGAATCATTAGGCATTACTAGTGATTCCAAACATTTGTTCAATATCTGATTGAAGATTGAGGGGCTCTCTGTATCCCCTTGAGGAACTTGGCAGCATGCCAAAACACGGTTTCCGAACCGGAACGCAAATAAATATTGGCTATCCGGATGCAAAGGCATCGACAAAAATGCTTGACATAAATCAATCACCGTGAACCATTCTGCTTCACATGGAATTTGATAAAGAATCACAGCTGGATTTGGCACTATTGGACAACAAGGTATTACTATCTGATTTACTTTACGCAGATCCTGCACAATCCTGTATTTTCCGTTAGGTTTACGAATTCCCATTATAGGTAAATTACATGGACTCCCTAGAATCTCTCTTAATAAACCTTGTTCAATCAACATTTCAATTACAGGTGTTACTCCTGCAATCGTTTCAGGACTCATTTTGTAAGGTGGTGTTCTTGAAAATTCTGCATTTGTTTTGACTGTAATTTGAATAGGAGCTACTCCTTCATCCTTTGTATGGAATGCTATTCCATCTGGCGTACAATAAATTGAGCAGTTGATGTTGCATAATAAATCCCTACCTAACAAATTAACTGGACTCGTGTCACACACCACGAATCGATGCAAATCTTGGAATCATCCAATCTGCACGTTCATTGGTTTTGTCACTGGGGTCTTAATCAATTTGTTTGAAACTCCTGCAACTTGGATACTTTCTCATGAGAGATGTAGGTTGGGAATTTCCACAGTTCTCACAGTGGAATGGGTAGCACCAGTATCTACGAGGAACGTAATTGAATTTCCGTCAACCTCGCCATCCACATAGGGACCACACTGATCTACCTCTAAGGATGCGCCAAGCACGCACTCTTCCTCCCCCCTCAAGCACAGTCATTGAGATGTATCTGAATCGTTTTCTTGCCACTGCATCAAATACTGTGAAGCCACCTGCACATTTGAATTCATTTGATCATTTGTATGAAAACCCACTTCTGCACTGTATTTTTGTACTTGACCATTCACATTTTGATTTTGCATAGGAGCTTGAGGTATCTACTGACCCTGCCCTCTTCCAACTGACATTTGCTGATTCTGATTCTGTTGATTCATCTGCATCTGATTCATTTCATTTACTCCTGTAACAGCATTGTTTACCAATAGACTTCTACACTTGCGCTTCCAATGCCCCACTTTGCCGCAAGCATGACAAGGAAACTTCTTTGTCAATACATTTCTATTACCTCTACCTCTCCCTTTCGGAATCAGTATCATCTGTGTCACAGTATTTCCATTCAATACTACACCTCTCATACCAGTAGTAGTCTGACCAATTCCTTGGTAACCATCTACATAATCTGTATTCACAAATCCTCCTTTCTTCACCGCTTTCATTTGAGCTAACATTAGTTTCTCTTTTAGCTTTTTATGTCTTGTATCAATATCATCACTACAGTACTTCGCATAACGAAGAATCTCATCGATTGTCTTGCTCTGCCAACAAATCAAATGCTGCTGAATCATAACACTAATTTCTGGTCTCAATCTATACACAAACCTATATACAAAATGTCCCATATCTTTTTCATTAATGTTCTCAATTCCACTGTACTGTTTAAACACCTATAGTAGCCTTTCATAATAAGCATGCACTGAATCTTTTACTTCTTGAGTAGTTCTGTCTATTCTCACCCAATCTGTTTCTTTTGGTGAAATCTTTCCTTTCAAATAGGTAATAACCTGATTATATTTTTTCATAACCTCTTCAGATGGGGCTCCTGTTTTTGAGTCTCTTGAATATTCTTCTTTGGCCAATCTACAGCAATTTTACATTCCACCCACAAGTCAGCTGGAACCACAATATCAAACAAGCCATCCAAATCCTTCCATAGGACTTTCGAAACTTTCACAAACCTTTCTACTTGTTTGTACCACTCCACTGGTTTTTCTCTCAATCTTGGGAAATCATTCATAAATAATAATTAGGGCTCCCGGTTTTATGGTATTTATTTTTTTAACATTTCCGTCTGTATTTATCCATATTTATTTTTGGGCAATTTTTTCTGTATTTATCCATATTTAGTTTGTGTTTTGCGTATAAGTGCAGTTGTAAAACTGTACATTTCCGTATTTATTTAAATGATAGACGGGCACTCATACTTTGATGTCTGTTGTGTTTTAGCTATTTAAGTTGCCAAATGTTATGTTGACACATGCAGTTATTTAAAGAAATTTCATAATGTTTTTTAATTTCCCATGCTGTCCTTCTGCTCAGCTGTTGGGCTATAATTCATGAAAGACAGCACGAAGAGTCACTTAAAAGAAGCACATTTTCTGTATTTATCCACTTTAAAAAATAATGCAGACAGAAAACACATTGTTTTCTGTCTGTATTTATCTGTAAAAATCCGTAAAAACGGAAAACAGGGAGCCTTAATAATAATATATCCTGCCTTGACCATGGGACATGAACATACCCACCTCCTGGTATTTCTCTCTTAGGATATACTGTAGCATCAGCTGTTTCTGCTCCTGACTCTCTTACAGGATACAATGGCAAAGCCACTGAAGTCACTATTGTTTCTTCCTTCTTTTTAGACCATCTTCCTTTCCAACGATCTAACCCTCCCCATCATGTTAGTGTGCTAATTAACTCTTTAATTTGTAAACGTTTTCCTGAAGCATTTAAACTCTCCAAATCTTTATCATTAAAATCTAATCTATATGTCTTTTGTAGGACCTTAGACTTCTCTATGTCAACTCCATAAGTTTGTGCAATCTCAGCAAACTTTTCATGTAAGTTCCTTGCTTTCTTTGTAATATTTTTGCACATAAATAGTAATTCTTCATCCTGATATTTACTTAATCTATCTGGGATAATCGTACCAAGAATCATTTCTTCCAAATCTGCTTTTAATTTATTCACATCTACACCTGAATTATTATTATTCTGTACACTACAACCAGGTGCTATTTCTCTTATCCATTTATCCAATTCTTCCGGCGAAGGACCTAATGATCTCTGAATGTTTTCACTTGCTCCACATCTTGATCCTGATGTAAGCGTAATTTTTTCCTCAATCTGTAATAGTTTCTTCGGACCTATATTTATACTTCGCTTTCGAGTTTCAACAATCCTTTCTGAACTGTTAACCAACTGCTCTGATTCTCCTGACCCTACACTCACATTTGTTCCAGTATTCTCAATTATTCCTTGATTAGTCTGATTTATCTTTCTATATAGTGTACGAACTCCATTCATACTTCTATCGGGTATTGTTAAAGCATGCGCTTGAGAAATACCTTGTACATCATTGTATAATGGAACTATTGGACCAATAGTTGCCGGAACTGACAAAACTTCTTGATTCAGATTCATTTGTGTTATTTTCCTTACTAAATATTCTTTAACTGTATTCTGATTCTGACTCATACTTTCAGAATTTTTCTCTTGAAGGGCTTCTATCTGAATCAATGGAGCACTTGGCAAAGAATATGTCTCTATCCTATCCTGTTCTTCCTGATATGGAGGAGGTCTATTCATTAACAATTCATTTAAAAATTCATCATCTATGTCATCAATACCTTGAACCAAATCAGTATTTTTTGATTTTTGTTCCTCAACATTCGTCCTTTTCTCCTTACATTTTTCTCCTTCTTTAGTCCTTGCCACCATAACTGGAAACATTCCTACTCCTACTGCTACATCTTTTCTCCACATTTTCTTTTGAGCATCCCATTTCGCTTCTAAATATCTACTCACAGTATTCTTATATTTATTCTGACACTTTTCTCTTTCTCTCTTGTATGCTTCATGTTCCCATTCTTCAAGAGCTTCATACTGCATAGGTCTAGGATTAGGCCTTAAATCATTCATTTGTCTCCTTAGAGTCTCTAAGATTCTAGTAATAAAAGTACCATTCTCTGGAAATGCTAAAATACCATCTTGCTCAATGTATTTCATCCAATTTTCTAACCAACTACATGTATGATAACCCCTTTCTAATGACCTAAAAGAAGCGAGTGTTCCTTCGGGAGCTACAGGAATTCCTTCTCTAATGGGAATAGGTTCATCCTCACTAAATATAGGTTTCAACATTTTTAATAACTTCATGATTCTCTACATTATTATTACTAAAACTATGTAAGTATAAATCCGACAATACTCCTTCCGTGTTATGATTCTCTGCTACCAATTAAAACTAATCACGCTATCCTGTCCAATCCCAGTGCGGTTCACACCAACCGACCAATACCAGCGCAGCACTTTCTGTGACAATCTCACATCAACTGACCAATACCAACGCAGCACTTTTATAACGTCAGTATAACTCCTGCGACTGACCCTCCCTTCACAAAATCAGCGTCAGTGTCTTTTCAAAGTCTTTTTAACAAATCAGACTACATGAAAACCAGCTTGTCTGCTCCACTAAAAGAAATAAACCGATAGAAACATATACTCTGAGATTTCCTTTCGCTTCCAGCAAAATCTCGACCAGCGCGATTTTAATCTCACTCAAGTGAAAACTCTCGGGACTTCTCTGGATGCGCTTTCCGAAGGTACCCAAATAAATCTCCACTATTCTTACTTCAAGATTCCCTGTGTAATACCAACAATACGGCCATTGCTCAGTACTGCATCAACAGCAGACAACGTACTTCACTTAATGTATGCCACACTAAGACTGCCCTTGGGCTTATCCCAGGATCTTAGGCCAACGACGGACCCGTTACTTCCATTAAGGGCAACGACGGACCACAACATATAACATAAAGGTACATAGTCAATAAAAGTCTGTCCCTACAAATTCCGTTTTCTTCATTACCCAGTATGATTAGTCTAAAATTAACCATCCGATGCGACTACTAGGAACTGTTGCAGCGAAAGCGGTTTACATTTTTATAACCATTTTTTATAACTCTAATCTTACTTCACAGGATCTTTTCTAACTAGGAGTTCAGGCCCATAAGAACTCGACAATCACTTACAATACCAGGTCCTCCAATTAACCTTTTTGTAGAGCTAATAGGGAATCGGTAATGAAAAAACGGATGAAATTCCCTTCATGAGGACCCTAAATGAAGAAAATATCTAACTAACAAACAGTGTCATAGACACAATTTTTGTCAATAACTTATCAATAATAGCAAACTCTGAATACTTATCAAGTCTCTTTTATCTAATAATTCAGAAAGTGAATGGTCAATACATGAACACAATAGGAAACATCATAAATGTCTGCATTAGTTCAATGTTACAGGTAAAATCACAAATATGAGAAACAATGCATAATCAAAATACATCAATTCAATAACAAATGAGAGGGGAAGAGAGAGAGAGAGACAAAGAGAAAATTAATTGCAATATAATATGCATTTCAGATTTCATATGAACCTAGCTCAATGAAAACGAATGCACAGCGTGCAAAAGTCAGAGGAAATAGCTAACCTTTCGGCCGAATGGGTATAGCTTGAGCAACATCACCAGCTGATGAAGTGCAAAGTAATCAGGACAGCCCCAGTCAGGTATTGCAAAGACAGTAGCCAGCCAGAGTAGCACAGAGAAAATAGCAGCAAAGTTCTCCTCTCATAGATAACAGGTACTACCAAATTCTTTCTTGCAGAAATCGTTATACCCAAATGTCAAATGTCAACCCCTAATGTTACATTTCACGAATTCTTCACAATCTCATTGGTTTTCAAAATGAGGTGATCATCATCCCATCCAATTCACCTAGATCCTCTTGAACAGTCTATTGTTAATTTCGAAAGATGTCATCCTTCCGCGGAAGCAGGAAAAGAATCTTGCAACTTTATCCACGTCCTCGTGCACACTCCACATCAGCTTGCAACATTTGTCGACAAAATCATTCATGGAAGGATAATATTTAGCACAAAGAGGAAATTCCTAAAGATTACTTTTGTGCACAGCTAAACAAACTAAACAGCATTTCAGAACTAGTGAAGGACAAAATACATTTCTTTTGCGGCCTATATTTTAAGAAAGAAAATCACTCCAGCAAAGGTTTGAGGCCTTCATAGAAAAACCATAAACTTCAAACCGATAGTTTTCCTAAGAAACAAAAAATATTTCATTTATAAAGAAAGCATAAAGAAAATACATAAGGAATTCATTATGACAAAAGATTCATTATTCTGATTAGACTCACAAGCGTAATCTAATTAAGCTCATTATCAATTATTATGTCTCTCTCATGTTATAAAGAATGGAAATAAGCATTTTTCTCACGTAACATTTTCCATAAACGTTCTTGTTAATATTATTTCATAATTCTTCATGAAAGCTTTTATAATGTATCATTTATTTCAAGTTTCTCTCTCGAAATGTTTTAGTCCATATAAAAAGAATACTTTATATTATTCATGTTTTCCTACATGTTTAATATTACATTTATTACTAAATGTGTTGTGCTTTGTCTTGCACATTTTCACGTAAATTTTGTAAATAAACAAGAAAAGAACCACCCATGTTAATAGTTTTTAACACCATTAGTCATTGGTTTCGTCAATAAAACAAATATGAGCAGATTTGCTCAAGCAGAATTATTTCGCAAAAATCATGCTTCATCACCTGCAACATCAATCCAGTAGGACAACTCTTTTACGAGCCAGGTACTTGCGTAAGTCAGTAGCGAGACTGACCAGAACATCAATAGAAGCCCTGCAACATTAAATCGGGTAGGACAACTCACCAGCCATGACTGCTCGTCTGCAGTAGTGCTGCGCCGAGTCTGAGGGAGTCAGCTGCCGCACTGCGTCTGTTTTTCAAGAAGCTGTCATCTATCCCCACCCACTTCCTGTTTCCGGCGTACCGGAAAACTACAGAGGCGCTAGGTCTCATGGGACAAGTAGTCCTTTTGGTGATTCATTCTCACTAATTCACCTGAGGGACCTTGTTAAATTGACTTTCTTAAGTCAATAAATGAAAATGAATGCAAAGATGCTACTGGAATGGTGCTGTAAAATGTCTGGCTTTTTATAGTGTAATCGAGTGACTACAAAAATGCCTAGCCTCATGGGATATGTAGTCTAAGTTGGTTATATGACACCTTAGATTTTGTATAGAACAGTAAATATTTTCTAAGGATAGGTCTTATTGGATGATCACGAGGAAGGTAATAACAACTGTCTAGTTTAAGTAACTAATGACATTCGAGTGTCAACAAAATACGCCTAGCCTCATGGGACAGGTAACCTAAGCTGAACCTGTGATGCCTTAGATCTTTTGTAGAGCAACGAAAGTAGAGATTTTTAAAACAAAACCAAGGCCCTATCAGTGGTCAGTGTATTTCTACCTCAGCAAGTTTCCACACTAATGTAGTCATGGTAAAGGCAGCCAAGGGATCTCCGCATTGAGGCCATGGATATGGCTACGTATTCTGTAAACCCATTTTTCTTCCCTTACGAACAAGAATTGGGAAACATTGTGTGGGTCGAGGATATATATGGTTGTTCCAGTATGGTCCATCTTAGGTCATCAGCTGATTGACCCTTTTCAATGAAATAATTTGTCATCTTTGTAGTTTGTCTCTTGCATCTAATTGTGCTCTTATGTTCTGAGATGCGTGCTCTGAATTTTCATATTGCCTTCCACCCACATACCTAAGGCCATACAAGCATGTAATTAGGTAAATTACTTTCTCACTGTTACAGTTCATGTGCTGCTGTTGTTTCCACAGTAATCAGACTACAGAAGTGCATTCAAACACTTGACCTGTCGCACCTTGATGATGGCATTGCTTTGCAGACCGGCATCACTGAAAATCACTTGACCATACGTATCTTTTTGGTGCATTCCCAGGTTTACCATGTTTGGTAAATCTGGGAATGCATCACAAACCATGGAAATTGCATGGGAACACCCACGCAGCGCCCATGGAACGCCTCCCTGCGCAGAATAATGCACCGTAGCGATTTGCGTGGTGTTGCTTTACTCCATATTTCTGAAGCTATTCAAAACCATGCAAAGTGGCTTTGCTTGGCTTCATAAATATAACTTGGAGCTTTGTGTCGTGCATGTACCACATTGTGTGGTGCAAGCATGACACAAAGCTCTCATAAATATGCCCCTTAGTTCTTAAAAGTGGTGCACTTTGGCATTTAAATTGTAATTTTCAATCTCATTTTGAACTAATTCTATAGATTTGCTCAAACAACTAGTGAATTGAAACTACGAAAGCATATAAGTGGTCCTGTAGACAGATCAGCAAACGCTATGGTATGACTGTAAAGACGTCAGTTGTTGCATGATTTGTAAAGTGTTTTGGTTTTCATGAAAACAGTTTGGTCAGGAAGCACTCTACTTAGGTAAAGTTACAATACACTTTCACATCGGGCCACGACTTCAGGGCCCAGACTACCCTGTATTTTGGAAGCGGGGAGGCACTGGCTGGGCGCACATAAGCGCCATCTTCAACCCGCAGAGCAGGGTGCTTTCACATTGGGCCAGGACTTCAATGCCCAGACTGCCCTGTATCTTGGTAGTGGGGAGATGCTGGCTGGGTGCACATAAGCTCCATCTTCAATCTGCAGCGTGGGATGCTTTCACATCGGGCCAGGACTTCAAGGCCCAGAATGCCCTGTATTTTGGAGGCAGGGAGGCACATAAGCTCCATCTTCAACCCGCAGAGCGGGTGCCTTCACATTGGGCCAGGACTTCAAGGCCCAGACTGGCTGTGTGCACATAAGCACCATCTTCAACCCTCAGAGCGGGGCACACCCAGTTATGGCCCAGGCAAAGACCTGGCCAAGAGCGGGCCCGTCTGCACTCGTCCACGCTTGGACGACGCTAGGCTGTTGTGATGTCCCCATAAAGAATGCACAGAAGACAAATGAAGGTAAGTGAGTCTTTATTTATGCATCTTCACCAACAACGGCACACCAACTGTCCTCTCTCCCTCAGAGTTCTTTCCCTCAACAATCTCCTCTGACCTCAATACATTCCGAGAGTCAGAGTTCATTCTATCAGGCTCCATGCCACACTTCTCCCCCCAACACAACACTGCAAAGTAATTTGTAAGGTTGCTTTAACAATAACCCATACCCACCCCCTAACAAGTAAGAAACAAAGAATAAAAATAAACCGAGGTGTCTTGGGAACAGACCTAAGGTAACCTAATACTAAAGAAGACATCGAAGAAAACAGAATGAAAAGAAAACACAAAGAATTAACAATTAGAAGTATAATGTAATAAATTCATTCCACACAATTTCTGAGGTACATAGGTCTCTTGATAACCCTATTACTTCTCCTCTGCACCACCAGACCTTCATCATGCCCCTTCTAAGCGCTACAACTGGACATGTTTCTCTTAGTTTGTTCACAACCCGGTTTGTCAGAGGAGGATATAATAGGTTTGGGAACAACTACCACTCTGCTTTTGTTCCAAATACGGCCATGATGTGTGTTTTGTAGCATTTTTTAAAACATTTGATCACTTCCAATCTCCGAGTGAACTTGGACCACTCCGCACCCCCTTTGGGCGCTCTTATCTTCACAAAGTCACCAACTCTGACTGACACATTCCGCACTTTCTTAGAATTGTCAAATATCTCTTTCCTCTTTATTTGCGCAGCAATTTCCTTATACCTCCACTACCCAAAAGTATTGTCTACACACCCTTTGCTCTGATACATCCAACCAGGACTGACTCTAGTTGATGGAGCCCTCCCTTTGAACAATTCAATAGGGGATTTTCCAGTGGTTGTGTATGGTGACATACGATAACCAGACAACCTATTGGACAATTTCTCATTCCAATCCAACACATTGACCTTTGCCAATTGTATGCCTTCCTTCAATGTCTTCACCACCCTCTCAATGGCTCCATTGGTCTCAGGGTGATACAACGAAGATGTCTTGTGCTCAATGCCACACTCCCTCAAAAAGGATTCTGTCTCGTGTGAACAAAACTGTACACCATTGTCTGTCAATAAGTACTATGGAAAACGTTCTCGTCTGAAAATATTTGACAAAAACTTTATCACTGCAGAGGAGGAGATGTCTTGAACACACGACACCTCCACCCATCTAGAGTATATGTCCATTAGTACCAGGACATAGGGGTGGCATGCTGACCTCTCACTGGACCCTAAATATCCATAGTTACTTCCTCCCATGGATATCTTGGAAGTGTCTTACATACCATGGGCGTTTGACTCATTTTCAACGCTTTGTCACAGCCTACATTCTCTAACCATGCACTCAACATCATGATCAAGTCCTGGCTACCATAAATCTCTGCAAAGCCTCCCTTTTGTTTTCACAATTCCCATGTGTCCCTCATGGGCTAACTGCAAAATTCTTAGCCTGCAATTGTTGGGTGGAATCAACCTCTTTCTTCTCAATAAAAATCCTTTGTCCACTGCAAGCTCGTCCAAGATTTTCTCCCATCCTCCTTTGTACTCACTAAGCTCCCTTGCATTTGATCTAGCTGAACTCACAAATCTCATGACATGACTTAAAATCTGATCATTCTGTAGCTCTTCCAACCATTCACCTTCGCTTACGGTACCATCCGTTACTTCACACTCACTCACTACGTCTTCCTCATCCAAGTCATCACTACCAACAGAATCCATCTCCATCACATTCACCAACCTTGACAAACAATCTGCAGAGAAATTGCTTGCACCTCGAACGTATTGAACAGAAAAGCAAAAATCTTGCAAGCCTACTTCTAATCGTGACAAAATTGAATCTAGACCTTTCTTGGTAAATACCTCCACTAGAGGTTTGTGATCTGTCTGAACACCAAATTTGATGCCCACAGAAACTGCTTAAACCTCCTAACAGACCAAAATACAGCTAGAGACTGCCTCTCGATAACAGAGTAGGTGCGTTCTGCATATCTGAGGGTTCTTGAAATACATGCTATCAAATTTTCCTTTCCATCCTTCATTTGCCTGAGGAGAGCTCCTAACCCCTTTGCACTAGCATCACACACAATATTTGTATCACACAACGGGTCAAAAGCTTGAAGGGAAGGAGCATTGTTCAACTCTTGTTTCACACTGACAAATTCATCACTACATACAAGATCCCACACAAATTCTGCCCTCTTCTTTAGCAATTTCTTCATGTTGAATGTTTTGCTGGCAAAGTCTTTGAAGAATATCCTATAATATTCTACCATTCCTAGGAATGATGCTAACCCTTTCTTGGATTTGGGTTCCCCCAGCTCTTTGATCGTGTCAACTAGTTCAGTACAGGGTCTGATACCTGTTGCTGCAATCCTGTATCCTAGGTAGCTGACTTCACTAACACCAAACCTGCACTTGTCAGCCTTGAGAGTCAGACCCGCTTCCTGTAATTTGTTCAAAACTCCCCGTACACGCTGGTCATGTTCCTCATTTGTGGCACCAAATATGATAATGTCATCCTGATAACATCTTACACCTGCTTGTCCTTTTAAAATCCTCAACATGATACTTTGAAAAACTGCCACAGCTGAAATTAACCAAAATGGCATCCATTTGAAGTGATAAACTCCCAAAGGGATTATGAGCACTGTAAGACCTTGAGAACTTTCATATAATTCGACCTGATGGTACGCAGACATAAGGTCCAGTGTGCTGAAAATTTTGGCACCAGAAAAAGTAGTGACCATTTCCTCTATGTTAGGCAAGGGAAACCTGTCGACCACCACCTCTCTGTTTAAAGCTCTCAAGTCCACACAAAGTTGAATGTCCCCATTACCTTTGCATGCAACTACTATGGGAGCCAACTATTCAGTAGCCTCTACCGCCTCGATGACTCCATACTCAACCAATCTCTCTAACTAATTTGCAATTGCTGTTTGCATATGTATGGGAATCTTCCTCACCTTGGCCACTACCAGGCTTGCATCCATCCTTAATCTTATTTTGTGCTTGTAGCCAATTAATTTACCTAATTTGTTTTGAAACAAATTCTTAAATTCCTTCACAAATTTGTGTTGCTTGCATTCAACTTCATCTATCTGAAACTGGTGTATTTTGTTTGGATGCAGACTTACCCCCAGCACCTTCTGATGATTCTACCCCAACAAGTCATCACCATGACATTAAACATATACTTTACCACAAGTGCTCTTCCTTCTCACACCTATATGGGCTTCAAAATATCCCTACATATCAATCTTTGCACCACCATAACCACCAGGTTGTATGTCCATTTCATTGAGTGTTTTCGTGTTAGCAAACAACTTCGAATGTTTGCTTAGATATTATTGTGATTCGTGAACACAAATCAAATTTCATCTGTGTTGAACTTCCATCAATGGTTACCACCTCTGATGGGAACAGCTTGTTTGTCCCACCAATCTGCAATACCACTTCTTGACATATCTCCTGACTCTTGTTCCTATAAGGTTTTTTATTTTTGTTCCTGCAACATTTACTAAAGTGTCCCCTGATCCCACATGAGTTGCACACCTGAGACCATGCAGGACAAGACCTATCATTGGCCCGATGACCCTCAAGTCCACATCTGTAACATGTACCTCTGAAGATTAGCTCTATTTTCTTAGGTCCTTTCGCTTCTGAAGTCTCTTTTTTCCCAGTAGCACTATGTGTCTTAACTACACTTACCTCTGTCACATTTTCTTGGTCTGCCATCTTCACCTCATTCCCAGCCTTGAGTTCCCCCACACATTTCCTCATGTGCTCTGCCTGTGTTTAGCAATGATAAGTACCTCCTCAAGCAGAGGCTCGTCTTTCATCCATAGCTCCTCATGTATCTTATCACTGTTGCAACGTAAGACAAACTGATCTCTAATCCTCTCTTCAACAGCACCACCAAATTTACAATTTGAAGCTAATTTCCTCAAACTCGTCCCAAACGCTTCCACTGATTCAGTCTGACCTTGACTGTCATGTCCATTAGGATAGTCCCATCATGTACATACCGATTACATACATTTTGTCCCATCCACACAACATAACGGTCCTTGTTAGATTTGGGGGTCTCTAGTTGGCAGAGGTAGGTACCTTTGACCAAATAGGGACCCTTGCGTCTAGTCAGGGTAAGGGGCTACACTCCTAAAATAACCCCTGCTCACCCCCTTGGTAGCTTGGCACGAGCAGGCAGGCTTATCTCAGAGGCAGTGTGTAAAGCATTTGTGAACACATACAGTAATACAGTGACAACACTACAGATGGACACCACACAGGTTGTATTATAAAAATAAGTATTTTTATATAGACTTAACACAAGAGCAACGACAAAAATCCACAATACTGTACTCAAAAATAGACTTTAAAATGGTAGGAAATAGCTCAGTTCTCTTAAGATTGTAAATGCGACACTTTGCTCTCAAAGTACCTTGGATGCGTAACGCAGAACAAACAAAAGGGTCGCAGGGAAGGTGATGCGTCGGTTCCTTACACTCAGGGGAGTGGATGCGTCGGTTCCTTACTGCTGCGCAGGGGAGTTGATGCTCGCTTCCTTACTGTGTGGGGAGGTGATGCGTCAGTTTCTTACTGCTCTCCGGTACGATGCGACAAGATGGCACCTCGATGCGATACTTCTCTCCGGTGCGATGCGACACAATGGTGTCTTGGTTACGATGCGACGTTGATGCGATGCGTGCACGCCTGACGGCCGTGCGGCGACTCGATGATCTTCTGAGCCGCGACAGGCCCTGCAACATGCTTCTCCGGTGATGCGACGGCGACCTCTGCGGCGGCGGCACGCTACTCCGGTGATGCGACGCGCTTCGGTGATGCGATGGCGGCAGCGGCGGCACGCTTCCTTGGCGATGCGACGACAACTGCTGCGGCGACGACACGCTTCTTGTTGTTGAGTCGCGCTTCCAGCCCCAAGCGACACGCATTCTCTCAGAAGGCCCAGCACAACAGAAGGCACTTCAATTCCCAGCAAGGGAATTCAGGGGGGGGGGGCTGGTTGGTGAAGTCTTGTATCCCTGAGACTTCAGGCAGGAGGCAAGCTCAAGTTCAAGCCCTTGGAGATTCTTCTTTAAGTTGATGAAAAGCACACTCAGTCCTCTTCTCCTTTCTTTGGCAATGAAGCAACCACTGCAGGCCAACCTCCAAACACACAGCACAGGGGTAGTCTCCACCTTCAGCTTCCTGGTTCTTCTCCTCAACACAGGTTCGTCTTGATTCCCAGAAGTGATCTGCAGTCTTGGGGTCTGGGCCCCAATATTTATAATAGCAAATCCTTTGTCCTCTGAAGGCAGAGGGTCCTGTACCTAGTCCAAACCAGCTCTGGGTGCATTCTGCCAGTGCACAACTTCTTCCTTTGTCAGTGTGGGCCAGGGTCATCAGACACACCACAGGAGGTGGAGCCAGCATTGTGGAAGGCAGGCACAGCCCTATTCAGGCCCAAGTGCTACTCCTCCCACCACTCCTCATGCAGATAGGTCTATTCAGCCTAGTGCTGACTCACCCTGTCTCCTGGAGTCCCCCAGCCCCTGTCACTCACAAACCCAGACATACAATACACAAGCTAGCAGAGGCAGGCTGGATGGTTAGGCAAGAAAATACCTACTTTCTAAAAGTGGTATTTTCAAACAGAGAATGTTAAAACCAACGTCACTAAAAGATGTATTTTATCATTCTGAGTTCAGGCACACTAAAATCGTTTTTCTACCATGTTCCCTGGCTCAGTTAGGATTATAAGATGTTATAATCAAACTGCCCATTCTGGCCTATGGGGACAGGTAGCCTTGCAATAGTGAAAAACGAAATTGGGTGTAATTCACTATCAGGACATGCCACACACATCAGGGCATGTCCTACCTCTTACATACAATGCACCCTGCCCGCAGGCCTACTTTAGGGGTGACTAACATGCAGAAAAGGGAAGGTTTGGGGACTGGTAAGTGGGTGCACTTACCAAGTCGACATGGCAGTACCAGACTGCACACAGGCTCTGCAATGGCAGGCCTGAGACACGCTTTCCAAGCTGCTCCGGTGGGTGGCACACCAGTGCTGCAAGCCCACCAGCAGCATTTGGTTTACAGGCCCTGGGCACACGCGGTGCACTGTACTAGGGTCTGACAGTAAATCAAATAAGCCAATCATGGAGTCACTAATCCATACATCAATTTATCATAGGGAGCACTTGCACTTTGGCACTGATTAGCAGTGGCAAAGTGCCCAAAGCATCTAAACCAGCAAAAACATGTCAACAACAGAGGAGGCATAGCGAAAAAATGGAAGGGAGACCCACGCCAATGGTACCAGGTCTAACAGTCCTACACAGGTGACCCTTTACCTAGTAGCTTACTTCTGTCTCTTCGACACCAGGCTCTTGGTACCCTATCTTAATCCCTGTACCTGACGTACATAAACATGTTCCCAGGCACAGCAGATTTATTCTGTATAAGGGTCACCACTTTTTTCATCCATGGCCAACAGCCAGCTGTGCATGATCATGTTTGTTTAGAAAAGGATTAGCAGAGGATTAGCTATTGTTTTCAAAACATATCGATTCTAGAAGAAACCCTGGAGTGACCACTTTAGTATAAAAGACCCTCACTCCCCCTTACAGACAGAGAGGAGAATTCCTTTCAGGCTGGACCGAGACTCTGCAGGCTGATCCTTTGACAGGCAGAGACCTGAAATCCCTTGCGGGGTGCCATCCTCGATGCAGAGACGGGGTCCTTCATTCAGAACCATCAGGTGAGGGGTTCGCACTTCCCCGGGGGATTCTTGGCTCCATTAGGATATATCCTAGCACTTACATACACATGCTTCACCTACATATCTAGGCTAGGTACATTTAGGTAGGCTACGCATAGTAGGAGTACGCCAATGCTATTGTTTTATATAATCTGCTTTTATTCATCTTATTAGCACTATGGTAGAAATGTATCTACTATTTACAATATTTGTGCTAGCGATCACATTTGTCTGCTCCTGTCTTTTGATTGTCGCAGCGAATATGTTTCATACTAGACTAACGCTTAAACAATAAATAATTATTGAAACAGTTCCAATCGTCATTCTATGTGTATTCTGAGAAAGTAAGCATGAGTGACTGAGCGAAAGATACTGTATTGTTTTTCACGATACCTGAGGAATCACGGTTGTCATGTTCAGTGGTTGCCAGAAACTACCTACACCGCTGTAGAATACAGGGAGGGTGATAGTGGCACTGTAGAGCTAGCTGGTCTAACGGCTGACTCATCCTTTGGGGGTGTACAGAGTCTGTCTGCATACCAAGCCCTCAGTTTAGGTCATCCAAAACACGCAGGTTTACACTTTTTTTTAGAAAAGTGTAAAATTCATGTATTTGTTGCTTACGGGAAACTGGAGCTGGTGTCGTCTTGTATTTACTGGGATCAAGAGAGAAGGTATCAAAACCAATGAAGTAGCCAGATGCAGTTCGATCAATCTTTGTTAGCTCAGCAGGTTGTGTTGAACCGGCAGGTGTCTCTTGTCGAGGCATATTGATATAGACGTCGGTGTTTGGCCGAATTGATATGTGTTTTTCTTGAAGTTCTGTTTCCAGAGAAACGAGTTCCATTTCATTGTTGGAAATTCCAGCATTTCGAATTGGTGACTCTTCGAATGTTATGAGTCTTTCTGTCTGTACTTCCTGTATGGTAGCGAGAGGAGAGTGTCGGCTACCCAGGAGCCCACGAGGCCTACTATTCAGTATCGGCCACATAGTGTGGTTTGATCAGATCAATAGAGACAAATCTCTTTCCTTTTTTTCCGGCAAGAGGCGGAAGAAGTACTGTTCTTGTTCCTTCAACAGCCAGGACAGGTACAGGCTTTCTGTAGGATGGCCCAAACTCTTTCTTGTCCTCGATCTTTTCTCTGACCAGATCCCCGACTTTTGGGACCCAGACAGGTCTTGCCGTGACTGATTTGACTTCCCCAGTGGCGGTCCATTTGAGTCATCAACATGATGGCGTTCACGTTAAGGGAATTCATTGGCCGATGAAGCCGTAAAGGGGGCAGTACGAACTGCTGCTGTAGCTGCAATCACTTGTTCAAAAACGAGAATAGACGGACAGATAATGGTAGCTGTCATTGCTTCACGCAAAAACAGCACAGCCTTACCGAAAGGTTTTCCACTCAAATACTTCTACAAGTTAGATGCAAACAACATTCCGTATGCTCAGATTCCAGGAGTGGGGGATAGAGTTTGTTTTTCAACTCAGTTACCTGTTCCCATAGCAGTTTATGCTTAATTATGCCACCTTTTGAGTCTTTAAACCCATTTTGACCCCAGTAGTGGGGATATTCGTTGTATGACTGGGCACAATAAACAGAATCGCACACAATTAGTGTGGGGAATTCCCGATCCGTATTTATTAGTGCCAGTAATAGGGCTTTTAGTTCTGCCAGCTGAGCCGTGCAGTCTCCTAGAGACTGTGTCTTCGTATCGCTGGGATGGAACTTGCCATCCCGCATACGACCTTTTACAATCGCACAAGCGGCGCTGTATTGCTGTTTACTTCCTATGGCCGGCTGAGCAGATCCGTCAGTGTAAATAATGTATTCATACTGATCTAGAGGCATTATTTCATTTGGGAGAGGATATTCTTGTTCATATTGCAGGAACGCTTGTGTTTTTAACCTTGGGTCATATCTGTATTCTACATCCGTTGCAGTGAGAGAATTAGCCCATTGTATCCATCTTGGATGTAAAGCTTTAGCATTAGGAACGCTAGCCTTCGTAGCAGCCTCTAAGGCCGGTACTGGAGTTACGACAATTATTCGTTTCCCCTGAGCCAGTGCTTTTTCTCTTACTACAGCGGTCTGTACTGCTGTTAGTATCTTTTCAGTAGAAGCAAAGAGCATTTCAGCGTTTGTGTACAAATGTGATTTGTATGCAATCGGTACAGTTTCGCCTTCATTGAAGGTTAGGTAAGTATACCCAGATTGACCTGCTATAACGCGGATCACTAGATTGAGTACGTTTACGCGTGTCTGCAAGTGTTTTGAAGCTATCATGTCCGCTTGTAAGGAACAAAGAATATCTGTGTGTTCCTGTGTCCAATGCCTAACCGAGAAATCAGGTCTTATTAAGTCGTAGAAAGGTTTTACTCTTTCTGCGTAATCCAAAATGTATGTTCTGCCAAAATTTTAAAATCCCAATATGGATTGTGAGTTCTTCCAAGATTTAGGAGGTTGGAGCAGCGCACACCTTTCTAAAAAGTTAGCTGCCGGGCTTTTTCCTTTACTTGATAGCTTGTATCCCAAAAATAGGACATTGAGGTGGGCTATTTTCGATTTTTTAAAGTTGAACTTGTAGCTCTCAGAGGCAAACCCCAAAATGATGGTGCTCACCCTGGTCAAGTGATCCTGTAAATCATCATCCATCAGATAAATATCATCTACAAAGGACAATGCCTCTTCATCCAAATTCTGAAGTAATTCTGTTACCCTAGCGCTGAACAACCCGGTGCTATTCTTATACCCTTGGGGGAGTCGACAAACTTGATGCTGAGAACCTAGCACTGAGAATGCTGTTAAATACCTGCTTTCAGGCGCTATATTTTGGCAGAACAATCTATTTGAGATATCCAGTGTTGTTTGTATTTTTTCCGCACCATGTTATTCATTAATGAGGCACTGTGTGCATTCTATACTGCAAATGTTTTTGTGCATGTGTTTAAATGTCGGTAGTCTAAAACTAGACGATATGAATTGTCAGGTTTCATTACGGGAAACAAAGGATTATTCATTGGAGAGGTGCACGTTTCAATTACACCCTGATATTCAAGTTGATCTAAGATCTACCTGACCTGTTTTTTTGCTTCTTGTTTTATTGGGTACTGTCTCTGTGGAGTTGGAGTAGTTGTTACTGGGATTGTATGGTGAGGTGACTCAGCATCCCACCCAACATGGTTGCAATATAGAGCTGGAGCAAGGGCTACTGCCCACTCCCGTGCTTATGTGTGTTTTAAGTAAATTGGAACGTGGTCGGAAAAAGCTGGTAAAATTACTGTTTTTTCCTTTGGGCAACCCATAACAATTTCAGGCGGCCAATCTTTTTCAGCTAAAAGGATGTCGTAGCCAAAAGTTAGGTTTTCCCAAAGGAGACCTTTAACTTTTCTGGGATCGTCCCCCTCCATCTGGAGTGTTATTTCATGTAACCTATGTGGGACACTTACCCTCGTATCAGGTGTTTCCACCTTGATGTGCTCATTCAACTCTGCTGTCACCAGAAATTCCATCAGGTTCTGGTGAGCTATTGTTACTTCTGCTGCGCTGTCTAGCATCGTCAGAGCCCATTCCCCATTCAGAAGTTGAGTCCTCAGAATTCTGGGCATGTCTAACTTTGAGACCTGCTACTTTCTTCTTTTTAAATTGAGGTTTAGATTGTGGCTTATCTTCTTTTTTAGAAGTGTAGCTTGAAGCGCGTGGCATGTCTCTGGTCTTTGTACGCTCTTCCTGTCTGTGTTCTGACTGTCCTTCTCTCTCAGAGTTTCTTGGTGAACCCTGAAAGGAACGAGAGGAACGTGTATCAGTATCCTGATACCTGTCAGGTTTTTTAATGTTATCCCTATTCCTAAGGTTGTATCTCCTTTTGGAGGGCTCCTGTTGAGGAGACCCACTCCTAGATAGAGATCTGTTTTCTCTAAATGTTTGGTTTTTATTGTTATTATCCCATTTCTGCTTGGAAGAATCAGGTGCTTGCTTTGTGTTATCCTTTTCAGGACCACCCATGAGTTGGGGTTTTGTTGCTCTAGCTCCCAAACTATCTCTACCTAATTCAGCATAGGTGTCTGTGATAATCTTAGGTAATTCACGTTCCTGCTGTAAAGGAGTGAAATCCCTCAGGCGTTGGCGTATTGCCACTGCTGCTGCCTCCCCTTTTATATTTGCTAATATTAAAGCTGATACCTGGGCAAAATTACCTAATAATTTCATCCCTAAGTTCAGAGAAGGTTCTGCTCCATACTCAGTCTGTATCTGTCTTAATGCGTCTGGTATTACTTCTAATGACGGGATTCCATGAG